>OX420937.1:25319054-25994054 GCA_949091785.1 Polymixis lichenea
AATATAGAGAGTGTCCTCACGTGATTATATTATTGAAAGTATAAATGGCGCTGATGGCGATACTATAGGACTCCAAACTATCAAATCAATATCTTAGTATCACTGTTAACAATAGTATTTTCACGTGACGATGTTTTTAAATGCTGACTATTCATGAGGTCAACACTTCACGACAATTTGTTACAATAAATGTAAAATAAGTATAAAATGTAAAGTATTTTCAACGACTTTAGGCATTGTAAAAAATAGAAAATGAGCCAAGCTCGCTTTTTAACATCATGTTTTAGAAAAAAGTAATTAAAAATAATTAATGAAACTACTTTTTTAAATGGACGCCTGAATAATAAAACTGGCAATTTTTATATTTTTGCCAGTAAGGCTCACGATCATAACCGGTTATTATTTTATTACTTATTATTAATGATGATTTGAGATAAATCTCTTTTCCACCGGAGCTGGGTTTTTTTTTTCTATGGAGCCTGAGCATTACAGTCCTTTGTGTATTACAGAAAAGAAGAAGATTACGAACATAAAATTATAGTTAGAGAATTAACCGTGACGTATATCAATGTATGGAGAACATGTTTTTGTTCAGTTTGGTTTCGGGATAGAGTCATCCCAACTACGAAACCCTTCATCTTGCGTGGTCCGACACGCACAGCTAAGTGTGTGCTTCTTGATAATCATTTCTAGCATAGAAGCGTTTGCTTATAATTAATTTTCTGAATAAATAAATAAATATTTTGTTGGTGTTAATGTATTGTATGCGTTTTAGGTTTTTTTATCCGGAATTTATCAGTAGCAGCCAACACCCTAATTGTGTAACACAGTGTTAATCAGAATCTGAATCATTTTAAAGGTTATTGCTAGTCTATTCTTTCATATGTTCAAAAAAAATGGCTGCTTCGCTACGTGAGCAACGCCATGAATGTTGTGAAACTGACAAATTGAAAGCGTTACCTACTGATAGTGTACTAAGCAACTACCTCTCCCTCTGATCTGGAACCTGGACTTGTGCCCGATGAGGTGCACCTCTGCATAACCCTTCGGGAAATACAGGCGTGATATTACGTATAAAATAAATGTATTATGTAAGCACATTGTATACAATACAATACTCTCGATTCTTACATTTATGACACAATACAAATGTTACTAAGTTAAAAAATGTTTGTTCGCTCTAATACTTATTTTGTCTTCAAGGCCCAACAACTTCGACTTAAGAATTACAAGAACGCTTCCTAACGTTGTTATCTTTACAAAGAAAAGTTTTATTGGATAAAAGTGCTTATCCAATTGATATAAAGCCTTGAGTAACGTTCTCGCGGGCGAAGTCACAGGGGACCCTTTGCCTGTCAGCTTTACAATTTGTGTGGGCTCATAAGTAGCTAATTCTTTTTCTAGTTTCCTTTTCTGCTGCCGAAATGTAAGTGGGTGTATGGCCAAAATATTCGTAAGCAAATGGAAACGGCAAAATATCTTTGCTAAAGCACTAGGAAGTGCTGAAGGGAGGTAATTTTGGAAGAATATCTCATGTTATTTTGACGATCAAAAAGTGCCGATTCTCAGACTAGTTTAAATATAAAAGACTAGTAATTTCGGTTTATATCTAAATAAGAAAGATTTTTTTTTAGTAAGTCTATCGCAAGTGTTTTGTGATTTTAAATCAATATAGTCATATTGTGAATACTTCTTTAGATGATTACTAAGATTGATTGATAGATTAATTTTTGATTATCTTGGATAAGTACTAAGTAGCACTAATCTAAGTACGAATTATCTGTAATTATTGCTAGACATTGATTCGCACCGCATTCGAAAGATGGAGCACCGGTTCAGATCCTATATCACCACCAGTTTTTAAGCCAATCTGAGTTACATCAAAACAGTACGTATTGACAAAGTGGCGGTAGTCTTGCAAAGCAAAGCTATCACCTCTTACACGAGATACTTAAGTTTGAGCGCAAAGGAATAGCGACTTTCCGCAGCTCTCTGTTGATAACATCCCCAAAGTGGAACGAAATAAAATATTCCAAGACGGCTTTCTAGTAAATTGAGAAACTGACTCGGTCAGGAACTTCGGTAGGTTCTGAGCGATACAATATACGTGTGGTGGAAACTAAGAGAGCGCTTGTCACGACCGAGCTATGTTGCCACATATTTTAGTTTCATGCATTTTTGTTCCCGAGTAGTAGGTATTTTTTGTTAGCTATGGTTTTTCAATATACGGGCTGGTACTGTCTTCTATGTGCATTTTTGTTTCACCAGCAGCCACCATTTTTGATTCACTAGAGCATTTTAGTAGTACAACTGTGTAAATCAACGTCGTAACAACACGGTGTAGAAACATCTACTCTACACTTTTTATCCGATACAAAAATTTGTACAAAATCGTATAATGTGTGTCAATTAGGGCTTGCATTCGAATATTCGAATAATTCGAATAATGAATTACTTCGAATATTCGAATGTAAAAATTGCGATATTCGAATATTCGACCAATTTCCATGACACTGGGCTGCGAACCCTGATGTGCATCAAATACAATTTTAAAGTGTAGATACGCATAGTGACTGACGGAGCACGCGAGATGTATGCTATATGTGGTTGACAAGCGCCTTCGCACCATCAACAATATTTGGCAGCATATCCGACGGAGTGTTGGATGTATATTTGCAAAAAGAAACGAATTTATCTTGAAGAACAATGGGAGGAGCCTGCAGGAAACACCGAAGAGACAGGATAGTATGATCACTTGACTTGAGCTGTTGAGAGGGATCGAGAGGTTCTATGGACAGTTATAGATGCTAGATTGACACGACACTAAACCGAAGACATCCCGGACGTCAGCTTGTTCGTGCTTCGTCGCTTGTGTTGTGGTTGGTTGTCTGATTGATCGCATTTCCATCTAAAGGCCTTTAAGTTTGTGTAGTACTTTTACAAAGCAGTAAAAAAATATTTATTCCTTGAAATTACTCAGAATCACACTGTATCTATATATTGATATTGGCAAATAAAGAAATGATTATTAAAACAGCTTATATTTTTCTTAAGTATTCGAATATTACCCGAAAAAAAAATCGAATATTGGAATATGAAAATTTCCGAATATTTGCAAGCCCTAGTGTCAACCCTCCTAAATCAAATTTCTTAGTAGCAAAATGTGTGAGCGCGAACATATACCTACACGTGCCCCAAATTCAGGGTGTCACAAACTCGATTTTTGACAACCCTGTGGGTGGACTAAAAATACTGTCGGTACCTTCATTTACTTTAATACAGTGCGTGAGTGTAAATAATGAATGAAGAGCTGCAAGCGAATATATTTGGCTCCGTACGCCACTGCCGCGCCCTCCATTCCTCGCGGCAATCATGTGTGCATTACCCACAGAAAAGAGCCTGGAATTTAATAATGCTTGCGGGCACGTGTGATAAAAATGTTCATACAGTTATTAATAACTGTGTCTGTTGGGTATATTAGATTATACTTTTGTGTTGCAGCATACCTTGATCTTTAACAACACCTACGATGATCTCTTCCTGCCAGTCCACGCCACCTGGTCAGCTTATTATGTCTAGTGTAAAGCACCTAGATAATTCAAATTGATGTTAGATTTCCTTCTGTGAGTCTGTATTGGACCTTCGTGCCCTTGTAAGCCTCTCAAGCAACCCTCCTCTGGCTCGGAGCACCCGCAACATCTCCAACTAATAACCTCCTCTAAATATACATTATTTAACATCTCAGACCGTTGAGTGTATTATGTATGTACGGATAACTTCAGTCGTCTCCTCGCTTCGAGGTCATTTATCAAGCTTACACTCAACTTAAATCGTTAGGCGTCTATGGGGCTGAAGTTATGATATAATGGACCTAACTATAGGTATTACAACTAGTGAAAGGTTTAGTGACCATCACTTTAATTAATTACATTAAGATTTTGTAATGTCGCTCAAGTAGGTACGTAATTAGGTAAAATTGTCCACACTTTTGCTGTTTTTAAGTTCTATTTTCGCGTCCCTTCATAGCACTTTATCACAATAATTGTCACTTAGGCCACCCCAGCAACTTCCTCTGTGTACATCCAGATATTTAAATTAAACTCACACAAGCGGCAAACAAAAGCAACGGAAAAACGTTTCCTTTGTTAATCCATTAAGTAAATTTAAGCAAAAAAGAGAGAATGTTCCGAAACACAATGAATAGGAACAAAACTTGAACGAGGCCGGATCGCTTTCAAATCCCTGAGAGTGAAACTTTGAGCGAGTAATAGATTAATATGCAAATGAGTGCGAGTGCGCCGCCTCGCCCGCAGCACCGCCCCGCGGTCGCCACCGGCAAACAGCGCCCATTAGCCTACGCTAATTAATAAGATTAGGAACGAATATCACATTAACGAAAACGAAAACTGTTCTCAATTGAATATTATAAACAGCTGATAATGAGCGCTGCACTTGGTTTGTAGCTATTTATGTTAAAAATAATGGAAGTTTCACAAACTTGGTCGAATTCATCATAATTATTATGAACGTTATGAATAAAGGAGTGTTATTTAACAGTTCACTTGTATTTAATCGCGAATTGTTTCTCAACTTCTACTGTATTCTTATTCAATTGAAACGTCTTCAGCGATGATCTTACTGAAGGAAAAACAATGGCTTTCAGCTGCTTATCGCGCCGGAGTTCTGAAAGCCAGCGAAGAAATGGTTATTGTTAAATAAATAGGTTTGTAACTAAATAATGTAGCTAAGTTTACTTTGCCGAGTTAAATAGAATTTTCTGACATGGTCACGCCGAGGATAAAAATAGAACTAGGTACTGCAAGCACTGGGAATAATAACGAAACAATAATAATAATAATCAATTGGAAAATAACCACCTCAAATTACTAGAAATCTTTCAAAAATAATATCTTATCCAATCTCATGTCGTATTGATAATTTACTCTTAGTTATTTTGTTTTATCTATAATATGACTGATATCTGACATAATATCCTACTGATTATACACAACAAGGGTTTGAAGTATTTTTTTTATTTCTGGGAAACAATAAATATTACCTATCATACCACTACTGCCGACCGTACCGTATATTTTCCGGTAGAACTAACTCAAATAATTTCGTTAGCCCGCTATACTCGAAATTCCTTAAACTCCACCTAGGCAGGCATTTCGTGCTAAAACTCTGCCAAGCAATGAATAAGTGTTCTTGTAATTTTAGGTCGAGAGCTTTTTGTTTTTGCGTGTTCACGAATTTATGGTTTGCCTCCAAACAGTTTGTTAATGGCCGCCATTTTGTTCAAAACGCTAAAAACGCAGTGAACCCGCGTCGTGGCGGTTGCGTGGAAATAAATCGTAGTAACAACTGCTATTTGACGAATTCAGTTTATAGTACTAGTATGTTTTATTCGCACAGTATGGTTCTGTGATAGTTCCATGAAAAATAACTAAATATACGAGTTACTACTAGTTACAGCAGTTAGACCATTCAGCAGATAAAAATAATCACTGGCGATCATTCGTAATCTTAGACAGTCGTCTAGTGCTCAGAAGCCCAAAAAGTCTTACTAAAGGGTATCATGTTAAATGGACTGTGAAGGTCAGATAGCTAGTCCTTCCTTGTCAAACACTTGTATTCAGCTGCAACTGGTTAGACTGGAACCTGACCCAACGTAGTTGGGAAAAGGCTAGGTTGATGATGAAAAGTACTACCACTACATATTTCTTTTACCTATTTGGTTATTGTTGTTAGCTGGAATGACGCTGATAATCTGATGAGAGCTCAATCAAATAAAAAAATAAGCCTTCAGAAACAATGTAAAATAAAACGAATGCTGCAGTAAAGGAATGTAGTGGTCCCACTAATTACATATTTTGCTTGAACACTTTGCATTTTGACTGCTACGTTCCATTTCCTTTATTGTGTTTGGATTTCGCGTCATTAAATTATGCCAAATTTGTTTGTTCAAGGCAAACACGAATTAACATGAGTGTTTCCGAAATCCTTTAACAGTGCGATGTCAAGCGGTGTGCGAGAGAGAGCGCGCGAAGTATAGTTCGCTTTATCGCGACAATGGAGCCGTAGAATTACAATTGTCTTTGGATTTACGGTTTTGTGGCAGAAATATGAAAACAAAGGAGTTAGAAAGAGCGACAGACTGGAACGTTTTTATGGTAGTTAAGTATAAGCAAGGAACGATAGCAATCGCATCACATTGACGAAAGCCAAACTATGTGAAGGCACATAATTTGGCTTTCGTCAACCCTGTCGTCATTCATAGCTAATCTTCTGTTTCTTTTTAAAACTTAAGTGCCGGTACTTAAGCCCGGGGACTTGCTGTACTATAAAATTGTACAGCCTACAACAGACAGGGCTTGTGTTAAATGCGCTATACATTCAACACAAGCCCAGTCTTCCGCCATGACTAAAGATAACCACTATCAACCGTTGAACGTCCATCCAAGTACCTATTAGCCCAGAAAGCAATGTGTCTACGTACCTATTGGATCATTGTAAGCTTGTAAGATACCCTAGCCGTAACCACCATAACGTAAAGTTTAGTAGGTGCAATATTAATAGGCACCATTTACCTCCGCACACCCGTGCAACGGTTCCCACTTGCTATAATTGGTATTGGTTCAGGCCTCGTTGGCTAGTTGTGACGGCTGCTAACGATCTGTTCGTGTTTCGAGGCAGAAGACTAGATCGAAATACTGAGTCTGAACTGTTTACTCCCAATTATTACGTGCATCTCCATTTTGTGGCTGTGATTTTATGCCAACTACGTTTATATCGAGGATGTACGAAATACTGAATCATTCGATTCTTTGATTGCCTACTATCTATTTTGCAACACAAGCTTTGATAATTCTCTAAATTTTAATAATATGTGGGGACGTAAGTCTTGGTCGTCTTTAAGGGCCAATAATTTAATGATTCTGATACTGACGAAATTAAATGAAATAGTTTATTCTGTAAATAGGCTATCCGAATCAATCACACCTCTTAATATAAAAAAATATCTAGATGGAGTCGATATTTCCTGTCTGACTACCCCTGAGAAGAAATGGCGTAACAAACTCAAGGGTCAAAGTATCTTTAAAAGTCCAGACATAAGTAATTAGCGAGTTTGTTTGCACAAGCGGTAGGCATATGCCAGTTAGAACAACAACAACATGGCGGAACACCTAAGATAGCGGACTGTAATTTCTTAATGCACACCTACAATATAATAAAACGACACAACCCCATCGAGTTTGGGCTCGTTTGATTCGTATTGATGAGTACTTTGATCCTATATGGTAACCAGGGTCTGATGCTGGAGCTGGAAGGTGGCCATAGATACATAACACTTTAAGTGCTCGAAACAACACATATGGGTGGGTTCTACGAATTATTACGACCGAAAACGGAAAAACGCTGCTACGAACTACGCCGTAGTAAATCCGACATCATATATACCTACTAAAAAGCTAAAATAAAATTAAAAGAAAAACTTGTATAAACAAGCTCATATTAAAATAATTGAGATTAAATTATTTTTAACTTTTTAGCTCGTTTTATTACAAGTAATAATAAAAGCTTGTTTTAAAAAATAAGTTTTTTTATTTTTTATACACTTACTTACTTAGGTACTTAATATATTATGTGGTCTACGTTTTCTTTTTTAAATACTATTTACAATTAAAGAATTATGCAAGTGTGTTACTTCAGAAACTGTGAACTTTTGTTAAGAGCCATCTCGAGAGTGATCGCATCGCTCCAAAATAGGAGAAACGTTTTCTCATCGTGCGAACGGTTTCATCGCACGATGAAATCGCATCGCATCATCGCACGAGCGATGGCAATAGGACAGCGCCTTTTATATTAATGACGGACGGACCGTACGGTAAATGTGATAATGTATTGTAATAAATTCTGCTAATTATTGTTTAGTGTTTTATGTTTACAAATTAATAATGTGTATTGTGTGTTTGTGTTTGTTAGTTTAGAACGTATAAATTATGTTAACCTACGTACATGTTGTAAATGCCATGTGAGGCAATTTGGGTAGGCCGCATAAAGTATTCAAAGTTTCAAACATTAAAAGTGACAAAGAAAAAAGTTTACCAATAGTCCTCACATTCAGAATAATAATTTAACTGACGTAAAATAAAACTTTACAAAGTAAATATTCATGTCATTTTATATAATAATCATCAATGGCAATGTGATATAATGATGATTTTGCATGATAGTTAAAATGTCAAGTTTATGGTTGTATCACCAGGCTTAGCAAAGCGAGCAGCTCAATCTCAAGTCTTTTAAAAAATGGGAAATTGAATTTTTGCAATGTTTGTTTTAATACAGCTTTTAAATCGTTTAGGTAATGGGTAAATTTAAAATATCAATGGAAAGTTTGTAGTAAAACCGTATGCCTATTTATACGCTTGGCAAAACATGGCAACACGATCCTGGGTTTATACCCAGGATCGTGTTGCCATGTATGTGGAGGCGAGTGCGATGTACAGCAACCCTGTGTTTATTCCAGACATTTTCTAAAAAAATTGTCACATTTTTAACCGACAAAAAATCGAGAAGGTTACTGTAGGTATGAATCGCTATATCTCCGACTATTGTGGATCGATTTAATGGATAGGTAGCCTACGCCTCAGGGGTGGTTCCATATATGTTTTGGTTCCATATTTGCTTGGGCAGTTTTTGTGGTAGCTTCGGTAATGTTTGTTTAATACACTTTATGTATCTCAATGACATTCTACTACTTCCTGTCACTGTTATTTACTTAGCAAGTAGTGGTATACGAGTTGATGTGGGGTAGGTACAATTACTAAAAGTTAAAAATAAAAACTTCGAATTCGATGGTTTTTCTTTGGAAAATGTTTTTTTTTTGCGACCATACAATCTATTTTTGAGGCTACAGCCAGAATTCCTATTTCTTTGAATATTTTCACGAAAAGAATCTCTTGGATCTAGGTTGTAAATGTAAACAGCTCTTTTCTGCACACAAAGACAGTATCTTACATAGAAAACTAGACTAGACTATGAAAATAACTGAAATAAACAATTCTGGCTGTATCTACATCAGCTATCTGTAAAAAAAAATGAACACCAAAAACGGCCGAACTAAGCCCTTCTGGCAATTTTTGGATGTGTGGATCGCATTGTAATTTACTGTCAATAGTTATACCAAGAAAACCTGTCGACCCTACCGGTTCTAACTATATTCTAATAAGTTGAACATTGTTGGTTAGCTGTCTGAAATTTGGCGTTGAAAATTTAATAGGCTTAGTCTTTTTTCAGGAGAATATTATTTACATTAGGTTGCGCAACTTCAACTAACTGACGTTTGTTTAAAAAATGAGGGATGTGTCATCTGTGAATAATATAATCTTGTTATTGACGGAGGTCTTAATTGCAAGCTAATATGCATATATGGACAACTAAACGAGTATATTAACCCTAACCATATTGCATGTATTGTACCTACAAAGCTGGCCCACAGGCTTACGGCCCATGTAAACAGGTGTATCAACATGACACGTATGTATTTGCAGTGGGTCGGAACATTCCTGCAACCCGACAGAGACAAACTGCCTCCGGGATATTAACAACACTGCAGTTAATGTGCTATTCAATAAACTTTTCAACTATTAAGGATTAAACCAACAAATATGACGACATCATTCCAAAACCTCCTTTTGTTTCATTTGGTTTCGATAGCAATACCCAAAACGTGGGTAAAATATTGCCAGCTAGTTTAATTCGACCTTGTATTTATCTAAACTAATATAATTAGAGAAAAGATTGATTTATTTTATGTTTTTTTACGCTTGAACGGATTTAGATGAAATACATGTAGAACATGACTTGGATTAGAACATAGGATATTTTTATCCCGATATTCCCACGGGGTTGAGACTTCGCGAGGCGCAGCTACTCAGTAATAAGACGTCCTCTGAAGAGGTCAGTTCAGGCGACACAGGATTCCACTGTCAGTCACCATCGCACGAAATCATTTGAGTGTACGGTCCACACCCTCGTCTAGTTCTCTCACTTTTACTGTTCCTCTCGCAACCAAACCGATCCAACGTTTTCACATTTTCCAAATGTTTTGTTCCTTTAAATTTGATATCTTTCGGTTCTGGAGTAATCTTTGCTATATCTATTTCTTTTACGAGTAGTGCCTTCACTAATTTGTCTTTAAAGATATGCGTCACTAAATAATACAAAATGGTGTGCCTATATTTCATGGTGAATTCAAATCCTTGACAGCAATAACCTAGTCATAAACACGGCATCAAACCTTTCCCATTCCTCGCTGCGTTCACATCTACATATCAGCAAAGTGCATTCAAGGTTTTTCGCAGTGTGAAAATCTCAGGTGAAATCCGAAGTTGGAACCGTGCCCGATAAATGTCGATAGCTTGGCGCCCTCTCGTGTGAGGCAGCAATGCTGCTAGCGCCGGAGTGAAGTCAAGCACATGTCTGTTTATCCCTTGCAGGTCCCTAGCGTGACTGTACACAGTTTCCAGCTCTGATTTTGGATTAGACAAATGGTGTTAGGGTAATCGTGCTCACTACTATATAAGGAACCGCGCGAGATTTGTTGAGATGCATGCCAGTCTCGAACGTGAGTCGACATATTCCAATATGAACAGCTGACGGAAAGCGGCGAGCATTATGTAACCTTAATTTCCTTTTTCGATTATTCGGTAAAATTGCTGTCGTGACATGAATGATGTATGTGTCCGGCAGTCACGAGCCAGCCGGACACGTGACGGACGATGTCCGGACACACGCCTGCTGAGCCCCTCTTTGTGGCTGGTAGCTCGCATCCGCTCCCTGGGAATGCGGGAATCGAAATTCCAGCTCGGGTTCTGTCGGCAGCAGCAATATTGTGCTTTATCGGAATAAATCGACACATCCCGCGCCGTACATGCTCAGTCACTCACAGACGATCTGCGGCACTCCATGCGCGACGTCTCAAGGATATTACATAAAATCTTACTTTACCAGCAATTTAAAGCCAACCAAAAAAGTTTCGTTGGTATTTCTACTATTCTAAGTCAGATTCGTAATCATCGTTATGGAACATGATTCACTTGCTAAAACAAAATAAAGAACTAAAATTAACAACCTTTTTTTCGGCGAAAATGTATGTGCGATATATTTCAGATGCTGGTACGTCACAAACGCAGGTAGACAAAGTATATCCCGATACAAGTGACATGACACAACATAATCTTTTCGGCGGCGCGCGCATTGAATATAAATCTCGCTGTGCGTCCCGGCGGCCTCCTTCTTTTGGGAAAAACATCGCAGCCTCTCGCCGCACATTTGTCATCCCGATTTGCCGATTTTCAGAAACAGAAGTGAGTACGATTAAAACTAAGCACTCTCTTAGTTAACGAGGCTTACTTTGATAGATGGTCACTCGGGGCGGCCCCACTCCACCCTTGAGTGCATATCCTAACGATCGTCCGGATTAAAGCCAAGCTGTACAGCTCGTTTGGCATTGTAGCCAATTTCAGCGCTAACAAGAGAAGTGCGACGGATTCGAAGATAATTGGAAACTCCTTTGAGGATCTTCGAGTGTTCCTATTGACGGAAACAAGTTGTTAGATTACCAAAAGATTGAACCTGTCTCCAAAAATATTAATTTTCGAGAAGTGGCCAAGAGTTTGATGATATAAATGGTCAAAGGTAAAGGTATTTTGGAGAGACAAGATCGTAGCAATCAATTCAGCGAAGTGTTGCGAACGTCGCGTCGGGACGCACCATTTAACATACACATCGAGCGCTCGTGAATAAGCTGTTGAGTATTCGCGACAAGCGCACAGCCTTTGATGTAAAAAGGAAATGTTTCTTTCAGTAAAAAAACGAATTATTATTGGCTGTAATCGTTCCGCAGCCTTTGAACTTTTCGTGTTGTGTGTGACAGTTTTATTACATATCGGAGCTCGAGCCGCGAGTCTGTCGAGAGGGCGCAATGTTTACAGCTCTGTAGACTGTGCAAATGTTAACAAAACTGAACTAACTTTGATTTCAAAGTTTTAATATGATTAAAGTTTAATTCAATGAGTACGGCTTTGTAGCCAGAGTCTTGATATCTTGTCGATGTCCCGCCCCGTAATGTGCCTTGTTTAATTTTGGTCGTTATTAGCCACCGTAATGAATTTCTCTTCTTTCAGGATCCCGATAAGTTCAGAGACAAAGGCTTTTGTTCGCGCGACGTATAAATAAGCCAGTGGGGGTAGTTATACCGCTCGGTGCAAAACTTTCAGCATCAAGATTTACGAGCGCGCTTAATCTCGTGGATGACCTTGCGGGCGCAGACTTTGTGGCTATGCGCGAAGTTCCACAGCACAGCGAGTCGAAGCTGCAACTTGTAAACAATTTAAAGTATCCTTCTCCCGACGCAACACTCTCCAAGTTCTCGTCACGACAGAATAAAAGAAATGTCGTGTTCACGTCGATATTACTGCTCCCCACGCTTTTATCTCGGCATCTCCTCAAATGCAATAATGATAGAAATTTAGCGTGAGATCGAAGTGAGGCCATTAGACTTCGTTGCGGAGCATTTGCGTGGAAAAGGAAACGGTCAAAGCGAGTGCAGAGGGAGGGGAGGATCCTCGCGAATAAACACGAATGTCCGTAGTTATATGTAATTCATTGAACCAAATTGGGTTCAAAAAGAATCTTCGCAAACGTTAGACCCGATTTCCTCAGCCCTTTACGTCCTTACTCTTCGTTTATTATTACAAACGTTAATCTGAATCTTCTAGGCCGTCTGTTTTCTCACTCGTTTCCACACAATGGTCTGTTTATTTTGGCTCCGATTTTGACCAATATCGGGATCGTTTTATCTCGCCAAGTTTTACGACTGTGTCTACCCGCTTCCGAACAATATCATACGTTACTTCCTCTCCATAAAAACAATGTTGTCTAATGATAAGGCTCGCTATTATGATATTTTCGTACTGCGCTCCCCTCGGCCTCCGTCGGATGGCAGCAATTTTTCTAATCTACTTTCTGGTAATAAAATCCAATAACACGATCACACCGAGAACAATAACGTAAGTAATTCGGTGTAAAAAGCAATCAGGGTTTATTCGAGGTTTTTCCTACTGAAGAAGTTCCAGTTCATTTGTGCTGGTTCGCGTTATTCCTTCGTCACAAGCGAGCGATGTGGAGATGCCGCACGCCGCGTGATCCGCGATCATCCATCATCCGCGGACGGCGGTGGATTTTTATCCGCAATTGCGAATACACCACCACAAGGCAAAGCTAATTTATTTTGTGCGGTAATCATTTGCGCGTTGTACACCACGACTGGGGTTTGAATAGATTTATTCAGAGCATGAAGATAAATAGTATAAGACATTCAATTTAGGGGTTTATGTCCGACCTCGGAGTTTTTGAGACAGGAAAAATGCAAATATAAGTATTTACCAGGACGTCTATAAACAAGATGATTTTCATAATAAGCTCGAGGCGGAGGCCGAAATAAAAGCCTATCACGATGAAAGTATTGAAGTCGCGTCAGCGGAATCGGCGGGCCGTAAAATAGTCCCTCTCGTAAACGAATTTAATTCTTCGTTTCCCATTAAGGGCCGGAAGGGACTGATGATGATTTACGAAAATGATGACGTCACATTTTCTTTTCTTACGTCCTTTTTATGTATTGTCATAAATACGCTTAGAGTTCGCGCGGCGGTCTAATGAGCGAGGTCGAGGACAACGCAACCGGCGAACGGAAACTGAGTAATTTATTTTACTTTGATTGTAATTTCCCATAGTAAATTGGTGTAGCCGGTCTTGTGTACCTATTGTTTAAAGAAATATCACAGTTGATTGAGATGTTGATAGGTACAATCAGGTTCTGAAACACTTTAGAGAAGTGGACTATGGAAGTGCGAGTAGGTACTTAAGGTGAACCTTGTCGTCATTTTTTCCATGCAAACTTCGGGAGTGTATTACTCCACTGTTCGACAACGAACATCAATAATTAACCATGGTATGGTTTGTCTCATTACTAACATTGTCTGTACAGAAACAGAATACTAAAGTAAAAAGCCATTAAAAATTTGAAGCTAACAAAGATTAGTTTTTCTTGCGAATTTAACCTAACTTTAGGCGTGTTTAAGTAATAAAAGACGTGTAAAATCTCCAAAACCAAGTCGGTACCGATAAAGCTCAAATATCGAAAAGTTCAATACACTTTATTGGTTATTGATATATGCAGTGGTTTTATCATAAAACGCGATCTTCCGAAGGACTTTTCTTAATTTTGTACGCGCCTGTTTTACTATAAATGAACCTGCATCCCACTCAATATCGTTGTGCATGTAGACTAGCGTCTTACTGCTCATCACTCATACCACCTCTGTCGGACACGATGCCTGGTGTGACAGTGTGCTTTTTAGCCATACCCACCAGTGAGTTCGGGCCCGCGACTAGATTACCCTTAACTAATTAGTTTCAAAATAGTATTGTATAAACAACAATTAGGTAAGTACTTACGTTACGAAGATCACTTAATAAAACGTTTGGTCGAGACCAAATATTGAATGTAGATAAAATATTATATTTATACAAGGCAAAGCAAAGACGAATCATAAAAAAAAACTGAGTGCTCATTTCCATAAAGGATTTTAATACACTCTGAACAGTTCTACAGAAATTACCTTTCTTTGTGGATGGTATTTGTGAGGGAGCGACAGACGTCGCCTCAAAGACGCTCGCGAATACACCCGTGTTTTTGATAAATGATGACGAAAAATATTTTTTTTCATTCGCCGCCGCTCGGTACGATATTGGTTTTTGATAACGTCACTTTGCTCCTTTAAAACGGGATGTTGAGATAAATTCCCATCAGTTTTAATACAAAGCAACAAACGTAATCTACAGCGCCATTCACTCGCTACCCGCTCCGCGTACCCCCATTCCGCCCGCGATCGCCCTCTCTTCTGAAATCTGATAAAAATTTCCGTTTAGAGGATCAAACCGTTGCGAATGCTGTCTCATATTAATTATTATTTTTGCTCTTTTCGTTGCTTAGCGTTTGTCGTACTCATGAATTGTATTTGACAGAATATTTTTAGGAGAATCACAAAAATTAAGGGTATTTTTCTAAGAGTCTTAGAAATATAAGTGTCCCGTACCTACTGACGTAACGAACCCTAAATCAATAAAATGTTAATTTCCCTATCAAAGATGGAGATGATAGCGATTCATTTCTTGATCGGTTTAACGATAGTACCGAGGGCGGTCTAACAAAAGAATTTGGTTTTCGAATATTTTATCAAGGTACTGAAAATGTATAATTTCTTAATTTGCATACTATCTCATAAATTAAAGAACGGTATGGATAGGCATAGTATATACCTATGGTATGCGGTTGGACATGCGCATATATTTAGGTACTGATGTAGCTGTATTCTAAGAACCGTAGGTACGGATAATGTGTGTTGTCGTGTTTACGACAGTGGGTACGTTCCTCCACTATTGGAATCTGACACGTCAGTATCCATGCATATGTAATTCGAGGCTCCGTGTCCACCGCTGGTGCCGGAAAACAGCTCCAATTATTCAGGTAACTCTCGCCAATTCCCCATATCACATATTTACTTGTGTTCAATACAAAGGCCCTTCACCTGTCACTCATGTTCAATCATTTGTTCGTTTGTTTCCAAGGCACCTATATTAAATTTCATGGCTGTGTGAATTTATTTGATTCGCATTACGTCGTACCCTCTCTTGACAGAATTCCTTTTAATATGACTCGTCGGGTGTCAGTCACCGGCGTCATCAATCATTCTCAGTAACTTTCTCAATATATTTTTATCTTTATTGAACTCTTTTCTTTCGGAAGTTCATCATTAAGAATTGGCTCTCTTCGAGTGATGATTGATATAAAATTATGGCAGAGCGCTTTGTTACGCTTTCGACGCGTTTATAAGTTGGATACTTACTTCAGAAGTTCCAACAACAATATATGGGATTACATTGATAATAAAGCGACAAAGGTAAAATATTTCTCATAGTTTTCTGAAGCACTCTTGCATTGTCTCCTGGAGTGTATTGCCAACGCCAACTAACACAAAAGTTACAAATCTTGAGAAGTAAACTACAAGTGCATGAAGTCCACACTTAGCTGTCGGTGTACACAAGAGCCACGAGCCACAACCCACTCCTTATAGCTGCACATTAAACTCCGGGAACTTCGCTCGCTGCTGACTCCGCAAGCTTCTATTAAATTGCTTCATTTTGTTTTGTTTTGTTCTAGCCAACGTAAGTTGTACACTCACTATTATTAAATTGTATGAACCTGGTGAATAATACAATGACATTCTACTCAAACTCTTTTAATAATATAATTTGATAATACAGTAGACCTCTGTTCAACAATCTGTTCTTTAATTTGTTCTAAAATTGTTTAAAGGTATTGTAGACACTCGAGATGTTCCGTGTGGTGCCGGACGTAGAAGAATAACACCATCCCATTTCTTCCCGTGGGTGTCGTAGGAGGCGACTGAGGGACTTATTAGAGAATGGGCAGTAGCGTTCTCTATGCATTTTACCACCAGACTGCGATCGGCAATCCCGCCCGCCAAGCGTGGCGATTATGGCAAAACTCCCCTTTTGCGAGAGGCCTATGTCCAGCAGTGGACGTCTTTCGGCTGAAATGATGATTGTAAATAAATCGGCCCTGGTCCAGGCCATGGTATGGAGCGAGAGTGCGTGGGTAGCCGCAATCGCTGCCTTCAGCGAAGCAGTGATGCTCGCAAAGAGCGGCGCGTTGTAATCCACGCGCGCCTCAAAGAGATGTCAGCACCAACCGATGCCTGCCAGGGGTGCGGGTTTTTCGAAAGAGATACCGCGGCCCCTGGCACACAGGCAACTGAGGGAACACGGGTGGGTTTTAGTCAGTAAAAGTCTGAGACGCCCTCCCACTCCACCCAGAGCGGGAGAAGTCATTTGATGATTTCCCAACCAAAAAAAAAACGATCGATCTATTGTGTCAAGTTAAGTGTAAAACAGCAGTAATGCAGTTCCAGCAGTGGGAGATTACGTCAAATATCTTTCGTATTTGTAATGCACGTGCACGACAACCAGCAAGTACCCGTGTGTCCTTATGTATCTACTACAGGCGCCACGGGGCGAATCGACGCGGCGACACTTGAATTACTAGCAGCAAATATGTTCAGTTAAAAATTGAAAATCCTTGAATCGGAGTGAATTGAATTGATTTGAGCTATGTAAGTCCACACTATGAACTATAATTGCTCAACACTGGTAATTTTTTTAAACTGTATTTCAGTTTCTTATATAGTGTTGTAGATTCAATGTTTAACATCAAGTTCGAACTTATACCAACGCAAATCTTCGGGGAATATCCCTGAAATAAAAAAACCGTCATGTTATCGGCATCAAGTACAATCCGACAAAGCCTTCGCCTCGTATCCCCTGACTCTTGCGCCGTTAGATAAGTATGCTGACACATTCTGTTATTCTTCAATTTCTCCGCAATACCTACCATTCGCTCGACATAGAAACGCGATATTATTTGGCGGATTTATATATTCCCCGGGGCCTTGATCAGTGGGTGACAAGTGAGAAAGCAATTTCTATTCGTCCCAAGCGCGGGATGGCGGGATGGCGGGATGGCGGGGCTCGAATAACTCGCGAGATTTGTCTCCGTCGTGTAGCTCGCGTTACAAGATGATGATGAACTGACACTGTATGTATCTCCAGAATGGAGGACAACACTTTTGTAACAAAGAAGAGATATTGGGGAACGGAAAGTTTTAGAGCTGCGAGCTTAGGTTTCTTTTGTTCGAGAGTGCAAAATATCTAGAAAATATTACAGATAGCGATGTGTGGCTATTTATTTCGTATTGTTTGGAGATTGCATTTTCAGAATGGTTGCTTATTTATAACTTTTGGATCCTTCCATAAACTTTTACGTTTTTAATTACATGTATGTGCCTCTTCAATCCTTCTGGTTGTGATTCTTCAATCCTTCCTCCACTATCGAATCACTTATTAAGTCACAGAGTGCTTATCCTACTATGTCAGTCATCATCACGACACCGTCCAGTCTCCAAGTAGTTGACCGCAGCACGCGATCGCCGACTTCCGCACTCTCTGTCCGACCGCTCCGGACAGCTGACAGCCCGGACAGCTCGAACAACACGCCGGACAAAGACAGCCCGCCGGCAATACTTGCAACAATAACACCACTCGAGATTTATGCACTTTCAAGTTTGTAGTCTTGAGATTATTGCAGAAGCGTCGTTGTTGCTCCACTTAGATTTGTTCTCGCATATAGTTGCATTCAGACGATCTTACTTCGACCTCGCACTATAATAAGATTTCAGACCCTTCATAACTGGTTAATTCCTTATTCAGTTATAGTTTTAACAAAAGATATTAACACGACCTAGTATTACCGTAGTTTTAATAACTTTGTTGCTCTTTACTGATGATGATGATAACTTGATTCTGTTAATAAAATGTAGGTACATATGAGAACAAATAGATGTTTTGTACTTGATTATTAAAATAATAAAATTCGACATAAGAGAGCAGCATTTCGTTGAAAGCATTTTTAAAATAATAACATTAATGTTTGTTGCTCTTCTCATTGTGGGTATACGTTTCTGATATTGGTTTATTTTAAAATAAAGCGAAGTAGTCAAAGTTCAATAAAAGATATAAACGAAATCCTCCTCATAAAAGGAAACAAAAGAATAGTGTATGAGTGGTCGCCATCCATTCGTCACCTTCTTGTTAGCCTCGTGAACAAACCGAGCAGGCTTTGTTTACCGGTCAAACGCCATAAATCAAGGCTCGCAACTCTTCGACGGGTGATAACTTTCGAAGGGAACTGATGGCAGTTGCTAACTCGAGGTAAATAGCACCCTGCAAGGTGGAACTACGCGATTGGAATATTACCAACTAATAATATTGTTTTGATAGGAAAGATTTGTGAAGAATATTTTCGTAAGTTTTGTTTTTGTAGAACAGGATTTATTTAAGGTATTGTTCATTTTTATTTATAACTAGTAACCCGTCCCACAATCAAACGATCACGATTCACGATTTCTTATAAGTGAGTTTTAATCTATTGTAAACAAAACACTTCCCCGAATAGGCTTAAAATGGTGGGTAAAATGTAAAATATGCATAGATATCACTGACAAGCTACATACAATCATAGTGCTTTATGCTCAGAAAAAACATAACTGTCTCACGATCTCTTCGAAATCAATTGCAAACAATGGCTTGAGAGAAAAATGGAAAATTACAAATGAAATATACCTCCGCACGGTTCGTTGGGCTGGTTTAATAAAATAAAATGTCTCTCGTCGGATCCACTGCGTCCCCATTCAGATTTATTGTGTCCTGACTAAAGCCTTGAAATCCGAATGATTTGTTCCCACTTTTATATTTTGTTGAGGGATCATATCGCTCAACGTCACAGTCCTGCTTATTTCAACGGTAATACAACACATATGTAATGTGTTGTCTCGTATATATAAGCGGGCTAAATAAAAGTATCAGCCGTGGAAAATAAATTATGTATAAGGCCATCCAAACTGATGAGATCATATCGGCGTTAGATTTCGACAAGGGTTAGTGAAGGTCATCTGTTTGACAAGTGACCGAAAATATTTTATCATGTGGAGTATTAAATTTGAAACAAGAATATGCTCTGCGCTGTAGATACCTGACGCACTATACCTGGCAAAAAAACGGTTGAAGAAAACAGAAAGAACAAAAACCTGAATAAGGTCGTCACTTGTCACTATTTCAACACAAAGAAAGCCCGACACACAAAAGGAAAAAGTGAAGGATACACATGTAGGTAGGAACATTATGTACATTGTACAGTGTACGCACATAAATCCAACTTAGCGCCACAGGGTGCGGGTACATCGCGGGAGCGGTCATCGAAATAATTGATCGTCGAGCGCCGCTCGTGAGATCATGCTTATATTTCATTCGGAACAAAAATGTAAAGCTACATTATGTAACAGAATCCCTTGAAAGGCCTAAGAATTATAGAAAGGTTTCAGTAAATGTATTTTCAAAGGTCTGCAAAAAAGGCTATGAATACTGTCGGATTATAAATGTCTGCGCTCTTTTAGAAAGTATTTTCTGTATCAAGTTATTTTAAGTAATTATTTTTAGTGATAGCTTTGAGCAACCTTTACATATAATAATATTATGTTTATATTTGAATGCAGTGAAGTAGATTCAGGGCAATTCAAAGCCTCTGTTTATACTCAGTAAAGGCAATGATAGTAGTCCTCACTACTGTTACCGTCTTATTCATGGATTTAAATTTTAAAAGTTTAATTTTCAGGTTTCTTAACGGTGTTTTCTTCTCCGTAAATCAGTGATGTCTCAGATTACCTCAGAAAGCATGAACACAGTGAAGTCACGTCAGTATTAGGCTCAGTAACTAACTCGTGTCCATAACCCATTTACGTAGAATAAGTATTCAACATTTACCCATTCCGCACCCTACCATCCTTAACTAATACATAGCTAGCTTAACAAAACCATCTACTACACTTACAGTAACCGCTTCCTACATATTAATATGAAAGTAAGAGGTTAGACAACCTGTAGTTATGGAAATGTCTGGTAAAGTTGCGAGGTCAGGCGACCGAGCCATGTGCCCCGAGCCCCCGGCTGTGGGCCGCGGCGGCCATTCCCGTGATTGATCGCAACCTGGGCCGTCTCCCATGGGGGAAATCACAGTATGGATGAAATGGGACAGAATAGAACCATTGTACGTTTTAGTGGAAACGCTGTGTGAAAATGATAAAGTGTTTGTCTATTGTTTATAAACTGACAACCACAATAGACTGGTGTAACCTTCCAGAAAATTATGAAAGCATGTTAAAATAATTACACAAACAAACATAACATTACACTTTTACATACTGTCTCCTAAAGATCGGCAGCAGCAAAAAAGACAGCTGATAAATAATGCGCTTTTTTTTGCTCCTCAATAAATAGTACCGACTAATTTAAAACCAGAATTATCATAGGAGAAAAACAAGAAGCCATAAAACAAAATAGAAATTTCTACAAACACAGTGTAAACAGATATAATTGAACCCACTGTAAATAGCCATAACGTAACTGCCAACAAACAACTGAAGAGGGCGCTGCGGTGCGAATGATTACAAGAGACAAACGAATCAATTCTGTCGACAGTCGTACAATAGAGAGGCGCAGCGGCCGCTTGCCACTTTGTACTCAAATATGATTAAACGGCTCACTGAAATAATTACCAGAACTTCGCGGTATTTTATGTTTATTTTGCAAATACGAGTATAATTTTATTAACTCATCAACTACCTAGCATTTTCCTAACTATGTTATGTGCTTCCAGTCTAACTGGATAGTGGAGTAATAATAATAATAATGCCAACACTGATACGTCAATCACGTATTTTTTTCATATCTCCTATTTTCCGTTTTTATTAATTCCCGTGAGCTACATAGTACAAAAATCACAGCAAAGCCTCTGAAGGCTTTGTAAATTATTAATAAAACCATTAATAAATCTACAGTAAAAAACATCAATAAAATGAAAAAACTAATAGAAAATACAGAATATCCAAGAATGGCGGCTGTCAAATTCAGCCTTCTACGAAGAAAAAAATTTGGAACATGTAAAACGTGCAATGTTAACGAGATAAGCAACTCGAAGTGCACGTCTACCATCGCCGCCGCCGGAACCCAGCCCCATCGAGAGTGCTGTGACACTGGCGGCCGTGGCAGTTGCATCGAGCTCGAGCGACGAATATTTTTCCCCACCGACGTCGCCAACACCTTTAGCAGGGGAGAGGCCGGCCCACGATAAGCTTGGGACTTAGGGGCCATCCGGCCCCGAGCCGGGTCCCCGCTGCCAGTGGTTGTGTGCAGCGCATGGGATGGACTCGGTCTATGAACGAGAACGTCATGCGCGCATATTACGGGTCTACAGAGGGGGAACTAATCTCACTGCGCACCGCGAATGGATGCTGTCTCTGTTCCAGGTACTAGAACCAACCGTCAACGTCTCGGCCCCACGACTGTCGGATCAGGTGTGGGTCATCCAACACAATCACAGGTTGGACGATACCGCACTTGATAGGCTGCGCTCAGAAGTACTGAGCAACCATATCACCTCGACTCCGACACAAACCGCGGCACATACCTCAACTATTGATGCAATGTCGCCGCGGTCCAATCCTGTTGAAGAAGAAGATGATAGGGTTGCAACAGTAAGTAGCCAGTACAACACCCGATTGAGAAGCGCACCGGAGGATGCGTTTCGCGAGTATCGGTCCACCCCAACCGAACTTAGGCCCCGATTACCACGGTTACCCATGCACAAGAAAAATAGGGCGCTGGTGTGTGCCTTGGACTCGCACCTCAAGAATTTCTTCGAGAGCAGCGAGGATCTCGTTGATACACACTCGATCTTGTATTGCGTGGCTGTTGCGGCATGTCGTTTAGCCAACGTTAAGTTTCCAAACTGTGACGGAGCTTCTCGACCGAAAGGAGCCACACCAGCCTGGCAGTGCAGAATCGAGAGAGACTGCATAACTTTTGGATAAAATGGCTCACTAGTTCACACAGTCGCCTGTCATCTCAATTCCAGTTATCCTTAGAGTATGGGTCACTACCACAGTAACTAACAACAGGCGTTACCCACGTGCTCCATAAGTCAGGTAGTCCCGCGGAACCCAAGAATTATAGACCGATCACATATTTGTCGACTGGTTAAAACTTCTTACATCCATTTTGAGAACGAAAATTAATAAGCACATTCAGTATAGCTCGATTATGGCTCCCTCTCGAAATGGTAGTAGGAACGGGTCTCGCGGGACTAAGGAGATACTCCTTATTGACATGGCCATAAACCAACTTGTTCGTCGATCCCGCAAGGATCTGTCGACAAGCTGGATAGATTATAAGAAGGCCTACGACTCGGTGCCACATGCGTGGCTCATGAGAGTGCTGAGTTGTACAAGATTGATGCAACTCTACGCACCTTTCTTGAGTCGTGCATGGGGCAATGGAGGACAGTCCTTCGTTATCCGGGATGTTCACAGATCCAGGGGAATGATGAGCCTATATGGATCAAACGGGGAATATTTCAGGGCGACATGCGATAGTTTGAGTCCACTTTGGTTTTGCTTAGTTCTGAATCCTCTAAGCAAACTGCTAGAGGATTCAGGTCTAAGCTATCGGCTGAGAAAAGGTAGTGAGGTTATATCTCAATTCGCTCATACATGGATGACCTTAAACTCTTTGCCCCCATCAAATTACAACTGATGGAGCTACTGAAGGTAACTGAAACTTTTAGTAGCGCCATCAAGATGGAATTTGGTATAGACAAATGTGCGGTCATGCATGTAAAGCGAGGGGAGATTATGGAATCCGTTGGAACCCAACTCTCAGATTCAATAAACCTTCGAGCCTTCTCCGCAGCGGAAACCTATAAGTATTTGGGTATGTCGGAAGCGTTGGGCATCAAAGTTACTGACATGAAGCAATCGTTGAAGGAGCGCTTCTTTGGCCGCCTGAAGAAAGTATTTAATAGTCTTTTATCAGGCGGACAAGGCGTAACAAGGTGCGCTCCTTCAACGGTTGGGTCATGCCGGTTTTGATGTACTCTTTCGGCATACTCAAATGGACTCAGACCGAACTCAACGCCCTCGATAGGAGGGTCCGTCGACTGTTGACTGCGTATCGAATGCATCACCCACGGTCATCGGTAATGAGACTGTATATACCGCTGTTCTCGTCTAGCTAACGAAGAGTATTTGCATTGACACAACCTTGTAGCCAGGATTACCCACCAGCAACTTGCTCTGAAATACAGCCTTGTGGAATCGGAAATGCCGTACTATAGGTATGTGCCCGACCCAGTTCTCGAAAATGGACATATCACACTGTACTGGAATCGATCCATTATCACTGACAGAACTATTATAGCCAATAAGCCTGATATAGTGGTGGTGGTGGATCGACTAGAGCGGCGCGCAATGATCGTTGACATAACGGTCCTGCATGACGGGAACCTCGTGAAAGCCGAAAAAGACAAACAAATCAAGTATCTTGATTTGGCTCGCGAGGTTGTCGACATGTGGACTCAGCGATCACTGTCCCGATAGTGGTTACAGCCAATGGCTTGATAGCCAAGAACCTCGACCAACACCTGAGGAGGCTCTCGTTGGGCAGCTGGATCAAGGGTCTGATTCAGAAAGCGGTACTTCTTGACACGGCTTGCATTGTTAGAAGGTTCCTCTCACTGGAGCCCTGACCGCCGGTAGCTTGGACCCTGTTCCCGATACCGGTTTTATATTTTTAAATATTTCTATATTATTTATACTAATATTTAAAAATGTAATTTATATGTATATTTATTCAAATAAAGGAAATAATAATAATAATCACAGAAATAAACGCGCCTGCCTGCATTCGTACCCACCCCAAATTCTATCTTGACTGTAGTAAACATCTACGTAGTTATGTTTATTTGGCAGTTTTGGCGTAATGCATGATGGAAAATCTTAACCATTTTGCTCAATGTAGTATGTCTTCGTTGTTTGTGTTCAAGTAGTAACTCCCAATTTCCGACGACAACATTCGTTTTCTTTTGTTCGGTATCCGATATTTTATTGTGTCTAGACTATCACAGCATACATAACATCAATATACTTAGACCACGGAAGATCCGTACACGACGTAAGCAATGGCACTATCTTGTACTTTTTTATAGTAAGATTAATGTATTTTCAAAAGCATTATTTTGCTATATACTAGGTAAGTAATACCCCAAAGAACCTTTTAAGGAGGCGATATTCGTTACAGGTTGCTAACCCTATTAAGGAGTTAGGGGACTTGAACTAATAATATCGTATTTCTTTACACAATTGTAAGGTATCAGACTGAAATTGAATATTAATTTACGGTTTCAAAGTGTAAATGAAACGGAACGGACTATTGGAATAGGACTACGCCGTCGCTACGGCGCGCGGCGTAGCGCTTCATCGTAGCAGTGGTTACTACGCAGCCGTAGCAAGCACCCAATTTCCGTGTAACTCGATCGACTACCAATAGTGAGCTTATTTCAACCGATTAATCAAACCCAAACTCAAAGAATTTATTTTAATTAAAGTATTTACAGGCACTTTTGAATTGTCAAAAAGTCGATCAGTTGGAACGTTGAAGCTCGTTGCCCATTCCAAAACGTAGATCTCTATGGAGAAGAACGGGCAAGAAAGAAAGAAAGAAAGAAAAAGTATTTATTAGACTCGCACAGGAATTACACAAACTTAACTAAATAACATTCTTAATAAAATATAAATTAAAATTAGAGAAAAACAAAAAGGTAAAAATAAAAAACAAAGTCCCGTACGAGGCCAAAAGGCCCCTATCTCAGCATGATGCTGCGACATTTAAATAAAATTGTCGCAGCGCTGGTATTCTGATGGGGCCCACTGTGAATGTCACGGACAGATACAGTAATAAAAAATAAATAAAAAAATAGATACTATGTATAAAATAATGTACATAAATAGTAATTAAAGTGATCCGCGTGTCTGCACCCCACGTAACATCTATTACTTGTCTGTGCCTTTATTGTCTGTGACACTATGGCATCACTGTGACAAGTAATGAGACGCAGGCGCTGACATTAAGGTAAAAAACAAAAGAAAATCACAATTTTATATAAAAGTATTACGGCTGTCTTGCAAGTTAGAGAATTTACGGCAATTAGTGAAATAAAGATAATAATAATAACTAAGGTTTTGAGACAATAAGGAAAAGTATAAGAGTTCCGATGTACAAAAATGACAAACAACAAACAAAATAAAAACAAAAACAGAGTGCGAAACCAATGTTGCTGTGCCTGTATAATCGCTGCCAAACGCTCGTCACCATTGCAGCTGCGTGCAGATCAAGGGTAAGTTCAAAATGTGGTATCTTTTTGGAGTTGTAGTAAGTGATGTTTAAATTTGGTTCTGAATGTGCCAACTGTCTTTATAGCACGAAAAGGAGGTGGCAAGTCGTTCCAGCACCGAGAGGCAGCGAATTTGAAACAACCACGGAATGCAGCAGTTCTGTGCGATAAGGCTAACAAGAGGTACGAAGATGCTCTAGTTTTAATCTTGTTAATATCGCGCGACCAAGACAATTTTTTGTATAAATAGTCTGGTCTCTTTGTGAGAATAGTGCCAAAGAGTAGGGTAGCCAGATGAAGCTTTCTGCGTGCTGACATTCTCATCAAATTACCCTTATTTAAAAATGGAGTGATGTGGGATCGGGGTGGGACATTGTAGCAGAATCTTGCACAAGCATTCTGCACCCGCTGGATCAGTTTTTCGCTTCTACCGAGAATGCACGCCCCATACACAGTGTCAGCGTAGTTCAGCTTGGATAGAACAAGTGACTCACACAGCATGACACGCATGTCCACACTTATGTAAGGACGGACACGATACAAGAGCTTGAGTCGGTAGAAGCAGTTGCGCACGGCTTCCAAGATGTGAGTTTCCAAGTGCAGCTGCCCATCAAATATCAGCCCAAGATTACGAGCCTCTAGAACCCTTTCCACATCACAATCATCAAACCTGAGGCCCAGGTTGCATGCAAGCATTTTGTTCAGGAAATCCCTAGATCCCATAACAATGTACTTGGATTTACTTGGGTTCAGGACCAAGGAGTTTCTTCTGGACCAACCAGAGATCCTCTCCAAATCCTCATTGATTTTTTTTACAGTTTCAGCAGTATCCTGGGAGTGAAAGGAGAGGTACAACTGCAGATCATCAGCGTACAGGTGGAACTTGGTGTTGACCAGACAGTTGATGATGTCAGCACTGTAAAGAATGAAGAGAAGCGGGCCTAGGATCGATCCCTGCGGTACGCCCCTGTTCACCCGCCTCGGACTAGAAGACTTGGTATCTCCGTTACTGTCAGATGTCACCTGGACGAATTGTGCTCGATCACTGAGGTAACTTCCAAACCATTTGACTGTTTCAACATCACATCCATAGTATGCCAGCTTAGAGAGAAGAAGCGAAGTGTTAATAGAGTCAAAGGCGCGCGAGAAATCTAGTAAGACAAGAAGGGATCCCATGCCCTGGTCTCTGGCTTCGAGAATGTTACCAACTACATCCAGGAACGCTGTAGCTGTGCTATGTCCCCTGCGAAATCCGGATTGAGCCAGAGGCAAAATACTGTGTTGCTCCAGATATGCCCTAAGCTGGTCCGAGACAACTCTTTCTAAAATCTTGGACAGACATGGCAGTAGGCTTATTGGACGGAGGTCTTTCACACTAGTGGGGTTAGGTACTTTTGGGATTGGTCTAACTATTGCCATTTTCCACAGATCAGGGAAAGAAGAGGTGACTATCGACTTGTTGACCATAGCTGTGATAACTGCAAGCGTTCGAGGGAGTGTCAACATCAGCATCTCCAGAGAAATATGGTCTGAGCCCTGCGCATTGGACTCAAGACCGCGCAAGATCCTCAGCACCACATCCTGCTGGACGGGCTCAAGCTGGAAATGACTGTTACTGTGTCTATGGTGTTCAAAATATGTTAATTCAGCAGTTGTGACCTCACCACTGCCAGGCACATCCAGAAAGTGTTGGTTGATAGATTCTGGGTTGTTACAGAAATGTGGTAAACTATGCCCTGGTTTTTTTGAGGTGGCTATAGTTGATTTAATATGTGTCCATAACTTCTTTGGTTGTTTAATATTACTATTAATATATGTTTTAAAATATGCACACTTCTCACTGTCAAAAGCTGCTCTAACAAGGTATTTTAATTCTTTGTAGGATTTAATGTGATGTTCAGATTTAGTTGTTTTTGACTTCAAATGGCACTTGTCACGCAGCATCATCATTTCCTTGACAGTGTCGGTAATCCAGGGATAAGATTTCTCTTTAATTAAGATTTTTTTCAGAGGAGAATGCAAATCAAATAGGGTCAAGATGTATTGGTTAAACATTGCAACCATGGAGTCCACATCCTCCAGGCTTATAATATGTTCCCAGTCCATTTTATTTAAGTCTTCATAAAAAAATCAGGAAGGATATCTTTAAGCGGCCTATAGGTAGTCCAGTATGGATTGGGCTTCTCTATTTTAAAATTAAATTCGACACAAATAATTGCGTGGTGTCCGAGCTCCGGTATGTGTGATACTGAGACCCCACACACACGGGCGTCAGTGCACACTATATCAATGAGAGTTTCACTGTGGTCTGTGAAATGGGTTGGCTCAGTAACAACTTGTTTAAGCTTGCAGCAATGTATAAAATTGTTCAGCAGTTTAGATTTGCTGTCAGTGTGGCATAATACGTTAATATTGAAGTCGCCAAGCAAGATGACCTTGTCCGCATTAGCAAAGGAGGAGAGAGAATCAGTAATCGCATCCAAGAAGACATTCACATCAAGCCACGGCGGCCTGTATGCAGTGCCGATGATAACCGAGTGCGAGTTAATGTTAAGCCTGAGCCACATCTGCTCGACCTGTGGCGCCGGCGGGTGCGGCGCGGCACGCACGTGCACCCCGCGGCGCACGTAGAAGCCCACGCCGCCCCCGCGGCCGCCGCGCACGGTGCGCGCGCGCGGCACGTGCCGCAGCCGGTAGCCCGGCACTGTCGGCGCGCGACCCTCCTCTCCCTGCCTGAGCCAGGTCTCATTTATCGCCATGATGTCTACCGAGAGGCTATCCATAGCAACTAGGAACTCCTCATGGCGCGAACCTAGCGACCCTGCATTAAATAATCCAACTGTTAGATTTCTGGTCTTATTCATTTTTGTAAATAATGGTGTATACATATAGTAATAATAATGTGTTTATCGTAGATAGTATCGAATGTAGTATTATGTAGTGTAGAGTTTTGCACCAAATTACGTTGTGGAAATATACTGAAATACATAGTGTTAGGTGTAGTTTGTAATTCAAATATTGAATGTACGCCGAAAAAACCTTGTCAGGCAAACTGTAATAAAATAGAAAGTCTGTAAAAATAAATATGTCATAGTAAATATTGTAGCCGTGACAGTATTGAGCGGAAGTGTGATAAATATAAGATGTAAGTACATAAATAATTAACTGTAGAGCTGGGCCAGTAAAAGAAACCAAAGTATACCGAGACAAGAAAACATTGGGCTTCGCACAAGAAAAATTTAAGAATTTTAGTATAAACAAAAGAGATACAGAAAATAGGTACTGGTTTTCAGTCAAATTGTTACACACAGTACTGTGGTGTTCAGGGGTCAAGAAATCAGACATCCTTTCCACTAGACACCTCGTAACCAAAAACCCGCGTGAGGTCCTCCTCTGAGCGGATACAGTGGGTGGGCTTGCCGTCACCCTGCTTGGCTAGAATGCGGCCGAATTTCGTCCAAGTATACCTCCACCCGAGGCGGGTACCAGCTTCACGCACTCGGTAAAACAAGTGCTTGTTAGTTTTGGTGAGTCTCTCGTTCAGAAAGAAGCGACGCGGGGGTGCGGACAGTCCTAGATCCGCGGTGGTGGCTCCGCGTCGCACGCGCGCGCTCTGCAGCAGGTCATCGCGCAGTGCGCGCCGCGTCAGGCGCACCACGATGCGCCGCCCGCGTGCTGTCGCTGCCGCTGCTCCCCCTGGGCTCGCTCCGCCGACCGGACTCGCACCGGACTGTGCCTCTCGCTCGGCTCTCAGGCCCACCCGTTGCGCGAACACAATGTCCCGTTCGTCGAGAGTCACCCCAAGTTTTGCCGCCACCAGCCCGACGGTGTGCACCACGTTCTCTCCCGAAGACTCCGGGATGTTGGCGATCTCGAGATCGGAGCCAAGTAAATCCTGCTCACGGTCGTTAAGGTCGAGCTGTAACTTTAGCACAATCCGTTCGAGCTGGCTTACTTTGCCGTCTGGCACTGCCGCACTTTGCCGACTTTCTAGAGCCTCAATCCTGGCTTCCAACCCGTCAACCCGCTCGGTACATACCCCTAACGACGAGTGCAGGCCGGCCATCTCACGACGGAATTCGCGCATTTCATCACGAACCTCCCGCAGCTCGGAACGGAAGAGCCTTATCTCCTCACGGAGGGTGAGCTGCGCATCTAGCGAGGGCTCCCCGTCAGCACCCTGCTCACTACCAGCCCGAGACAGGGCCTTAGCCTCGGCAACAACGGGCTTGGTCTGATTGCCCCGAACCTGAGTCGCCGCAACTGGTGACCTGATCATGGCGCCTTTGGCTACTGCCGCTGCCGTAACAGGGTCCGCTGCGGATCCAGAGTCTAGTTCAACAGGGGCTGCCGCCGCTGTCGACGCTGATGCTGGAATAATAGCGGGACCACTACCCAGGTCCTTTACGGGTGTGGCGCTGTTGTCTCCCCTGGGCAACTTTTTCCTGCACTCAGGGCACAGCCAGTCACCGCTAATCTGCGTTGGGTCGGGTAACAACAGGCAAGCGAGGTGATATCTGTTGTGGCACGCCGAGTTACTACACGCAGCGCCCCCTTTTGCCGAAAGAAATCTACCGCAGGCTGCACACTTCACCATAGTACGGCTGGGAACAACTAGATGTCGCACGCCTTTCTTACTCCTGCGACGATAGATGGCGCCTGCTACTCAACGAATTAATGATTTGTATACACAGTCTGTGGTAACGTAGTCCGAAGTTGCAAAAAATTACACTTTTAGGGGGTATCGGGGGCACAATGTAAATAACAAGTAACTTCAACGTCAAAATAGTAAATAAAACTGAGAAGTGTTTTTGCGGTTTTACACTACCGAACAGCTTTAAAATTGCCCTACAAACAACCACACGCGTGAGGAACAATACAGTGCTTAAGTAAACACGAAATAAACTGTGAATTGATTGGTATTTTGTTTTTTATCTGTGCTGACACGAACAGCTGATGTGTACCGTAAACCGTCCGTGACGTCACACCATGCAAGAAACTCCAAGGACACTCTTTTAAAATCAAGTTGGATATTACAAAAACTTGGGAACATTATTCTTGTTGCTTCTGTGTGTGAGTACAATGTAAAAAAAATATAAACAACTTTAAATATAAGATTAAAAATAAGCACTGAAAGTTAGGAGATGACCAGTCTCAACCGACACCGCGTTCACGAACTTGACGCGTGGATCAGCACCATCCAGCTCAACCATTTTTTAGGGAACCGAATGATCCAACACACGCGCCACCATCAGTGAGACATTTATGTGAGCATGACATACTCTCAACTGCCATGCTTTTTCAAGTGAACGTACATCAAAACAACACAATAAACAGACGCATGGTACTCACATTTACAAAATTTAAACAAAAGGCTTCTAAATTATACAAAACTATAGTTTACAATCTATTTGAGATATTAATAAAATTTGATTTCCTAAAAGAAAGAAAAACATTTAATATACAAAGTGTAATTTTAATCACCGTTAACCTCATAAGGGGTCATTGTACTCATCATTATGAAAAACTTTTACTATGGGCTGAAACCTGAAATCGTGAAAATAAAATCAGCTGTTCCCTACATTTATGTTAGCATAACTCGTCAAAATGTAAGGAACAGCTGATTTTATTTTCGCGATTTCAGGTTTGGGCCTACAGTTAAAGTTGTTCATAATGATGAGGACAATGACCCCTTATGAGGTTAACGGTGACTAAAATTACACCTTGTATATTGAAGTATTCAATAACTAACACTTGGTTCAGCAACAATAAAACACATTCGTAACGTCACAAAAATTATAATAATAGGAACAAAAATGTTCGTAATGTCAGAAAAAATAAAAAAGGGAAGCATCTCTTCTAAATATTAAAATTTTAACTAGTATGCCCAGGTGGCTGTGGAGCAGGACCAGCATTAAGCCAAGCATTTTTATCTACGATATAATCATCTAACTTATAATATGCTTGTCTACATAGTGTGCGTTTAATGCATGATTTTAAATTTCTTTTCATTTAGTTCAAGAATATCGACTGGTATTTTATTATAACATTTTACACAGTACCCCATAAAAGAAGTGTGTACTTTCGACAATCTGAAACGTGGTTGATGTAATTTGTTCCTATTTCTAGTGTTAAAATTGTGCCTGCCACTTATCTTACTAAAAAGATGTAGATGTTTCTGTAATATTATGTATTTGCACAAAATGATATATATTTCTAATAATATAACAATGTCTCTTTCACAAAATATTTGAATTCAAATCACGTATTACTTACGTTCCAGCATAAAGTACACAAGAGCTACTCCGAAATATAATATCAAAATGACCATTATGTTCGGGGATAATAAAGGGACCATTACTTCACTATGATGTAGGTATATTTAAAAGTAAGGCGATTACTCTTCGAAGCGAGTGCAGGCTCTCGGGGGCATTATATCCACGCAGAGCATCCCAAAGCCATATAGTTGATGTATTAGCATCCGCGCGAGGTAAGAATACTAATCTATGCGGGATGAGCTATAACTTACCCTTGATAAGCTCGGTTCAAGAAATATCAAACAGAGATGTAAGTGGGTATCTTGACCTTACAGTTCAAGTCTTTTGAACTCAACAACCCGTTGTATGAACGTGTGAACGATTCATTTATATTCTGGAATCAAATGCTGTTACTGTTGCTATTCTTATTGACTTTTCTAGTCGTCCCTTCTACCATATAATTGAATTTCAATCGGGAAAGCCCTTGATCGATGTTCGGCAAACTTAATATAAATCTAAATAGAACACTCAAATAGTGTCACCCCATTACAAATAACCCTTCAAAGACTAATGTCCCCAACTAGATGAGACACTTCATTACGAAACGATTGGAGCGTATTGTTTGGGAATAAAGCGATCCCTTCCCTAGTTTATTGGAGAGTATTTATCTGAGGGAATATTTACTGATACTTTAATACAGTTCGTTGTCTGTAATTGCCTTGTTCGCTACATTGATATTAACAATTAATATCACCGATAAATTGGAACAAATATTACTCTGTAATTTATTTGTAGAACCAGAATGTGGTATTGATTTGAGAATGGATTGCGAGTCAGTATTTTAACCAAATCTGTTCGGTACATAGCTATATCAATATATACTCAGGTGATATTCTGAAAAACTAAAACACAAACCAAATCCAACAAACAAACATAACGGTTCAGCACTAGTCCAGGTAGTGGATGAATTGAACCGCGATGTGCACAAACATTTGACGAACGTATTCAAAAAGAGCAGGTTTTTAAATAAAATACTTCCGAACGACTAACCAAATGGAGTTGCAGTTTGTTTGCGACTAGATAACACAGTTATTGCGAATGGATGGCCGAACTTGTATGCACTCGGTAGGATACAATATCGCACACCTAGATCTAAAGAGAGCTAAGTCAAAAATTGGGAGTTTTGACTTATGCTTACCATTGAATTTCTTAACTCACTACCTATCACCAATAAAACAGATTTAAAAATATTTTTCTAGTAGAACTTGCAAAGCAAATATGTATACAGATAACTTATCCAGTGCACAGGAACACGGAAAACAGTTTTTGACCTTTTCTGAAAAAGTGCTTTTTTGAGTTAACTCTGATTAAATCTAGGTGTGCGATATGTGATTCTTTATTGCCAGTAATATGTTAGATCCGACATGTTATTACTCAGTGCAGCTCGGAGTGGTTCACCTTGTCTCGCGCACTTGGACGCCTGCCTGCATACACTCACAACACCAGATGATTATAACAAGGCTGTCACGCCTGTACCTACTGCAGAGTGGCGACGGTTCTTACAGTCAGATTACAGAGTACGTGCCATGACAAAGATAGTAGGTTTCTCACCAATTTCCTGCTACAATTCTAAGCCCGGGTACCCGCTGGAGTCATGATAATAATGTTTATTAAAATTCATTGAGACGTACCGGAATTCCACTGACTGATTAACATTACGAAATTTCTCCAAAGTAAAGTATAAGTACAATATAAATTAATTCTATGAGCATTGTCTCCGCTTTGATGATCACTTAAGGGTGTAAATACTTTATCAAGATGTTACAGAATTTTCCAAACAATCAAACGGTTAAAAGCTTTTTGCTAACAATTTTTTGGTAATGTTATAGAATTGTTGGGTATTTTCTTTAAGATTATGTGTTGACTAATGCCTACATTTGTTGAGACGGTAATATTTGGATAAATGGAATATTAATTCTCCCTCACAACGTTTTACCGTTTTCGTACACTTTCAATCCCCCAAAACACCAGATTTAGACAAAAACACGTTCATAATTCTGAACACACCGCAGAAACTAAATACGACGAGTGGCCATTGTTGCGGATTACAACTATTGCTAAGCCAAATTTACATCGTAGGTACCTTGAAAAATTAAAAGTTGCTTTTTAGTTTTCTTTCACTTAAAACTGCAGTTTGATACAAGGTATTTTAGCTAGATCGCTTGGGTATGGAAATTCCATGAAGTTATTGAAATCCCGCTCATAAATTTCACCTTGTTGGTGAGGTAACTTTGTATTTAACCCTCCATTGGGAAGTTTGTAATGCTTATGGACTATAAATTGCTCTAATGAATTTTTGTTTGAATACGTACAGTGTCTGTTTTCGGATATATATTTATATTTTTTATTTATAAGTAAGTATACCGTATGATTTTTTTTACCGTCTGGAAAAAAATAGGGCATAATAGGTGAACGGAGCAGAAGCCTATGGCATAGAAATTTCACTTTTTTTTTTTTTAAATTCTAACATGAAATGAACCTATCAATAAATACTATTACTTATTTGTAGTAAACTTTTCATACTAAAATTTAAAAAAATAGTAAAAATAGAAAAGAGTAAAAATATCGGCAAATAATATCAAAACCCAACTTATAGGCACCCTACTCTACGCGCAGAAATTATCAATGAATTCGTAGCGACATTCAATCCTTTGATTGAAGCCGGCCGGGGATAGGTAACTACTATCGCAAAATGTCTTTCCTTAGGCGTACCGCTTACGTGTCACCGCATGCGCATCCCCTCCCGCCCGCGCGCCCTTCGAACCGAGTACCGCGTCTCGTGCTCTCTCTAGTCACCTGCGATTAGCCATAGCGTGACGTCGATCGCTGTTTTTTTACGTTTGAACCGTGTGTGCTTCGACCGCCCAGTGATTGTTTTCATAATGACGTACGCATACTCCAATTCCACCCGCAGGCGAACATTCTATGGAGCGACGAGTCCATATTTACCCGCGCTGGTATCTACAACGTACCTACACAACGAGCAATGGTGGAGTTTCAAAACTCACTTTAAATAAACGAACACGCTCATCAAGTTCTCTCCAACCGTCCCTTGCCCGCAGAAGTGCCAGCCCGCGCCGAAGCTGAGCAAGTAGAGTTAAAATCCCCATGATTTAATAATAAGAAAATTGTTTGATCCAGCCTGTCCCCACTTGCTGCCCCCCCTAACAGTGACTCCCTGAGCCGAGGCTCGTACCCCGCAGGGGGTGCCCTCAGTGCGCAGTCGCTATAGGTATAAGTGTAGTTTTGTGAGCCCTGGCTGGAGGCTCTTAGCCTAAAAACTAAAAGTCACCGCAGGAAAGCCCGGTTAAGCAGTTACGGCCTCTCAAGGTCAACTGCGAGATGCCATACCCGAAAAAAAAAATTAACATCAAGTTCTATTCAGTGTCAGTGTTTGGGCCGGGATAATACACGTTGGCATAATGGGTCCAGTTTGTATCGAAGGTCGATTGACAGGGATAATGTATCGTGAAATTATACAGTCCGTTATCGACACAATGTTGGAAGACGTTCCTCTGGACTATCTGCCGGACAAGTACTTGCAGCACGACGGGTGTCCAGCTCACTACGAGCGATCTGTGCTCGCGTATTTAGATAGTGAATTCCGTGATAAGTGGATAGGTCGCGGTGGACCTGTGAACTGGCCGGCGAGATCACCAGACCTAACGCCATTAGACTTTTATTTGTGGGTTGAACTAAAACGCTTAGTGTACACCGAAGAAGCTCGTAGTGTAAATGAGTTAAAACAGCGAATAATAGACGTTTTTAATATTCTGAAAAGTGACAGAGACACGCTTAGGAGTCTAACAACCAATTTGCAAAAACGTGGGAGTTTGTGTTTAGAAAGAAACGGTGGACATTTCGAACAAATATTGCAATATCGTTGAAAAGGTACTTTTTATTGTAAATAATAACTCATTGTCTGTAATTTTGTAAAAATTAATCAGTGTAATTATTTGTAAATAAGTTGATTACGATCTTTAAATACGCTTAGTAAGTTGTAGTATCCGATTTGGATTAAACAACCTTGTTGGAATCCTTTTTTATTACACATCACGTTAAAACCTTCGAAATACAGATGAATGTGAGTGATTGTTATCAGTATTTAACATCAGCGGTTTGTTTACATTTCTATCAAAGCTTTACCGATCTTACGAGACGTAATTTATTTGGTTTACGGTTTCAAGACACGCGTCACTCAGTGTATCAAATTATTTGTCTACTACAACTACATACAGCACGGTGACGTATGTAGGTACACGCGCAAATGTGTGCGTGAGTGTGTAGGGATCACGCGGTATCGTCCTGTGCGCAGGAGAGCGAAGTTAATGCTAGCGTCTCGCTCACACTTCCATCATGCTTCATTCATGTGCAATCGCAGCTGACGCCGTTTACTATTACCTATTTTGGATAATATTAGTTTTACGCGAGTGCCGTAGGATGTATTCTTTTTATGTATTTTAAGGATATTCGGAACTTTTATTAAGTAAATGGTACCAGGTAAATATTAGGGTATATGAGTTCTATTCTACTTACACAAAACGTCATATTGTTGTCCAGACGCTAAAAAATTTCAGCCGGTATATTCAACTAGTATCACACTTATTTCATTATCACATTTATTATATCACATTGGGGGACATTATTACGTCATTCGAGAGGTAGTTCCTTAGAATCAGCGCTGGTGACGATAAGTTCATCCGAAGTCACAGCATTTGGCTGAACAATCTGTTCCAGCGCAGATGCGACGCACGGCTTAATTGTTCTTGTTATTGTTGTTTCTTACGAAAGTCTTTAATTTTCCACTCTGCAATCGGCATCTTGATTTTGTTTTGATTGTTTGTTTGTTGACATTTGCCCTTGCCGTAACATTAAATTTACACAATGTAGGTATATTGTCTTTGGCCCTGACATCAAGCAATGGATATAATTCTGAAACTTTAATTGGTTGAATACGAGGCTTTTGGCTAGGTACTTTATTTGTGGCTCTTTTTTCTTTGGTAATGCGCGTTTAGTTTGTAAAATAAACGATATTTCTTGCTTTCTGTTTTCATAGAATAATAAATGATAAATAATAATAAAAAACTTTTATTGATTCCTTACAATTATTACAATACATTATTACTTACATCACACATTACATTATCACTTCAATAAAAAATACTTTAATTTTTTTTTTTTAAATCATAGTGGTTAGTTTAGTTATTAGTAAGTATTCTTTATTTTTTTAATTTCATTATAAGGACCGCCTAGTGCGGTAAAAGCTTCCTCCATCTGTCTCCATCTTGTTCTATCTCTAGCAAGTCTGCTCCATGTTTTCCTATTAAGCCTGATATGTCGTCACTCCATCTTTTGTTGGGTCTCCCACGCTTTCTCTGTTTGTTGATAGGATACCAGTTTGTTGTGGTTTTAGTCCATCTGTCGTCGATAACTCTATGTAAATGTCCCGCCCATTTCCATTTCAGTGTTAGAGTCTGTTTAATTACGTCTTTAGCCTTAGTTTCTTGTCGTATTGAGCTGTTTCTGACTCTATCTCTTAGTTTATGGCCCATATAGCTTCTCTCCATTGCTCTCTGGCAAGCTCTTAATTTTTGTAGAGATTTTTTTTGTCAGAGACCATGTTTGGCAGGCGTATGTTAAACACGGCATCAAGCAGATCTCCATAGCTTTTGTTTTTAAGTGTACTCTTGAAGATTTCTTTCATTGCTCAGTACTTACTCCATGTGTTCTTACCTCTTCTATTTCCCACTTTGTGCAGTCTTTGGTAGAAATTAAGTGACCCAGATAAACATATTCGTTGACCCATTCAAGGGGTGTAGAGTTTAGCGTTATTGTTGTTTCTGTGCAGTTCGTCATAACTTTAGTTTTGCTCTGGTTCACCTCAAGTCCCACTTTCCTGCTTTCTTCATTGTCTCCAGCATATACTGTAACTCATTTGGGTCTTCGGAGAGTAAGACAAGGTCGTCAGAAAATCGTAAGTGGAATAGGCGTTGTCCATATATGTTCAGGCCCACGTTGTTCCAGGTCAACGAACGAAATAATTGTTCTAGAACAGCTACAATTTTTTTTGATGATAGTGGGTCCCCTTGTCTCACACCCCGCTCTATCTCAAAAGCCGGTCGGGTACTGTCCAGTTTAATTCTGGCTTTGCTGTTCCTATTTATCTCCTTTATTATGCTGATGTACTCTGGATGCAGTCCTTGCTCTTCTAACGCTTTCCATATAGAGTTGTGGGAGATAGAGTCAAACGCTTTTGAGTAATCGATAATGCCAATGTACAGTGGCATGTTGTATTCGTTATATTTTTCAAATATTATTTTTAATGTGTGAATAAGGTCTATTGTAGATCGGTTAGTCATAAATCCTGCTCGCTCCACTGCGTGGTTCTCATCGATCACTCTAGTTATTCTTCTCAGCAACGCAGAAGAAAACACTTTATAAAGACATGACGTTAGGCGTATAGGTCTATAATTCACTATCAAAGTAGGATTACCTTTTTTATACGACAGTATAATCTCGGAGCATTTTCATAGAATACAGTTTCATAATTTATCTACTAGGTATATTTCTAGGTATTCATCAAAATAAATATAAAATCTACCATGGCATTTCACTGCGTAAATAATTAATTAAACCCTATTGTAAACGCAACAAGCAAAGAAAATGAATAGAATAATACATTCAAAATTTAATTGTAAATCCGTGCGGCACACGCGAGCTAACCTTTGGCGAGCACTACTAAACCGATACTAAATAAATGAACTGCTCCCATTTCATAGCTTATCGGGAATTAATTCGTGGTCCAGCAATAAAGGCTAAAGCCACCCAAGAATAATGGACCGCTGAATAATGAACAACACAGAGCACCCGCTCGCTAAATCCTAATTGGTTGACAGATCAATTAGCAACCAATTTGGTTTGTTCGTCTTAAGGGATTAGCAATTCTTGGTGGTCACCCACCATTGTCGTGGGAATACAGCAGCCAGCTTCCCAATTTGTATTAATATTAATTGAACGTTCCAAATCTGGAGGACTTCCTTATAAGTGGAGTTATCTGTGTAAATACCACAGGCACTGGCTCAAGTCCAGAGAAATGTTAAGAAGGACGAGGCTGAGACTCTGTACACAAAATGTTTTCTGTTCGTTTTCCGTTTCCTGAGCAGAATCACAAATAGCAACGAGGCAGGATGCAATTTTATTGTGTAGCTTAAAGCAGTTTGTAAGAAATACGGTATTGATTTAATCATCATTTTCGAAAAGAATCAGTTCCTGATGCTTTTCGAAAATTATTACATTTTATTTTCTTCTATTGTCTCGTCTCTTCAGACTTTTAAAATAAGAAAGAATAACCATGAAGGAAAAATAATACGAAAAATAATTGCAATTTCTTCGTCATTTACGATAGGTCATGAAATAACATTACGTAATATCGTCCAGTGACAGCGAACACTTCCCCATTGACCGGAAATTAAAAGCAAACAGAAATAAAACTTCCACAAAGACGCAATATCGACGTATCGTCGTCGCATGTCATCTAAATAAACTAAACTCCTAAGTATCATTACGGGAACAGATTTCGTTGGTGACAGTCGTGCAGAAGTATTCAATTTTGTAAAGAAAATATTACTATTTGGTAATTCAATTTTACAAAGGAAAAAGGCCCCGTTGTGCCTACCGGCCGGTCTCAAGCGGCGACCTGGGAGTTATATTAGGAAGATAAGCAGAATAATTAATTATAATGATTAGAGTATTACTTTTGAAACAATAGGGAATAGAGATTGTTGTCTAAGTGTACCTAACGATGTTGTATTGTTTGTTTACTATACGGAGCTGCTTGTACCACATTTGATTACTAGTCACAAATTCAATTCTTTACAATTCAAATAATACTTAGTTCTAAATTACACGCACTTTAACAAACATAGGTATCGATTCCGTTAAATTGGCGCGCTCAGCATCCCCTAATGAGTTGATCACGTATCCTTGTATATTGGGTGTAACAATAGCTCCGGCTGTTCGTCGTTGATTCGCGCCGAGCAAACACCTCGCTAATAGGTGCGCAAACATAATCAGACACCCATCCCCGTCGACCACGTGTCGATCCGGACACACGCCACAGAATAGAAAGGTACAGAAGCCTGGCTCCATGAATGCACGCACACACAGGCAGTCGTCTATGCAAATTGACTACCAAATTAAGTCTGTGTATTCAAATTACAAATGTCGTTCTTTGAGATTTGTATGAGGCACGGCGAATTGTCGTAGGATGTCAATTTGCTTAGCAAGTACTTTTTCTGATTGTGCATCGAGTGCAAGCGCATTCGTGACTTTTATTAGATATATAGTTTAAGATCACCGTACGTACGTGTCTATGCAGGATGGCAGGGATATCGACGCGCAGGGGTATAATGATCAGCCTATGATGTTCCCACTTTTGGGACCAAGGGCTCTTTTCTGTGAGAGGGAGTGGGCTACAATCTACAAAGCGGAACCATTGCAGATTGGTAGATGTCACAGGCCTTTTTGGTTCTAAGACATGTCGGTTTCCTCACGATGTTTTGATTCACCGTTTTGAAAGTAGTGATGATGAAATTATTTACAGAAAGTAAAGCGCCTGCCTGGGTTCGAACCTACGACCGACAATCTGTAAGTCGAAACGTTCGAACGTACGTACGTTGGAGCGTTCAGAATCATGTAAGTACTGAATCTACGGTGGCAGGTGGCGTATCGATGCCCCTGCCACCCTTTATTTATATATCTATAACAATAACAATTTTACAACAGTTTTAAAAATAAGCAAGTCCCCACAAAACTAATTTCACATTCATTCACAGTTTTTTCTGTGGGAACTGATCATTCAAAATATAAAGTAGTGTCTGTCTTCCCTCGTTGCGTGGAGCTGGCCTTCTGCACTCGACTGTTTTGTCACTTGCCGATCCGGAACCACACTACGCGTACCTACAGAGTTAGTATATCAACAGTTATGTACCTATAGTTTATCGGAGATAGGTCGGGAACGATATCCTCCATTACCTAGTTTAGCTTGATCGATCCCTAACATTACAAGTTCTAAAATAGAGCTGACTTTGAACGACGGATGAAATGTTACGATTTTATTGGATTTGCTAGTTTAATTTTCGTAGGTATTTGTCTATTCTATTCCAATACTAAATGAGAAATTCCTAGAAACATAATTTTAAGCCAAATAATTTTGCTGGTAAGTTTTATAATAAATTTCCATTTATAACTTAAATAGATTTCACTATACAACGTGTAACGGAAAGGGTAAATACATACGACGGGCACGGCTTCTTTGGATGATATCAAACGATATTGGAAGGGTTTCTTAATTCTATCTCTACATGTTCGGAAGATATGAGAATTTTTAATACATTGATACCAGAAACCAAATCATCAAATTGAAATAAACACATCACTCGGAAGAGATTTATCGTGATATTGGCAAGTAACGTGGAAAGTTATTGACCTACGTAGTGCGGTGACACGTTTGATATGATTTTAATTTAAGAAACAAACGAAACCGAAAATTTGGTGTTAATTCTTAGAGTATTTTATTTTGAGCTGAAACTATGTATAGTGATTATAATGTATACCAGCTGTTATCCTTAGTGCTTAAGGATAGCAATAGGGTTTCTGTTACACCCTGTATTAGTGTTCATAATAAAACAACCACAATGTAACAGTAAAAATTATAATTCGCATCATGTACTTTCGTTTGAATCAAAAACTTATCGTGAAAGACACCAGAGGCACTTTGTTTTTTATTATAACTTCTCGTCTTGTATATTAAAATGCAAATACAAGTAGAACTTCAACAAAAATATATACTTACATAGCGAAAAATATACAGCCAACTAAGTTCTGAAGAGACGAGGTCTTTTCCTTGTTTTTTGTTTAAATTTAAAAGAGTGGTTCCTGCTGCTCGGGTGAAATCTACATTATTCTACATTGCAAACACCAGCTTGTAAGTTGCTTCAATGAAAATATCCTCTATTTCAGTTCTTTGTAATCTTTTTGGCTTTTATTTGCCCTTTCCCGTTTCCCTGAGAGCGGGGGGCTTATTTACTTTGACGATGTTAATTCACTTACAAATAGAGTATCCATTGACATTAAGAAGTGGTAGATGCGGTGCACTCTAACATCAAAATCACTAAACCTGGGCTTGGTGCACAACTACATGCAAGGAAACGCGCGTGAGGTTCGGTAACACGAAAATGCCGAAATAAAAAATAAAAATAAAATGTCAATTTTCAACAGCTTAACATTTTTGCCTGCACTTACTCGTAAGAGTAACAAGAACTCCCGAGTGTTTTATTTTTGTTTCGAGTTTTGTGATAAGACAAGTATTAATTACGCATAAAGGCATTTTACTGTGTATTGATAAACAACAACAAAAATGTGCTGTATCGACATACGCTGTTTACACGATGGTCCGCGTGTGTCCGAGTGCAACTGTGTCCATAGACCTAATTCAGAAGAACCGCGCGCTGGGTTCCTGTGCCAATCAATCAATCAAATCAAGTGTTCGGGTTAGGGTTCTTTTGACATTGTTTGTATTCTGCCATATAGACAGACCATTTGTAAGACAGGCTGTATCAAACTTATGCTAAAGTTAAATATTCAAAACAATTACAAGTAAAGCCTACCTAAACGGAACCCTCAACGATACGATCTATTCGAGATTAACAAAAGACGGGATTAGCGCCAACCGGTGGCGCCTATTGTCGGCCGGGAATTATCGGAGCGTAAACAATGTCGAACGTTATCGCCCGATATCTGCACTCTTCAGTGGCGCCACCTTCGCGAAAAAATCTTAAACAAACAATAGAACAAGAAAATAGTTGATTCTTTCAACTTTAATTAAGACAAGAGGCAACTCTGCCGGGCCGCGCTTAATTTACAACTTTCTTTATTTCCCTTCATTAAAAAGTTGAAGCGTTTTCAATTAAAATTTAAAAAATCGCCTCAAGACGCGGCTGCCCGGCTGGACGTTGCAGATTGAATCTGTTCTAGTATTTGTTGATACTTTGTTGAACAGTTGTTCGAGTTAGATTTAGTTGTTCAACTCAATGCTGGAATATTTAACGAGCAACTTTGTTTGCCGGACAGTTGTCGGTGACAAATGAGAAATAAATAAGAAAATGAAAGAATACAACAGAATGGCCCGACCTAAGTAAATAAAGACTTGAACATTGTACCATTGAGAATGATTCCATTGAATATTATAGTCACGTTTAGGCGTATAATTTATTGCTATAAGTATATGTCATACGTAAAACTTTAAAAGTTTCTTAAATCTACTCAGGACCCAAGCATATGAGTCTGAAGCTTTATTAGAGATAGGTATCCCCATCCTACTAATATTATAAATGTGACAGTTTGTGAGGATGGATGGATGGACAGATGAGTGGATGTTTGCGACACTTTCATGAAAAAACTGCTGAACGGATTTTGATGAAAATTGGCACACTGATAGTTTCTAAACTGGATTAACACAAAAAGTTATCAAAACTTTAATTTAATTAGGTTAGATTAAATTACTAACTACATATACAAATAAATACAAAAAAAGGACACTTAGGCTTCGAAGTATTCGTCCGCATCGCTGTCATCAGGAAACGTGCCCAGAAGACTGGCAGCACTGCCACGTTGAATGGCAATGCTAATTCTTTGGCCAAAGAACGACCCAGGCCTCTGGTCACGTGAAGTGTCCAGCCAGCGAGAAATTTCCTTAAAGAGAATACGTGCACTCGGGCCCTATGACCCGAGCGTTTCGACCCCAAACGGGTTAAAACTGTATTCACCCATAAGATTACAGTATTTACGCCACTTGAGGGTCTCAGCAACCGCAGCAGCGGCGCCAGCACAGCCTGCCGTGATAGGAACATGGGATGGCACAAGGGTGTCGACACAAGTTGCGTCCCACACCAGAGGTCTTCCCACCTTCCAAGGCAATAACGTCATGCCGTCTGGTCTCTTCCCATCGTCACGTACCAAGCTGTTTGGTTCTAATACCGCTGGTACACCGGCGGTGACAAGGGCTCGACGAATAATATCGTTGATGCTGGCGTGGCGTGCTATGCGACTTGCGCTCCTGCCGCAGAACAGACGATGGTACCCGAGACTGTGGACCGCTTCACCGCAGTTACACCGATGCGGAGCAACACGTAGCGAGCCGAAACGATGAGTCATCCATCATAGTGCCTATGGTGGATGACGGGAGCGCCTTTTCTCCCACAGCCAACAGACGGGCACGCTCAACAGTATTAGGTGACGTATTTACCAGGTTATTTGGTTTAATACTGCAGAGCGGCACGTCCCAACAGCTCTGGGAGGACGGGTTGTCAGGTAAAACTGTATTGGGACAAGCCATTTTCCAAGCGTTCAACGCATCTGTCTAACACGGTACTACAAAATCGACCAGTGAGGAAGATTAAATGTTCCTGGTTAATTTATCCGTACTGTGGACCGAGGAGAAGAAGGCTGGTAAACTTATACTTGAAATTTTGCGGACGCCGACACCAACCACGCGAATAGGAAGTGTGGCTTGCTGCCACGCTCGGTCGTCCAGGGCCACATTTAGGATTGAAGTTAGTGTGTTTCTAATAATTTGGTCTACTTTTTCTAGTTGTGGATGCTTCCAAAGATGGGAGGAGCGAAGGCTATATATATATGTACATTTTGGTCCAAAGCAACAGTATCGAATGAGCGTGAAGGTCGAATGAATATTAATTTTGAAAAGTCGTTCCGAGATATCATTGATATTTTTAATTTTCTCCTCAATAAACGTTGGAAAGAATTCGTCGAAAATTGGGGATCCTCAGAGGTGAAGGGAGTTTCTTTCCATAATTTTGATATCTGGTGCTATTGTATAGAATTTTGCTATGGTGGTCTGTCTGTCAGTGATTTGGGGAAGATAAATTTCACATTTTGAAAGGTAAAGGTCTGGCCAATGGAATTGAATTTTTCTTTTAAAAAAGATAAATCTTTTAAGACTATGTCTATATCACCTCCTAGGGTTCCGCCATCCAAATACCATACGTTGAATTTAGAATTTAGCTGTCGAATAATTGGATAAATTGCCAAAGTAAAATGACTGGCCCAAGAGGGTCACCCTGTTGACAACCAAAGGCCGATTCCAAAAGGTTGTCTTTATAAAGCAATTTAGCAGGGAATTTACTGTAAATTTTGGGTACATAAGATACTTTTTATCCCGCTGGTACATTCTCGTGGGATAATTTTCGGCCTCCACGCGGGCGAAACTGCTGTAAAAGCTAGTCATGAAAGCGTCGTCATCGCGAATGAAACTAGTGATCAATAGATAAATAGTTTATAGCACGGAATATAAATAACAGTGGAAGTGCCTACGCAGCTGTCCCGCGTGTCACAATTATGCGGAAAATATGTAAAATAATAACAACCTTCGTCAGATGGTATAAGTCTTAATTTTGTATGAACAACAAATTCAACTTTGACGAAAACCTTATTTGTTATCCATACAGAATTAAGACTTATTGCAACTGACGAAGGTTGTTATTCTCTTACATATTTCTCCGCATAATTGTGACACACGCAGTGACACGCGTGATAGCTGCGTGGGCACTTCCACAGGTTTTTCTATTCCTTGGTATATAGCACGTATTAATACGCGTGAGACATACAATTAACCTCTAAGGTGATTATTTACGTAGTATATAAACACACGCCGCACGTCAATTTACCAGAACTCTGAGATTATAAACGAAACAACATAATTTGCTTACCGATAATCGTTTTACTGAACATAGCAAAGCTTTCAAAGTAAGTTGAGATCGATTCGCCGCCGCCGCCGGGGAGGACGCTACTTTAACTTTTATTGTTCAGCCCTCTGGCGATGATTTCATCCGCCCGATGAATTATTACACGAAAGTCACGTAGATTATGTTCAGTCGACCACGGTAATACTTTACCACTCTCAGATCGAATGTCAAAACGAAAATGTGTGTATTTTTATGTGACAGCGACAGTTTTAACCTTACTGAAGTTTTGTTTTAGTGGATTTTTTGTCAAAACGGGTAAATAATTTACGAGGCCGACTACCTTTCCACGTGAACCCGGAAATGTAAGAACATCGTCTACCTACGGAGGTATATTTTCTTTGCCATTATGTCTAAGTTATGGGTGAACTCGGGCGAAACGGCCCGGTCCCGTGCGTCGACTAAAAAACTGTCGCGATAGATACCGCTATATTTTATGATTCCAGGTTAAGCCCATGATGTCGGGGATATTTCGGTCAATCTCTATTGTGGAAGAATTTGGTAGGCATGTTGAAATAGGGAAAAATTGTAGTAACCAAATTCATACAATGTTTTAACATTTTAAATTACTAAAAATATTTTATGACACATAAGAAACTTACGAGGACAACACAATTAAAGTAACAAAGCATGATATATCTCTAACAGCGATGCAACATATTTTAAATGCAAAATCGATTAGTATCGGATACAATAAGTAATCTACTAATACTTGTATCCGATACTAATCGATTTTGCATAATTAATCCGCAGAAGCTAATAACGAGGTCAGTGGCAAACGTCACATCCAAGATGGTGACAAGCCAAGTGATCCGCAGCGAAACATCAAGGTGTAATCCCATCCCACCCACCACCCACCACCCACCATCCACCACCCACCATCCACCACCCACCATCCACCACCCACCATCCACCAAACGTGATTACTGATCCCACACTACATCTTATTAGCAAGGGATCAAACACTGGACCAATTGAGTTACACATGTTTAAAAGCACCGTACTAATAACGTTGTGGGTGGATTTATTTTTGGGTGAGTAAGGTCATTTCGCTGGGCCTTGTCTTTGTAGTGGCGAAGTGTCACGAATGACAAAGGATATCATAGTGTACCTTAAATAGGATTCCCTTCCATAATTAATCTTTCCGTCATTGCCGGTCTGGTGCGTTTTATCAAAAGCAGTATTTTTAGCTCGTTGGTTTTAGCTAGTTGTGATTTATGTCAGCAACTTCTCTTTCTCTTCTTACATAAACGGCATGCAAGTGCCTTATGCTAATACAGCCAAATACCTTGGCATAACTCTTGACGCCAAACTGCGTTGGAAATCTCACGTCAAAAAGAAAAGACAGGAACTTGACATACGTTATAAAAGTATGTATTGGTTATTCGGAAGGTAACCCTGCCTATCAGTACAAAATAAAATAAAATTATACAAGCATATTCTTATGCTAATTTGGACGTATGGCATCCAACTTTGGGGCTGTACCAAACAAAGCAACGTTGAAATAATTAAACAATTCCAAAATAAAGTACTCAGGGATGCTGTAAATGCACCATGGAACATTAGAAATGACCACCGACACCGTGACCTTAAAATAGAACTCGTCACAACCATCATACAAAAATTCGCTGAAGCCCACGAACACAGACTTCACCGACATGGGAACATCGAGGTAATTCAGCTGCTACATAACACGGACATAGTGCGTAGGTTAAAGAGAACGAAACCATTTGAGTTAGTGTATTGGTATAAATGGTGAATAATGCTATACATGTGACACATGAACAAAGTGTTTTTATTAATTATCAGACTCTAAGAAAGTGCTACGGAATTGTGTGAAAGTGCAAAATGACCCTATTCTTAGTTATAAAGTAATCTACCACGTAAAATATTAAGTTAGAGTTAAATTGCTTATTAGTCTATCTTGGCTAGATTTTAATAAATTACTAAGAACAAAAAAAAATCTTCTCTTTAACTTCATAACTCAGTGTAAAATACCATAAACGGCGTTCGTTAAATAGTTTGGTGACAATAGGCACCCATTTATACTTTTTTGGATGTGAAAACCCACAAGACAGAATGATATGCCATTACTTCCATGGAAACATCAAAGTCATCTATGTGATATAAACTCTCACGCTTGTCTTTGAGAAATGGAGATTTGAATACAGTGAGGAGGAAAAGTCTAAAAACTCTTATCATGTATCTTCAAGAAAAATCTGAATTAGGTTAACCTCAATCATACTTAAAGTGTGTCTATAGGTAGGTACAGCTTGTACAGGTATTCGGCTAACGAGTACATTATGATCAGCATCATCCTCTTGCCTACGCTTAATGAACCTATCAATTTGTTATACTCCGCGCAGCATGTTTTCTTCCAACATCTATGAACCGCCATCTTAATATTCACCCTTGTACTTGCCGTACCATCTTTCACACAATTTAATAATCGTTTATTTTTCTATTTGTCCCATCTACGATGCAAAGTAGTATTTAAACCTACACCACAAGAAGTTCGTTCCTCTGTGTGCAGTATTAAAACTAAGTAGCACCATCCATGTACCAGGACAAGCTGCATGACGTCATATTTTACAAGTTGGTGCACTGTGAGAGATGCCTCGGGTGCAGCGGTGTCAAGTATGCGATAGTTCGACGTGCTGATATTGGCATATTATCTAGGTAATCTCTAAGGATTTAACACATTAATTTAGTTAAGACGGGATTTCAGACAACTCTCAATATTTAGGACTTTGTGCTGATGTAAGTAGGTAGGGATAGAAGATAGAATTTTATTTTGTTAATCCAATCGAAAAACCCTCAAAAGATTTTAGCATTTTTTTTTTTGTAAGTAATGCAAAAGCCACTGAAAACATATTATTTAAATTGTATTTTGTTGATACAAATACCTTTTTAAACGGTTTTATTTTCCAATAATTATAAAATACGAAAGCTACCTTTAATGGATTATACTTTTGCGTCAAAAAGTGTATAAAATGGCGCAAATAATTATGCTAATAGTAACACAGAATTAACAAACCAACTTGTTTATGCATCCACCAGTTCAGGTGACAAATAGCAGCAAGTATACACTATTTTCCACGTCGCTCGTCCAGTCCTATTGTTCATCAAATTGACCAGGTCGGAGCTGACGGTAGGTCAACAGAGGCAATAACCACGCGCATACAGAATATGGGAATATACGCGCATTATACGGATTGCAATCACAAGTTGAAAAGGGGCACTTTGTATGAAACGGCATGGAAAATTTTAGCTTTGAATTTTGGCCAACATGCACATACAGGTAGAAATAACCGCCTAAAACGTTCGATTATTTGTCAATAGGCTGTGTCCAGCCTTCGCCGGTTTTAAACGAATAAAATCATAAGCTCTATTTTCACTATTAGTGTATATTTAAAGCCTATAAATAACGTGTCACTTCATCATAAAGTAAGTCTAGTCTCCAACTTCAATATTATTCTCGCAATGTACCGCTAATATCCAAACTTCAATGTGAAGTTCAAACACATATTCCCTCACGAATACTAAACTTAGCTCACTCAACAAACTAATATCAAAATAAACCATAAAACAAGTTGGATGACGTATTGAAGTCTCCGCAGGATTGAGTACAGTCTGTAGTGGCGCGTCAATTTGCGCGATACAAGAGGCTCCGCGCGGAGCGCCCCACGCCTTTTATTGTTCGCATAAAGCAAGTTTATTGCGGCGTTATCAGGGCCGGATCGCGCCCGAGCCTCTCTCCTCAGGAAGGCGACTCCCTCAAGCCTGTGCGTCTGAACGAGCCTGTCATATTTGCTGCGTGATGCGAATAATTTACCGCTTAAGGTGCCGTTTCGGTGCACCGACAGCCTATTGCGATGAAACGTACTTGAAAGATATTTGAATTTCGGTCCTGTCACCCGTTTGATGTGTCGCAAATATTCCAAGTTACCCTTTATTGGAAGATATTGAAGCAGGAAGCAATATGCTTGCAAATATTTTGTTTTGTATAGCTGAATTTAATAAGGATCCTTCAAAGGTAGGTCTCTATTTGTGAAAATTTTACTGCATAATATGTCATTTAGATATCTCATATACATAACAAGCTTTGCAAAAGGCAACAAATGCTACGTAAGATTCAAAATTGATGTAAAATGATAATCTGCTAACATTAAGAAATATTATATAAACGGGTCATTTGAAGCGAATGTCTTCCTTAAACGATTTCACGTTAATTAAATTGGGCTATTAGATATAAGATAAACTAAGAAATTCATGGCTTCTATCGCTTTATTTAATCGTCTTTTTGGTTTTATTACCGTTCTGGAGTTGTATAAATTATTTCATATCGTATTTAAATAATATTCAGCTATACTTAGCTCTAGTATGTTCATTTATGAAAACGTACTATTTAACTCAGTAATGTATATGTATAGGTATGTCACCGTAACATTTTTTTTTCTGGGTGGGAAATCATCAAATAACTTCTCCCGCTCTGAGTGGAGCAGGAGGGCATGTCAGAGTTTCACTGACTAAAACCCACCCGTGTTCCCTCAGTTGCCTGTGTGCCAGGGGCCGCGGTATCTCTTTCGAACAACCCGCACCCCTGGCAGGCATCGGCCCTTGCGGGCCCCATCAGTTGCTGCTGACATCTCTTTGAAGCGCGTGGACAACGCGCCGTCGACCCGGGCTTGGTCCTTACCGGACAGCGAGCTACCCATTACTCACCGTCCGCAAGCCCGCGCCTACGGTGACCGGGAATCAGCCTGGGATTCTCGACGCCCAGGGCATCTCCTGGGGAGGCTACGGCCGTGAGGGCGCATGTACTGCCTCTTCCTCACGTGCGCCGTCTCCCTCTTGGCGAGCATCACTGCTTCGCTGAAGGAAGCGACGGCTACCCACGCAGTCTCGCTCCGTACCATGGCCTGGACCAGGGCCGGACGCGAAAGCTCGCCGTCGCCGATCGTCTCCACGAGGACACGGCTGTTGCACGTTCTGCCCTCAGGTGCTAACACAACCAGGCTGTAAGATGAGCTCACTCTCGACCAGGCCACGTAAAACTGGCCGCGCGAGAAGCAGTCCCCTCTAAGATCATTTACGACAAGCCATTTACAAGTCTATCTGTGGAGGCTTGTAAATGGCTTGTCGTAAATTACCTTACTACTACTTTTGTACTGATAGCTGTAAGCCACCCAAACAAAATAAAATAAAATAAAAAATAAAATCAATTCCCGCTGTTTTCAGTGACTGACCCTGAGACTTATTAATCATCATTGCGAAACCTACCTTACGGGGGAACTGCAGCCTTTTAAACTTGAATGGGTACTCCGACGACATTAGTCGTATCCGCGGTATCACCGTAAAATTGTAAATACCGTTAGATTATAATCAATCTCGCGAGATTGTGAACTGTTGAAAGATTGTGAACCGTAACATACTGCTTAAAGTTTAACGTATTATTTTTCGGTAGATTATAATATATCGAAGTCAAACCGCCAACTTGTGAACTGGTATCAAGACGGATAGTACCTACCTTGCTATTATTAAATAGCCAAGTAACTGCAACTAACTTGGAAGTAGCGCTCGCCGGCTGCTTGCTCCGCTCGCTCGGCTCGCGCACGGTTGGTCGCAGTTCTAACCTAACCTAACCTATTTATATTGTAAGCAGTATGGTGCAGTTCACAATTTACCGACAGTTTATAACCTCGCGAGATCGATTATAAACTACCGGTGTTCACAATCATACGGTGACATATATATTATTATTGATATCAACGTTATCATGATTGGTAAATCCAAGTGAGTTTTAACTAGTTTTTTTTTCAGTGAAACATGGGAGCAGCACTTTGAAAGTGTCAAATATAAATACTAGGACCGCTCACATTATGAGCAGCGACCGCAACGTCACATCCATTAAAATATTGATACATACCTGCCAGTTAATGCAAAATGTAACTAGTAACTCATCAAAGTTAGCTAGTTGACTTGTCGCAGAACGCTTCGGTTTACTGACATGTTTTGAATTTGAACTGTCTACAATGTCATCTCACGGACTAACTATAACTTCTGGTGTTTTAATTAAACTTAAGATAAAGTGTTCTTATTATCTCTTACTTGGATTTCCTTTAAACTTCTTACAAAATAAATGTTTACGTTTTACGTTTAACCATTTTGAAAAGTAAAATTATATTCTCAAGGAGTTTCAGACTAGCTTTTGCGCCGTGACCTTATCAGACGGGGCTTATAATATAATCTTACCAATTGAATTTCGCATGTACGCTTATTTTTAGACGCAAGACTTGTAGGTACAAAAAGTTAAAAGATATCTTTAAAGTTTAAGGCAGCGTGTTGTCACTCAATCACAAGTTACAGAAATGTTTTATTTATGTTTCAGCATTAGAAAAAAACCAATACTCACTATTATAAAGCTCGTCTATCACTGTTAAATAAACCCATCTTCTTTTACAAATAAAGAATATTCAGAATCGTTTATTAGCCTCCCAACTGCTAGGCATTGGACTTTTATTCGTTCATCAAATAATAGTCTGAGCTCCTGACTGCAGCTTGCTTTGTGATTAAGTGTTCTCCACTTTTTCTAAATTGACCTTTTGCATCAAGAGCGATGTTCTAGAAAACGCCAGTTTTTCTCCTAAGTAATATTGTTAGCGGCGAAACGGTCCATTCACTTTAGTTTTTCTTCTATTTCTCATTTCCATCATTCGTCTTGTTACTCTGTTACTGTGAGTTGTTGCGATGTCATCTTTTACTGTTGGCGATCTTTGTTTCTGTCTTTTTTTTCTAGTCCTATACAAACAGACAGGGTTTAACTACGGGGATTATCAAGTTATTTTTTAGCATTCGAACATTTGGTCATACCACTGATTATTAGCACCAAAATAATTTCACACATTTGCGAAACCATACCATCATCGATACGAGTGACACTCGCGCAATTGATAATGTTCGGTCAACCAATTTATATAAGCCGAACAGAAAGCCAATTTTGCGGAACAAATAATACCATTACCGTACCTACTAATGACGAACAATCATTTTTATTGCCTCCGCCGCACTATTATATTTTACGTTCATACTTAATCCATTTCGTCTGTCTCCGACCTTAATTGAGCACTTATCTGCACAGATAGCCTTTATCTGAAGCTATTTATTTCAGCACTTGACGTCAAATAAATCTTTAGTGCAATTTCATCACGGCCACTAGTCCTAGGAGTAATACAAAGTTTTTACATAAAAGCACTCGTAAATCTCCAAATCGTTCATTTTACTTTTGTACGTTTTATAAATTGTATTGAAATATGGTGTAAGAGTATATTTTATCACGCTTCAGCCTACAGATCTATATCTTATCGTGGTTTAGTTCGGTTATTATATCACCAACTGGGAGAGTATCCAAGTTAAATAAAATTTTAATTTCTAGAGTTACTAAACTATTGGCTATATGAGTATCCAAAATACTACACATAACGAACGTATTCATGTTGTTTACATTTCTGTTCTGCTATTTTGATCAACATGAATCTAACTTTTCCAAAACACGTCAAACGAACTAATGCCGTTTGCAAAATGCACGCATAGTTTGTAGTGAATTTTTCAGGACGCGAGGCTCGCGTATATCAATCAGCTTGATGAATAAAGAATGCTGTTTCTAGCAGCGCGTTTGTTTCCGCGCTTTTGGCTCGCGCGCTAGTCGCACGCGCAACTTGTGGCTCCATCTCCGCTTATTAAGTTTGTAGAACTGCGGTAGAACTAGACCCCCAATATCGACTGATTGTTCTCTTGTTATTTATATGATAGCTGCTCTTTGCATTGTGAGTCAAGGTTATATTAACCTATTCTCAATTACCCGAAAATATATTTTAAATAAATAATTATCATCGATGACTGCGACAGTATCAAAGAAGAATGAGTGAAAGTTGTAACCTACCCATTTCAAACAAACCGTCCTATATTTTTTTGTGTTTTAATGGCTGACATTCTTATTACTTTTCATGAAAATTCTATCTTCAAATTTTAACTTTTATTATAATATATGTATATATAAAAACCTATTAAAGTACCTGTCTCTTCTTTACCTTTAAAAAGTTAAGACTAATTACGATGTAAAGTTTCGAAATTCTCACTAAGATAACAAAGTTTTATTACTTAGTTATTTTTTATTTATATTCGCCTTATTTGATTTTTTTTATGAGCCTGTCAGATTACCAATTCTAATCTACTTAAACACGAAAAGATTGTCAATGAACATGTGCCAAAACTAAAACGTACTTACCTATTCAAATTCATAAAACATTATGTAATCTGTTTATTAGTTTTTAATGAAAAGTTTATTGCTTTTACATTGATTTAAAAAGAAGTGAATGGAGTTATAGTAGTGACAAAAGCTGGCAAGTGGAGCCGACTAGAGCCGTAGTGGGAACGTAATGAATACGTCTGGCTTTTCATTTGAAATACGTTTTAATATCGTAGAGCCGGGAGCCGTGTCCAATTAATCGTTTTACGTCTTTGTAAAATGGTAGTTTAATAATATGAGCAGGTAACTGCGTTTTATTGCTTTTTCTTCAGACCAAGTAAATGACTAACACCACTAGAAAATAAAAAGAAATACCTACTATTGATCAAGAATCCACTATGTGAGTAAATTCAAATTCAGTCTAAGAAAACACGTGTGTACTAAGTTGCTAGTCCATCAGACCGTACTTTTTCGAACGTATCATAAAAGAGGACTTAGCAACATTGTGTTACATGTTCCATTGTACTGGTAAAAAGCTCTCCAAAAATCCTCGTGTATAAAATAAGAATTTGCTTTTACCAAAATGTGTTTAAGTCACTGTAACGTGGCTTCCCACTGGGTTGACAAATTACTGTCCTATTAACCAGCCCCTATCACTAAAACCTAAAAGAAAACAAGGCTATGTCCACAAGCGTGTGCCTGTAATTATGTGATAATGTTATGCTAGTACACACGCACGGCATTAACGTTATGTCCAAGTTTATCATACGCAAACAGCCGGCAGCGGAGCCGGCATCCAGCGCGGAGCATGTCGGGCTCGGCCGGGCTTACGTGTCCTCGTTTATAGCTTAATTACTCGCAAGTTTTAGGGAAAGTTAAGTGAAAGGAATATCTTCTTGACACCTTTTAAATATTAGTGTGTGAAAATACTGATAAATCAAGAACATATTATATACACACAGTGTTTTTAGAAATGAACTGGTCAACAATGTGTCATGTGTTCGGTACTTAAGTTTTGGCACGATTTGAACTAACACTGCATGGAGTTCAGTCAAAGCTTGTGAAATAGATTGGTTGGCTGTTTGTGTACAACGTACCAGCCATCACGTTTGTGGCGATCTTTAAATCCGATGCGAATGCGAAATTGCGGTACGTGACTCCTAGCGATGGCTGTGGTGTGCAAGTAGCTAGTACGTCATGCGTGCAGGACTGCGGTGCAATGATGCGACAAATTGCATTTCCATCGCAGAGCACTTCGTAGCAACCAACACAGTTATTAACTGATTACTGAACTTTATTTTGTACAAACAATAAATCATTGTATCATCGAGGTAAATCTCAGTCATTGATTAAACCATGTCGCTTGTTTTTTTTCTAAATACCTTAACTTGTGGCTTTTCTTTTGTGGCTTTATTTTGAAGACAAATACCAATTACTTGTTAAAAATGTACACTTTACTGTTTGTTGTTTGTTACTTGATAAAAAGCAACAACTATGTCTACTAGTTTACGCTATTATTTCTGAGAAACCGTCACCTAACATAGGTACGATGCTGGGTGACTCTACCTTTCGGCTCGCTACAAGTCTGTGTCTGGGTACTCCTTGCGTGGCTCCGCATCGTTGTCAGTGCGGTGAAGCAGTTGATCGCCTCGACACCATAGCCTTGCTTGCAGTAAGAGCGCTGGTCGGCTGGCACGGCACGCTAGCATTAATGACATCATCCGTCGGGCTCTTGTCACCGCCGGTGCCGTCTTAGAACCCAATGGCTTGGCACGCGACGATTGGAAGAGTCCAGACGGAATGACCATAATGCCTTGGAAGTTGGGCAGGCCTTTGGTGTGGGATGCTACCTGTGTCGACACCCTCGCGCCGTCCCACATTCTGAGTACGGCGGGCTGCGCTGGTGTGGCTGCTGCAGGTGCAGTAAAGCTCAAGCGGCGCAAATATAACAACCTTATTGGGAGCTATATGTTTGAGTCGTTTGGGGTTCAAACACTAGGGCCGTGGGGTCCGAGTGCTCATCGAATATTTCGGGACATCGCCAAGCGATTGGGCGACTCTTCACGTGACCAAAGGGCTGGCCTGTTCTTAGGTCAAATAATCAGCATTGCCATCCAACGCGGCAACGCTGCCAGCCTTTTGGGCACTTTTCCCACTGACAGCGATGCGGATGAATTCTTTGATGTCCAGTGAGCTCTCCCCTTTTTTACTTTATATTCTTGTACATACTGTCTAATTATTTATGTGAAGACTAAACTTGTTACTTATACCTAATAAACAAAATTTCTGAGAAACATACGGATAAAGAAGAATTTCACCCCCTTAAGTTGCTTTTAATTATGCACTAATTTTGTTCCCCTTGTATTACTACAATATTGTGGCTGGTGGCAACTAAGTAAGTTAAAATCTGTAACAACGTCTTGGCAAGTGCGGGCACAGCCAGCGAGTCCGGCGCTCCCGCAGTTTTATTGAGGACATAAAGTAAGTTTATTGGTGCTTATCACGCCTGCCATCGAGCCTGTGCCCTTGGAGCACAGACACCCACACCCCAGGTACAGCTGTGTTGGGCGGAGGAAGTCTGATAAGATCCAGAAACTGTCCCTATTTCAGCTTTATATTGCAATCACTCAATCTAGAAAGACCGTAAAACGTCGATGTCGGAATTAAATAAAGTCATGAAACAGTCATCTTTTTCTTGAAAATTTGAAGTCACTCTTACGATATTAATAGGTAGCGAATCTAATTTATTTATTTTATTTAACTGCATTTTGTTGACTTTTCTCTAAGGTTCAGAGATAAAAGCTAGATCTTTTAAGCTCACTAATTGAAGCTGGATTTTCTGAAATACCCAGACAGAGCCTTAATGTGTCTTTAAACGGGTCGTTGGCTGCGTCAGCAATTAGTTCTCGTCTATATGTACCTATGTAGCACTTTTCATTCCTAATTAAATGGCTGCGCTTGGTTTCCAGGATCCCTTTCTGAAATCTTATATACGGTTTTAGTTTGCGCATTGATGTCCCTGCCAGGCTGCCAGGGACATAGATGCGCAAACTAAAACTATGAATTCAGTACGTGTTCCTGAATCTCCCTTTGTTGAAATTTTTCGTTGTTTAAAAAAAAAACTTATTCCATAAATGTGACTGCGTAGACGTTGCAGTTTTCTGTTTGATAATAATAATTTTTCTGCTTTCATTCTCTCATAAATGCAAAGCAGATTTTTTGTTTGATAACCGACGAAAAACTCACGCTGAGTCAGTGAGTCAGTGTTTCACGCGCAGTTTGCGCGTCGATGGCCCTGCTAGCCTGTATTATGTTGTGTCTCAAAACGTTTTTATATAATATGTTAATTAAATTATGATATCATAATATTTTAATTTGAATAGTTTATTTAGTAAGTTAATTTACTCTAAGAAGCTTATCAAGTGTATTACATATATTTTTATCCTCTGTGATAAATAAATCATGAAATGTAAAACCTTAATTTCGAGAAACCATTAGTGGTTACTGCCGATGACGTTAATATCACACAACAAACTATTATACGATATGAACTACGAACAGTACAGCGCGACAATAATTAATAACAATTAACATGCTCTTGGCATTAATTACTTGCTCTGATTCTCCCCCATTAATCCCAACGTTAATTGGAAAGCGGGTAGGCAGACCATTTGTAATAACATAATTATAGTGTGTTGTTGTCAGCTACATTACGGACCACATCGTGGACCGAGTGTTTGTACTAGACGGGACGTATCCTTTATTACCGTTTCCGTAAGACGTAGAAGGCGTTGTAACGCTTAGTTAGCAAAAACGCAACTACCGTCATTCTGGGCATACGCCAAATATTTGCAAGAATGTAAACGTAGCAAAATTTTTCGTGGATAATAAACCAAGCTTTTTGTTAGTGAAAATATTATGTAAAAGCCTCGTGAAAATTTAAAGTTGTACAAAAGACACATAATTTGAAAATGTTGGCGTCTTTTGGGTCAACGTAATAGGACATAACATCATGTATGAAAATGTTATCTAAGTATTGTAATTCAAGCTGAAAAGATTTAATTTTTCATGTTCGCTTAGCCGTGTGTACATATACCTACGTCGCGTAATATATTTAATAAGTGATCGAGACTCCACTCAGTTATAAAATAAGTAGAACATGAGCATTTATGTTTCTTAGAGAAATTAATATTCACCGTAGGTAGTCATTATAAAATTTTCAGTCTATTTCAGTAGAAAAACCTTTCTAGTCTGAATGTGTAGCTTTTACAAAGGAGGCTTCTCAAAATAACGGTTACGAGTAGTCCCGACTGCGTCGAGTCTGTAATGGACGTAAGGGGACGAATAACCAGCCGCTTATCTGTGGCCGACAGTTTGCATCGCTCCGACGAGTTACAGGCACGCCGCCCGGACCCGCTCGCTGATCAACTTATCACATTAAACATTCACGCGGCTCGTCGCAGCCAGTCTTAATAACTCGCTGAACGACGACAGTAGAATGATCTCCTAAATAATACATGTGACCCACCTCGAGCGGTGCCGGCTCTCAAAGGTAGCCCCGATCTTTTATTCACACCACACTAGCATTCCGAAAACTTCCACCATAACACTATCACGTCACAGATGTTCCGAACGCGGCTGAACGAGTCGACGAGCTCGAGCGGACGAAGCGGCGCGATGACTCCAACGACGGTGCGGCGCGGCGACGTGCAGACTGTGCGGCGGGCGCCGCGCGACTGCCGCGAGGCACGCCCGGCCCCGCCGCGCCGCCGCTAGCCGCCGCCGCCGCACCGGTCCGGTGCCCACACGTTTTTTCTCCCGGCTCCTGAACACGGCCGTGAGTTAACGTATTTAGCATTCGTCAAGGATTAACTCGCGATGTACAACGGAATACATTTGCATCGCAAATTTTACGCTTTCTCTCAACTCTTTTATACAGCTCCGTGTAATCAGCGCGCGTGATTGACCCTGTATGTACGGGGATGTGGATTATCTCACGTGAGGGATGCTACATAATTAATTTTCATGAATATAGCCCACCTGCCCACTAAGCCATTTTCAAGAATTAGAGATGGTTTTTAGTAATTCGCCTAGCGAACTGCTGTTTCGTACCGGTAAAAGGGTAAGTACATATAACAGTCACTTCCAACATTATTAAATAATTTCTCCGAGAGAGGCTTTATTACACCACATAAAAATAACAAAGCAAAGAGTTGAGGAGTACTTCCACATTTTATTTTTTTAAAGTGTACCTGCGCGGGTAGGACTGCGGTAACGGCAGGAGGAAACTCGTTAGCCGCCGAAAGTTTCACCTTTAAAGTGTTTTATTATTCTTTACTAACTGACGTGACTTGATACAACAGCGGGTGCGCACTTGATGGCACTACAAGAGCGTCGCTCGTTCGTGCGTGTCAACTTTGCGCCTTCAATTGCTCTTTAAAGCCAATCTCATCGAGTTGGAATTACTCTTTTTGTGAAAAGAACTCCTCTCAGAATGGATCGCATTAGATAAGTTCGTGCCATTTGATTTCCTCGGCGATCGCGTTACTGGCCTTTGTCCGAGATCAAAAAGAGTATGCAGCTCCCGCATTCAAACTAGGCGTTGTAGAATAATGTTCTATTATGCAAATTTTCAAAAGGAAGGCTTTTATCGCTGGTATCAGGCAGGGCTGGCGCGAGACGCGGCGGCGCTGCTCACAATAAATTATAAATCAACAGGGACGGGGCAGCCCTAATTATGTCCGTCACATGCGTGTGTGCGCTGTGCAGTGCGGGCTTACTGTCCCACTCTATTTGCTGATCATTTGAGAGGAACAGCTGTTATTCCTCGGTGCCATTTTCTCTCACTCAACGTTCTGGATTACCTAAGTACTCTGGTTCGCTTGGAAAATACAAACACAGCTTTTTTAAATTTGTGCTTTTCAAGTCATTATTTCCTGCCAGGCTATTCAATTCCAAATACTTAAACAAAAAATATGAGTACCTACGCAAATGTATAAAATATTAGGGGTTTGTTTGTTCAGAACTGCCGCCCGCCTGATCGTGAGTCCACAATCAGTATGTCGGAACATGTTGGGCGTTGTATCGCAGTGGTACCGAGTACCGACAGAGCGGACTCATAAAGTGGCGGACACAATTGATGTGTTTAGGGTCCGATGTATCAGGTGCGGTACAAACAGGCCTAAATCAACAGTGTCGCTGTGAGATAGTGGGCCAGCGCTGACCAGCGCCCGCCCACGCACGGTCCTTCCCTGTGTATTTACGATAATTAGTGCTTACTCAGTGTTGACGGTACGAAGATGTAAGCACTCCGCTCCACGAGTACTTCACATAATTAAGGAAGGACTTAGTAATTTTCCGATGTTAAGACCACATGAAACGGTTAGATTAAGGGGCAGTTCGTTATTATTAATGTTCCCTTGGTGTATCTTCCCAATAGTCACCGGCTACTAGATGAATAGTGAGAAATGTATAAAAGGTATGTTTTGAATCAATTACATCACGCCGAGGCCCGTCGCGACGTCCCGTTCAATGTCCGTCCCGCACTTGCTCGAGCTGGCCCGCGCCGCTGAGCCTGTAGTATTAAGTACGTCCCTTAATAATAATATCAATCCGATTCAGTTTGTCTCTTGCTGCCCTCTACCAGCGTTGCCCTAAGCCGAGGTCCATACCCCACAGGGGGTGCCCTTAGCGAGCACTCGAGCAGTCGCTCTAATTATAAGTTTTTTAAGCCCTGGCTGGTAATCTTAATTTATTAAGATTATCACATGCTAGCCCAGTTAAGCAGACGACAATAAACGAACTGCGAGATATCACTCCCAAGAAAAAAACCATTACGTCAGTTGGCATAACATACAAAATTTAATCTGAAACTCTGTTCGTGTATCCATAGCGTCTCACAAATCTGCACGAGTGTGCAAGAGCGCGCAAATATGTAGTATTCCCAGTGGCACCATAGTAACAATAAAGTGCGACCGCCGTGTCGGGCCACGCTCAAATGCGTACAAACGGCATATTTACCGGCTGCACGGCTGGCCCGGACCGCACAGCGTCTGACTGGCTGCCCGCCTGACCGTCAGACCAGCCCCCGCTTCGCTAATGTAATGGCCCCGTCTGGTATAAATTGTGTGGGTTAGGTAATGTTCCAGTGTGTACACTTTGATCCCGTTGTGGTTGGTACAGACTGGACCACACGTAGGTATAATTGTAGGCGGTCTAGACTCCAATAAAAGTGTTACGAGAATTGAGATCCAATTTCAGAAACAGCTATCAAAATAACGTATAAAGCACTTGTTTACGTATAATGAGTATGTATGACCCAGTTCTGTTATACATCACAATTCACAGGTCGCTTTACATCAAAGCACAAACTAGAGTCTACATTTCTGTTTCTGTGTGGCTGTACATATGAGTATACATCCCTGCCATTCCCTTCAGAGAACACAGACGCGTTGCGTTATATTTCTTGGAAGTACCACTATTAAGCGCCAACACCCACTCGTGCCAATATGTAAACCGCAAACATCAATAAATTGGGTTCTTAAGCAAAAAGCAAGCCCCAACTCGACTGGTGGAGTCTAAGTCATCCGAATATGATTAATACTGGGGCGAGTTCACAACGGCGAGCGTCGCTTATCGCGCTCGTAAATTAATATCGGCTAAGCGACACGTTGCGGCCAAGCGACAGTTACGCTTAAGCCGCACGTATCGACTAGGGCTTAGGCTAAATTATAGATTTCTCGCTTGAATGGTAGCTCTGGAAATGTTCAGTGGGACTTTTATAGACGCAAAATACATTTTCGAAGCCAAAAATACTTTCTGAGTTGAAATACATGTTGCACACGATTTACTTTTTTAGTCTGAGAGATAAGTGGTAACCTCCGCATATTACATGTGCTAGCTATACCTTGTCTGACAATTACTTCTTAAACTGTCATACACATTATTTCATTACGTCCGATGCCTTAATATAGATGAAAACTTTCCACTTTTCACCTATGAAACACCGCATTATAACTTTTAACCGGCATTTGTGTTACTTGGCAACAAGAATTAAATTAACGTGATTGTACAATACCGGAACAACTTCATCACAAAGTACTTTATTAATATCAAAGTATATTACTATTATTACTTTGTTTAATCATAACATTATTAAAGACAATTTCACAGCGTTTCTAGCTAAATGAGAAGAAGCAGATCGCGTCTAACTGCGTTAAGGCGGAGCTCGTCGCTGTCAACTATGTAATGTAATTATACTGAGACAGGCAGGTGGAGTGACCAGTATTACTTGTTTATTGTCTGTTTCAGCTGCCGGAATCCTTAAAAATTGTGGAAATTGAAGAAAATGTTAATTGGAATAGAACAGGGCTAGTCGTTAAATATATTTAGGCCGTTTTTGGTAAGTCGAAGTACGAGTAAATTGTGCACTTACGAGGTAATATAGATGTTGTAACTGAACGATATCCTTTTCTATTAATACATCATCGCCTTTTTTGTTACACAATTCGCGAAGAAGTATCGTGTTTACCTGAATAAGTGTGCATGTAATTATTTCTAAGAAACGACGTCGCTACTCTTTCAACAAACCTTCTCTCTGCTAACACCAACGACATACTCGACATAGTAAGTGTTAAGTATGTATCTGTATTTTGGAACCACAGTAGATAATAGGGAAATCCGATTTCCCAGTAGCCGCCATAACAATTACGGTATTAGTATAACATTTGTAGGTATCTCCGCGATAAATACACGTATATTGAGTAGGCTGCGCTACATAGATACATAGATCATCTAAATAATTCACGCACTACCTCCATAGTCAATGTAGGCTCAGTAACGCAACTTGGAATAAACCGCTACTTTAATATGCACCCACACGCTTACAAACTATTTGAAGTACGGAAATATTTTGACCTGAAATTGTACCGATTACTAGTTTGTATACTGAAGGACCAACAGTTTTAGTCAGTCCATGGGTCCAAATCTGCTAACGCATTTGAATCGACTGTTTATTCGCGGGAAGTGAATGCTTGAGGTGTTAATTATAGATTTAGTTGCATATCTGATGCAGACTCTCTTCTTAAGAAATTATAAAACGGTGATTAAAAACTTGACATTTGTACCGAGCTGTGTAATGTAACACATATTGAAAAATATTCGTCTAGGTTTTGCGTTAAGTTGTATTGTACTGGACAGCTCAATTGTGTTACATTTCACCAATCTGTGACCGACATTAAGCACCATCCAACTTATTGATTTTATGTGAATATGGATAATCATTTCAAGAACACGGCCCAGTTGCCTTACTGGTTAGCATATGGTACATTATCACAAAGGGCGGCAGATCCCAACCCTATCATAGCAATTATGTGATTATGGAAACACAAGCCGCTACCGAATTCACTAACTGCTCCAATTTTGGCTTACTGAGATGTGTAATAGTGATCACAGTTATCTGATTACCTGAACAGTGCCGTGAAATTAATTAATACTTTGTTTATTTTCAGGTGGTCCAGTATAATGGAGTAACAGGACAGGTCAGGTGTCGGTTTTGCTATTTTACTAAAATTGGGTATGTGTTTAAAATAAGTCTCTCTCCAAGTCTCTCAACGAAGATACGGGCCCGTCCGAAAGTAGTTCGATACTTCAAAATGAACCATACTCCCGATTAATTAACTTATTCGGACGTGTAAAAACACATAGGGAGTACAAATAATTGCCAAATCGTATTGTCATTGGTTCTTAGTTTGGGCCTCCAAATAATTTTGTGTCCGTAGGTGATTCGGAGAGGGAAACGCAAACGCGTCCGTAACTTACGCAGAAGCTACGGACTTTGTGTTTAGAGAGTAGTTACCTGGTCCGTCGTCAATCAGAAAGCACAGTAAAGCTTCAGTAGACCCAGCAAGAGCTCGAGAACTGATTATAAAACAACTTTATTATTAACCGATTTCATAATATTAGACGCAGTTCCTGTTTCCCTAGCTACTTAACTTTCGTCACGCGAACCTCGACGATAGTCTAAATTACGCATGTTTTTGTCCTCTGAATACTTATATTTCTGAATGCTTAATTCGATCATGGGAGACTAAAATAAAACACCTAGTGTAAAAAATTTAAACGAGACGTTGCCTTCAAAATATTTTGTACTAAATCTCATCAATCTATGTCTGCGAAACAGTCCGTGCTGCGAAATATATTTTATTTGATATTTTACATTATTTTCGAATATACCTACGATGAAAAATGAAACTTCTTGGAGTCATTTGAGTCTCATGATTACAAAAGCTCTTCAAAGGAAATTTTCAGAATTCTAACTAGGAATCTGAATAAATTCTGAAAGAAAATACACACAGTACCTAGATTAGGATGTCTGAAGTTGTTGTCACGTAGCAATTGGCTGCAGGCAGGGCACGTCATGGCGTGTTATCCATAAAAATGCGGTGTCTTGACACTCGCGACATTCGTGTCACTCGGGATTTGTGGCGCTCGTATGCACAGCTGCGGCGGAGCACTCGATAGTAAGGCGCGCCGCAACCTTGCGATTAGTATACCAAGACTTAGGGAAAGGCCAATTTACGACAGCTATGGTATGCTTTTTTTTTTTTTTTGGGTGGGAAATCATCAAATAACTTCTCCCGCTCTGGGCGGAGCGGGAGGGCGTGTCAGACTTTTACTGACTGAAACCCACCCGTGTTCCCTCAGTTGCCTGTGTGCCAGGGGCGGCGGTATCTCTTTCGAACAACCCGCACCCCTGGCAGGCATCGGCCCTTGCGGGCCCCATCAGTTGCTGATGACATCTCTTTGAGGCGCGCGTGGAACACAACGCGCCGTCGACCCGGGCTTGGTCCTTACCGGACAGCGAGCTACCCATAACTCGCCGTCCACAAGCCCGCGCCTACGGTGGCCGGGAATCAGCCTGGGATTCCCGACGCCCAGGGCGTCTCCTGCGAAGGCCACGGCTGTGAGGGCGCATGTACGGCATCTCCCTCACGTGCGCCGCCTCCCTCTTTGCGAGCATAACTGCTTCTCTGAAGGAGGCGACTGCCAGCCATGCCCTCTCGCTCCGTACCATGGCCTGGACCAGGGTCGGACGCGAGAGATCGCCGCCGCCGATCACCTCCACGCGGACACGGCGTTGCTCCGCCCAAGCTGGGCAGACCTCCACCGTATGCTCCACCGTGTCCTCTGGGCGATCTTCGCAATGGAAACACCCGGGCGTTTCCTCCCGCCCTATCCGAAACAGGAACCTCCCAAAACAGCCATGTCCGGTGAGGACCTGTGTCAGGCGGAAGGTGAGGACGCCATGCCGCCTCTCAAGCCACTCCTCAAAAAAGGGACTTACCGCCGCAATCGCGGCGTGCCCAGCTATGGTATGCTATGGTACGGGTTTTGTGTAAAGTTAGGTACTTTACCTACCTTTTTTGCCTTCGTGGTGCAATAGTTAGCGCGTCCGGCTGTTAACCGAAAGGTTGGTGGTTCGAACCCACCCGGGGGCGATATCTAATTTGGCAGAACTGTTGAGTATCTATACATAATGGTAGGTATTTATTTATTATATTTGGGAAATCAAACAGTAGTATATTAAGCATAAACAGAAAAATCTTAAAATGAAACTTTTTTTCAAAACACAACATTTTCCACAAATTACTAAAATACAATAAAAACAAGCTGTTAGCAAACATTAACTGTAGCAGGGCTAATTTAATGAAAAAGAAATTAAAAGAAAAATAAAACATAAACAGTATACAGTGTTCTAGATGTCACAAACATAAAAGAAAAAAAAATATTAAAAAAATTAAATGAAAATTATGCGTGATGTATCATACAGGATCCTAGCCAATGAACTCTACATTGCGAAAAACCTATGGAGCCTACTGCCGTTCCTTTAGAATCTTAATTATATCCTTTTCAAATTGATATCTGTTTAGGAATAATAAGTCTATTGTACCAAAACCCGTATTGTATGTGTCGACTAAGCGGTATAGCGGCGAGCACATACCAGCATTGGATCTACAAAAGTTGGTAGCGAAGAGTCGCCTGGTGCGTACTTTCCGTCCATGTACTGTTCGAGGAACCAGGTAACACAAACCAGTCACGAAGTCAGGGTAATCAAACTTGTTTCGGCATACACTGAATAACGTCATTGTCTCAAGGAGGTCTTTCGAAAACATCTAAATTACATAGCACGAAGGTACTTGCATTGGACTAATCCTATAATTTCCATATATTTCACATAGTAAGGATTTCAGGTCGGAACTGCGTATTCTAATTGCGGCCTAATTATGGACTTATACAGGTGCAATAAGGTGGAGGGACGATTGAAATCTCTAGATGCTCTCATTATAAAGCCAAACATCTGATATGCCTTATTGACAATGTTTTCTACATGAATATGAAGATGAAGTTTCGAGTCCAGATACACACCAAGATCACGAAGATTGCTAACTTTGTTAATAACACTATTAGCAAGTTGATAACTGAAATTTATGATATTTTTCTTTTTAGTGAACGTTGTACCTACTATGACACTTAGGCAATCTAAGGTATAGTTTATTATTAGAGCAATAGTCCAATAAACGATCAAGACACGTTGGAACTCAACACAGTCTTGTTCATTCGAAATTTGTTTAAAAACTTTTAAATCGTCAGCGTATAAAAGAAATTTTGAATTTTGATAGCAATATTTTACGTCATTTATGAACAGTAGTAATAATAAAGGTCTTAAAATTGAGCCTTGAGGGACACCTGATGTAATTTGAATACAGATAGACTCAAAGCCATTGATCACAACGGGGTTTTGGGTCCTATTGGTTACGTAGGAGACAAACCAATGCAGGAGATCTCCTCTACGCAATTTTTTTGAGCAGCACTTTATCGAATGCCTTTTGAAAATCAGTGTATACCGCGTCTGTTTGTTGTCTGTTATCAAAATTTTCAAAAAGTTGTCTTGTGAATATTAAGAGATTGCTTATGCAAGACCTATCTTGGACGAAGCCATGTTGCTCCTTTATTAGAACATGACGAATAATTGAATAAATCTCAGCATGGACAAGCCTTTCAAAGAGTTTAGACAATATTGAGAATATGGAAATTGAACGATACATCTCTACATTATTTTTAGAACCACTATTGTGTACTGGTACGATATTTGCGCGTTTCCATACATCCGGAAAAACTCCACACGAAATACATTTGTTAAATAGTATAAATAAGGTATAGCATACTGTACTGTAGGTATTTTTGAAAAATAACCTAGGTATACCGTCTGGACCAGGTCCTTTAGTCGAATGTAATTTTTAGTTCTCTACGAATATTTTGTAAGGAGAAGTACAATTTAGACAAGTTAACAACATGATCAGCCCATGTAGGTGGAGGTACCCATGAATCAGAGTTAAATGTGAAGGGTTCGTACACAGAATGGAAAAAGGAAGAAAATGTTACACGTTGTAATATGATTACTGGCAAAATTTTGTTTGTAATGTATCGGGAATTCTATTTGCAGTTTTACGGTTGGAGATGTATGACCAGAAAGCCTTAATATTGGTGGCAATATTATCTTCAACTGACGTCGTGTATCTTTTATAGCATCTATCAACTTTCTTTTTGAACCTTGTTCTAAAAGCAGAAAAGTTTTCACAGTCACTTATATTGCCGCGTTTCTTCCACTTTACCCAAGCACAAGTTTTATTTTTGAGAGTACGTCTGAGTGAACGTGTGAACCAAATGGGAAAATTAAAATTCCTCTGCTTGCCTGTGGGTGTATGTTATCTAATTATTTCGAACATTTTTTTCGTAGAAAGCAGACACAGCTTCCTCTGGTATCAACCCTTCAAGTAACCCACTCCAGTCAACATGACTAATATCCTTATTTATCTCGCAGTAGTCAGCTTTGTAATAATTGAACGGATTCGGAATTTTGCATTTCAAGATACTTGGTGTATGTATAAACGGTATGTGGATGCAAAAGGCTGGATGATAAGTATCGATGGACAAGAGAGAAACATCACAAGTAAACGTTACAGAATGTGCGTTACTGAAAAACAAATCCAATATACGACCGTTACAATTGGTTAAATGATTATATTGTTTAATATTTAGTTGCGAGCAAATGTTTAAGAGTTGAAGAGTTACGTTAGAGGGAGTATTTGTAGCACATTCCATGAATGAAGTTCTTTTAACCCAGTTAAGCTGTGGCATGTTGAAGTCACCTGTTAAAATAACATTGTCCACATGAGGAGTATCAAATAGAGCCGAGAGAGAATTGAGAAAATGTATGTATATTTCTTCCGTCGTGTTCGGTGGTATGTAAGTAGCACAAATTAAATTATAGTTATCACGACAGGAAGGGATTTTAATTATTTTATGTTCAGGTAAAATTAAAGGGGGCGACAATGCGAGGCAAGACGGTTTTAATTCTCGAGAGACAGTTATAAGGACACCACCACCTTTTTTTTTTGGGTACAATAGGATCACGATCGCATCTAAATACAAGGTAACGTTGGTCAATAAATTCGTTATCTGAGATAATCAGGTGTCAGCTAGGTGTCAGTGAAAATAATAATGCATATGCATTCGTCAAAATATTCAAATACAGTGTGTTTAGCTTTGTCCTGATCCCTCGGCAGTTTTGGTAATATACAGATATATGATTATTAACCATTAATTCAATGAGTCAAATCAATAGTATTAAGTAAAAGCAATATTGGTAAGATTATAAAACAACGACACATTATAAATAGAACAATCAAAAGCGTTACATTCAACTGGGCATCTGTAAAGGCATAAATATAATTATAGTAATTCAGCAACAATTTATGGATCGGCAGTAGCACTATAAAACAATTAGTGGACAACATTTTTTTAACATAGGATACATTGTTTGATAATAGTGATACTTTTACGTAATTACGTACGAGACAAATAAAATAAAGAAAAGGTGAACCTGCAGAAGGCAGCATAATGCCAATTTTATAATAATTATATGAAATGACTACAAGACGGTAAATTACGGCATAGGGTGTCAATTTGCTTAACGAATATTTTCCTGACTGTACACACATGCTAATAAAGTGTCTAAAAATGGTCGTTGTAATAATAAATTGCTGAAGTACAGAGTAAGAGCGATTACTGCAGACGTCTTGGAGGCGTCCTGCACATGCATAATCTCACTTGGCAGGCAGATCGGTAATCACACGTAATAAGCTCTCATGAGATACTCCAACTGTAGGTAATCCTGCACCAGCTTACTGTGAAACAGACTACACAATACTCTGTCACCGTTCAATATAGACAGTGTTGTCGTGTTTGTCATGTGTTACCTGGCTAGGTAGGTACAGTCACGCGTATAAATACCCACAAGGTTCAAAAGCGATACTCTCCTGAAGTATTGTTAGATATTTCATGATATTATCATCGAAACAATACTATTATAAAATAGGTCTTATCTCAAAGATGCAATTACTAAATCATGAGAAAAACGCTCATGTATTTGGCGTAACTGTAAAGTATTCACGTTCGCGGCTGTACAGTGGGCATATAGAAATTGTTGTAAGATACATACAATTCGATAAAAAAAAAACGCGTCGTTGTTATGCCGACCGACACAATAATAGACAGCTACATCAATTGACAAGTGACAGGTTTCATGTGACAACACAAAAGTGATCGTGGTTTCTAAGGTGGTTGAACAGTCAGGGAACTTAATAATCAGGCAAATTTATACCCTATGTCCATCGGCCGAGTTATAGACAGTTTATACAACTGTCAAACAGTGACAGTTCTTATTTTAATATACGAACAGTTTAAGTAGGGAGTCAATTTGCTACCAATTAACTTCTTGGCTTTACATACCTTGTAGGACTGGCAGAAAATCTGAGGCAGTAGCAATTTTTTTATTTACATAAATCTCCTTGTAAGTGAAATATTGTTCTTTCCCAGTTCCAATTTTAGAATTTATGGCTCCATTACGTCTATAAGGGTCGGTAAACGATAGAAATATTGTCATGTTACATCAGTTAGATGAGCCAATAACTCATGACGTCTCAGATTGTGAAAAATAAAAGAATTGTATTAGGTAAAAGTATCTTTTTTAAGAATTCATTGTATCATTACAAAAATGAAGTCTTTTGTAAAATCTTTATTTAATATTGAACTGTACTTTAAAAGGTCATGAGAAAGAGTTTCTTTAAATAAAACCAGAGGGTTTCAAATCCGTGTATTCCCGCTGTCCCCGCAATCCGTGTCCCCGTCAAGGGGACAATGGGACGTCATATAATTCCTTACCGTCGTCCCCGTTATGTACATACGGACAACGGACAGTTGAGATTTCACGTATCGTCCACTTTACATTTTTATTTCTTATTTAAACGTGAGTGATTTAGCGCGGCAAGCCTTAAACTAAAATGAGAGATTTTTTTTAAATATTATAGACTTCAATTTAAATTATAGAAACAAATAAGAAATGTTTACTTTTATGAGTAGATTTTTTCGCAAATTGATATTCTGCACGAAGTATCAGGTTGTCATAACTTGGTAAGAGCTTACCAAACATAGGAGTAATCATATTAAAACTTTAAAAAAACAACCGACTTCCAAAAAAAACACTAAAAAGTGAAAAATAAACTTTAATTTTGGAAGGCGGTGACTTTGGATACATATGTATTTTAAATTTTAGTGTTTTTTTTTTTTGGAAGCCGGATGTTTTTTTTGAAAAAAGTTTATATTTTTCACTTTTTAGTGGTTTACATGTGCTTACCCCTTCACAGCGTCCCGGCGTGATGTTATGTTATGAACTGGTGTAAACAATAGACAGACATGAGATTTCAGCAAACCCAGTCCATTTGCTATCATTTATTGAGGAGTTCCGTTGCCTATCTCCGAAGTTCTTAATCAGATTTGGGATGGGACCACCCATTTCAATTTTGTGAAAATCTGATTGCAAGAGCTGAGATGAGTGCAAGAGCAATTTGAAGAGTTCTCTCTATTTCTCCAGGATCCCATCATCAGATCCTGACTTGATGATCATGGGACCACTTGGGAAGTATCCTTTTCAAACAAAAAAATAATAATAATCCAAATCGGTCCAGCCATCTTCGAGAAATCGGGGAACATGCATAAAAAAATTTGGGTGGTCCCAGTCGCCGGAAATCTCCATCGCTGCTCAGCGCCGGCGCTTCCTTTTCAAGGTCACGTTTTATAAGTTTACTAGTTAATCAATAAGGGAACAACTACCTACGCAATTTCAATACTATATGATTGTAAAATAACACATATTTTTAAACAAGTAAAAAAAAAAAAAGTAAATGCAGTAAGTGTATGAAGTAAATGTAGTAAATGTTTATTCCGTGTCGTGCCCGACGTAAAATAGCACCATCTAATTTCTTCCCGTGGGTGTCGTAGAAGGCGACTAAGGGACTTACTTACCAGAGAAGGGCAGCAGCGTTCTCTATGCATTTTACCACCATACTGCTATCGCAAACCCACCTGCCAAGCGTGGCAATTGTGGCAAAACCTCCCTTTTGGGGGAGGCCTGTGTCCAGCAGTGGACGTCTTTCGGCTGAAATGATGATAATGATGATGAAATATTTGTGCCGCGTATCACGTAAACTCTGCTGGACGAGTCTTGACAAAATTTGGTTGTGGAATAGTTTATACCCGTAAGCTACTTTAGCGTTCTCTTGAGGTATATTACGTGTGTGGAGGTAAATGAAAGTTTTGTACACTGTCACAGTAATGTTATGGTTTATTAGAAGAACTTGGAACAGTAGGTACACAAATTAAAGTTCACAGCACAGTAAGGACGAAGAGTAGTAAACATAGATAAAAAGGAGTAAGTAGATAGTAGACAGAGAAAGCACAGTGAATTATTTACGAGGATAGTTAGCGAAAGCGGATAGCGGACAGAGCGACACGGTGGTCACTTGCAAGGCGTTAAGCTGACTAGCGGGCGGTCGGCGCGCACTGGTGCGCGGGCGCGGCTCAGGAATGCGAGCCCCCACCTCGCGCGGTAAACAATGGAGCGCTCAGATGACCGACCGGTTTGTTCACTACTAACAAATCTGGTTTGCTTGTCCGTCCGCGTTTACAAAATTATTTATTACTACATAACAGCTTTTATTATAACTAACTAATATTTATTATAACTAACTAATATTTATTATAACTACGCCACACTACAAATAGTATTTTTTTAAGCCGGTAGTACCCGCGGAAAATAAATAACACGCAGCGGAGCCGCGGGCGTAAAGCCAGTGTGTAACAAAATATACTACTACTACTACTATTGTTTTTTTGTGTTGTTTGTGTGAGTGTTTGAATCGTGTAATATGTAAGCAGGTTTAAGCCTGTCAATAGAAACAGTGACTGTTTTACCCTTGACGAGGAGCTTGAAGATCTTGTCCCTGTGTTGTAGGACTTTGTGTGGTCCCGTGTATGGTGATTTTAGTGAGCCCGATGTCTCATCTCTGAGAAAAACGTGACTCGATGTACCTAGATCTTTGAACACGAATGTTGATCTGCTACCATGTCGGGATGCTGGTGACGGTTGCAATTTTCTTGCAAATGCCCTTAACCGAGCCACATAGTCTGACATATCGATAGTGTCATCGACCTGTGGCTGAAATAGTTCCCCTGGCAGTCTGAGTGTTTCGCCATACAAAAGTTCAGCTGATGTTGAACCTAGGTCTTCTTTGTACGCGTTCCTAATACCTAGAAGAACTAGTGGCAAAGACTCGACCCAGTTTTCTGCGGAGTGGCAGGTAATAGCTGCTTTCAATTGTCTATGAAATCTCTCTATAAGACCATTACAGGCAGGATGATAAGCCGTGGTACGCTTGTGGTAAAATCCGGCCATCTCCGATAGGTGCCTGAAGAGTGCTGACTCGAACTGTCGGCCGCGGTCCGTTACGATATCAACGGGACAGCCAAATCGAGAAATCCAGCCACTTACCAAGGCTTTTGCCACTGTCTCTGCTGTTATGTCGGATGTAGGTATCACCTCAGGCCAACGTGTGAACCGATCGATGGCTGTGAGGCAATAACGATACCCTTGTGAAAGAGGCAGTGGACCTATGAGGTCGATGTGGATGTGGTTGAATCTTGCCCGCGGCAGCTTGAAGGTTCCCATTGGTGATGAGACGTGACGGGTTACCTTCGATCGCTGGCATGCTATGCAGGAACGGCTCCATTCTCTGCAGTCTTTCTTGACTGCTGGCCAAACGTACCGTTCGGTGACCATTTTGGTTGTTGCGTTTGCGCCAGGGTGGCTCCACGAGTGTACGCTCTCGAACACTCTGCGACGGTGTTCTGCTGTGACATATGGTCGTGCTATCTTGCTTCTCTCATCGCAGTACAGTTCGGTCTCAGATCCCGGCAGTTTGACCTTAGTGAGGCATAAGGATGTGTTGCTGTCGAGCAGCTGTTTCAGTTCGGTGTCGTGCTTCTGTGATTCAGCTAGCTTGTGTAGGTCTACCGGCTGCGTTACCTCCTCGATCCTTGAGAGACTGTCAGCGACGACGTTATTCTTGCCTGATATATGCCTTATATCTGTTGTAAACTGTGAGATGTAATCCAGGTGCCGAAACTGTCTTGGTGAGCAATTTTCTTTTCGCGAGTGGAACGCGAAACATATAGGCTTGTGATCTGTGTAGATGACGAAGTTTCGTGCTTCGACCATATGTCTGAAGTATTTTATCGCTTCATAGATCGCCAGCAATTCCCTGTCATAAGGTGAGTATTTCCTTTGTGCCGGACTTAGCTTGCGGGAGTAGAATGCCAGTGGTTGCCATGGTTCCTCATCCTTGCACTGCTGTAATACTGCCCCTACTGCTACATCTGAGGCATCCGTCACTAGAGCTAGTTTGGCTTCGCAGTCGGGGTGAACGAGCATCGCAGCTTTGCAAAGGCCTTCCTTGCAGGTATTGAAGGCTTCCGTTTCTTGGGTGGTGAAATGCACAGGGTGAGAGCCTTTTACGGACCCTACCAACAGAGCATTCAAGGGGGCCTGGTGTTGAGCAGCGTCAGGTATAAATCGTCTGTAGAAATTTAACATACCTAAAAATCTGCGAAGTTCTCGGACAGTTTTCGGTGCCGGGTATTTTGCGATGACTTCCACCTTCTCGGGTAGTGGGCTGGTCCCATCGGCCGAGATACTATAACCTAAAAAAGTCACTTCCTTTACTCCGAATACGCACTTAGCAGTATTGATCACCATACCATATTCCTGTAGGCGAGTGAAAAGTTGCTGTAGGTGGTCTTCGTGGGTCTTCTGGTCTTTCGAAAAGACCAAGAAGTCGTCAAGATAAGCGTAGCAAAAGTCCAGTCCTCGCAGCATCTCGTCGACGAACCGCTGAAAAGTCTGTCCAGCATTGCGAAGACCAAAAGTCATGAAAGGAAATTCAAATAGACCAAAAGGCGTGGTAATTGCAGTCTTGGGAATATCTTCTTGACTTACAGGAATCTGATTATATGCTTTGACGAGATCGATAGTACTGAAAATCGTACATCCCGACAGGCTATGTGCAAAATCATGTATATGACGAATTGGATAAGTGTCAGGTACTGTCCTGGAATTGAGCATGCGGTAGTCACCACATGGTCTCCATCCGCTGTTCTTCTTGGGGGCCAGGTGTAATGGTGATGACCATGGTGAACTTGAGGGTCTGGCGGTGCCGTCTTTTAGCATCGCTTCGAACTCATCTTTTGCTATTTTTAATTTGTCAGGGGCAAGGCGTCGTGGTGTACATGAAACTGGTGGTCCAGGTGTAGTCTGTATGTGGTGGACTGTATTGTGTGTTGCTGTTCGGTGTATGCCGTGTGGCCGGGTGATGTCAGGATATTTCCGTAGTATGTTATGGTATGTGGTGTCACCAATAATTACCTTAACCGAGGAAATAATGTCTGACGAACGGGTAGGTGAAGCCGGGGTCGCAAGCATTGTATAGTTGTCCAATAGACGCTGGTTTCTGCAATCAACAATAATATTGTAAAATGACAAAAAATCCACTCCTATTATCGCTTTCGTAACGTCGGCTACAATAAATGACCAAGTAAAGTCGCGGCGCAACCCCAAGTTTAAACTTAAACTAATATAACCGTACGTTTTGATGGGTGTACCGTTAGCTGCGCATAGTTGATAATCCGTAGTTTCACGTCGCCCTGGTAATACCGACCGTGGGTAAACACAAAGGTCGCTGCCGGTGTCGACCAAAAATTGCGTTTTTGATCGTCGATCGGTGACAAATAAGCGACCGGTGCTCGGGCAATCGTTGGCCGCCATTACTGATTGCCCCTCGTGTTTTCCGCCGTTTTGTAGTCGCACGGCTTCAGACATTTCTTAGCACGTTCTCCAAACCTTTGGTGGTACCAGCACTGTGGGAACTTGCTGTAGCTCGACTGCGATCTCGACGAACTCGAACGATGGTTTGAACGGCTGCTCGATCGTTGGCGCGGTCGTGACATGCGGTCGATTTTTGCGGTTAGTTTTTCTACCTGCCTGGCTAGCGCAGCTATTTCGGGATTGGCACTGCTGGAGGCTGTTGCCTTGGCGATTGTGGCTGTAGATGCTACCTGGGGCCCAACGACGTCGTTGATTCGGTCTGCCAGCTCCGCCAATTCCTCCATCTCAGCCTTGGACTGCGAGGCAATGATGGCCTGCGTTCCACTAGGTAGACGGCTCGTCCAAATGGTGCGGAGAAATTCCTCGGGAACGCCTGGTCCAGCAAGGTTTAGTAAGTGGCGGTAGAATTGCGATGGCTTACGATCGCCGAGTTCCTCGTGCATGAGTAACTGCTTAACCTTCTTCTCGCGCGAGGCCGACATTCTTTTAATTAATTCTGCCTTGAGCTTCCCGTACTTGTTGGTAGCTGGAGGGTTTTCGATTATTTCTTGCACCTCGGAAGCATATTGGGGGTCCAAGTGGCCCGTGACGTAATAAAACTTTGTGTCATCTGCTTTTATATTTGATAGCGCGAACTGTGCTTCCATTTGCGAAAACCAAAGTGAAGGCTTCTCCGGGTAAAACGGTGGTACCCTCACGCCCACGCGGAATGTTTCTAGGTGTTTCTCACCGCCATCTTGGCTTGCCGCTATCTCGTTGCGCTCACCTCTGTCTGTCATTGTAGCGTTCTTACTCGGGGTCACCAATGTAGTTACGTTCTCTTGAGGTATATTACGTGTGTGGAGGTAAATGAAAGTTTTGTACACTGTCACAGTAATGTTATGGTTTATTAGAAGAACTTGGAACAGTAGGTACACAAATTAAAGTTCACAGCACAGTAAGGACGAAGAGTAGTAAACATAGATAAAAAGGAGTAAGTAGATAGTAGACAGAGAAAGCACAGTGAATTATTTACGAGGATAGTTAGCGAAAGCGGATAGCGGACAGAGCGACACGGTGGTCACTTGCAAGGCGTTAAGCTGACTAGCGGGCGGTCGGCGCGCACTGGTGCGCGGGCGCGGCTCAGGAATGCGAGCCCCCACCTCGCGCGGTAAACAATGGAGCGCTCAGATGACCGACCAGTTTGTTCACTACTAACAAATCTGGTTTGCTTGTCCGTCCGCGTTTACAAAATTATTTATTATTACATAACAGCTTTTATTATAACTAACTAATATTTATTATAACTAACTAATATTTATTATAACTAACTAATATTTATTATAACTACGCCACACTACAAATAGTATTTTTTTAAGCCGGTAGTACCCGCGGAAAATAAATAACACGCAGCGGAGCCGCGGGCGTAAAGCCCGTGTGTAACAAAATATACTACTACTTCTACTATTGTTTGCATTTTAGGTCATATAAAAATTCATGTGTATTGCTGTTTTTAAAATTTGATGTTTTTGTTATTTTACTTTATGCATTTTTGTAAAGGTATAATATTCTCTCTTAGGCGTGAATTACACAGAAACGGCGTAAGATGAAGGCACGGCGCAGGCCCAGCGCCACGCCTTCACCGTACGCTGTTTCTGTGTAATTCACGCCTAATACGGCACTCTCAATTACAATTTTAACGCAACGGGGACAACGGGAAATAATTTTCATTTTTTCTTAAAATTCCTTTGTTCCATTTAACGGGGACAAGGCCCACGGGGACAGCGGGAATACACGTTATAATCATATTATAAGAATTATAATAAATAAATAAAATAACAATATCTTAAACTTGAGCTAAGTTGAAACGAAAATGTATAAAAGTGGTGTCATAATCGCTCGTCCGCGGTATAACGTCCGAACCGCGTGCTACGAGCTACACGTTCATGGCATACCGTACGTACCCTGTTCTCTGAGCTACACGTCCGCGGCATAGCGTACCTACCCCGTGCTACAAGCTACATGTCCGCGGCATACCGTACGTACCCTAAGCCACGAGCTACACATTTTAGGGACACGCGTCTTGCGACAGTGACTGTAGACAATACAATATTAAATTATGAAAGAAGTTGCATAGGACATGACACGAGTCACCACAACGTGGCCTACAGAACGTCGCGTCGGTATCAAGAACGCATGTCGCTTGACGCAAGACGCGTCGCAAGTCGTGAATGGGGCCTAAGCGCCGCGTCGCCGCACGCCGCCTCTGCTGCGATTTGCATAAAGTAATAGACGCTGTAGCCACTCGAACGCTCGGTCGCCGCTAGCCCGCAGGCCGCCTGACCGCTATCGACTTGTCGCCTGCACTCGCCGGGTAATAAGTATGTGATGCCTCTTATTCTCCACTGGATTTTATTATTCAAATAATAAGTTGGTGCATTAGAAGTTGCTTCAATGATTTCTTCCAAGAAACCGGTTTTGATCATAAGTATTGTAGGTACATAGAGATAATATTTATCTTCTTCTCCTTCTTATTTTTCTTCTGCTTCTTGAAAATTTGATTAAATGATGAATTAGTGCGACTAGAATCAATTCTATTTTAATGTAAATGTTGACGTTCAAAAGTGCCTTTTAAGTGCCTATTTGAAATAAATGCTTTGACTTTGACTTTTGACTTTAGTATTTTCACAGCTGCTAAATAATTTCCAAACAAATATCTACAAATATTTGTGCCAACTAAACATGATATTCTGTCAGAACTAGGTACACACAGCGTCAGCATGTGTTAACCCCTCCAGTTTTAAAATGTTACACTGGTACCCCATTGAATTGTTACGAATAATCTAAAGAATACTTCAAAAAGAGTTCATTGTTTCTTCGACTTGGATTTGAACCATCGCATCGCTGAACGTCGTCATACTTATGCCGGCAGAATGACGAACTAGCCAGCCAGCCCATATAATTTGCGATGAAATTGTTATCTACTATCGTCCGAGTCACTTTAGGTCTCTGTCTAATCGACAGACTATGTTATTTAAGGCTATTTATTAATTTAACTTACTTACGTTTTGTTTATAAAATTAATCCCTACCCCCAATTTATATCTACAACGTTTGATGTATTACGTTAAACGACTGATGCAGAGATAACATGACAGCTCACGTGACATTTAGTTACTTTATGTCAATCTAAAATATTTCTAGCGCTTGCTATTTTATCGTTTGCGTTATAAGGATGTCACTTGTCTAGGGACCCGTTTGTGTCCGTTGGCAAAATATGTATAATTAGCTTCTGCCCGCGACTTCGTTCGCGTCAAATTTCTTGATAAAAATACATAATATAAAAAATTGCATGACAAAAAGCACTTTCGTCCCTAGAATTTGTACCTCCCATCTTATGAACGGCAAGCGGTCTCGAAACCTCCGGTCTAATTAGACATGAAATTATCTTCCGTAAATGTTAACCATATTCAGTAAAACAATACAGTAATTATAATAAAATATTTTGCAAAATATAAAAAGTAACTTGGGCCTAGCACGGATTTGAACGCACATGTCTTTTGGAGGGGTAACCACTTAATGGAGCTACGTGTACTACCTGCTACCTGTAAAGTAATACCAATATTATAATAAAATACATCTGCTAACACACTATCGCACAGTACTCATTCAACATCACTCATCATTTATGGATCGTTCCCGAAACACCACATCCATTATTTTCTCTTCGTCTCTCACCTCACGCAGTCCCGATAGGCAGCTGTAACTAATACCCCGATACAGGCACTTTGCCCACCCTTGCCTACATTGGCCCACCCTTGCCCATTGCGCGGGAAATAGCCCAGCAGATTTATAGCCCCGCACTTTGTAGCGGAAATAAAATTGTCCATGGTGTTCCGAGATCGTAAGATGCGGACAGTTTATGAGTGAAGTGATCGTTGACTCAAGTATAATAGATGTTTTTACGCTTTACGCATAAAAGCTGGTTTTCGGTCCTTAGGTACTGTCCATGGTTATTGCTTGGAGACGAAAGTAACCAACACAAAATGAACGTTAAAGTTTTTGGAATTTGCTGAAGCAGTAATGATAATAAATGACCTTTTGGAGACCTCATCGCAGTCTCTCAATACATGCATGAGTAATTCCAGAATGTCCAGTGAGCTATGTGAACAATGCATTGCGTTGAGTTGGTTGATTACAATTGAGTTGGCGGCATGAGGACATCGATACGCTCATCTCATATTTCTTAATTTATGGAAGTAACAGAATATCGTATAAATTATATCAAGTGAAAGTAATCCCACCTCTGAGGTGTGGGTGAGATCAAAACAGGAAAACCTGAGAAAAACCAGCCAGGCATTGATAGCGCCAATATCTCACGAGATCGAGCCGCAGCCGTAACGTTACTTTACACGTTACATTCAAATCAATAAAAACACGTTGCTGAAAGGAAAATCACAGACTTCCCGCAGGCTCGGAGTAGGGCTGACACGGGAACACGGGATAGAGAGGACTTTAATTACCATTCGTTTAATGCGTTAACATAATATTAGATTTTAAATTTACTGCAAATGTAGAGCTGTTGATTGTCCAAGCTTTGAAAGCTTTGCTATCAAACATCGAGAATTGATTATGGATTTTAATTTAAATAAATCAAATAAATATCTTAGTTTCACTTACGACATGGTGAACTAGGACTGAATTTTAATAAGTATTTTTAATGAATTAAACATTGTAGTACTGTATTGCACACATTTAAAGTAATAATAATGTAGTCATTAATCCTATCGTAAACAACAAAGTGGTGCAATATTGCGTTACGCCGTCAAGTGCGCTCTCAAACAGGACTTTACTGCCCAAGATTATGGGCCACTAACGGTTACTTTCTAACTTATCGTGTAACTCTTCAAACTTTATAAAATAGAAAAATTAAAATGAGAACCTACATAGCTTACTTGTACATTTCCATAGCATAAAGTAAAAAAAAGGCAAGTCAGAGAGTTGACGTGTGACTATTGATCAAGTTATCTAATGTGTGACTGCTGAACGTGGGTAAGGTCCTGGGTTGAATCCCTATGTTTGGTTAAAGTGTTTAATAAGTTTTTTCCATTAGCAGCTGGGAGTCTGAAATTGTACCGTGTTGATGGCCATGATAATTGGCTTGCCTTCTATTGCGGGGACTTGATAACATAGCTGGCGTAATATGAATTTACTAAAGCTTATCAAATGCCTCCAGGGAAAACAGACGTAATTATAAGTTTTGAATAACTTAAAATACTTGTGTCTTAAGCTCGTAAACCGTAGTGGCAGCCCTAGGGCCTCGGCACGCAGGTCTAAGTGCTTCATACTCATTGCAAACAGCCGGCAGTGCGGTGGCGGCTGCCACGGAATGACATGCAAACCGACGCAGCTAGGAAGTGACGCATATGTGGCTATTAAGATACACGCGGCTTGTTCGATACTTGCCAGCTGCTTGTCAGCAAGTGAAGGTCGATTAGTCTAGTTGATGGGCTTGTTATTTTTATTTTGTGAAGATATTTTTTGAACAGTCTATTAGGTTTATTTTTGAGGATATTCAATGGATGTCAAAATACAATTTGTATTAAAGACGAACAATCATAAACTCACGCCTTTTTGCCATGGAGGTAGGCAGAAACTACAAAACGCCACCTGCTACGATCCTTACATACTCCTTTTGCGTCGTTTACGTTCATAGATCTCGTCATCCGCGCACACCGGTTGAGAGTACTAAGTACCTGACATTTCTAAAGAACATCCCCAATAAGGTCACTATTATGTCCTCCTAGCGCGCCCCCTCGCGGCGTTTCCACTCATCTCACATCTGCCTTGTAAATACCAGAGATACAGTTAACCATTAAGTAAATTTTAATATTAGCGCACCCGGTCTAAGACTAATTATACAGTTAATGCAATTAAATACAAAACATCGAAACATGGGTATGTGGTTTTCTTCAAAAAGTGCCCTAGTTTTTCATTGCAAGACATTTTTACTTTCAAAGAAAACTAAATCTAGCAAGAATTATTTCTAAAAGGTACACAAATCAATTAAGTCTTGTAACAAAACGACCTCGTCAAGTAGCTCATTAGATACTAGAAATTTCAGAATCGAGCGATAACGTCGTATATTTCAAAGTGAACTTTGCTATTGCTCACAAACAACTCGATGCGCGTACTAATCCGGGCCAATTTGCCTTGACTGCAAAACGAGCCTTTATGAATAGCGGAGCATCCGACGAGATTGCGTGCGTACGGCCACGCACATATGCGACTCGCTGCGATTCCTGATATACCTAACACTTGTTGCAAGTCAGGTTTAATGTGCCACAAATGTGGCCGCTACAGCGTGGGAGGAAAGTGTTGCTTGTATGCCTTTTCTCATGTACCTACTTGTGAATAGAAAATCACTATGGATCCAACTGAATTATGAACGACGTAATGGATACGTATGTTTATAATGAATGTAGGACTTTTGTTAGAGACACTGTTATAAACTTAGAAGAAACAGCATTTAATGAAGTGCAATGAAGGAAAAATACCTAGACTTTTGCCTCTCTTGTGCTTTACAAGTTTCCTACAAAGCGACAAATGACTATTTTAATTTTATTTGACTGCACTCAAGCGGCTCACAGACCAGCACACGTGATTAAAATTGTTCACCCACCTGAATAACACCGTCATTCAAATTTTTCCGCGTACTTAATCCACCTAATTGTGTACTCCGCTTCAATTGTGATTTCCTTTGAGCCCGTACATCCCGGCAGTGCAAAAGCAGGACCTCGACCGCTCTCGGCGCACTTGCGTAAGCCTGCGACCTCTTGCGTACGCTCGCGATCTTTTGCTAACACCGACGGATCCGAGTCCAAACGCTATTGCTTGGTTGAGCTTTGTTTGCGTGCGGATACAAGGACCATACAGGGACGTGCTTGACACTCGCTGTAACAAAAATACATTATTGTAAAATAGAGGCAGACAATTTTTTTGGTACGTATTAAACATAGGTGAGAGTCTTTAACATGGTTTGTCAAAAGACACGATTGTTCTAACTACGTTATTTTTTAGTACAAACTGAATGCAGAGAATATGGTTTAGTTAAAGCTTATTCGTTTTCAGAGAACAGTGCTAGCTCAGTGGTGACGGCCGTGACTTACGAGTTGTAGGTCGCAGGTTCGAACCCAGGCAGGCGCTTTACTTTGGGTAAATTATTTCATCACCACTGGCTTCAAAACGGTGAAGGAAAATATCGTGAGGAAACCGGCATGTCCATGCCATATCCTAGAGCTAAAAATTCGAAGATATATGACAACCACCAACGCGCACTGGGCCCGCGTGGTGGACGACCCGCTTCCTCTCACGGAACATTATAGGCTGAATATGTAATTCGTTTTCTTACCTAACATTCAACATTTGAATAATTGTTTTGTCAAACGACAGGCTTCGGTATTCTATTTTTTTAATTTATTTATTACAGAAACAAAACGAACATTTTGTGTGAAAAGCGTTTAGAGTAACGTAATAGCTTATTATTTATCTGTGTGTCTCCTCATTTTAATAGGACTGTTCACAAGCATGCAAAATGCAAATAATGTGAGTGCATTGTTCCGCCCCCATTAGCGCGAACACTTAGCGCCACACACACAATGTCTTACAAACTGGCCGCCGCACAACTTGGCTCACGTCTGCTGCGGCTGCGGCGCTATGACTAATGCGCGTTGTTTGCCCACGCTGAGCACAATAACCTCCAGCCACCGACCAGGCACAACTTTACACCATTAAAACCGTGTGCCGTAAAACTGACCGCTGCAGCCGAGTGGCCAACACAAACCATTTTACGTGTTATTTTAATTATTTCCTTCAACGTGTATTGTTTCGCTGCTTTCAAATATTTCAGGCTATGAAGTGCATAATAATACTTAATGTAATAAATTAACAATGTGTATAAAGTAAAAAGTAAATTAAACCTAGGGAATAAGGTAAAAGTAGTAAAATAGCATGTTAGTCGTTCTATTTGCAGACAACGAGTAGATCTTCTGTCTGTGCATATGCGATGGTTAGTAAATATTTAAGTATTATTTTCTTACAGATAAAGTAATTTAATTGATAGATACTTAGTTTTCTTAGTTTTAACCTGTTATACAGAAATGGGCCTAAGAATGTAAAAAATCTTTCTACAAAAAACATGTTTTACAAATCAACGAGTAGTAATATTTTGATAATGTTGTCATCTTGAAACCGCTTGGCACGAGATTTATTTAATTTAATTGTTTATTGTTTATTTGTTTATTTCTCGCCACTATAAATAAGTACAAATACATAATTAAAACTATACATATTCGTTGTTATATTGTGGGAGACTGGTGCCTAAGCTAGGCGTCAGGCCTGTATTTCAGGACACCAGGTCTCCACCCCGTCAGAAGCTGTTACATTTTAGTTGTATTATGCACTCGCACACAAATGCGGCAAGTAATAAGGAACTAAATTAAACTAAAAGAGGACAAATAACACTATAGACTATTAATTATTCTAGGGTTAGTATGTAACTTAATGTGCATGTGTGTGTGTTTATGTGTGTCCGTGTCCGTGTGTGTGTGTGTCTTTATATGTTTCGAAATATGATAGGGAAGGTAAAGGGCTAAATGCACAGGATAGTGATGTGACTAAATGTTTTTATTTTTGTTTAAGCAGGTTAGGCCGGTGTAGATAGAAGTTCTTCAGAAGCTTCATAACTTAGATCCTGGAGCCAGCTCCTGACCTTCAGCTTACACTTAGTTTTGGTAAGATCATAAATGGAGAGCGTCCTGTTTATTTTATTGTAGAGAAAGCGACCAAGGAAACAAAAGAAACGCTTGGAGAACACTGTACTAAGTCGCTTACCGTGGCGATCTACTGGGTCGAACCGTCGATTTCTTCCTAACAGCGAGACGTCGAAGGTAAGGAGTCCGTGTTGTTTTAGGGCCGTTTGTAGGACAAATAGCTGACGTACAGTTAAAACTTTAGTCTCTTTATATAAGAGTGCTGAGCTTATATAAGAGGCTTTATATAAGGGTGCTAATAAACATACCTACCTACAGTACTGTAAATAAAAAGACTGAATAGCTCATTTGTAATTTTTTCCAGCTTAAATTGTAAGCACAAGAGTAATGGTTTACTTTGCAATGCAGCGAGCTTCCCCCGCGTATCGGAATTGCTAAGAGCACGTTACTTCGTATGGAAAAACGCGAAGCTTATGCATTCAAAGAGATTAGTCGACGAGAGTAACGTGACATAGAATTTCCTTACTGAAAAAATATTTTGAAAAAGAAGGTGCTGTCCGAGATAAATCAAAACATAAGTCAGGGTAGGTCTGAACGTTTCAAAATCAAATAAATTTATCTTTAGGTAAAACCAACTGTTTACTGGACAGCGGCTGTCTGACGGATGCTCCCCGCTGTGTGTTGTGCAGATGGTACTGGTGCAATTATCTGAGTATTCGTTAATAATATTGAAAAATAATGTAATTTCCGCTAATTTGCATAGTAAAAGAGCGCATCGGTACAATCCCGCGCAACGCTGCAGCGGTTTCTGCGTACAAACTGTAACAAGTGCAGACAGACTTCTGAGGGCGCTGCAAGCGCTGTGTAAGCACTAGCCCTGATGAGATGGACCGACTTCAAGCGCTTTGTACATTGTCCGCCACGGACGTAAAGCGATAAGAATGGACACACATGTTTCTCTGGAATATTGCGCGAATTTTACAGGATTTTCCGAACAGAATGGTGAATCATTTATACAAGGCTACATCGTTTAGATGTACAAGCATTGTGTTTATTTGGAGATCTATCTGCGTTATTGTATCTTGTTCAAGTGAGACATGATTGACTTTGACGAAGAGTGATCCAATTGTATACGAGAAGGTTATTGATAAATAATTATCTGCGCAAACTGACACCCTGTATTATGATTAATAGCGTGTCTCTTACTTATTGAGATTTTGAGTAGTAATATAATATGAATACTAGAGATGTTCAACATTATGCCTGTCTCATCTAAGGAGCAGAAAAGCCGTGTTAGGAACAAGAAGTTAAGTTTCTCTTAGTAAGTACAGCAGGCTCCGGTCCGCTAAGCTCAAACATTTGCTGATGATGTTTTATATTAAATCCAGTGAATGAGGTTGTTCAGGGGTCGAGGAAACTAGACTCTTGTACCATTTCATTGACTGGCTGTGTTTTCTTGTGTAAATTAATGTAATTTTACTAATTAGGAATTGCTATCTGAATGAATTTCCAAAACCAAATTAGTTACGTACACACACTACACAACAGTCTTGTTACGTCTTTATTAGAATATATTAAGGTACCTTCGTAATTAATCCCTAAATAAGCTGTTATTTTAACCAAATATAACGACCTGAAGAACGTTCACAGTCTGATTTCAGTCTCAAACTGTCAAAAATACCTCGAGTTTCCATAAATTTTTGACAAGTTTTTGACGTTTGCTTGTCTCCGAGATGACACTGCGACTAGATTTTGAACGTTTTTAATTACGAGAATTGACCTCCTGTTCTCTAGTTGACTGAGAAATATTTCTTGAGTTTAATTATCACTGTAAATGTTTAGCGGTTATATTTAATGAACGAGATGAAACTATAATTTAATTATTAATAGGTATTGGCTAAAGCTATTTTATGAAAAAAAAAATGTTTTCTACATTTATAACAAGCAATTGTTTAATAGAACCTCTTTATTTACATCATAGATGTTAATAAAGAGGTTATATTAATGTGTAACTTAAGTTAAACATATAGATGTTTAACTTAAGTACACCTCTTAAACAAATAAAATTCCCAGAGAAGATTTCATAATATTTGTACGTTAGTGAAATGTTTACTTAGCCTTCAGCTGCTTTGTTCAGAAGACATTGTTAAGGAGGGGTGTATTCGTAGATAATGACTGTTATTCTGACGAGAGTTACGATAGATAATGTTATAGGAAGGTTCCTAATCTGAGGATAGCATGTTCACACGTTACGTCATAGGTAAGCAGCTTTTGTTATGAAAATCTGTTTTTATAGACAGCTGGTCGGTCCGTACAGTCTAAGATGGTTCCGTTAGGATGAATGTGAGGAAAAAAATAAATTGTTGAGTTTACAGACTATTTTGCTAGTTCTTAAATTAGATTGTTCATTAATTTAACAATATTATTATAGCAAACCCAGCATGAATTTTACTGATTTCATTTCAGATTTATAAGAGCGAAGCCTAATTACAATGTTGACGGAAGGGTTGATATTTGTTACTTGAGATTATAAATGGCGCTTTAAAAATAAGCATATTTCAAAGAAATTATAATACTCTCTCATATCTTGAAAGTTTTCTTAGCCCAGTGCTGTCTCTTATATTACTAGGACAATAAACGTCAGATTATACATCTAGGTATTTCTAGAATCACCTCCATTCTTACTTTTAGTTGACTTAGATAAGATTAAATAAATATATTTCCAAACAAGTTCTCAACAATGAACGTTAAATATTCTTAGTGGAAGGCTTTTTGTGGTTGAATAGGTTGATAAGGTCGAGTTTTGCTCGTCTGAGTTTTGAATGAAACAACGTGTGGTTTGTACAAGATTCTACTGGACACTGCTTATGAACCAACGAATGATTAACTTGAACACATGAACGTATATGTAGCTATAAGCGACAGTTTTTAACCGAACAGTGGTTTAATATTTATTTAATAAATAGACATTATTTATGTACTTGTTTTATATTTTATAGCTGTTTTTGTTCGTTTCACATTTGAAGCTACTTGATAAAACGGATAGGTAATGTTTTAAAGGTTGAATAGTTCGAATGGTTATTTTTTTCTGGGTGGGAAATCATCAAATAACTTCTCCCGCTCTGGGTGGAGCGGGAGGGCGTGTCAGACTTTTACTGACTAAAACCCACCCGTGTTCCCTCAGTTGCCTGTGGTGTGCCAGGGGCCACGTTATCTCTTTCGAACAACCCGCACCCCTGGCAGGCATCTGCCGTTGCGGACCCCACCAGTTGGTGCTGACATCTCTTTGAGGCGCACGTGGAACACAACGCGCCATCGACCCGGGCCTGGTCCTTACCGGACAGCGAGCTACCCATTAATCGCCGTCCGCAAGCCCGCGCCTACGGTGGCCGGGAATTAGCCTGGGATTTACGACACCCAGGGCGTCTCCTGCGAAGGCCACGGCTGTGAGGGCGCATGTACTGCATCTCCCTCACGTGCGCCGCCTCCCTCTTTGCGAGCATAACTGCTTCGCTGAAGGAGGCGACTGCTAGCCATGCACTCTCGCTCCGTACCATGGCCTGGACCAGGGTCGGACGCGAGAGATAGCCGCCGCCGATCACCTCCACGAGGACACGGCGGTGCTCCGCCCAAGCCGGGCAGACCTGCACCGTATGCTCCACCGTGTCCTCAGGGCAATCTTCGCAATGGAAACACCCGGGCGTTTCCTCCCGCCCTATCCGAAACAGGAACCTCCCGAAACAGCCATGTCCAGTGAGGACGCCATGCCGCCTCTCAAGCCACTCCTCAAAGAGGGGACTTACCGCCACAATCGTGGCGTGCCCATCAATGGATTCCTTAAACTATTTGTTAGATCTCTACACGGCTTTGTATATTAGACTCACCGCAAATCTAAGTCTACGCAACAACAGAATACAATAATATAGCAGAAGGATAACTCTACACAGAAGTGCGATATGTTAACGAATTAGTCAAAAAGATTTAACACACTGAATAATCTGCGTCCTCAAATAGGATGCACCAAATTGATGGTACCAAATCTGCACATTGAACTCTAGTTAAGCCGTGATGACATAAGTAATAATGGGAGGTTTAATACTTAACAGTCAGTGGCAGTAAGTGGTAGTAATGGTCATAATATCCAAACACCTTGAAAAAGACGCCCATAGTGACGAGTGGTCCTTTTGTCCTCCTGTGTCCTAAACCGTTAGTATAAAGTACGACAGCTCGTAAATCATAATCTATTACAGAAAGTGGTTTAGCCGGCCGGCGCGGGCGGTAGGAGGTACGCGCAGTAATCCGTTAGTAGCTCGGCGCAGTGAGTCTGGTTCTAAATTACACAATACATTTTAACTAAGCGGATAATTGACTTGGGTTAATCGTTGCTCGCCGGGATTTACAGTTGTTAAGGTTTTGTTAAATTGATGCTGTGTTTCCTTGAGGTATAGGGTTAACAATTATCTAGGATGAAAACACTGAAGACACTGGCGGATATTTCCCTACTATAGAATCAAAACGAGAATAAAATGAGATCATTGAGTACAATAAATTATTGTGACACTAGCGAAACTTGGTCTGCTCTATAAAATGTGAAAATGTCTACTGCTAAAATTGTACTTCTTGCAAAAAAAAAAAAATACAAATTTAACACGTGACGGTCAATCAGATATCTTTTCAGTACGTTTATGATGCCAAACATTTTGTAATGTAGGCGCATATATTTTTAGCCCCAAAGAATTGACTGCACTCAGCAAAAAAATCACGCTCTGTATCACTCTGTATAGTCATCGAAGTTAGCTGTTCAAGAATAACAGCGCTCCCTCTCTGATCTTGATAAAATATCGTAATTATTTATTTCGTCAAACTCCAGTAATTTCGCAGCCAAGCGTCATATTTTCATAATAATAAGAAAACAGACGTCCATCCGAAATAAATCTGTTTATTCCGCCTCACACAAACAGCGGAGTTTTAATGAAAATTCTTTAAATATAGAAAAATACCGCATATTTTGCGACGAAGAATTCCTATCCAGGGAACATTTGAGTCCGTAGTATAAGGTTAGTGCACGTGTTTGTTTTAGCTTGCTTCGATGCTTGCTTACTACGTTTAAACTACGTCAGTACCGTGTCTTTTAGAAACCGATTTATCGGTAAGGATTCGAAATGTCATAATTTGTATGTTACAAGACAATTTATCGATATTATTAATACGATATTAGCAGATTTCGTGTGTGATCTAAGGAAATGACGTGGTTTTTGAAGTAAGGAATCGATAAGTGGTCATAGTAAATTACGGCCCTGATGTCACTGCGTCATTAGTAATACTGTTGTGCAAATTGTGTATAATAATTATATTACTGACTACTGAAGTGAAAACATGTTGACGTATTCCACTGACCCCAACTAAATAGGGCTAATGATGGGGATGGGGATTGGGATGATGATGACGGACTAAGAAAGTGTGTTCTGAAGACGACCATGAAATGATCTTTAGTACTGAGAAGCTAGGAAAGAAATCCAATGATTTGTACTTTAATAAAATCAACAAAAACCTGCACTATACGCGGATTCCAAAACCGATTTACGTCTATACCTAACGAAGAAAATTATTTCGGTCCATAAGATCTAGAAGTGACACAAAGCTACAATCTAGCCAGAATCTATCATCAGCAGTAGTGGTAGCACGACTGCGCCTTATCACACGTTAGCGTCGTGTTCAGACGAGAGAGGGCAGTCGCGGCGTGTTGCCGCCGATAATATCTCGTGATGGATGTCCCGCTAATGCACGCCATTCGCCTCATATCACCTCTCATCGCTACATATCGCCTCACATCGCCGGAACTCGCCATCGGTTTCAATTAGCTACAGTTCCGGATCCACTTTACCTTTTGTCGTGACACACGCAAAATTTGGATTCAACATCGAGTGTTGATGTTTTGTTACAAGGGTATTAACATTTTCGGTGTTTTAAGGAGTATTTTTCTACATCAGCATTGAGCAAACAATATCAATGAATCGCTTAAGAATAAATAAACTTTCTAGAATTAAAACTTTATTGACACAATAGCATCATCGGCGGATGTAAGCACAAAATCAATATCTCTATTTTACGAACAGAGCTAATTAATTAAACGTGCAGAGGAGCGAGTTGCATAATACACTATCAGTAAGGATCGCTTTTATTTTTTAACACACTCTCAGTAGGGATCGCTTTCATTTTGACAGCTCCATAACATGCATGGCATCATTTACGTTGCTAAGCAGACGATTTTTTCGAATATGTGAAAGAATGGTTTTGCAATAACCTTCAAAATTATTCATATTCTGATTAATAGTGTGTTACGCAATTAGGGTTCTGGTCATGTACGATGGTTCACAATCACACTCTACAGTTTACGTTGATGTCGTAATGTTTTATTACAACCTAAGCTGGTCAATAATAGATATAGCTTTCGCGAGAAAAAACTTAGTAGCTTAATAATTGTTCACCGTACGACGGCAAGCTTGGCCAGATGTGTTAACTGTTAGAGCAACAACGTGGAAGAAACTGCACGCAAGTAAAGTAGCAAGTGCCGCGGGCGAGGAGCTACCAGGTAAGGATGGTAGCAGATAGGTACATTATATTGTGCCTTGTTACTTTAGTGGAGTTGTGTGAAATCGAATGATAATACTTAAAGAAGTCAACTTTTGTGCCAATTATGTATGAATATTACGATAACCCTTTTAAAGCTGTTTAGTATCGCAGGAAAAAATAAAAAAAGGTTATTATTTGAATTGAACTTGTAGACTTGCTTTTTGATCTCGAGAGTTCGTTATCTACAATAAATCATAGTCACGTTCTAAAAATGTCACTAAACGAAAATTTTAAAACGTAGGACCTGCATCTGTTTTTCACAAAAACGGAGAAAAAAATTTAAACTAGTGATGTACCGACTAGTCGGCCATATTTGTAGCCGGCATTTAGTTGGCTAAAACCGCCGACTAGTCGGCCTATTTTGTACTCGTTAAAAGACGGTGATTGATATGAAATTTAAATCTTTACTGTAATTATTTTTATTATAGAATCAGTTTTGCAGTTTACTTTAATTGCAATCTAGAATAGGATAGAAAGAAACACACTTAAACAATGGTAGCATAAATGCACAGCTAATAAAAATATATTCTGACAATTCCGCCTAGTCGCCGGGAAAAACGTAATCACGAACATTACCGATGTCACTCGAACTCACAGAAAGCTATGATCGGCTTGGCCGACTAGTCGGCTAGTCGGCCAAAGTTATAGTCGGCCCATTTCTAATTTAAACGACTGCACGGGACAAGTCCGAAACGAACATAAAACCAGTTACATTACTGCAACTTGCATTATAAATACAGCTTCTCTAAGACTTGTTCGACTTCGTTTCTCAGCGGTCCCCAGCGGCCGGTAACTTGCGGAATCCTCCCGACTCCGACTACCCGATAGTCTCGGGGTCGTCCCGACTCCCAAGCTACTGCGAGAGTCTCAGGGTTCTGTGAGTCGATGCGTCTCGACGCGATGTGCCGGACGGGCGCCCCCGGTAATTAATGTTCGAGAGACACTGGGTGCAAAAGGGGGATAAGGCGGGTTACGATGAAGATTGTACAAAAGGTCGACTTTATACTATTTGCGGTTATTAGTTCAGAAACTTAATTTGGTCTGGTCTGCGTCTGGTCCACTAGTTCTTGGGCATAAAGATGATTATCACATTACGTCAAAAAGATCGGCAGAAACAATCAATCAAATCAACATAGTGAAGGGTTCTGTAGTTGGGGTGAATGTTAAGAGATGCAAAAATAGGTTTGTGTTTCATAGTATTTCTCAAAAAAAAAACATAGTTAATAATGCGGTTGTACTTGTAACCGAAAATATCCCATATCTCAAAAACTATTTAAGATCATAATTTTATATATTTTTAATATAGGATATCACCTTATACGATTTACACACACCCATGTGCGTTGTTTTTTTCCCTGCTTCGGTTACATGTATGGGAACGAAACCCAAACAGTTTTTTTCTTAAATTCACTACCACTTAGTTAAGCGGTGCACAGAATAATACATCTTTCCAATTTTCATTGATTTAAAATAGTCTTCGAGTATAGCGAGTATAATATCCGCTGTGTAATATCCGGACGGACTGAAAGACGGCCACGACTAAATTATAATAGGGTCCGGTTATACCAGTTATCTACGAACCCTAAAAACTACCTGCTACTAACAATTTTATTTACCGGGGATTTAATAAATGGTTCAAGAGTAGGAGTGACTATGTTTACTTGTCATGACATTTAAAGAGAAAACTAACTGTGAATGTGAGTACTATACAGGCAAGATTTGACACATGACTTTATAACTTGTCTGGTGGTTTTGAGTATTTTGTAAATGGCCCACGCAAATGTCCTGCAAATCTGGTAGCGTCTTGTGACCGGGTCGCTGAGCTCCCTAAAATAGGGTTGAGCTACACGGTGATGGATACAATACAAATACAAATAGTGCCAATTTGTGTACTACATAGCTAGTGATAGAACTGTCCTTTTAAGCAAATAAATGCCTGTATTAGGACACTCCACTCTTCCGCAACTTAAACTAACGTAATGTACATTCAAAAACAAAAGTTATGCCAGTATTAACTATTCACAATTACATAATTTTAAAGAACTCAATTAAAAAAAAAACAAATAAGTACAGAAGACTGATATTTTACATTAGCATATTTAAATGAGTCTGCTTTTTGTGTAAGTTGTATGTAAGTTGGGTATGTGTGATATGTGTGTGTGGGGTGTATGTGGGGTGTGTAAGTGTACATGTTGTATGTATATGTGAGTAAGTGTACGCGTGACTGAGTGACGTATGATGTGGTCTGCAGGAGGGCCTCCGTGTCCTCATTTGCGAGTGGTTTTATCTATTTAATTATAAGTTTTTTCATTCATATTATTGTTTGGTGTATACATATATCTCTTTGTCTATTTTATTATAAAGTTGACATGACCGTTTCTCGTATGGCAATACAAAACGGTCATGTCAACGAAAAAAAAAATGGTATCATAAGGAAGCCATTTCTGTTTTTTCAAAACAGTATGAACTACGTATAGTTTTCTCACCGAAAGCAAATCACTTATCTGATAAAATCTCTCGGTGGGATATCTAATTCTTTTGAAAAACATTATTTTTATTAGGGCTTGTTGCACTCGTTCTACCTCAATAAACTTAGATTTAGCTGTTCCTCCCCAAATAGGAATGCAGTACACCAAGACAGATTGCACCAAAGCGATATATATATATCCTTTAATAGGTTTTTACATGGGTTTCCGGTATTGGTATATGATACATACATGCCGTCTGTTGGGACAGGTCAGCTCAAACCTGTAATGGCTCTTTCTTCAAAAGGCCCTTCCAGACATTGCCCTGCATTGTTAGACTCACATAAAATTCAAATAATTTAATGTTTGGACTTTATACTTTAACCATGACCTCTGAGTTTGTTTCGGCTTTTCTTCTCAGGGAACAGTCAGCTAGGAAATGCCGGCGCCATCTAGTTTTTTAAAATATTGACCAACATAATATTGACGTGTAAAAGTGTCTTTTAAGATCTACTTACATAAATAAATATTTCATTTCATTTCATGTCACTGTAATTATTCGATGTCCGTTTTCGAAGCTTTTTGAAAATTTTAAAGTCCTTCTGCTCTTTCCTACTCGTTGTTAAACGAGGGGAGGTTATAGCAAGATACTATTATTCTTTCAACTTTCAAACTACTTTGAATGAATTAGTTTTTAAATGGTTTAACAGTCTTGATATTTTTAGCTTTCGTCTGCTGTTGAGAGCTCATTGCGCTCAGTTAGTTTTAATGAACAGTTTTAATTTAGCGACGAGGCCCCAGCGAGACTGAGACAAAGAAACAGTAGTACTTATATTAAAGGCATCTAACCTTTTGGTCAAAATATCGTATTTTGGCATTGTCAGTCATGCAAAATGGATTGTCGAATTTCTACTTAAGTTTGGTCTGCCTTGCGTAGGAAAGGACAATATTTTAAGCTCTTTTACGTATTATGTAGTAATGAAATATTGTGTAATAATTTTGAAAGAACTTGGGTTCTAAGTAAGAACCGTAGTAACATACATTTTGGACATAAATATTTCCGGAGCACCTCGTGACCCAGCGTGTCGTGTATTCTTCCGAAGAAATCCATAAAATTCTATAAACGAATTTGTATTCACTTTCCTCGCGTAAGATATAACATCGAATAGGACCCTTGAGTCAACTCGAACGACCGAACGTTCGTCTAATACCTACGGGGCCGTTCAGAATATAAGCTAATATATGTACTTAGCTACGATTTTGTGCAAGTAAGCCCCATTATGGATATTAAGTTAGGTATTCACTATTAGTGCCTAGGGCAGAAGTAAGATCTAACCACTGTCGAGGGATAACTTTCCGTTCAATTATGTAGATCTATGTATTGATCTGATGAGTTTTATCCTTTAGTACTTATTTTTGACACTCCGCACCTTTCAGCGCTTCTTCAGTATTGCTGAAAATTAGATCCAAAACTGCATTACTAATACACATTTTTTATTGTTGCCCTAAACCTTAATTAGTTGTGATCTTCAAAATAACAAACACGATTTTTACGTACACGCCAAAAGCTCCTTACCGCATCGCATATCCTCTATAGCCCTCGTTACCATCAAGGTTATAAATACATCAAACGTATGGCTTCAAGACGATACTCTGTACATCGTCGGCCTCGCGGGAATCTTCCCGGTTATGGCGTATTTATGGGTAATACGGTGTATTGTGCGCCCGTCACGCGTGATGGATTGATGGCACGCCAAGTGCGTATTATGCACGCACTTCTTTGTTAATACAGCGGATAATAAACGGCAATATTACAGTAACATGTGGGAATCAGATGAAATGGTTCTTCAGGAGTAATGGTTGTGTTTAAGTTAATGTTCTTATATTTGTTTTTATGAATGTTATACGAGGTTTGATAAATGGCATTCAAATGTAGTGGTATGGTAGGTTAGACTACGGTATTTAAGTAACAGTCCTGAAAATCTTTATGCAGAACAGAGCTAACACAGCCTCCATTCTAAATCTGAATAGCAAACAGACTTAACATTTTAAAACTTTTCACTGGTTATTTAAAAGTCATTACAAATTAAAGAGCAATTTAGAATAAAGGCAAGGTGTACATAAATCTGTGCGGACGACTTAGCCGCCTGCTGTCTGTAGGGCGCGCCTAATGCGGCCCGGGCCCCGCAGCCTCGCGGCCCCTGCTATAAATAAACGATTTCAATTACAGAATGAGCTATATTTTCAGACAGTATGATTCAGGAGTTGTAGAAGATTTCGGAACGCTTGGTGTTGAATTGAAGTAGTTAGAATCAATGGGGAAAGATCAGGTAAGGTGTTCATAATAGTTATCATCTGTGCATTCCAAATGTACATAATACTTCCAACTGTTTAAACTTGGGACACTAAGCCCAAGTCTACGCAGTTTCAAGGATCACTACAGAAATGGTCTCCTCGAGCTAATGTTCTATTAATTTGACTAAAACTTTCTGTTCCTTTCTTCTTGTCTGTTTATATGTGTGTGCATAAATGGTTAAATAAATAAATAAATGAATAAACAATAAGTTTTCACATAGTTGTGACAATCAGATTAATTTATTTATTTATGGCTTTCTTATTTCATTTATTTAATTGTTTGTCTTTGATTATTATTATTTGACTTTTGTTATCTGTAATTTTTTTAAAGTATTTCATCATTTCTGCCGAGAGACGTCCACTGTTTGACATCGGCCTCCCCTAAAAGGGGGGTTTTGCCTTAATCGCCACGCTTGGCAGGCTGGTTGGCGATCGCAGTATGATTGTAAAATGCATAAAGAACGCTGCTGTCCATTCTCTAGTAAGTATTTAGCCAGATTAAATCTTTAAAAAAACTAACAAGACGATTTCTATGGATTTACTTCACGCATAATTTCGACATTAAATTATGATTTAAAGGAAAACAAATAGCGTAGTTAACTTTATTTTAGGATAAATAATTGTGATAAACTTATTATGATATAATAAAATGTTGAACAGCTCTGTAGGTAATCCCAGTTCATTCAGACGAGACGGACTGACCCAACTAAGCCGTCTAGAAATATTAATAAGTAAAACTTGTTTGAACGGCCTAGCTTTGTACTGTGATTGACAGGAGACAGGTCAAGTCTAAAACTTAGCCCTCCTTTAATTGGTTGCTACTTTCTATTACATAATCATTTTGGTTTTGTTCTCAATGGATGAAAATTGGAACTCAAGAAATCGTGGGTCAAATTAATTATTGATTCGATTTTTCAATGTTTATGTTCGTATATTGCCGTCTACTAGCTGACATTTGGCAAAGTTCACTAATTATAATAGCTTACTGTATCTCATACTATCATATGGAACTAAAATTTGTAATAGCTATAACTCAGTTTCACCTTACTGAGCTTATTAAGAAGTGAAAAAGTTTCAGTTTCTCAAATTCAAGATAGCCGACAGACAACGAATAAATATTTGTTTTAATAAGACAAATTCAGGAGGTAAATGTATTTCTTTAATGGCAAAGTAAGTTGAGTAAAGAAGATATGCGAAACGAGAAAAGAAAATTAGAAAATATAAGAATCTATACCTACACAATAATAATGAAATAAAATCGTATCGAAGTCGACGTTGTACATTAAATATTATGGTTATTAGTAATTTTTGCGAGGTCTGGAAACGATTCTCACGACGAAAAAAATATTATTTTTGTTTGAATGTCTGAATGATTGATTCCAGCGTCACGCAAAAACCACCGGATATTTTCTTCAAATTTTGCACAGATAATTTCTTTAAGTTTACACACGCTATAGACTTTCACGCTGTTTGCTATGGGGGATGAGCAATATGGTAATTTCTTCGTATTCTTCTAAGGTTTACCGCAATGGAGCTATGCAGTCAATCATGACATAACGTAGGTAAGAACGGCTATTTTAGTCAACTTTCAACAAAGCAAAAGCTAAGCTTAGCGGTTCGACGACTGATTTGCAAACCTATATTCGATTCACAACAATTGATATTGTTTGCGCCTTCTTGATATTGTTTGCGCCTTCTTATTTTATGTATTATTATATTACATATGATAGTTCGGAAAACGAACACAGAAAAACATAAAGTTCTAGGCATCTTCTGTCATTATTGCTAAAATAAAAAACAAAAATTATTTATTTGTTTAATGCACAATGTACACAACCTTAGTTACACGCTAGGCCTAAAACTAGTGAGTACACCACCCTTTTAGGGCCTTAAAACTAATAATATTGCAGAGAGATCTAATATGACGTAGATTAGGGACTTCCACAATGAAAAATATCGATATAAATATCTACGGTTAGTTGACTGTTGCTTAGAAATCCTGTGTGTTTTCAATGTAGAGATATATTATGTTAGTGATAGCTGTAAGAAGGCATCAGTTAGTGTGCGACGTGGAAAGTGCGATTGTCGCAACCCAGTGCTGGGCACGCCACGACTGCGGCGGTAAGTCCCCTCTTTGAGGAGTGGCTTGAGAGGCGGTATGGCGTCCTCACCTTCCGCCTGGCACAGGTCCTCACTGGACATGGCTGTTTCGGGAGGTTCCTGTTTCGCATAGGGCGGGAGGACACGCCCGGGAGTTTCCATTGCGAAGATCGCCCTGAGGACACGGTGGAGCATACGGTGGAGGTCTGCCCGGCTTGGGCGGAGCACCGCCGTGTCCTCGTGGAGGTGATCGGCGGCGGCGATCTCTCGCGTCCGACCCTGGTCCAGGCCATGGTACGGAGCGAGAGTGCATGGCTAGCAGTCACCTCCTTCAGCGAAGCAGTTATGCTCGCAAAGAGGGAGGCGGCGCACGTGAGGGAGATGCAGTACATGCGCTCTTACAGCCGTGGCCTTCGCAGGAGATGCCCTGGGCGTCGGGAATCCCAGGCTGATTCCCGGCCACCGTAGGCACGGGCTTGCGGACGGTGAGTAATGGGTAGCTCGCGGTCCGGTAAGGACCAAGCCCGGGTCGACGGCGCGTTGTGTTCCACGCGTGCCTCAAAGAGATGTCAGCACCAACCGATGCCTGCCAGGGGTGCGGGTTGTTCGAAAGAGATATTGCGGCCTCTGGCACACAGGCTACTGAGGGAACAAGGATGGGTTTTAGTTGGGTATAGTGTTGACGTCAGGACAAACTGCTTCTCACACGGTCAATTGTAGATCTATTGCTCTCGCGCTACCAGTCCCGACTCTCTTCATATTTTGGCTGCTGAGACCAAAATTATAAATGTCGTACCTATGTAGTAAACTGGAAAGATTAATAAAAATGTTATTTTAGTTTATCCAAACTGGGCTGAGAGTCAGCTCTTTTTGAACGTCAAAATTAAATAAGACAGCACCCCCAAAAGGAAGAACTTGATTCTATACCACAGTACGTAATAAACATTACGAAATACAAAAAACATTCAATTTGCCATTTGTCAGCTAGCACACGCCAATATACCAACAAAACATTGAAAACTATAGGTACTCAAGCAGAAATAAATAATAAAAAAACGTAAACAGAACTTACAACCTAAATAAAAGCCTCCGGGCAGATACGGCATGACGGCTTACATATGCAATTCTGCATGATGTAAGTATAGCTATAAATTGAAGTAGCAAAATTAAAACTAGGACCTTTGAAATAAAATTAATAAAAAGTTAATACAATTAACAATAACGAAACCATGGTCAGCAAGACGACCAGTCACCACAACCAGCACCCGTTCACGAGCATAACGCAATGATCAGCCATTACCCCCCTCGCCATATTTGAGGGACGGAGGTAAACGAGTCTCGTTTCAAACTTGGCTATTATGTTATTTTGCTATAATATTGTGCTAGATGGCGTCACTGAGACATGTGATCACAGTTTTTAAATGACATGTCTTCTGGTGGCCTCTATATTGTATCTTAAAGCTCTTTTCCCGTGTTCACCAGCGGACTTTTCCGGGTACTTTGTATATTGTGCAACTAAATACCTACCTAGAATATAACTTTTCTATGTTGCTATGTTTAATTGCAGTGCAATATTCTTCTCGCGGTTTATACGACACCAGTAAATTCAAAAGATTTCACATTTGTTTCTACCGCTAATTTTATGACTGATACATTCTATTTTAAGTAATAGGTACACTTGTATCTTTATGAAATAAGTGGCTCAACAGCCCACGTTGTGAATGAACGTGGAACAAACTGTGTGGGTAGTCAGTTGGTAGGTACTTAATAATTCAAAGAATATTTATTTTATATTCTATTGTTATTTTTATAAGTTAATGGATGAGAGGTAGAGGAAGGCCAAAGAAAAGATGGATGGCTTGTGCGAGGAGTGATATAAAACAGAAGGGGAGCCAATGACAGCGTGACGGTTGACAGCGGAGAAGGGAAGAAGAAAACGTGGTGCGACGACTCCAAGTGACTCCAGACTTTGTAAGTAGGTACAGAGACATTTTGTAAGTAGGTACAAAAACATTTTGTAAGTAGGTACAGAGACATTTTGTAAGTAGGTACAGAGACATTTTGTAAGTAGGTACAGAGACATTTTGTAAGTAGGTACAAAAACATTTTGTAAGTAGGTATAGAGACATTTTGTAAGTAGGTACAGAGACATTTTGTAAGTAGGTAGGTACAGAGACATTTTGTAAGTAGGTACAGAGACATTTTGTAAGTAGGTACAGAGACATTTTGTAAGTAGGTGCAGAGACATTTGTAAGTAGGTACAGAGACATTTTGTAAGTAGGTACAGAGACATTATGTAAGTAGGTACAGAGACATTTTGTAAGTAGGTACAGAGACATTTTGTAAGTAGGTACAGAGACATTTTGTAAGTAGGTACAGAGACATTTTGTAAGTAGGTACAGAGACATTTCAATGAATGCTATTTGTTAAACAAGGAATTAAGGAGTATTCATAGGAACTTGTGTGATGTCAATTAATTAATTGTATTTAAGCCAGCTGCAAGCATACGTACAATTTTTGAGTAGGTAGGTAATTATGTCTTAGCAAATTAATTATGTATCAATAATTCTATGTACAAAATCTTGCACTTCTAAGAAACACAGTAACAACACGCCAATTAAAACCATTAATATCCAAGTTGACGTGTATAGACGATATCAATATTAGTAGGTGTAATAAAACGGTTCGCGACTTGTTTACAAAACAACCGCGTCGAATCGCGTTACGTCACAACACACTAACGTAGCCCTGGAGAAGTTAATCACACTATTACCACCAAAATATTGTCAGAAGGTCGGCTCCATAGAACGAGCCAAAAAGGTGCATGCACACTTAAACGAAAACGGGTGATGCTTAAGGTGACTGGTCGTCTTGCTGACACTGGTTTTGTTATTGTTGCTAGTAATTAACTGTTTATTTATTTTACTCCGGAGGTCGAAGTTTAACATTGTTACTTTAAGTTAAATCTAAATGAACATAATGCAGCATTGCATATCTACGCGGCCACAACCTTTATGCCTGGAGGCTTTCATGTGGGTATTGAGTTATATTTTTTATTGTTTTGTTTTTTATTATTTACTTATTTTTGCTTCAGATTAGTTACAATGTTTTGTTAGTATATTGGCATGTGCTAGCTGACATATGGCATATAATTTAATTTTATGTTGTGTGTTTAAAAAAAAAATATTACTTACCTATAATTGTACAGAATCAAGTTTTTCTCACTTAACAGACAGCTGTGCTGCTGGGGAGTTTGTTGCGCCACTTCTTCTTTCCAGGAAGTGGTGAGTGGCTGGCGTTTTGGGGGACTGTATTTTGTAATTTTGACGTTCAAAAAGTACTGACTCTCAGCCTAGTTTGATTAATGACTTTTGATTTTGATTTTTGATTTAAGTCTATGGTCTGTTCTAAAAGTATCTGACGAACTTGTAAATAAAGGGCTTATTTACAAGTTCGTCAGATATTTTTGGAACTTTTAGGTTACATTTTTACGCCATCACTCTAATGGAAATTAGTAACACATTCATCTGTATTTAAAAGGTTTTAACTATACATCTCACCACTTTTTCCAATAATGATTGTTTGAATATCTTTATTATATTGTAATTTATAAATCATTGACGAAAATTGATCGTATAAATTAACTTCAATTGTCAGAAAAATATATCTTGAAATTATATTCTTATAATCAAATCAAAGCACACAATTAGTAAGTGGCACAAAAAATTTGTACAAGTACTTTTTTACACATTTACGTTTTCTGATCCATTTGTTTACAATTTCATCTGATATTTATGGTTATAGACTATTGAAGTTTATTGCGAGTCAAATACGAGTGCGCCTGCACTTGCTGGAAATATAGGTGTGTCTTTATGTGCGGACAGTTTCGATCATTGTATGGAGATGACCTTCTGTATTTATGTGCTATTACTATCCCCAATGAGTCGCAACTTGTGACGTCACAGCAAGGCTGGTTACGCGTGATTATCACAAACGAAGATAATTTCATTAGCGCTCGTGAGTAGTCGGATTTCGTGAGTCATTTGGCTTTATTAGTTAGGTTGTCTTGATGACAGAGATTCATTCAACACTGTCATAGTCTATACTCATTTCATTAATAACACAAAAAGCATTAGTATTATTAAATTGTATTATGGCTTTAAGCTTCGACCCCAAACGAACCGCCAGCTCATTAATTTGGTTCATAAAGGTTACGGCTCCACATCGTGGCGACACTCAAAAGATGGACCCTCTCAAATATGAACCCGCGTAGAATTTAGAATTCCTGTAATACAGGTAAATATCTACATACCACACGCTGTACACGCAGACATTACTAAGAGCTTATAGCAAAAGATAAATCCTAAGAACTTCCTGAGTTTCATACACTTGTATTAGAGTACAGGTACAACCAGTGGGTTCAACCTAAAGAAGATTTTTCTAGCCATTACAAATACTGTACGCGAAATTAAATAGCTACTGTTTGGAACACTAAAAAAGAGTGTGGGTCGGGGGACCCCCATCAGGAACAAAGTTACTTACGCGATATTCGCACGTACACACACTCGTTTATAATAGAAAGAGCCAGAGAGACGAAGAATGTGTAATTAATTTAATACCCGTTTTAATACAGAGTCATCTAGTATACATTTTTAAGATTTTCCATACATCTATATCGGCTGTAACAAAACCATTAAAACGATACTCCTGATGAAAAATTACAAAATTTTCGCAGCTCCCATCTTGGAAATTCATTTTCATCCTCGTTATTGGCTGCCGAAAACCATGAGAGAAAGTCACACGGAGGGGGCATAATGCTTTTTTGTTACATCTATTTCTATCAGTTTACGCCTACTGCAAGCTGCGTTAAAGAATTTAGTTCTAAAACTTACGTTTTATCATGCATTCAGCCCGTTTGTTCAGTTCATCAACTTGACTCCGTTGCGGCTCATTAATGAACCAAAAAAAAATTGTAATTCTCTACATAGACATGACTATAATAACTTAATTACACTCCTATCTCGTCTCAGATGATCTGTGATCACACACCTCACTGTGTCGGTAATGGCGCTCGTAGCTACATTATTGTTACAACTCGGAGGATCACCCACACAGTAGGTGGATCACCTTCATTATTGATTACAACGTTGTTCTATGATCGATCACATTAGCAGGGATTGGTTACTTTGTGAGGCGTTTGGTGCGAGAGATTTCATTGGCGCAGTAAAGGTTTAGTAATTAGGTCCGTTGGTATTGTTTAAGTTCCAAAAATGGTTCCATTCTTAGGTATACGTTAAAGTACTTACAAATACAGAGGTGCTAGATAAGTGGGAATCGCTTTCATATTTCTACAACAACTTTCATCAGAATTCACTTGGTACCTTATGTCCATCGTTACGATAAACGTCGATATTTTTTTGACGTTTCCATCATTACTAGCAGGCTGATAATCTAATGATGAAAAAAATGATAAATAATAATGCCTTATAATATATTTTATTAAGGGCCATTATTTATTATTCTCTACACAAACAACAACTGGTTCAGTATCTTCTTCACATACTATGCAGGTGTATTTCTTCATCTATAATCAGCGCTCCACGTGCAGCACAATCAGTCGTCATTAATATTAATAAGTATAACGTTTAACACTCAGGGTTGACAAGCGATATTCTTTGAACAGCACTGTCGTTTTTGTCTGAAACCGTGTACTCAATGGAATTTCCCATCTATGTTAAAAAATACAAGCTTAGCATAATTTATGTTTTGATCCCCTATTTTACCCCCATATCGAGAGAATTTTCAAAACTCCTTTCTTAGGGCTTTTTGTCATTATATTAGGAAAATGTTGTCCTTCTAGACCCAGTAATTTAGTCTGTGCGTTATCTGTCAGTAAATTAATGATTTAAGAATGTAAGATTTCTATTGAGTAGAAGATGCTGGTTATAAGAAGTCCTTGGTCTGGTTCCACTTGAACTGCTTCTCTTTGTTTATGTATTATATTAGTACATTTATGGTGTTTAGTTCTAATCTTAGAAGTGTGAACAGTGTACCGCCTGTGTGTATAAATAATGCACCGCTTGAGAAAGTGGAACAGTTTAAGTACTTGGGTCACATTGTTACAGCGGACCTAAAAGACGATGCTGACATTGAGCGGGAGCGTGGGGCGTTGTCAGTCAGAGGTAATATGATAGCGCGTAGGTTTGTGCGTTGTTCGAGGGAGGTAAAAATAACGCTCTTTAGAGCTTATTGCACATCCCTCTACACGTGCAGCCTATGGGCAAAGTATACTCGTACGGCATACAGCGCCCTCCGCGTCCCAGTTCAATAATGCGTTCAGGGCGGTGATGAGGCTGCCCCGCCACTGCAACGCCTCGGGCATGTTCGCGGAGACACGCACCGACTGCTTTCACGCAACATTGCGCAAGCGGTGTGCGTCTTTGGTGCGCAGAGTGCGGGGCAGCGCCAACACCGTCCTGGCGATGATCGCCGATAGAGTGGATTGTCCTTATGGCCGGCACTGCTGCAGTAGACATATTGTTATCTTGTGAGTGTTCATTTTTGTCTGTGCTTGTTATCCTGTCTATATCCTTTATTGTCTGTATATGAGTCTTGTTACTTGAATTAAAAACATTTTATTTTATTTTAGTTTTTTTATTTATATATTCACATTTCATGATAAACATGATACATTGTAATTTAAAAAAATCAGTAACGCTATTTAATGTATAAAGTTTTCTGTATACAGAATTTGTGCCCTAAAGTTTGATCATGACAATGTTATGTTCTCGTCAGACTCTACAGTGTTTTGTTTTGGCATTCCATTCATTTAATCCACCTTTGATTGTTGTACGACACGCGGATAGTAGCAGCCCTGTTCACTGCCACAGCCTATTTTATTGTACGGCGGGTGCAGCACAATGCGAGATAATGACGGCGCGACACTCACGTACACAAATATTTGCTCAGTGGTTATCCAATACCGCCGTGCCGCTGACATATTATTGTACTGTGGCATTACATTGCGATGTTCAGGGCTGATTGCAGTGTTACATCGAGTGCTATTGTCGATGAGTTTGGGGAACCAGTAAAGTACGATAAGTTACTAGTGTTTCGGCTTTTTCTATATTTTGATTTTTAATATTTTATCACTCCATAATATAAAACAAAGTCCCCCGTCGCGTTCAGAGTGACAAACCCGGTGTGTCTGAACGCAATAAACTATTGAATGGATTTGATACTATTCACAAATAGACAGAGTAATTTATGAGGAAGGTTTAGGTTTAGGTGTACATAATTCATTATGGTATTGTGTACATTGGCTGAAAAATAACGATGATTGTTGAAGATGTCCGAAAAAAACATTGGAAGCTTTCTTGGCGTGCGCCGCTTAAACCAATGGAGTTATATGAAAACCATGTATTACTTGAGGAATACACTCTTTAACTGGCTTAAGACACATAAGGTACTTTTAATCCCAGTAATACGTTCCCTTGGGATATTTTCGACATCTACACGGGTGAAGTCGCGGGCAAAAGCTAATTATTTATAATATGAAATTTAAGGTTTTATGTTTCTTAATAAAAAAAAGGTCTTGTATTTTTTATTTAGCCAAGGTATGTACTTTTAATATCTGGCCTTAAGCATTGTTTAATTCTAAAATGCAATAAATCCTCTAATCTCAGTGACATTGGTCCTTAGTCCCGCGCGACACAAACACGTTGTTATAGACGTGACGCTCTTTGCGTTACATTACATAAATTGCTTGCATTACATTACCGGGTCTCAACACTGAGCAGTCGCGGAGACTAATGATAAATAAATAGTAATAAATATTTATTTCAGATCAAAATCCATCCATAAAGCTCAATGAGACGCGCGTAATGAATGGAAGGTCACAAAGAACAAAATAATAAGTAAAATAGAGAATTCAAACAATAGACAATTTTACTTTTATCTTAAAATCGTGTTAGGTACATTTTCGAGATTTTCCTTCTCCGAGACAGAATCCAAAGCATCCCAGGGGCATCATTTGCCACACTGGTTCGTACAATTTGTGTACTTCTTTAGATTTTGTACAGTTTCTTATTCTAAATCCAAACGAACCGAGCTCTCGTAAACACTTCTTATAAATAATGTTGAGCAGATTTTAAGAGACATCCATGTAGGACACTTAATAAATGAGCTTTATTCACACGTAAATATCAACCACGACTGTCCCAATGAAAAAACAAGCTTAGGAACTAGTATTAATGGCAAGGTATACTATCAACACGATTGCCTTAAAGATCTTTACAAAGCTTTGATAGTTTTCCAACTTTTTTGAAGTCAAAAAAGTTAAAAACTTGCTTCTTAAATCAAGCTTGTTGGCAAGTAGTTGAACTCTCCTCAACTTTACGAGTTTAACTGAAGCTTTATTTAAGCCCGGGCATAAAGCTCCCGAATCATAAATTGCACAATATTTTATGTGCATATTATCGGCTGCAGTAACGTATACCAGCGGCTTGGAATAAAAAAGTGCTTTAGCGAATGATGGCAGCCATTTAAATCGGCATCGGCATCACGCAGTAAATTGGTCGGCATTACGCCTGACATATCGTTAAACGCACACGTTCACGGGACACGCAACAAACCTCAGACAGTTGTGATTGGTCGCAACACTGTGCTATAATTATGTTCTAAACGAACAGACATACTTATGCTGATACGTCTGACAATAATCACAAAACCCCCCATGATTTTAACATGCGTCTTTTAGGCCAAAAAATATGACCATATTAAGAATAAGTTCACACCACACACTTCAGCCGAAAGACGTCCACTGCTGGACATAGGCCTCCTCCAAAAGGGGGGGTTTTTCCATAACCGCCACGCTTGGCAGGCGGGTTGGCGATCGCAGTATGTGGTAAAATGCATAGAGAACGCTGCTGTCCATTCTCTAGTAAGTCCCTTAGTCGCCTTCTAGGACACCCACGGGAAGAAATGGGATGGTGCTATTCTTTTACGTCCGGCACCACACGGTAACAGAATGTCAAACCATAAATTAAGACAGTAGATAGGTAGTTGATATGATAGTCCATGTCAAGGCCTTAGCTGCTTTATTCTGAGGACTACTCCCGTGACCCGAAAATGGTGTACCCTGCCGATATTCGGTCCATTCGGCAGCTTACGGCCTTAAATTCGGTTAATGTATACCAACGATCGCGAATGTATCGCAGATATGAAGCCATAAAATTGAAAGCGTCCCTTGTTTGTTGAGTGTGTGGCGACAAAGCTGTAAGGGACAGAAGGTTTACTATATGACCATAATTAAAACCTTATAACTGAAGCATACGGAAGTTAGAAACAGTACGAGTATCTTAACGCTATTATTCTATCTCTTTTTCAAATTTATTCAAATACTTAAACATTAAATACTCCATCGGAATGACTAAAGTTTGAGTAGCCAGTCAATTAGTTGACTTTTCGAACTGCACATTCTGCAGTTAATCTTTGTGTTGTAGGGAAACATAATTGTTGCCATTACTGTTGATATTTGTTATTTGACTGTGCGCGGCCTGCGTAGCGTGTGTGGCGTGTGTGCCGTAGTGCGTCGCTTATTGTTGGCTCGTTGCGTGTGTTATGACTTTATAATAGGTGTTAAAGTTGTTTTTATGTGAATGAAAAACGTTTCTTTAAATTAGTATCTTTTTCAACATGAAATTTTTGGTTGCGGATGTTTTCAGTAGAACCGCCATTTAAAGTTTATTTATTTATTTAGTACTTCGCGTACAGAAATGTACAGAGGCGGACTTAATGCCATAAGCATTTTCTACCAGTCAACCTTTGGGTGGTGCAGAGACAAACAGTGGTAGGTGCAATTACGTAAGTTGTGTTATTAATATTTATTCAAATGTAAGTAATTATACTCACAATATTATTATACCTATATTACTACTGACAGCTTCTTTGAATGTGCTCACGAATTTTCATTTTAAAGGATAACCGGTTGGTTGCCATCCTGATTTCCAAGGGGAACGCATTCCACAGAGAGATAGACTGAACGTAGAAGGAAGAGTGAATAAAGTCCGTGAGGTGAGTGGGACATTGAAAAAGGCGATTGTTAGATGAATGTAGATTTTCGTTGTGGTTGACACAAATGTACTGACAGTGGGGGGCTAGATAACCAGGAGAAGTGGGAGAGTCAAGAAAAGAAAACAAGATAGTCAACGCCCTTTGCTCGCTGCGCTGGTGAATGGAAAACCACTTTAGAAGCGATCGTGTGCAGATTTAACACGAATCGGATTCAGTAGTTGAAAAAATGGTCAAGTTTGTTGAGGAGATCAGCATTCAGATCGTAGTAGCACACATGACCATAATTGATGATAGGGAAAATTAAGGACTGCAAAAACGTTGTCTTCGTACTCGTTAGTAATACATTTTTCAGTCGGTACAGAGCACGCAGCATTCCAGTAACCTTCTGGCTGATCTTAGCGACTTGAATACGCCAGTTTAGGGTATTATCAATTTGCAAGCCTAGCTCTTTTACATCAGTACTAAATGGAACGATCGAACTGGAGTACTGGAGTACCGATGATGATTGCCTGACACTTGGTTGGGTTAACTGCTACCCCTAATCGATCAGACTAGATTTTACGGCTATCAAGTCCCTATTTAGTCGTCGATAGCTTCAAGTATTTCTTCAACTCTCCCATGACAGTATAATTGTAAATCATCAGCATTCAGATAATACGCACACTGAAGTTCGGAAGTTATAAGATTAATAAAAATAGAAAACAGAAGAAGAGAAAGAATACCGCCTTGAGGAACGCCAGTTTCTAAATTACACCAGCATGATGAAGACTCCTAAACACGAACTGACTGCTGAAGTTCCTGAAAGTAAGAGGAGAACCATTCCAGTGCCTCGGGAGAGATCATAGCATAGGAAAATATGGCTAAAAGAATGTCGTGACTAACGGAATTAAAAGCATTTGAGAAATCGACCAACATTACAGTTACTTTGATCTCTTCCAGTCCAATCCACATATCGCCAGTCACTTTGAGAAGGGCGGAAACAGTACTGTGCCCGGTCCTAAACCCAGATTGAAGAGGGCTAATAATAGGGTTACAATGAACAAACTTAGAGAATTGTTTATGAACGCAGGCCTCCAGTACTTTGGATAAGAAAGGAAGTTTAGAAGTTAGGCGGAAGTTGATACGGAGAGAAGGTCTAGAAACCTTAGGTAGTGGACCAACATAGGCTTTGCGCCACAGGGAAGGGATTCTTTTTTAACAATAATAATTTATTTATTAAATCGTAATCAAAAGAGTACATTTAGTCAATTGTAGTAAATTTCCCATACAATTATAGTGCCTAAAAATAAACTATTTCTAAACTATTTTTATAACAAATGCAAGTGATAATTTTTCGGAATTAGAATGCTGGGTAGCGACCTGCCCGATCTACCTTCAAACCTGTGTTTCGGGCTATCACTTTACATTTCAATTAAATTGGGACGCCAAAAAAGTGTATGTGTAGAATTTATTCTTAACATTTAAGATTAAATTCGTATAAAGATAATCTATAAACAACTATGAGATAAAGCATATTGGTAATTAAACATTAATACTTACAACTAAGCCAATGTAAATACTACAAAAGTAAATACTTACGAGGGAATAAATTATCGTCACGACGTAATTTCCAGAAGTTTTTCAGTGTCTGTGTAATTGAGTAACGCTAAATACTCTGAAAAAATAGTACTACATTTTTTATAGCTTAAACTATAGATGCTCATTAATTTGTTAAGTCTATTATACAGAAAAGGAAATAAAAACACATAAAATCGATTAGCGAACGCATATCTAGTTTGAGGCCTTATGCAAACTAAATCCTTCCTTCTCTTGTCGGACGGTACTGGATCAAAAGAAAGTGCAGTGTGCTGGTGTAGTACTATGCTTAGAATAAATAATTGCCATAACTTTTAGTACATTACATGCAATGTAGAGCTGGTGGGTAGGAAATCTAAAAGGGCGAAAGGCAGCCTTTAGAATTGTTCTTTAGGCACGCTCTAGGCGGAGTAAAATTGTTTTTGCTGCACCACCCCATGAAATTATGCAATAGATAAGAATGGATTGACACAAACCTAAATAAACCTGTTTAATTAATTTATAGTCGGCTGTGTTCCGTAAATTCTCAAAAACGTATATTTATTTGCGCACTCTAGTACATAGTAAATAGATATGTTTACGGATTTTTTTTGAATATTTAAAGTTATGTACTCGCGCTCAACTGTTGCGATCGCTAGACGGAGCTAGGAAGTGACGTAAGAGGCGAAACCAAGTGACGCCACCAAATGGCAGGTAACAACAGTTACTGCTGACGGTACATCGTGTGCGTGTTGTTAGTGCTTCTGATAGTATAAACGGTACACGGTACGCGTGTTCTGATCACACATCTTAATGCTGTGTATCTATTAGCATTGCAACTACTGAGATGACGACTCATAAAAATATGGACGAAGAAAGTAAGGCTTAGAACCGCAAATAAATAAATATACCTAAGTGATATTGACATTGTTATTGTAATATTAACAATAACAAGAAGCAGAGTGTAGTTTGGTATACAATAAAACACTGAATACCTACATCAGTAATTTTACTAGGCAATCAAGATTATTGCACAGTGCTCATTGCACTCTGAAGGATGTAACAGTCACTACGTGCGTGCAGAACAACGATCGCTGCCGGGCTAGCTAGCTAACACTAAGAACGCCCCCTCCTGCCTTCTCGTCCTGCCGGCGGCGCCCGCGCTGATGGGTGCACACTGATAATGTTCACTATCTTTTATGCAGATTCTCTGAGAACTTTCATTTAAAGAATAAGGGAACTTGTGCAGTCGTAGATACGTATGGTGCTTGCATTTAGTGAACATTAAACCCCAAGTGTATAGGTAGCTAAATATGAAATTGGTAAACATTTCAATGTTTGGCGATAAATATTAAACATCATGGAACAACATGTGAGGTCAAAAGTTATTAAAGTAGTAAAGTATAAGAGTAGTAAAGTTAAAACGTCCACCTGCACCATGGATGACTAGAGGAATACAGATGGCTATGCGACGACGTGGGGACCGCGCGTTCCGTAAATTTAAAAGGGATCTCGCTGGTGAGAACTGGACACTATATAAGGCTGCAAGGAATAGATGCAATCAGATGATACGCAATGCTAAACGCCGCCACAGTCTAGACACTATCAATTCTTCCTCTTTTGCCGATATTTGGATATTTCTTGGAACTCTTGGTATCGGCAAACTGCGACATTTAGACCTACCCAATTCAATTTAGTTGAACGATCTCAATCGTCATTTTTCCACTGTTCCCACCATGGATGGTCATACATCATTTTTAAGTCGCACACGCACATTTTGTCTATGGATGACGCTTCGAAATGTTGCCACTACATAAAGAGTAAAATGTTTATTGAGGATGATATTCTCGTAGCACTTTTGTCTATTTCCTTTTTATATTTATTTTTTTCTTTATATTCTTGTATAATTTCTATCACATTCACATTAATTATATAAGTTTTCTCTATGCCCGATGTTAATTGTTTGATGCACCGGGCGACGTTATTACGTCAAAGCCGGTTGTCGCTGAAAATCAGCGCTGGGGCTCTGTCTTGCATAAGGTTGCAGCAAAATGCTGAGCGATAGCCGTTTTGTGTGGATGTGACGCATGTGTACCTCAACCTTTTTTATTATTTGTTTGTGTGTTCCTGGTTTTTGCGTCATGTTTAGCGCAAATAAACGTTTTTTTCTTTCTTTCTTTTCATACCAAGCAACAAACTCTGTCCCTAATTTCTGGTCTAACGCGTCCTGATATTAATCCGTTCAATTTCGTTCCAATTGGACCGGGAGAGATCCTAAAGATCATTCTATCCATTAAATCAAAAGCGGTAGGATGTGACAATATCACCCGTGGTATGATTTTAACTATCCTGGATCCTTACCTGCCATTTGGTGGCGTCACTTGGCTCGCCTCTTACGTCACTTACGAGCTCCGTCTCGCGACCGCAACAGTTGAGCGCGAGTGCATAACTTTAAATATTCATGCGCCATCACCACGCTATCACTTAGGGACAGATTATGCGCGATGAATATGCGAGTGCGCGCGTGTCGCGCCGAATCGCGCCGCGTCGCGCCCCGTCTGCACCCGCCTTTATAAATACCACATTATTATTTATGAGCGACTAAATTTAGTGACTCTTATTTTTCAAGTGGACAAAAGATGACTCTTGTGTATTCAGCGCTTAGCAACTAATGTTAACGAGAACTAAGCGCTGAGTTTGTTTTAATTAAAGTAATGCAACTGACAAAGTTTAAAAACTGCTAGTTTGTGAAAACTAAGTTATCTCATTTTGCCATTTATTTAATTATACTATATGAGGAGTTTAGCTAAATAGCTATAGAGATTAAGAAAACGAATAATCTTAAACGTCTTTTCACATTCTCCCCTTACAATAGCACCTTATCTTCACATTATCCAGAGCCAATATTCTTCGCGTAGTACTCACAAGTTCATACTTTTCATGTACCAAGTATATAGTGTTCAGGATAGGATCGGTATTTTACTAATAAAATCTTGCTTCAAACTTGAGCGGGTTAAGACTACGAAATGTTTACATTAAATCTGTAGCGAGTACTTCTGTGCAGTGGGAACGCAAGTGACAAGACGTAGCGCAGCACTTGCTACGGCGTAGACCTTGCTACGGCGTAGGCCTTGCAACGATGTAACTGATGCTGCGTAACTCAATTCTTTATTGCTTACCATAATGTATAAAGTTGGTAGGTAAATAATATTAGTCACAATTTATGGACCCTGTCGGGCACAGCATAGATAAAGTAGGAGAGAGAAGGAAGAACACTGCGTGTTTAATGTGATAAATTTTATTAGTTAATAAGGTGTACTGTTTTATTATTACAGAATTAAATTTAAGGATCATAATTATTGTTTCATAAATTACATACCTTTATTTACTGTTTCATTTTATGTATTACGTAATTAATATTTATTATCCCTAAGGTAAGTTGTTTATTGGATGCTTCATATTTATTTTAAAAGTATTTTTAATATTATGACTAAGTAGGGTATTTTCAATAGTGAGTATACAAATACTCACTATCCCTATTCCTATCTATTTGAATCTACAAAGATTCAAATAGATAGGAAGTTACCTATAATTTATCATTTAGGTACTCGCTTATACTATAGCAGCATTTGCTTACAAGGAATCTTCAATTGATTGATAAAGATGTTTAAATTCCTTATTATTTCGGGTAATTTATTATATTTTTAAAGGTACTATTGGAGTGCATTTTTAGTCGCGATGTTGGTAAGTATAATCTAATTTTATCTCATCGCTACTAACTGGGGAGCAGCACCCGATGTCCTTCGCACAACTGGCAGGTCTTTGTGCTTCTCTGCTGGTGAATTTGTGTGTCCAGTGTGGCACCGATCTACTCACGCCAAGCAAGTCGACATTGCCCTAAATGAGACATGTCATAATATCGGGCTGCTTAAAACCAACTCCACTGAACAACCTCTATCCGCTTGCAGGAATCGCACCACCTACCGTACGAAAGGATGTCGCATGCGCGCTGAAAAATAAGACAAGAATCCGATTTCCGACATCCCCTGTATGATCACACAACGACCTCGGGCAGGCTTAAAAGTCACAATAGCTTCTTACGCTCTACGCAGGCCATCCAAAACAACCCACCCATTGTGAGAAGCAACCTGTGGGAAAAAAAGCATCCATCACCTTCGGACTTCGTTAAAGCCCAGGAACATATGCCTCCCGGGCCTGATCTGCGGTGGCCTATATGGAAAGCTCTCAATCGAATGCGTGTCCGAGTAGGCCGCTTTAGACACAATTCGTCAAAGTGGGGGATTATTGACTCACCCAACACCCAGTGCCAGTGCAGTGCTTCTGATCAGACCGTGCCTCACTTGCTAGAGTGCTCTAAGTGCCGTTCATTTGCACCTTAGATGATCTCAGTAATGCCACTGATGCCGCAATAAACGTGGCCACCTACTCAGCTCTAACAATGTAAAAGAAAAAAAATGTGTACGAGTACTATCGACACGAAAAGAAAATCTGTTTTTATGTCTTAAAATAATATTCGTTTGTATGTCTTCTCGTTTTGTAAAGAAATTTGGGTATTTACGTACGAACTTACAAACTTCAAATATATAGATACAGGGTAGGGACAATATCTTTAGTTTCTGGAAGTGGGGTATACAGCTATCGGTGGCTTCAATATTTAATAAGATTCTAATTACTTTTTTTTGTAGGGTAAATAGTATGGGCGCGTCAGTGCTGATGGCCTATAAGATGACACCGTATTTGAGCCATGCGTATGTGTACGCATAGTATGTTACAAGTGCAGTCATAAGGTCTGTAGTTTTCTTGATCTCGCGGAGGGCGTATGAGAATTTAAATACCAAAAACTTTTTTCGCAATAATTTCTGAGTGGCCTCAGAAAGTATTGCGGGAAAAGGTTTTTATGTATGAGAGACTGGCCAGTTATAATCTATTTTGAAAATATCGAATACCTTTAAACTAGCAATTCTTGTATATATGTATGTATTTAATCTGAATCTCGGAAACGGCTCCAACGATTTTCATGAAATTTAGTATGCAGGGGGTTTCGGGGGCGATAAATCGAGCTAGCTAGATTTCATTTTTTAAAAACGTCAAACAAAAAGAAAAAGTACCAAACAAAGCTCGGTTATCCAGATATTGATTATTTATAAGTAAAAATAGGTACGTTTCAATTTCAAAATTTCCCTCCACATTATTTGTGAGCTAATTTAAATGATTGTGTCTCACCACAAAATACATCTGCGCCGGGAACATTTTTGCACTATGATTTTTTACGATTTCAAGTGTCGCCTTAAACCGGACGAATCGTACAATAGACTTCAAATGGCATTCATGGATGTAGGCATTTCTAAGGCAACCGTGTATCGTTGGTATAACAAATTCAAGCGCAGTCGACTAACTTTGGGGGATGAAGAAAGAAGTGGTCGCCCTTTGACGGCTGTTACGGAAGAAAACGTGCTAGCAGTGAAAATTTAATTCATAACATTAGGCGAATTACGCATCAAGAGATTCAGCGCATACTGCAGATTGGATTGGGAAGCCTTCACGAAATTCTACACGTGCATCTTCGCGTGAGGAGGATAGTTTCACGCTGGGTGCGGCACAACCTCACCGATGCTCAGAAGCAGGCCCAGGTGGAATGGTGCCGTGATATGATAAACAAATTTGAAGCTGGCTCGTCTCGGCGTGTTTACGACATCATTATAGGTGATGAGTCTTGGATTTATCAAAACGATCCAGAAACGAAGCGCCAGTGGACGGTTTGGGTGTTTCAAAACGAATCAACGCTTACCCAAAGTGAAGAGATCTAGAAGCGGGGGAAGATTTTGATCGCGAGCTTTTCAATTTGAAATGGGTGTCAATTCCTTTACGGAACCAAAAAAGCATCAACGCTGAATGGACCAGATGATGGATGGATGAAAATACTACCAGATGATTGGCAGAAGTTTTCTTTGTTATGAGCAACAAGCGACCAAACACAGGGCTCTGCGGGCTACAGCTCCAACACGACAACGCGCCTTTGCACACCACGCTCAAAACAAAAAATCCCGAAAATAAAAAATCAGCTCAAAGGGATACAATTTTCGTCGCCGGAAGCTGCGCTGACAGCGTTCGAGCAGGCTGTAAACGAGGTGTCTGCGGCGGACTGGTTCAGACGCATGAAAATTTATATAGAGGCTAGTGGAGAGTACTCTGAAAAGATTTAAAAAAATATTTACCTGTAGAACATTTTTTTTTATATTTTCGCAAAACTGTCCGTCACTGTGTCCCACGTAGTTTAGCTCTTAGTTTCAGAATGTGTGACTTCCAATTTATGTGTGTATCAATGTTTAGACCCAGCAGGGTGAATTTATCAACTACTCCCAATTTATTATTTTTAAAGCTAAAGTTTATATTTATTGGTATTTTCTGAGCAGGGTAGAATGTAATTATTTTAGTTTTATCGAAGTTCATTTCTAGGTTGTGTCAGTCATCCAATTTATTGTAGAATCTGCTATAAAATTTAATTTTTCATTTAAGTTGGTGTTATTTTCGCATGAGATAAGTATTGACATGTCATCCGCAAACAGGACACATGGCTCATTTATATTAATAAGAAGGTCGTTTACGTAAACGAGAAATAAGAAACACCCTATTACACTTCCTTGTGGGATTGAGGCGGTGATTTGTTTGCTGTCGGATCTGATTAATTCTATTTCATTTTTGCTTTTGTTGTAATGTTCGATTTAAACTATTTGTTCCTTATGTTTCTAATAACATACAAACCAGTCATAACATTTGCCCCGGATTCCTGTACTATTATTTAATAATATTTCAAATTGTAGTTCATTTAAGCTTTAGTCATATCAAGCAGAATATCTATCACGTACTTTTTATCATTAATTATATCAAGGGCTTTTTGAATATATTTGTAAACGGCCAAGATAGTGGAACGGTTTTTTTGGTAACCGTTTTGTCAGACATTAAATATATGATATTTTTCATAAAACACATACTCGAGTACACATACCTTTTTTGAACATTTTGGAAGCTGTCGGTAAGAAAGCAATGGGGCGGTAATTATTCGGATCAGTTTTATAATCTTTTTTGTAAATAGCTCTTATAAGAGCTTCTTTAAGAGATTGTGAAAAGTTCCTTCTTCAAATGATTGGTTTAATAATTTGTAAAATGGTAAGGTTAATTCGTCTGCACATTGTCTTAATAAGGTAGGTTCATCAAAGCCATGACTTTTTTTATTAATGTTTTCACCTCGTAAGGATCAATTGCACTGTCCTCCCATACCTATTATCACTGTAATTTGAAAACATTGTAAAACCCAATTATTTTTAAAAGAGTAACCGTTGAGTTTCTTGCCAGCTCTTCTCCATAGGAAGCGACAAATTGGAACCGTGCACCTAGCTTCTGACGTTTCATAAGTGCCCTTGCAGGTTTGTGTGAAATAAAATATTTTGATTTTGATGTTTTGATTATGATTTTGAATTGGACTGAGGAAGATTGAATTCTCTGTAGGGCATACAACTGGAGCTATCTTTATAATGAGCTCACAAAGAATCGATATGTCAGTGAATATTTCATGTAAATGTGTCCGTTGTCCGCGCACCTTGCTGGCGCGATGGTATCCCTGAGTGATGGCACTCATCCGTCGCCTGCCATCGATCCCATTCCTCCATCCCTCGCGCCACTACCTTAGCGAGTAGTGAGCATTTGTCACGCACAGGGCTGCGATCCACTGCCAATTACTACAGATCTATTAATTACTGGCTCGTTAGGGATGCGCCTGAATAGCTAGGTAGCTTCAAGTGGGACTAACGAAATTACGTCGTAATAAGAAGAGATCAGATCAATGGACTTCTATAAATAATCCACAGTCACACCCACTTGATTATTAATATTATCAGCTAAGTAAGTGGTGGGTAGCTGTCGAAGATAATGACGACTAAGTATGTGTGAAACCTCATAGAAGCTACAAGCAGGTGTGAAGTGTGAATAATTCAGAACATCGCTTTCGCTCGTCCCCTGGGAGGAGGTTTCAGGATTTTCGGCTTAGGCACCGTGAAAATTATTAGCAAAGCATGAATAAAACGATTTTGTTTATTTTCCTCCAAGGGGCGCAGCCTGTTAATATTTGATGCTCCTTCATTTTTTACTAGCTGTACTAAACTCTCCGCATCTAATATTTATTTTTTACGATCGTTTTATTTTGACATTCAACAATAACTTTTATGAAGCTGTTTTACTTATTCAGAATTGGTCACAATGTGGCAACCCTAAGTAATCGATAAATGAAATATTGGTGAGATCACCGTGATTACAGTATCGAGAACCAAGCGTTTCCGAGTTGTCCTCCAACTTGGCCGGTTGTCCTTAGTCCCCCTTTGTTCTCGACTGCACTTTTTGCTTACCCTCGGGGCCTTTTGTCCGGCATCGCTGTCAGTCTTTGATGGCCGCTTGTGTACCTGTCGAGCTCGCGGCAGATTATCTTTTATCTGATGTTAAACTAGTTGCAAGAATTAGCCACCATCTTCTAGAGAGCAGCGAAGTGGTGTAAATTTGTCCTATTTAGCGCTTGCTACTTTATTTCTGTTGCTTTCTATAATAAAACTAAATGAAAATAATGTTTGCTAGGTGAAATTTTGTAGTAAAGAATTTAATGTTGTGACCGCAAAAACTTAATGAGATTTTCATTGAAATAAGTACTGATAAAGATATTTCAAAATTCCTGCTGAGTTATAATAAAAAACTTCCATGATAGGCCGACAAGCGGCCGGCGCTCGGCGTCGCGTCACGTCAAGTTTTTATGACGTCATTAATCTGGCTCTGGAGGTCGAAGTAAATCTTATAATGCCTTGATCAGCTTACACCTGAAAATAAGAAAATGATGAAAATAAAATAAGAACTATTTTTCTAGTATTGGAAAAATAGTAAAATACAAATTACGAGATCATATTTATAAGATTACTTTCAATTCTCAGTCGAGAAACTGAGTGTTTGTGAATTGAGAATGTTTAGTTGGGAAATTGTGGTTTTGTCATCGTTAATACTATTAACTGATATTTATTTATTTTACTCCAAAGGTTAAAAACCAATGTTAATATTTGTTACTTTTAGAAACGGCTATGTGAACATAATGCAGCTTTGCATACGTAAACGGGCACAACCCCTTTATGCCTGGAGGCTTTAATTTAGGTTTTAAGTTCTGTTTATATTTTTATTATTTATTTCTGCTTGAGTAAAAATAAAATTGGTGTTATTATTTTTTGGCATTTTGGCGTGTGCTAGCTGACATATGGCAAATATTTTAATTTCATGTTTGTGTTTTGTAATGTTAATAACGTACCTACCATTGTATAGAATCAAGTTCTTCTAACTTAGCAGACAGCTGTGCTGCCGGGGAGTTTGTTGCGCCACTTCTTCTTCCCAGCTAAAGTACTCTAGGAAGTGGTGAAGGGCGGGCGTTTTTGGGGTCTGTGTTTTGTAATTTTGACATTAAAAAAGTGCTGACATCAGACTAGTTTGAATAAATGACTTTTGATTTTGGCAAAATCAAACTTTACTATACACACATAAACCTAAAATCACGCCATATTTCTCCGAAGGATTGGGCAGAAGTGTACCTATAGTACATCCACATTTCGCCAGTTATGTTTAAGTACCATGTAATTTGGGGCGAGCCAATGGCCATCAACCGGGCATAAATACAGACTCCGGATTGCTACTGAGAAATTCAAGATAGAAAAACCTAATAAGACTTTGCCCGAAGTGGTTTTTGAACCCACAAGCTCATGCTCAGCAGCAGTGCTTGCAACCACGACACCAACGAGACTTACTGCTTTACAAAAATCATAAGTTTGGAATTTAGCCAAACTTATGATTTTTCATAGCACAACTATGTGAAAGTCTATTAACTGCTCCCAAATTACAATATTAATTTTTATTCTTTTTACTTTTATTAGTGATTATCATGCAAATCATGTTTAAATAAGTTCATTTTATTTATGTACATTCTTTTACATATTGTGAATGAGAGAACGTTGTAGGCCTTACAGACTGTACATTTGACGATTTTCTGTCCTTTATTTTCGTTCCTCTAAGTACCTGGTACTTATTGACAGGCCTGCACTGTTCTCCCACACCTATTTATCACTGTAATTTGAAAACATTGTAAAAGTCAATTTATTTTTAAAAGACTAACCGTGGAGTTGTTTGCCGGCTCTTCTCCATAGGAAGCGACAAATTCGAACCCTGCACCTAGCTTCTGACGTTTCATGAGTGCCCTTGCAGGTTTATGTAAAATAAAATATTTCGACTTTGTGTTTACTATAGACATTAATTATGATTGATGAAAACAGTCATAGTGTGGCATAATTTAATAACGTAGTTGTAGTGTTCCTAGTGCACAACACAATCTAAGTGCAATAACATGCCATCGGCTGATACATGGCGCGCAACTTCTGGCAATTTACCGCAGTTGCGCAGTTCAGCACTATCGGAAATACTTGATAAATAGCTGCAAACAACCGCAGCACCACCTAACTAATCATAATACAGTCAATTTGAAACTCTTAGCCGAGGGCTGTAGATATTAAAACTTCTTCGGACTTTAAAATGTGGATCGTTTCTACGAAGACTGCTCCGAAAGTTTCCATAATTCTGTTCCCTTGTAGGTATTATGCGACAGCAGAAGCTTGGAGACTAATCCGCTTTGGAATAATCCCAACTATAATAATGTTTATGAATGCGAAAGTTGGTGAGTTTGTACTGACAGCGGAGTAGTTATTTAGGTATAGTTAACAGCCATATCTGCAATTTTACAAAAAGTTTGAAAAAAAATTGAACCAAGTGGTTAAATATTATTATTATTTATTATTCATGTATAAAAACTTATGAAAAACTCGGTAAAAGCTACTCGAGCTTGAGTAAAGTTAAGATTTTCTGTAGTCATAATTAAACCCTTAACCGTCATTTTTATAGAATGTGAGTACCCAGGAAACAATACATCAGAAAAGTCGTGTGCGACAGCAAGTGTTCCATAATATATACGTGGATAATTACTTAAATGTGATTAACACGAATCTCGTGGAGCGGAGCCGATTACGTGTAATTTGTAATTAAAATTAATAACATGCCCATGTGAGTGTGACGTGCGCTTATCAGAACGAGATGTATCGATGTTCCGGGTCCTGGGAACATTATCGAGTGTTAGAGTAGTACACAAGGGAAATTTATGTAGTTTAAACTATAAATGATTAATTTGATATAGTTTATTTATGTTTAATTAAAGTGGAAAGCAATTGCAATAGGTGAGTTAACGTTATATTAAGTTCTTTTTTAACCGACTTCAATAAAAGGAGGAGGTTCTCAATACGACTGTATTTTTTTAAATGTTTGTTACCTCATAACATGCGATTGATTGAACCGATTTTGATGATTCTTTTTTATTTAAAAGTTGTTGCTTCCCGTGTGGTCCCATTTCATTTTCATATAGATCTAATCGTGCATTTCGGAGACAGACTACGGAACTTTTCAAAAAACAAAAGTAAATAAACCGCGATTGCTGCTATCGCATAATTTTGCATTGTTTTGACTCCTAGGATGATGAAATTTCGAATTAGTGAGGTAGGTACTATTACTAAAAAGTGAAAAATAAAAGGCAGTGACAAAAAATTAAAATACATATCCAAAGTCACCGACTTCCGAAATTAAAGTTGTTTTCCACTTTGTAATGTTTTTTCCGAAGTCGATTGTTTTTTGTTTTTGGAAAAAGTTTTTATAAATTGCAATACATGGCGAATTGAGGGGAGTAATTAAATTGTAAGATAATACGTCTTCACTTATTGAGAAGTGAGTTCTTATTCAATAATTCATTGCTTTTCCATGAAAACAGCAGGCAGGTAGTTTTTTACGAAAAATCTGAAATGCAGTACATTACAGCCAGCAATTTTACTAGGAACCGTGAAATTATAGTCCCGAAGTAGTTTTAGGATTCCGTGATAAATAAAACCCACATTGATTTATTGAGTTGTGACACATTATTAAAAAGACCCGACTAGTATGTCTATTTACCTAATTTGTCAGATTTGCCAAAGTTATCTAAATACTATTTCGTTAAATATTATAACGTTGCCTCGAAGAGTGTTTAAGGTTTCCGAAGTAATGCAATAACCATTACTTCGGAAACCTTATACAATCTCGAGGCAACGTTATATGATCCTCCAGGTTTATGGTAAAGTGGTAAATATTCTCGTTCTATTGACATGGAGTTGACCTTACATTGCAACTCATGGAGCCTTTCCCCCGTCATCTGTGACGAGCTACATTCGCCACAAAGATAAGAGCTCACGGAGCAAAAACACGCTGAGCAAGCAAGTCACGAAGCACCCGCGTTTCGCCGCGTTCCGGTGTGAACACAGCGACAGTGGCGCCACCTCGCGGTGAACACTGTTGGAATAACTTTGATAACCTACTGGGTGTAGTAAGTGCGGGTGGTTGTGGTCTTGAGGTCTGGGTCTAATTCAGAATCTATACAAAAATCAATCAATCTGCCTATCCTTTTCCCATCGACTTACAGCCTAACCGTTTGCAACTGAATACCAGTGTTTAACATGGAACCTCTGCCTATCTGGCCTCCACAATTCCAAACTCCACAATAATTCTTTTTTTGTTTGAAAGGGGTTTATTCCGAAATGGTCCCATTTTCAAATAGATCTGATGATCCGTTTCGGTTCGGAGACAGGCAACGGAACTCTTCAAAAAATTACAGCAAACAAACCGCGATTGACTTGTTTTGACCCCAAGTATGATGAAATTTCGAATTGTGTAAAACAAAAAAAACAAAAAACCGACTTCCAAAGCAACACTACAAATTGAAAAATAACTTTAATTTCGGAAGGCGGTGACAAAAAAATAAAATTATGTTTTCACTTTGTAGTGTTTTTGGAAGTGGGTTGTTTTTTTTTTTAAACGTTTTTTTTTTTCTTTGTTTTTGTGCTCACGCCATAAACTATTATCATAATGCGTCTATACGTGAGGATTTTAAATTGGTTTTCTGGTGACTATAGTTTCCTTTTTTTTAGCTGTAAGTCCTCCATGTACTTAAATAAATAAACACAATACCTCTTGGTAAGACTGGTTGTCAGACCCTTGGGCTTCTGACTACCTGTAAGGACTGTCAAAGATTTGTAATAATAGCTTTCCTAGGCACGGAGGGGTTTCGAACTTTGCCAAGCATACCTTAACCGTTATTATTTTGCCACGAACTCCTCTCAATAAAGAATCTAAACATGGTACAAAATAAAGTCACTATTCGTGGGTTTGTGTGACCGTTTAGATGTTATAAACTACACAGTTGATTTTGACGCGGTTTTCATCATAATTCAGAAAATGTATCCTGGAAGTTTTTTGTATATAATATAATATTTAACTTCGATATAGCGCAGATACCTCGATGCTTTGATAAGTCGCTATAATAGTTCACTGTTACTGCTAGAAGCAGGGCCGGGTTGCTAAATAATAAGATAGTTATTATTAATTTGTTGTAGGGAGTTTACATAATGAGAAGAACGCTTCACAACAGTTAAACTCCACTCGCAGACACGCTGCACTATGTGTTTATGTGGCACCTGCCGCACCCATCAGTAGGGCAGTGCAAGGTATGATCCTAGGATGGTAAAGTTTAATATTTTTTTTGCAAAATTTCAAACTGCATTTGGCTTGCTTGAAGTATCGTGCAGTATGTTATTCTCCTTCGTGAGCTGACATCTTGTTAGAATATCTGTGTTAACGGTTGTTATGCCAATATCTTTGTTAGTAAAATTTGTGAAGCCTATGACGTTTTACAGTAAGGGGTGAGCTCCGTCTTAGTGAGCCAGTGAGTCTCAGCAAGAGTCAATGATTAATACCGGCGTAGATTAGTGCCGACAAATTGGAGTTATTAACTAGAGAGCTGACGCCAGCCCCGCCATCGCTCTAAAATGTTTTGTATCATAATCTCTTGTTCTTTATATTTAGGATCATGTTTTGTTTTTTCAGGTGGCATTTAGGTTCATCATTATCATATCAGCCGAAAGACGTCCACTGCTGGACATAAGCCTCCCCCAAAAGCGGGTATTTGCCATAATCGTCCCGCTTGGCAGGCGGGTTGGCGATCGCAGTATGGTGGTCTAATGCATAGAGAACGCTGCTGCCCCTTCTCTAGTAAGTCCCTTAGTCGCCTTCTACGACACCCACGGAAAGAAATGGGATGGTGCTATTCTTTTACGTCCGGCACCACACGGAGCATTTAGGTTATTTTGGAAATTTTATCGTTCGTACATAAATGATAACACCTTAAACGGTAGTGTGTAGTGAAGTAGACTCTAAGGCCGAGATCTATAAATTTTGCAGCCGCTCTCATGCACTTGTTGTTTGTTAATTGTACAACAGTGACGAGAATAACACTCAGCCCGCGCGCGAGCCGAGCAAGTGAAGCGAGCGGTGCCGCGGCAGCGGCCGGCGAGCGCTACTTCCAAGTTGCTCATAGAATTTTTTGCGTTGGCAGAGTATGACAATTTTAAATCTACCTACATTTATGTATAATAACAATTGATAAATCAATAGTATCGTATATCAAAATATGTTCGATATTTTTAACGTAAAGATAATGAACGTAAGTGTATTAAATGTTGACATTTGGAACTTAGGTATAATGAATATCGAAATTTTTAATCATTCGATATTTTAATCACTCAGCATTTCAATCTTATTTTAAACTTAGGTATAACAATTTTCGATAGTTCGATATAATCGATATTTAAATTTTCGACGTTTTGAACATTGACATTTAAGCATAGATATTTTTATTTTCGACGCTCAAATATGTACCCCTTTGGATTTTTACTCAATCACGCAAAAACGGCTCAACGGATTTGGGTCAAAGGGAATCACTATTATTATGGGTAATAATTATTTTTACTAAACAATAATATTAATTCTGAAAGAAATATTTTTGCTCATCACGTCATAGTAGCCTACAAAAAGTCAAAATAAAGAGTAAGGGTATAAACTGGATCCACCAGTTAAAAAGCATAGCCATTTGTTTGACGTAGGGTTACTAGCACGGAAATAACATCAATTTCAGTCTTAAATCGATTAGATAATCAATTATGAAAACAAAAATAAAAGTGTTTGTCTGCAAAATGAGTACCGATCAATACTGTATGAGAAGTTTTTATGTACTCATTTACATTGTTTTAAAATAAAATAGTCACAAATGTTTTTAGAATTATAACATATTTTATTAGGTTAGAATAACGGTTCTATAAATCGATTGTTGTCAGATTGTTATTTTTTTCCTAGCAACTTCTACTAAAAACTCGATTGATCCGGTTGCTTTGTATCGATATTCTGTTTCGCAATGGATCATTTCGATCCGAGTATCGATATCAAATCTTTTAATTAATCATTTTTAATGCCTTTAATTCAATTCAATTTCTTATTATGACAAACAAAGTCTGGTTTTGCCCGAACAATTCTGCTAATGTCAGCAATGATTCAGAAGTGTGTTTCTGGAAAATAACAGCTTTAATAGTATTTTTTCTGAGATTTTAATTTTTTTCTCATTTAACTAAACACATGCATACATATAACTGACCACTACGATTTTACAGTACCATTGTACAGTAGTACGATTTTTTGATCCGATCCTGACTGCCTTTATCAATTTATAGTAGTGGATAGTATATTGTAGAAGCGATGTGATAATCAATCAAATCCCGTTGTACCGACTTGAGTATCAATACATATTGAACATTCATAACGTCAAGTGAAATGACATCTGACAACAATTAAAAACTATTCGCTTTGCTTTCGTGCACTGCGGATGATATTTTCTTGACTCGTTGCTTTGAACGTTTGTTTTTTTTATCATGGACTCCGATACCGCTTCTCATCATGACCCGGCCCTACTCAAACACTGAATATGCACATCACGTTGAACCTGGTGTTATTATGGACCTCGAAGCGGCTTTAAATGACAAGCCACGGCACAAATTTGGACTCCTCTACTACAGGTAGGTACTTCGAGTGAAAATGAGGAGCCCATGCGATGTGTTAATTGTGGCATTGATGTAATGCATCGCAGAAGACACGTGTTGCAGCCTAATGAAGTAAGTATTATCAATAATCTGGAAATGGAAGAAGAAGACCCGAAGACCGAAGATCGATAGGTTGCTGTGCTCACGTTATGACTATTATTTGGTATTTAAGCTGGACTAGGCACGAAAATAATGTTGCACTGCTTGCCCAGGTTTTAGACAATGTTTTAACAGTTTATGAGTCTGAATAAAGTGTAAGTAACATATAAAAACGAATAGTTTTATTTGTCTCCGGTGAGGCGGCGGGCCTCCTTGCCCGATTACCGTCATGGGATCTGGAGGCAAAGGTCCTCGTGCATACTTGGGAGTGGCGCGAGGAGGCCAAACGACGGGCGTAACTCCGCTGCCGCGGAAAATCGCGGCACAGCAGACAGAGCTCCGGCGGGATCTCATGGCGACGTGGAGAGTGCGATTGTCGCAACCCAGTGCTGGGCACGCCACAATTGTGGCGGTAAGTCCCCTCTTTGAGGAGTGGCTTGAGAGGCGGCATGGCGTCCTCACCTTCCATTTGACGCAGGTCCTCACCGGACACGGTTGTTTCGGGAGATTCCTGTTTCGGATATGGCGGGTGGAAACGCCCGGGTGTTTCCACTGCAAAGATCGCCCTGAGGACTCGATGGAGCATACGGTGGACGTCTGCCCGGCTTGGGCAGAGCACCGCCGTGTCCTCGTGGCGGCGATCGGTGGCGGCGATCTCTCGCGTCCTACCCTGGTCCCGGTCATGCTTCGGAGCGAGAGTGCATGGGTAGCCGTCACCTCCTTCTGCGAAGCAATAATGCTCGCGAAGAGGGAGGCGGCGCACGTGAGGGAGAGGCAGTACATGCACCCTCACGGCCGTAGTCTCCGTAGGAGACGCCCTGGGTGTCGGGAATTCCAGGCTGATTCCCGGCCACCGCAGGCGCGGGCTTGCGGACGGCGAGTAATGGGTAGCTCGCTGACCAGTAAGGACCAAGCCCGGGTCGACAGCGCGTTGTGTTCCACGCGCGCCTCAAAAAGACGTCAGCACCAACGGATGGGGCCCGGAAGGGCCGATGTCTGCCAGGGGTGCGGGTTGTTCGAAAGAGATACCGCGGCACCTGGCACACAGGTAACCGAGGGAACATGGGTGGGTTTTAGTCATTAAAAGTCTGACACGCCCTCCTGCTCCATCCAGAGCGAGAGAAGTCATTTGATGAAATATAGTTTTATTTTAACCACCCTTATACTACTACCCTATAATGTGTAAATAATCATATAAAAAAAAAAGAATACGCGTATTACAAAGATTATACCCGGCAAGTATTACATTTTTCACATGCCAGTTGAAGCATATTCTTGCATCTTGCTACATCTTTATTATAATATTTGCTTTTATGTAGAAAAGTAGTTTTTAAAATGCAAGTATTTTAGTAATAAAGACCTTGTCCACGCTTAGCCAGATCAACCTAACAAACTGAGCAATTCCCTTTGGCATACAGATAGATAATAACCTGGATTAACACACAAGATAGTTTTTATCCCGGTCGTATATTTCCGTGGGATAATTTTCTACTTCCACGCGGGCGAAGCCGCTTGCAAAAGCTAGTATAGTATAAAGAGCTCGACCTAACAGAATACAAAGTACTTTGACCTCTCTTTGGAATAAATATTAATATGCTTTGGAATTAATAATGATGTTAACAGTTGATTTATTAGACAAGTTCGTTATACACTGTAACAATACGACCTCCTACGACACCTATGCACTAGGCGCCAGGGGGTGAAGCGATGCGCCACCCCGGTGGGAGGGGGCAACTCGGAGAGAGGACAACAATTAGGCGACATTCCGGCGTCTGCAATCTAAGTGGAATGCCTTTAGGTGAGCGGACGATTTATCGGCCGCAAGCGCAAATTTGTAGGCGAACCGCGCGAGTGCCCCGGGCTTAAGTCGGCAGTCCACTGTCCACAGCTACGTAAGATGTAAACGGAGAGGTTTGCACTGACTTTTTTTTTGAGGGTGGCAATTCATCAAATATCTTTTCGCGCTCTGGGTGGAGCAGGAGGGCGTGTCAAACTTGAACTGACTAAAACCCACCCGTTTTCCTTCAGTTGCCTGTGTGCCGGTATCTCTTTTGAACAACCCGCACCCCTGGCAGGAATCTGCCCTTGTGGACCCCACCAGTTGGTGCTGAAATCTCTTTGAGGCGCGCTTGGAACACAACGAGCCGTCCTTACCGGACAGCGAGTTACCCATTACTTGCAATTCCCAAGCCCACGCCTACAGTGGCTGGGAATCAGCCTGGGATTCCCGACACCCAGGGCGTCTCCTGCGGAGGATACGGCCTTGAGGGCGCATGTACTGCCTCTCCCTCACGTGCACCGCCTCCCCCTTCGCGAGCATTACTGTTTCGCAGAAGGAGGTGATGGCTACCCATGCACTCTCGTTCCGAACCATGACCTGGACCAGGGTAGGATGCGAGAGATCGCCGCCACCGATCGCCTCCACAAGGACACGGTGGTGCTCCACCCAAGCCGGGCAGACCTCCAGCGTATGCTCCACCGTGTCCTCAGAGCGATCTACGCAGTGGAAACACCCGGAGATTTGCCCTGTTGGCTGCGCGGTTCATTTCTTTGTCAGTCACGTGTATCCGTGTGCCAAATCTGCTATTATCAATAATAAGTTATCATGACAGCTGTACCAAGACAACGCCACTACCATTGTGTTATGTGTATTATTAAAAGTTCGTAATCTAAATTCATAAGGGCGAGTCAGTGGTCAAAAGTAATGTCAAAATAAAACGGGATCATTGTTTGACACTATACATGAGTATAAGATTACCAAATACGATATTTTTTTCCAATGGATTATAAGTGACACGCCGATGGTTTTCCATATAATAACGCCTTTTAATTAGGAAATAGCTATATTTGTCATAATCAAAAATACGGTGTCAATGATCAGTCATTGCGACACAATTGTGTTAGTAGACTTGTTAGTAGACTCTGCTGGGGAGTTTGTTCCACTACTTCTTCTTTCCAGCTAAAGCACTAGGAAGTGGTGAAGGGTGGGCGTTTTGGGGGATTGTCTCATGTACTTTGACGTTCGAAAAGTGCTGATTCTCAGCCTAATTTGAATAAATGACTTTTGATTTTGATTTTTGATTTTTTGGCCCCCGGGCGTAGCGTGGCCACTGGGGACAATGGACAATACCGTCTACATGCTCACGCTAAGTGAAGCTAAGTACACGTGCGTAGCTTACTCGTGGGCTGCAGTGGAGTGGCGCCTTTATCACCTCATCGCCGCGCGGAGGCAACCTTACTTCTTGTTGTACTTTTTGGGAAAGCTTGTCACTTGATAGTAGTGCTCGAGTACTCTTTCTAATTAGGTGTCACCTGCGGTTTGTAGACGTAAACTGCCTGTGGGGCAACCAATAGTGGGGCTGTTTAGCTACGTAGCTACGTATATTATAATCAGTATGTTAAGTACGTTTTTATAATCATTTAATCCCGATAAAATTTATTTTGTTTATTAATAATCGGGCAGACAAACATTGCTATACTTACTAAACTTCACTGACTTCACCTTAACGAACACCTGAAACAGTTTGTAAAAATGATTTCTGCATTTGATTCGATATAACTCGTATTACAACATTGGGAAAAGGCTAAGCAGATAATGATAATGGTACTTCCTGCTACAAAAAACCTTTTACCGTAGTCACCCATTTTATACAGAGCACATAAAGTCATAAACAAAACATTTAGACCACAGGTGAACACGGGCATGTACCACAATATCTTCAATAGTTTGCTGTAGCGGCCACTGTGCTACATCTCATCCGAAGCGTAGCGCCGTGCTACGACGTAGCTGATGTCACCGCTACTTTTGCTACGCCGTAGCAAATATTTCTTTAATTATGTTTCTGAAGCCCAATTCTCATAACTAAAAACGGTCACAATGTAGTCGCAGTCTCATCTCAGCGACAAACAAACGTCAAGAAGTTGTCATAAATGAAGGGAAATTTTTGACAGATTAAGACTGTGATCGGACTGTGAACGTTCTTAAAATTACGAGAATTGCCCCTCTGTTGTTTCGTCTATTCTGGACCATTTTAAGCGAAAATGTTTAAAATGAACATGTATAGAGTGTTATTTGTTAGCACTGACCCTATTCTCAGTAAACTACACACATATTACACAAGTTACTAACCTTCTCGTTAGTTTATTTAAGCACCGGACACGCTGGCCCAAACTATGAAAATAAAATAATCCTAAAATATCTATTATGGGAGCTTGTTTTCATTAGAGCAAGGGGAAGGGTCACATTTGTTAAATATTCATGCGGCGAAGTCCTAAGCCGCTTTATATTAAAACTAGCGCTGTCTCTGCCCACCCTCATACTCGAGATTAAATTATTTTGCTTATTATAATCTGTTTCGTGTACAACGGATCGTTGGTGACGTCACGGCGCTGACGTCATGTGTTTATGTTATTTCTCGCCACAAATAAAAGTGAGCGTAGCGTACATAACTATGTTAGTAGCAGCTGGAGGAATGTTGGTGTCGGAGAGAATAATGTTTTGTTGTTTGTTAGGCGCTGTTTGCGAACGATGCATCCAGTGGATAGAACATTATCAGATAACTCATACAGAACACGTTATTGTAGCCTCGTGGGGCTTATAATTTTTTTAAACTAGCCATAAATCAAATGAGATAAAATGCAAATCCACCCGCTTTTACAGCGTATCTCAATAGACGCGCTTGTCCTAAAAAAGTGTTTACTTTTTAGTTGCCTCTAAAAAGAGGTAACTACTGAATCTATAGCGGGTTCGATTCATACTTCTTACAAAATTTTGTATGACCTTTGAATACTTTTCCTCCGATAACCTGCTAAAAGTCAACTCATAAACTGAATGAAACTCATCTACTTCAATAAATATTAAATTCATTCATTCATTCACTCGCTGACAGAAAATACACAGCTTAGATTGCGGGGTTCAGTAGGTTTGCATGCAAGTTCTGCAATTTAACGATAGAAGATCCCATCGGGCACATGGCCTGCTCCCTATGTTATACAGGGTATAAGGGAAACGCTTCCAAAAACGAAGACAGGTGATAAGGCTAGTGATTCACGATACGATACCATCAAATAATGTAGTTTTTTTTTTTCACCTAATTTTTTAAGCATTTTTTGTACACTATACTGTGAGAAAAATTAAATGAAGTATTATTTGAGATTAAACACATTTAAAAACATCTCTTTTGTTACAACTCTAGCAAGCAATGTATTCAAAAAATTAAAAAAAAACAGCTAACGCATAACCGCACTTGCCGAGAGCCGTGCGGCCGGCAACCCCAAGTTTACGCGACGACTTTAGGCATAGAGTAAACAGTTCAAGCATCCTTTGGAAAGCGCCGCCAAAATAAATAAGTAGAAACATTACAGAAGCGTCAAACGTTTTAAAGTGACGGAACGTGTCTTGCATTTAATAACAGTTTGTATGTAAGTCGAAGATCGATAATGAATGAATTAAAGTAAAAGATCGGTGACTTTAGCTGTGATTGACTACAAAATTTCATCGTGTACAGTTTCAAGCAACTAGCGCGTGTGAATCAATTGAATTTGAACTTTATGTCAATGTAATTAGAGTCACACGACACGCGCTCTTTTATTCTTCATGCTTCATTTAGTAAGTAAACCCGAATAATTGTATGCTTCATTTAGTAAGTGAACCCGATTCATTTACAAGGGATAATTTAATTATTTTCGTCCAAGAAACCCGTTAAATCTTATTTAAAAGTAAAAAAAATGAAAACTGTTTTAAAGCATAAGTACCTACAGCTTCCTAACACTTTTAACATTTGTGCCTCGGTAATTTGTTGATCTTTGAACATTAAAAGACACCGAACGCGTTGCCAGCGTCCGCGCCTTTGTTCGCACCGCATGCAGGCATGTTTGATGTTGTTAGTACTCCAGTTAGTTCCTTTCCGACTCAGTTCGTAAGCAAACATGCGCTTGCGTTACGTCTAATCGATCTGTAGCGATTGAAGCGTATTTGTCTTTGTTGGTTTTAAATTTGTGTTTAGATATTGTTGTTACGTTTTGAGTGCAGTTTTATTGTTTTTTTGTTGTGTTAAATAATGCCTCACGCATACGCGTATAGTGCTCGTGAATAAGGCAACATGTTGATGTGTTTAGGAGAAGCCCGTGACGATGCTTTTCTTGCGTTGAGGATTTACCGAGACAGATTTCCGAACCTCCACAGCCTTTCTGTTTCTCGCATAATAACGGCAGCTTTTCAGCGAGGTTTAGCAAATCGGCTGATTGTTCTGATGGCGGCAGGTGGTGAACAACTTAGTGAATGTTCAGGCAGAGGAGCTTATTTTAAAAGTGATACGCCAAAATCCTCGCCTGAACACACGAAGTGCGGTGAAATTATTGCGGCGCCGGGGCGAACCGATAGTCTCTCACTGGACAGTTCACAAAGTCTTGCGCCGGAACAGAATGCGGCCCCACAAAATACATGAAGTACAAGCTTTGCTACCTAACGATCTCGTTCGTCGTCATGCGTACTGTCGTTGGTTGCTAGATCAACAACAGCGTGCGGCTGGCTTCATTGAACACATTATCTAAACGATGAAATCCACATTCACGAAAAACGGGATGTGGAACAGGAGGAATGCTCATGTATGGTCAAATGGTAACCCGTCCGCCTCTCAAGAAACCGGCCATCAGACTCGATGGTCCGTCAACGTATGGGCTGGTGTTTTTAATGGCCGCAAAGGATTTAGATAGGTACGTAAAATGCCTCTGTCAGCTTTAATGTTTAACAGTGGGCTACGAATGCGATTAAAATACCTAATTTTGTAAAATGTTGTAGTGGTAGTTTGGTTATTTTGAAAGATGCGTTTGTAAATTCTGTATAAATCCCGTGACTCGGCCGTACGGAGCGCTCGGCGCGTGCGACGCACGGAGGCGCGCGTTGCGTGTCAGTGACCTCCATCGATCACTACTAAAGAACTAGATACACAATTCGAAGCAAAAGTTCGTTTAAAACTGTCAACAAATATAGTATGTTTAAGAAATGCTCGTTGAAATACATATACATTAATGTATGTAAATTCAACCTTAAAAGCAATGCTAAAAAGTTTATTTCACAAAGCTATATACAAAAAGCAATACATTTTTACTACCGATGCTCACCAATCAACGTACGTCTATATACGAGATAAAATATAATTTTATAATTACAGGTACGGTATACCACATTTTAACATAACCAAAAATAGCATGTAAAAACAAAACAAAAAAGACAAATTAATTTTAAGGTTTTCCTTCTGTTAAGTATAAACCAAACGCTAATACAACATGAAATGACAATATAAACAAAAAGTTTATATTGTCATTTCATGTTGTATTAATTAGCCACTAGGGGGCGTCTCTCCTGTTGTTTAAGTTAGTTGGGTAATACTCTAATGTCTGCTTATGTCACTGCGTTTTTGTTTCGGTATAATAAATCGACTGTTCTTTATTCAATCCTGGTTTAATTTACACATAATCCATCAGGTTATGGGCCCAGGATACGCGATTAGTTGGAGTAAAGTAATATTAGTACGCATAACCAACAATAAGTCAAAATGTCTGAAAACGGCAGCGGTGCCAAGCCACAGGGAGCAATGTCGGCAACGAGTTCTGGAATTTCTATCAACTTTGAAAAACTAAGTGGTATAACAAACTACGGAAACTTGAAATTCCTGATGCGCATGTATTTAATACACGAGGACCTGTGGGATTGTATCGAAGAGTCGACGCCGGGTGTACCCAAGGTCATGGACCCTCGTAAACAACAAAGGGCGCTGGCGAAAATATGTCTGATGGTTCAGCCGTCGTCATTTTCGCATATTCGGAATGCAGAAACCGGGCATGCGGCCTGGGTTAACCTAAAAAGAGCATACGAAGACAGAGGCCTGTGTAGAAGGTTGGGACTGCTGCGTACATTATTTGGATTGAAATTGGAACAGTTCAGTGATATGGAAGCCTATCTCCTGAAGATCTGCGATTTAGATCAACAATTACGTGATATTAGTGCTCCATTGGACGATGATTTCTTGTCAGTTTTGATGCTGAGTGGGTTACCATCTAACTATGACCCATTGATTATGGCATTAGAAAACTCGAACATTAAACTGTGTAATGATACCTAATGAAAAGCGTAAGAAACTAGATGCAAAGAGTAAGGAGCTCATCTTCGTCGGATATTGCGGTGCATCGAAAGGTTATCGATTTGTGGATCCAGAGAATCCGTCGAAATGCATTAAAGCCAGAGATGTACAATTTTTAGAAGGGAAAATGTACAAAGACTTGGAACATAATCAGAACGATACTGCTGATCATTGTCAGTTAAATCTCAATAGTAACAGTAATAACACTATAGGTGAACAGAGCTCAAGTGATAATAATGCAGAGGAACATTCACCGTCACAACCTGTGATAGAATTATCTGATTCGAGTTCTTGTTCTGATTATTCTTCAGATGTCACATGGACTCCTGACATGGCTTCGGATGAATCAACGAGCGACTATGAGGACACCACTGCTGATGAAACTGTGATGACAGCAATGAACCACAGCGATGAACCGTTGACCATAGAAGAAGCGTTGTCAGGACCTGAAAAAGAGAACTGGAGGAAAGCGATTATAGATGAATATGAGTCATTCGAAAAGAATAAAGCATGGAGTTTGACTACACCACCTGCTAGGAAGAAAGCGGTGAAATGTAAATGGGTTTTCAAGAAAAAGTTGGGAACTGACAGTGAGTTACTACGTTACAAAGCTCGTCTCGTTGCGAAAGAGTTTACTCAGAAGTTTGGAATAGACTACCAAGAAACCTACTCACCCGTGGTACGATATTCCACCATACGTACCTTACTTGCCCTGGCAGTGCACATGGACATGCACGTTGATCACATGGATGTTAAAACAGCATTTCTCAACGGTGATTTGATGGAATCCGTGTATATGGAACAGCCAGATGGGTATAAAGTAAAAGGAAAAGAAAATTATGTTTTTAAATTAAACAAAGCAATATATGGACTCAAGCAAGCATCGAAGGCCTGGTATGACAAGATCAACAAAGCTCTAACAGATCTTCAGTTCAGAAAATCACTCAGTGAGCCATGCGTTTACATAATGTCAGATAACAACGGAGACCTCATCATATTGGCTCTCTATGTCGATGACGTTTTCATATTCAGTAAAGAAACACCTGAAAAGAGAAAGCTGAAAGAGGAACTAATGAAGATGTTTGAAATGAAAGATCTTGGCCGAGCTACACATATATTGGGAATGCGTGTGAGACAGGAAAACAATAAAAGTATTCTTGATCAAAGAAATTACATTTAAAAAGTTTTGGAACAATTTAAGATGGCTGAGTGTAAGCAAGCAAGTACGCCATTGGAAAATGGCATGAAATTTGAAAAAGGAGATAAAAGTGATCCCGACTCAAGATATAGGAGTCTTATAGGATGTATTATGTACATAGCAGTGTGTACAAGGCCAGATATCGCTTTCGCAGCAAGTTCATTAAGTCAATTCAATAACTGCTATTCTGAAGAACACTGGAAAGCTGCAAAACGAATTTTGCGATATTTGAAAAATACTATGGATTATAGTATAGTGTATGAAAAATCTTCATTCTCTGTTCAAGGCTATGTTGATGCAGATTGGGCATCAAATCAATTAGATCGCCGTTCTTATACAGGCTACGTATTTAAAATAGGTAGTTCAGCTATATCATGGGAAAGTCGAAAGCAGAGAACTGTCGCTCTTTCAAGCACAGAAGCAGAGTACATGGCTTTGTGTGAAGGTGCAAAAGAAGCACAATTTCTTAGAAGTTTTTTATATGAATGTTTAGGAAAATACTTTGCTGTAACATTATATAATGATAGTCAGTCTGCTCAAAAATTGTGTAATAGTCATATACATCATAGTAGAAGTAAACACATTGATATAAGGCATCACTTTGTAAGACAAGTTGTTAAAGATAAAATTGTAAAGTTAGAATATCTGTCCACAGAACATAATGCCTGCAGATGTACTAACTAAATCTTTAGGTAAAGAAAAGCATTTCAATTATGTTTCTAATCTTGGATTAAAAACTGTTTAGTTTAAGAGTAGGTGTTAAGTATAAACCAAACAGTTTATATTGTCATTTCATGTTGTATTAATTAGCCACTAGGGGGCGTCTCTCCTGTTGTTTAAGTTAGTTGTGTAATACTCTAATGTCTGCTTATGTCACTGCGTTTTTGTTTCGGTATAATAAATCGACTGTTCTTTATTCAATCCTGGTTTAATTTACTCATAATCCATCACCTTCAAGCCCGTGAAATTCATTACGAATTGAAGTTTGAATCGATGAAAACACAATATAAAACAATAAACAAATTAAAATATTATTGTTTTATACAACTAATTACTTGTGGTTGCAAGCAACTTTGTTCAATGGTTTTTTTTATCAAAAGAAGACTCATCTTGATCATGATCATTTGCTTCCTTCCAAACAAAACACATTAATAATAATTCATGTAGTACTATACAAATAACTGAACCCAATATATTAAAGTTTCACATACCATTTGAGGTGCAGCTGCTTTGTGTACTATCTGAGTTCTGATGCCTTTCGTAGTCACATATTCACTTTAAAAAAATCCTTCGAACATACAACGCTTCCTTGGGTTGGCTTGAGGAATGCTTCGGATCATTGACGTGCTATAACTGATATCCATTCTCAACACCTCACTGGATCTCGAGGAAAGCTAAAACAACCTCACATCATTAATTGTATTACAGGCACTTAGTCAAAATGAAATCTATAAAATGTTACTACTATAGTAACATTTTATATTTTTACTTTTTATTGATAGAAACAGCATTCTTTAATAATAAAACTTAAAAAACAATAGCGTCTCCAACAGAATCAACGCACATAACCGGAACAATTAAGAGGAACCTAGTCGCGGGCCCGAACTCAATGATGGGCCTGGCTAAAAAGCACGCTGTCTCACCAGGCATCGAGTCTGACAGAGGTAGTATCAGTGATGAGCAGTTAGAAGCTAGTCTACACGCACAACATTATTGAGTGAGATGCAGGATCATTTATAGTACAACAGGCGCGCTAAAAATTGAGAACAGTCGTTCGGAAGATCGGGTTTTATAAAAAAACCACTGCATAAATCAATAAACCAATAACATTTAATGTACTTTTCGATATTTGGGCTTTGTCGGTGCCGACTTGGTTTTTCAGATTTTACACTTATTTTATTACTTAAACACGCCCAAAATTAGGTTTAATTAGCAAGAAATACGAATCTTTGTTGGCTCCTAACTTTTTAATGGCTTTTTATTTTAGTATTCTGTTTCCTTACAGACAATATTAATAATGAGACAAAACCATACCATGTTTAACTTTTGATGTACATTGTCGAACAGTGGAGTAATACACTCCCGAAGTTTGTATGGGAAAAATGTGGACTAGATTCACCTTAAGGTGGGTATGTGATAGTATGATTTATACGTTTAGTCTTTACGATGGAGATCCTTTATAACTCCTGCTGTTTAATACGACTATTTTTTTTTTTTAATGTTGTTACGATGATTTCTTGACAAAATATCAGCATTTATAATATAGTGATAACAATGATATAATGGTAATATTAATACTTACCGAAAATATGAAACTCCGTCCTTTTATAGCGTCCTAGAAATGTGATTTTTACAATTTTTAAACGAGCACTGAGGCGTGTTTACCCTCGGAGCGTTCGAATGCTACTAAATCAAAAGCGCACCCAAATGTTCAAGCGGGTGCTCATTCGGTGAGGATATTTTTTGCCACTGATTGTGTATCTAGTTCTTTATTAGTGATCGATGGTGACCTCACAGTTTATACGGTTTACATTACGTGTTACTGAAATATTAAGTCTTGAAAATAACCAATTTAAGGCGAAAGGTTATTGGTATCCGTTTGCATTTAGTTATATTACCCTAGTTTCTGTCTTCGGAAACGTTTCCCTTACATCCTGTATGAGAAGTCTCAGAAAAGAGAAACGTGTTTAAATAATGAACAAACTGTTTAACAGAAAGTAGTTCCGGCACTACCTCGCGAGTTGCAGGTACCACACGAGTACTAACTAGTTAAAGAGCTCGCGGTAATCTGTGAATAATTGAAGCTGCAGGCTCCTGGCTTATGCAGTAGCGCTTGTGAACATTGTGAGCATATTTAATTACTAAATTTGTAATTCTGTGGTCTTTAGAAGACCCATTTAAAAAAAGATTAATGTATCAAAAAATGCTTTAAAACGGGCACTGATCCTAAAACGACTGGATGATAAAAGAATTACAATGTTGATAGTGTGATGAAGGTTCCATTGATAGTGACAGATATCTGTCACCAATGTGAATTGATTTTTTTTTCGACTTCAATTACCATTAAAAAAAAACAATTGTCAAAATTGGACTACTAGAGTTGACTTGGAACCTCCGTCTTTTTATCATCGGTTAAAATCCAATAAGAATGCCTTAGATTCCATGCATGAAGATCAAGCATTTGTGTACTTTGTAAACTTTTGTTTGTATGTGTCTAACATGAATCAGTACATACATATACAAGGTGCGCGGCCTTCCTCGCAGTAAGACATTGTAATAGATTACGTTTCATAAAAGGTTTCCATCAGATTTATAGCAGACCCTCGTGTGTTCACGCTCGCTGTAGCCGCGGGGTGGGCAGGGAACAGGCAGGAAGTAATTGAGCGATAACTCAGCTCCGCGGGGGGTGACAGCGCCACCTAGCGGACACCTGCACACATGCACAAGGTTTGTTGTATATAACAGGTAAGTAAGAAGTTGATGATGATATGAAGCATGATTGCGGTAGGATTCCCTACATATTTTGACGTGAACGTCTTTAAAATCACACCGAAACATACCATGACACAAAAGTGAATCATAACAAAAAGGTCTATATCGTCTTGCCGTATTAATTCCCAAACGATTCATGTTTTTTTTTTGAGGGTGCAAAATCATCAAATAACTTCTCCCGCTCTGGGTGGAGCAGGAGGGCGTGTCAGAATTTTACTGACTAAAACCCACCCGTTTTCCCTCAGTTGCCTGTGTGCCAGGGGCCACGGTATCTCTTTCGAACAACCCGCACCCCCGGCAGGAATCGGCCCTTGCGGACCCCACTAGTTGATGCTGAAAGTGCTGTGTATTGGTTTACATTTCTGTTCGTACTCGAGAGTGGTTCGTATTCGCAGTATTTTCATTACATTTGCTGGATTGTTCCGCGAACAATCCAGCAAATATCAGCTTATTTTCAGGTAGTTCTAGTAATTTTCTATTAACGTAAGGTTGCTAAATGTATAAAACGTATAGTAACATTTTCAAAACTTGTGATATGGAACGAACGCTTGTTTGGCAATATATGGTCTGTTGTTTGAATATCACTAGGTTCTATCAAATGACATTCGCAGTCATCTTGGATGTAATCCACAATAAGCTGGCCATTAAGAGCTTCTCAGCGTCTTCCATCAAGGTCTGTCACAGACTTGGTACTGCCAATAAAGAACATGACAGGCCCATACTGGTGAAGTTTTCTAGCTACAATGACAAATCTGTAGTCTGGAAAGCTAAGACGCGGTTGAAGGGAACATCTATTTCAGTCAAGGAGTTCTTGACAAGGGTCCGGCAATCCATCTTTGGAAAGGCGCGTCTTCACTTTGGAATGCGGTCATGCTGGACACAGGACGGTGTTATTTTGCTGAAGGCCTTTGACGGAAGTAGGCACAAAGTTTCATCAATGGATGAGCTCAATATTCTGCTTTCGAAGTTTCCAAAGGTCCATGATCCGAAAGCCCAAGGCACTGGAGACAACCTGCAAAACACAGCGGGTCAATAATGGTATCATGTTTGTTTGTTTACACTTTCTAGTAAATAATTGCATGTTTGATATTACGGAATTACTTACCGATGTTATTGTTTATTTTGTTTGTTCGTTCATGATCTTTCATTTTAGTCCTCTTAGCAGTTACGTTATTTCTTCAAACTATCTTGTTATTTTAGTTAGGACACTTTAAAGAATAATATTTTACCCTCATCAAGCTTTGTATTTGCAAGATGTCACAGAGTACAATAATAAAAACTTTCAATTTTATTTCTTGTGTCATGTGTCAAATGGAAGTCCACAGACTGTGTATGTCAAGAATCGGTTCAAAGTTAGCCGTATTATCGGATACGTAATTCACGACTTATCATTTTAACGTTTTTTTTTTAAATTTTATTTTTATTCGTATATTATCGTGTTATTTAGTTGATAACTTCGTTCCTTTAGACATTATTTTTGTTACTGTTTGTTTCGCTGTGCTTTTTACCCTTTTCATTCGTTTTACAAGTGTTTATTAGATTTAGATGATGTTGTGAGCTGGCGGGTGGTGCAGAGATGCAAACGTACTAGCATTTGTGTAGTTTTTTTTTTAGCATTATTTAAAAGCATATATTAAAGTTATTTATTTATATTTATGACATCAGATAACGAATCATTTTATTCTGCCAAGGAATCTAGTGCCTCTTCCAGCGATGAAAGTTTTAATTCTCTCACAGACACCTTAGGTGTTCTTTTACGCCAAAATTTCAGCCAAAATTCTTGTCGTCTATTTAACGTATGTCACCTAAATGCTCAGAGCATACCTAGTCACTACAACGAGCTGTACGACACGTTTGCCGACAACAACGTTCACGCCATCCTGATTTCAGAGACTTGGCTCAAACCGAACCTGCTTTCAACCACTTACTCGCTCCCTGGGTTCGTTCTTCTTCGGAATGACCGTATCGGTAGAAGGGGAGGTGGTGTAGCCATCTACCTTCGTGATATTTTCCCATTTAAAATTCTAGCTTCTAGTTCTCCCAACGGTACAGCAGAGTTTCTTTTCCTCGAGGTTTGCGTCAAAGGAGCTAAAACTGTCCTTGGTGTCGTCTATTGCCCCCCTTCCATTGATTACTTCACTGAATTCGAATCGGTACTTGAATCTTTGGGTTCGGAGTATGCACATCACATTGTTATGGGAGATTTTAATACCAACCTCCTTGCCCACAACTCCCCTCGGTCCCGTAAACTCCTGCATCTAATCGAGTCAGCCAGTCTGCATGTCTTGCCTCTCCAACCCACTCATCGTAATGTTATCGGTGATGACACTTGGCTTGACCTTATCCTCACTTCTAATCCTTCCCTAGTTTCCTTACATGGGCAACATGATGCTCCTGGATTTTCCCATCACGACCTTATTTTCTTATCCTATGTCCTTAAACCTCCTAAGCCTAAACCAACGTTCCAGTACAGGCGTGCCTTTGCGCGTATGAATAGCGAGAGGCTTCAACAAGATGCGTCCAATATAGACTGGTCACCCCTGGAAGCAGCTGCCTCAGTTGACGAAAAAGTTAGGTTTTTCAACGATGTCGTGGTCAAGCTATATGACGCCCATGCTCCAATCAAAAAAGTCAAGTTGAAGCGTGCCCCTGCACCTTGGATGAACAGGGGAGTTCGGATGGTAATGCGACGGAGGGACCGCGCGTTTCGGAAGTTTAAAAAGGACCGCTCGGAAGACAATTGGGCGTTCTTTAAGGCTGCTAGGAATCGGTGCAATCAGATGATACGCAACGCTAAACGCCGTCACATTCTAAATAATATCACTTCTTCTTCTCCTGCCGATATTTGGAAGTTCCTTGGAACCTTGGGTATCGGCAAATCGCGACATTCGGACCTTCCTCACACAATTGGTTTGGACGACCTCAATCGCCATTTCGCCACTGTTCCTACTTTGGATAGTCTAACCAAATGTCAAACACTCGACTACCTTGCTGGTCTGACGCGTCCCAATATTAACCCCTTTATTTTCACCCCAGTCGACCCGGAAGAGATCAAAAAGATTATCCTGTCCATTAAATCCAAAGCCGTGGGTTGCGATGATATCAGCCGCCATATGATTGTAGCAGCTATTGATCAACTCCTTCCTGCAATCTCCCACATCATAAACTTCTCCCTGTACACCAGTGTTTTCCCTTCCCTGTGGCGTAAAGCCCTTGTTCGACCCCTGCCTAAAATACCCAGTCCCTCTCTTCCAAGTCACTTTCGCCCAATTTCTATCCTTCCTTTCCTATCTAAAGTGCTCGAGGCCAGTGTGCATAAACAACTCTCTCACTTTATTCACCGCAACTCCCTCATCAGTACATTTCAATCCGGTTTCAGGCCCGGGCACAGTACCACATCTGCTCTCCTAAAAGTGACTGATGATATAAGGCGTGGAATGGAAAACACTAAAGTTACAGTGTTAGTGTTAATAGACTTCTCCAATGCTTTTAATACCGTTAGTCACGAACTCCTTTTGTCCATTCTTTCCTATCTTATGGTCTCTCCGGAGGTATTGGAATGGTTTGCCTCTTATCTTCAGGGACGTCAGCAGTCTGTTCGTGCTGGAGACTCTTCATCGAGTTTGTGTGATCTTGCAGCTGGCGTCCCTCAAGGCGGTATATTATCTCCTCTTTTGTTCTCTATTTTTATTAATCTCATTACCACCGAGCTTCGGACTGCGTATCATCTTTATGCGGACGATTTGCAGCTTTACTGTCAGGCAGATGTTGATAACATAGCAGATGCCATTGAGGAGCTAAACCGGGATTTAGGAGTGGTTAAGAGCTGGTCTGATCGGTTTGGGGTGGCGGTTAACCCTGCCAAGTGTCAGGCTATCATTCTAGGGAGTCCCCACAGCATAAGGAAGTTGAATAGCTTGACTGTGCCACCTGTAACATTCGACAGCTCAGTCATCCCGTTTAGCTCCGATGTTAAGGATCTTGGCCTACATGTCGACACTTGTCTTGACTGGCGAAAGCAAGTCACGACTGTTAGTCAAAAAGTCACCGGAACGTTGCGGTCGCTCTATCGGTTGAAAAACCTTCTCGCATCATACATAAAGGCAATGCTTGTACAGTCCCTAATCTTTCCCATAATTGACTATGGCGATGTGTGTTACTATGACCTGAATGCAGATCTCCTCAATAAACTTGACCGGCTTCTAAATAACTGCATTCGATTCGTTTTTAATCTTCGTAAGTATGATCATGTGTCCGCGCACCGGTTGCTTTTAAAATGGCTACCCATCCGTCAGCGCAGAGAGTTGCGAGCTCTGTCAATGTTGTTTTCTATACTCGACAAACCCACTTCTCCTTCTTATCTGACTTCCCAGGTTCAATACTTGTGCTCTGCGCATAGTAAAAATCTTCGTTCCACCAATAATCGTCTTCTACGATGTCCCTCTCACAGCTCTGGTTTCATCAAATCTTCTTTCTTTGTCCAGGCAGTGTTTCTTTGGAATGCACTCCCTCTGAATACCAGGATGGCAACCAGTCGGCTTTCGTTTAAAGTAAAGGCACGTGAGCATATTCGTAAGAAATTGGCAGAATCATCCCGGCGCTGACTTACTGGATTCGTTTTCTCCTCTACCTATCGTTATTTCTCAAGACAAAGTTTTATTTTCGTTATATATATGTATGTATGTATGTATCTATGTATTAGTATGTATTATTTTTCGAGTAACCTATCCCTTATGTTGCACCTGCCATGTTTTCTCTCTGCATCACCCTAAGGTAGACTGGTAGAAAATGCCTCAGGCATTAAGTCCGCCTTTGTACAGTATTTTTTTACTTGTGCATTAAGTTTTAATAAATAAATAAATAAATAATTATTAGCCATAAGATTGTACTGTTTTGTACGCCTGCCGCATATTTTGCGTACACACATGTTCTGAGAAAATCGATCATTCGATCCACATCAATAGTCTTCTCCTGTGATTAGTTTTATCCTATTAAGGATTAAACTGTTCTAGTTATTGACATCTGTGCGTTACATGTATAACAATAGCACGTCAAAGCGATTTATATACCATACCGCATGATGGACCACACTCAAATATTTGTGAGATTTTATTCTCTTCTCCTCCCAATTAGACAGAGTTGGTAGATATTACTAGATAGCCATAAAATTATTAAAACAAAGGCAATGAAATTGTAAATCTATGACATAGGGGTTTGTCATTCACGTACATTATGTTGCACTAATTATTAGAATTTCAGCCCATTTGTCACACACAATGCAGCTTATGATATGAACCAACTATTAGTACTAATTTTTTTTAGTACTAATTTTTTTACATAATAAAATTAAATTACTAACTAACCAACCATACCTAAAAATAAATACAAGAACAAAAGGATACTTATACGTCGAAGTATTCGTTGTCATCAGGCAACGAGCCCAGAAGACTGGCTGTTTTTACGTCTTACAGTAGATTACAGTATTTACGTCACTACACTATGTAGGCGGGCATGCTGCCAACAGGGCCAGCGGCATACTCGGTTTGTGCGGCAAGTGCCGGCGGGTCTAATAACACCTACAGCATACCCGCAAGGCAAAAACCCACCAGCTGTGCCGCCGGCATAGTGTAGTGGCGTAAATACTGTTATCTTATGGGTAATCTACTGTAAGCTAATGTGTTATGGGTGCCTTAGGGGTCTCAGCAGCCGCAACAGCGGCGCAGCCCGCCGTGCTAGGGACATGAGATGGCGCAAACAAATCCACGATTAGTTGATTAATTTTTTATCAACATAAAAGAGGTCTTATTAATTTTGAATGTCAAAAGAATACGCAGTCACGTGATCAAACAGTTAGTTTCAATGTATGTAAAATGAAAAATCATATTAAACATTCCAATGATTTATTCAAAATCTTATATTTCTGTTGTCAAGTTCAAGACACTGCTGCAGTGTGCTCCTAAGGTTAGTAGCTTAGGAACACAGCGTAATGATGAGTACAATGAAGATTAAAACAGACAAATGTCTCTTTGGAATGGTGAAGGAATACGGAGCTGTATTCCGTCCATGCTTTTGTGTAAAAATTTTGATAAATGATTTGTTACCATCATCATTGGTGGCGCGACGGGCAATTTAGTGGACTGTATTTGCGATGCGGAACAAAACGATTGACATACGCTTGGAGATAGGTATTCGAGTTGCACTGAGTGTAGGACAATAGAATACAACCCGAAATAATTAGGGAGGGAAAGCACAAACCTTTTACGGGAGCCACGTGCTCGCGTCGTCGCAGGTGCCTCAAGGCCTTAGGCCAAGGCCAGCGCCAGGCATCAAGTTCTGTCCTCACACGTTAAACACAAACACTTGATTATGTTATCAATATTTTCAAGCGGAGCGGACGACGCTGATACATTCATCAAGCGATTCAATCCGTGTTCTTCGCGACAAAAATGGCGATGCGAATCCTCTCATTCTCGCGAGGTATGTGCTGGAAAGGGATTGGTCTGGGAAAAACGGATGTCAATCATATTTTGAATGTTGGCGCAACCAATTATCTTCCTGCCCTCGTCCCGCTTGTTACTTGACCCCATTATATTTTTCCATTCTTCTCTGTCAACTGTCACGTAAATTTTTCATAATTTTATCAATCAATTCGAAGTAAATAAATAAGTAACATCTAAGTTATGCCTTATTAAAACAGAATAGTTCTCAAAAAGGAAGAGATGATGGTAGCAGAATAGTTGATTTTATATAGTATAGATATTTATTTTAATTTTATGGAAAGAGCCGGCCGCCCGTCCTCCATTGTCGAAAAAATAATGAGACGTCATATAACTCGGGTCATATTATGTACATGCGGCTGAGCGTACCTGTCGTGCGTCACAATGTATCCAGGGCATTGATACGAGGCCTCCCAATATACCTGATATGGACATTTTACGACGGTATTAAGCTTTTTATGTATGAAGTATTGGCAGGGAGGGACCGCCTCGCATATATTACACAAGTAAATCACTACTGAATGTTAAGTATGGAATGCATACGAGATTTTGCAAACAAAGATTCGGTAAAACGGTTATTTCGTGATATGTAATAAAGTACTTGAAACCTACTCAGGGTTTCAAACACTTTACGTAAGAATACTTACGTTTTTATTCACCTCCAGGTTGGTATGCAAATAAAGCCAGTATGTTACGGAGACTTACAGCAGAAACACACATACATAAACTCACGGGGGTTTATCCCATGAGGGTTGGCAAAAGCTTCAGCACGCCACCTTCGACGATCCTTACATAATCGTTTTGCTTTACAGCATAATGATAATTTTATAACATGTATCTAGTAAGTGTTTGGAAAACTTATAACACTGTGTTTTAGCTGTTTTGCATGAATAGGTATCTACATAATATGGAAATTGTGTGTCCATATTGTTGAGCACAAGTTGAGCATACGCGCCAACTCGCCGTCTCGGGGCTATTTGTGTAAGAATGCGCCGAACGTTGTTGACATTAGAGCATAACAAGATCAAACAAGTGCTTCACGAACAACTTGTAACTTGTTTACTTCTCTATTTAACTGTTAAAATAGCCGCTATTTTGTCGTTTAGCAACTCGTCCAGCCGCTCGCGCTCGCTAACTTGTTGCGATGCTGCGCTCTCTTCTCCAAGCTATCTACAAACAAATTTCCATAAACGAATACTTTTTATGTTCCAAAAGATCTATGTTTCTATTCAAATACAAATATTTTAGTATTTTTTGAATAACGAATATTAGATTATATATAATTATGTATACTATATAAAAGGGACGGCAGTACTACCACCTATACAAAAAATCAAAAATGTTACACGTGCACACGGCTACAAATCAAGCTATATAAAAGGGACGGCAGTACTGCCACCTATACAAAAAATCAAAAATGTTACACGTGCACACGGCTACAAATCAAGCTATATAAAAGGGACGGCAGTACTGCCACCTATACAAAAAATCAAAAATGTTACACGTGCACACGGCTACAAATCAAGCTATAAGTTTCCGGTATAAGCTGATCTCGCATTGTATAGGATTTCCATACAGTACGAGATCAGCATAAATTGGAAATGTATAGCTTGATGTGTAGCCGTGTGTACATTTTATGTTTAGGGCTTATGTGATAAAAACTATTTGGTATTGAGAATAACAGAAGAAAGTGATTTCGCTCGGACTCGGACACGTCTACATGTAAAAGTAGTTGATTTTAGGAATAAGATAAAATACATCTTTCACTGTCCCGGTGTCCTGCGTGACGTGTTGTCTGCACATTACAGGAACTGATGGACGCTACTGATGGCGTCAAATACTTAGTGGAATTCTGGGCCGAGTCTATATAGAGTGCCATCGACACGCTCAGAAGAAGATTGTCCCCGTAAACTGCAGGAACTTACATGTTACTAAGTTTACATTGTAATAAAGGTAGATATCATTGTGGAGTTTATCTTTTAACATTGTGTTCCAACTGGAACAACTGGACCAAATGGATTTTATGAGTCTGAAATAAAAGATTTTTATTTATTATTTATTATTTATTATTTATTATAGCTACGTATTTAGGTATCGTGTACCTACGTAGGTAACAGATGAACGATTTGCGACGAAGCAAACAACAAATTGCGCATAACTATCTCAACTGATATAAGTTGTGCCAATAACTATTGGCACAACTAATATCAGCTGAGATAGTTCAATCGAGATTTCGCAGGGCCGATGAACTGTGTCCAAACACAGGCGGTTTTCGGGCTCAACACGTATTTAACCATTCATTAGTAACAGTAACATTTATTCTATGTTCACGAAATTCAATAAAACTGTCTGATGAAGTGATGTTTAAATTTCAGATTGCAAAGTAATTTACTAACTTTAATTCTATTTTAAATCAAGGACTTTGAATAGAATTGTAACTAAAAGTTGGTCAGATAATTAGAAAATTCTATCGCAATAAATTATTACTTGGATATAATTACTTTTAGAGGCTTTCATTATATAGTTTTGGGTTAATTCATTATTCTGGAAACATTGCTGGATTCCTTGAATAACTTTGTGAAATATTTTTAAAGATTTAAGCGTAATAATTATGGGAACATTCTTTGACGTGAAAACATTATGTTACTAAGACAGATGAGGCTAATGTTTTACGGGTTGCTAGCTGTTGGTTTTCATTTAGCAATTACAAGTGTCATTCACCAATTGTATAGTTGGACCTAGTGATTGTTTTATAACCCTAATGCGGGCTTTAAACAGGGGACAATAGCCACTAAATGGCAATATGGCTAGGCCGTAGGTGACTAAAATCGCAAGTTCCAAAGTAGAGTAGATTTTCACTTTTGTCGTGCTGCGATAGGTTGCATGCGGCGGGTGACTAAAATTGACCGTGCCAATTTTTGGTTGCAGGCGATCGCCCACTGGATGAAAGTCATCATTGATGCAAAATGATATAGTCACCTGCGATTTTTATCTACCGATGAGTAAATGGGGTGGTGATTCTGCTTGTGAGGCGATTTGGTATTCGACCAGTCAGGCGCTGAAAATCGACCTAGTGTAAATCCCTCATAATTATGGTTGACAGTAATTGGCATATCATAAAACGACGAGGTATAGGTAGGTTTTTGTTGTCTTTGCAACAGTTAGATGGTTTCAACCTTAGTGAAGTTTCAATTTACTGAGAATTATTGTCAAAATTGGTAAAGTAATTACAAAAACATTTACCATTTACGTTTGTTTGTAAATAGGTTATCTATAGATAATAATAATAACAATAACAGCCAATGGTTTGATAGCAAAGAGCCTCGACCAACACCTAGGGAGGCTCGCGTTGGGCAGCTGGATCAAGGGCTTGATCCAGAAAGCGGTACTCCTGGACACGGCTCGCATTGTTAGGAGGTTTCTCTCTCTGGAGCCCTGACCACCTGTAGCTTGGACCCTGTTCCCGATACCGGTGGGCTACTATTTTTTAGATTTTTAAATGTTTTTATATATTTTATATTCTAATATTTAAAAATGTAATGTATATGTATTTATTGAAATAAAGGAGATAATAATAATAATAAATTCGTTAATTTATAAAAGAGGCTCGTTTACAGTAAATACCTTTACAACTAAAATAGAGCACAATTGCTAATTTGCCTGAACCTGTGCTTCAGGCTACAAAAATGCAAAAATACTTAAAGTAATAAATTAACAATGTGTATAAAGGCTTTTTTATCTCCTTTACTTTTCGCAGTTTTTATAAACTCAATCTCCGACAAACTAATTTCTTCCTACCATCTTTATGCTGATGATTTACAGATTTACTCGCGAGCTCCTCTTGGAAATTTGTCCGAGGCTATCTTAACGATTAATCGTGATCTGGCCCGTATATGCGACTGGAGCAAGAGATATGAACTTATGGTTAACCCTATAAAAACGCAAGTTGTGGTGGTTGGCAGTTCAAGGATGGTCCCAAGGATTGACTGGACGACTCTTCCCCAAGTTTATTTTGACAACTCAGTTGTTCCTTTCAGTGAGAAAGTCAAAAACTTGGGGATATTTATTGATAAGAACTTCTCTTGGAATGCCCAGCTACAGGAAGTTAGCCGCAAGCTATTTGCATCCGCCGCATAATGAAAGAGATTGCGTAACTTTCTTCCAATTGCCACCAAGATTGCGCTTGCACAATCGCTTCTTCTACCCATCCTTGACTACGCTGATGCCAGCTATCTTGACCTTACCCAAGACCAACTCGACAAACTTGAGCGCCTTCAGAATTTTTGCATAAGGTTTATATTTGGCTTGCGCAAATATGACCATGTTTTCGAATTTCGAGTGAAGCTCAAGTGGTTACCAATACGCCTTTGCCGGAATGCTCACATTCCTTCCCTTTTGTATAATGTACTTTTCTCCCCTTCCACCCCTCTCTATCTCAAAAATCGTTTTCAGTTTCTTTGTGACACCCACACGAAATTCTTAAGGTCATCAGATAACTTGAAACTTATAATGCCTGTGCATTCCACAACTTTCCTCGACCATTCCTTCATTGTCCAGGCTGCTCGGTTGTGGAATGCATTGCCAGTTGTAATTAAACGCGCGCAGTCGTGATATGTGTTTAAAAGACTCGTAAAGGATCATTACCTGTCGTTGTGATCTGGTTCTCATACCTAACTGTAATTTTCTATGTAAAGTTATCATTTATTTTCTTTCCTTATATATTTAGTATATATGTATTTATGTGTCTAATATATACGATATGTATATATCTGTGTATCTATTTTAATATATTGTATACTTATTATTTGCGCCAACAACATCCCCATTTTATGTCCAGACCAATCACTGTCCATGCCAAAGTTGCCTGGAAGAGATTGCGGAAAGCGATAAGGCGGTAAGGCGGTTGTATATTTTGTAGTGTACTTTGTTTTTTGTTGTGTATTTTTGTGGTGTACAATAAAGTATATATAAACATCGTGAAATTTTAATGATATTTTCCCGCAGCGAAATGGTTATGTCTTGGTAATACAATCGTTTTATAACCAAATAAATTATTAGAAACAAAAAATGGCAGATTAACCATTGTGAAAAAACACCACGTGCGAGAGTTTAATCGCTGTTCTCTTTGTCGTAGGTGCGTGCGATTCGAGTAGTACCTACAAGTTACCTCTAGTGTAACTATTGAGTAGTGTTTTATCGAGTTGATGAACGTTTTTTTAATTATTTTAAAACAAAAAAATCTTAATTTTTTTTTTGTTTTACTCTATGCTTCGAAAGTACTCCTTATGGCAAGTTCTTCTGCCGCGGGAAAACAACCATTTAAATTTCACGGTGTATAAATAAATAAATAAAAGTAATAGGTAACTAAAACAGAAATTAGGTCAACAAAAGTAAAACTGCATGTTAGCGGTTTTATTTACAGACAACAAGTAAATCTTCTGTCTGTGCATAATCAATGCAATTTTTTAAAAACATATATGAGTTTGCGCACTCTTTTAGTTGGGCTTTCAATATATTTTCTAAAAGAAAGTGTGTCGTCCATTATTACCCCCAGGTATTTAATGTAGCTCGTTTTGAAGATAGCAGGGCAATTACACATGCTGACTATACAGTTTCCACATTGATGGGCATATAGATGAGGGTTAGTAATGTTAAGTTTAGGCTTGCGCATGGAGAAGTGAATATATTTAGTCTTGTCGGCATTTAATGTTAGTAATTTGCTTTGAAGCCAATTAGTCACAGAACATAAACCTAATTGAGCGATTTCAAACAGTTGATTTCTGGTCTTAGCGGTAAATATTAACGCCGTGTCGTCGGTATATGATATAATTTTACCGTCTTTAATATTTAGATTACACAAGTCATTAATATAAATCAGGAATATTGTGGGGCCCAAAATACTCCCTTGCGGAACAACAAAACCAGTATTTTTCTGCTCATCACTCGTAATATTATAATCGTAATTTATTATATTATTCTAACATACTGGTATCGGCCGTGTAAATAGTCAGTAAAAAGTTTCAGCGGCATTCCTCTTATTCCTATGGCGTCTAATTTACCCAGAAGAACAAAAACAGACACCGTGTCGAAGGCCTTGGCTAAATCGAGTAAGACTCCTAGGTAATCAACAAGTCTACTGTTTATAATTTTCTCTAGTATTTTTGAAATTGAGGGAAGTAAGGATATTGGCCTATAATTATTAAGTGCGTCTTTACTTCCGGATTTAAAGATAGGGATTACAACTGCTTTTTTTAGTCAACTAGGGAAAATTCCTTCGGCAAGACAGATTCGAAATATATGCGTTAAAAGAGGTATCAAAACTATGCTTGAAGCGTTTAAAGATCATATTGCTTAAATTATCCTATCCAGCTGCACAATAATCTTTTAGCCCAGAAATTATTCGGATTATTTCATCTGCATCAGTGTCCAACATAGCAAAAGATTTTGGGTTACAGCTATCGCTTAATTTTTAGAAAGGAGGTTGGTCGCAATATTTCGGAATCTGCGTGGCAAGAGTTTTCCCAACGTTTATAAAAAGTTATTTACATTGTTAGCTGATATGAGTGGTAAAGGATTTGCAGTAAACTCGAACTTGATTCACGCTGTTTTGAAATAATTGGTGACATTTTTAATTTGTTTCCAAAGTTGTTTACTATTTTTTACCTGCTCTATTTAATTGACTTTTATCGTATTTTTTTATATATTTCTTCAGGAGATTGTTGCAAACATTCCTGTATCTTTTATAGGTAGTTCGGATTATTATGTTATCAGAGTAACTCTTTGTTTTCTGATGAAGTTTGTCTCTGTGTCTTATACATTGAATTAATCCAGAAGGAATCCATGGCTTAATATTATAAAGTTTCTTGATTACTAAAGAAACTGTCGTATTACGTATTATTGTTTGTTTGACTTGTCTAATTAAATACGATAAAGCTAAATTAGTGTCAGCAGTATTGTAAACTAGGCCAAAATCAATGTTGCATAAATCATATTCGAGTTTGTTTATGTTTAATTTGCGAATAGTCAGAGGACGATTTAGCTTAGGCAGCGATAAATTTACTGTTAGTAACAAGCGTAGTATAAGTCAGGCTAGTTTTGATCATCATATGATCTAGGCAAGAACCGCTGATGAGTAGGCAATGTGTGAGCGGGAAGAAAACCATGGTATAAGCAGATGTTAAGGTAATCTTGGGTCCCTGCATCGCAGTTTTCAGAACCAATGTTTATATTTAAATCACCTGTTAGTATGACGTTCTTAAATGAACTCTCAAACTCAAACTCAAACTCAAAGCATTTATTTCAATTAAACCATTTACAGGCACTTTTGAATTGTCAAAAAGTCGATCAGTTAGAAAGTTGAAGCTAGTTGCCCATTCCAAAACGTAGATCTCTATGGAGAAGAACGGGCCAGAAACTCCACGGACACTCTTTTATAATCAAGTTGAAATATTACAAAATCTTGGGAACATTATTCTTGTTGCTTCTGTATGTGAGAACAATAAAAAAAAATATATATAAACAATTCTAAATACAAGATAAAAATAAGCCCTGGAAGTTAGGAGATGATCAGTCTCAACCGACAGCGCCCGTTCACGAACTTGTCGCCTGGATCAGCACCATCCAGCTCAACCATTTTGTAGGGAACCGAATGATCCAACACACGCGCCACCATCAGTGAGACATTTATGTGAGCATGACATACTCTCAACTGCCATGCTTTTTCAAGTCAACGTACATCATAACAACACAATAAACGGATGCATGGTACTCACTTTTACAAAATTTAAACAAAATGCTTCTAAATTATACAAAACTATAACGAGCAAAGTGCTTGGAGAAACTGGTTGAAGGATCTGTTAAAAGGATCAAGTTTCTAGTACATTCGAACAAAACTTGACTGACAAACTGCCAACTCTGACCCAAGATATATTTTTGACCTTCATAAAACTGACCCACAACTCTGGCAGGAAAGACGCCGAGAATTGCAACTACATAATAAAAGTTCCAGCCGTCATTCGTAAGGCCCTCATCACACAGGACAGATTATTTATTAATTGGACATCCTGCCCGGTACGAGATTTCACACTTGTAACTAGATGTTACAAGTGCCAGCAGTACGGTCATGCAGCTAAGACTTACAAAATACTTGACCCCATTTGTGGACATTGCGGTGAGGAAGGGCACTCAAGCCAGGACTGCGAGAAGAAAGCCAATCCACTGAAATGTGCTACATGTACGCGCTTTAAAAAAGAAGCCAACCACAAGACAGGAGACATAGATTGCCCAGCTAAAAAGACTGCCGAATACAGGTATATAAATTCGATTGATTATGAAGGCGCCTAAGAGCGCTGCACACTTGAGTATATTTTAGACTTATTTTTTTTTTATTGTTACCTTTAGTTTAATATGGATGATAACTTAATCACAGTTATAGATAACACGTTTGTAACTGTGTCAAAGACATGTATGTGACGTTGAGGACTGCATAAAATATCTTTCCGAATTTCAAAATTCACTAACCGTACTGACCCAAAATATTCGTATTATTTTTAAGAACATAGACAGCTTTAACATTTTTGTTCATATATAAGATATAAGAGCCTAAGCTTATCAACACAATAATATGATAGATAAAGCTAGTACCTGCTTCTGTGTAGTAAGTACTTATAAGACCCTAAGCTTATCAACACAATAATATGATAGATAAAGCTAGTACCTGCTTATGTAGTACTTATAAGAACCTAAGCTTATCAACACAATAATATGATAGATAAAGCTAGTACCTGCTTATGTAGTACTTATAAGAGCCTAAGCTTATCAACACAATAATATGATAGATAAAGCTAGTACCTGCTTATGTGTAGTACTTATAAGACCCTAAGCTTATCAACACAATAATATGATAGATAAAGCTAGTACCTGCTTATGTGTAGTACTTATAAGACCCTAAGCTTATCAACACAATGATATGATAGATAAAGCTAGTACCTGCTTATGTAGTACTTATAAGACCCTAAGCTTATCAACACAATGATATGATAGATAAAGCTAGTACCTGCTTATGTGTAGTACTTATAAGACCCTAAGCTTATCAACACAATGATATGATAGATAAAGCTAGTACCTGCTTATGTAGTACTTATAAGACCCTAAGCTTATCAACACAATGATATGATAGATAAAGCTAGTACCTGCTTATGTAGTACTTATAAGACCCTGAGCTTATCAACACAATAATATGATAGATAAAGCTAGTACCTGCTTATGTAATACTTATAAGACCCTGAGCTTATCAACACAATAATATGATAGATAAAGCTAGTACCTGCTTATGTAGTACTTATAAGACCCTGAGCTTATCAACACAATAATATGATAGATAAAGCTAGTACCTGCTTATGTAATACTTATAAGACCCTGAGCTTATCAACACAATAATATGATAGATAAAGCTAGTACCTGCTTATGTAATACTTATAAGACCCTGAGCTTATCAACACAATAATATGATAGATAAAGCTAGTACCTGCTTATGTAGTACTTATAAGACCCTGAGCTTATCAACACAATAATATGATAGATAAAGCTAGTACCTGCTTATGTAATACTTATAAGACCCTGAGCTTATCAACACAATAATATGATAGATAAAGCTAGTACCTGCTTATGTAATACTTATAAGACCCTGAGCTTATCAACACAATAATATGATAGATAAAGCTAGTACCTGCTTATGTAGTACTTATAAGACCCTGAGCTTATCAACACAATAATATGATAGATAAAGCTAGTACCTGCTTATGTAATACTTATAAGACCCTGAGCTTATCAACACAATAATATGATAGATAAAGCTAGTACCTGCTTATGTAGTACTTATAAGACCCTGAGCTTATCAACACAATAATATGATAGATAAAGCTAGTACCTGCTTATGTAATACTTATAAGACCCTGAGCTTATCAACACAATAATATGATAGATAAAGCTAGTACCTGCTTATGTAATACTTATAAGACCCTGAGCTTATCAACACAATAATATGATAGATAAAGCTAGTACCTGCTTATGTAGTACTTATAAGACCCTGAGCTTATCAACACAATAATATGATAGATAAAGCTAGTACCTGCTTATGTAATACTTATAAGACCCTGAGCTTATCAACACAATAATATGATAGATAAAGCTAGTACCTGCTTATGTAATACTTATAAGACCCTGAGCTTATCAACACAATAATATGATAGATAAAGCTAGTACCTGCTTATGTAGTACTTATAAGACCCTGAGCTTATCAACACAATAATATGATAGATAAAGCTAGTACCTGCTTATGTAATACTTATAAGACCCTGAGCTTATCAACACAATAATATGATAGATAAAGCTAGTACCTGCTTATGTAGTACTTATAAGACCCTGAGCTTATCAACACAATAATATGATAGATAAAGCTAGTACCTGCTTATGTGTAGTAAGTACTTACAAGACCCTGAGCTTATCAACACAATGATATGATAGATAAAGCTAGTACCTGCTTATGTAGTACTTATAAGACCCTAAGCTTATCAACACAATGATATGATAGATAAAGCTAGTACCTGCTTATGTGTAGTACTTATAAGACACTGAGCTTATCAACATAATAATATGCCCTATCTTACTTCTTCTTGTTAGCGTATCTATAGCTAAATGTTCAATATTCTTTGGCCCAACAATGAGCTGCGTGAACTCCGGTCACCGACGCAGCCATAAAATCATCAAATTACTATATGAGCTGGTCATCGCTTGTTACTGAAGGTTGCTGCGCAGCCATCACCGCCACACGTGAGGGGTACCACTCGGAGTATTGCGCGCAAGAGCATGAATGATACCATCTATGCAACACGGTAAATGCGCGCAGGGATTGAAACAATACCAGCAATGTTGCATCACCGAAAGGACTAACAAAAGACAGAATTGTGTGGATTACATTTAAAAGTACATTTATAAACCTCATTTTCAGCCATTGCTGTAGGAACTGCTATAACTATAATGTGCGGTTTGCACTTTTTAGGTTCGTCGACGGTAAGCCCTGACGAAACGAGTTGGACTGTTTGCCTTAGCTTTTCTAGGTATCTTTGGTCTCGGTGCTGATTATCAGTCCTCCTTTTCCTATTTTCTGGATGCCTCGTACTTTCAGCTTCATTTCTCCAGGGCTTATGATTTTTTGGACCATGTTTATGGTTTCATCACTGGTCTTCGAGTTATCACAGGGGTAGATCGCCACGGAACTAAAAGTATTTGGGCGAACAAAGCTGTTGGACCCGTTCTTCACCATATCCAAGATGTAGTAGCCGCATTCTGTTTCGTACAGGACTCCTGGATTGTTCGGTTCATCTCTGTTAGACAGTCTGATAGGTTTCGTGCTTCGGTCATTGTTTTAAGAGGTATGGGTCTGTATGGCTTTTTTCTTAAGCGACTGGTATTAAACAGCCATTTGCGAAGCGCCATGTTCAATTTTTCTACAAAGATTGCAAATGTTTAGCTTCTGCTCAGCGTTAAGCTTTCCATCACTAGCAATAAGCACAGACCTCATGGATCCCATCCAGTTCTGAATCTCCGGAGTGGACACTACTTCAATAATCTCATCTTGGTCCTTTCTTACTTGTTGGGGCGGTGTCGGAGCCGGGGTCGGTGTCGGTGGAGGGCTGCGTCGCATCATTGCGCTCCGATTAAAGGGGCTGCCTTCCATATATCACAAAAATTACAAATGATCCAGTCATTTCATTACTTTAACTTATCACTTAAAATGTTTCTTTGTAGAACATGCTAATACACAAAAACTAGGTCACTATTTAAGCAAACGTTAATTTATTTAATTTCTTTAAATGCATTGATGTGCATGTCTATAATGCTTTGAATGCCTACGTATTATCAATGAATATAAAAAAAATACAAACGTTATTTTGTGATTACATTTTGTTTTTGCTATCACAGCTGCACCGCTGACACAAAGCCATCGTTCTGCTCGGCACCTCCCAGCCAGCAGGTATCTCTACCTCATCGACTATCCTTTATATCCCCCAAATTATTTCCCTCTTGGTAAATTTAATCAAAGTGCCTGCGCTGAAATATTAAAGGTAAAATTGGTTGCTTGCCATCAAGCAGTAAATAATATTCCTAATTTATTGGATATAAGTAAAATTAATAATGCAAACTCGTTCGACAGTAACCTTCGTTTTTTGTAGAGATAAATTAATTGGTAAAGGTCAAGATGGTTTACTTTATTCGCTTTGTAAAATTTTCGTCCTTGTTTTTTTTTTAACTTTGGTACCCAAGTTTACACAATACTAATCTACTAATACAGGTATATCCTGAATAATTTATCCACAATTCTACCGTGTGAGATTCAAGAAGCCTAAAATTATGCCATTTTAATAATACATGAGAATAGGTACCGTACTCAACTTGTACATCAGTCGATCCTGTCGTTACCGGCTTATGTAACTACCTGATTATAAGACAAAAGCAATTGATCCGGCGCATGATTAGTCACGCTTACATCACGTGTCGACTCTAATTGATTTCTTTTATCGAAGGCTCACAATAGCAACACGTGAAGATCTCGTGCGAAGTGCGGACGACGCGTGTTTTACCGAACACCGCTATAAAACGTTTTATGGCGAATTTCGTTTTCGTTTTGCGTATTTCGTTAGGAATGCGGAACTCGCCTCCTCTTGGACTATGAGAATACTTGTGTGACGCGATTGAGACTTTTATGGCGTTTAGAGAAATGCCGGAATAGAACTGTTACGTATTTTGTTTATTTTTTTGTACTTGTTGGCTGAAACACTGTTTAAAAAATTTTGATTTTGCGAAAATGAGGACGCACGGGCTCGCAAAAGATGGAAGGAGTTGAGGGAGGCCTATGCCTTTACTGCTTATTAGCCTACGCGTCTAGTAAAAAAAGGTTTCGCATAATTATATTCGGACAATGAGTACCTTATATTGAAGAAACTGTGTTCATACTTGCAACTATTTTTAATAGGGTGAATGTTTTGTTGGAAAAATGAAACTTATTTGATGTTAACAGTGATTACATTCATGAAACTAACATGGTTCTCTTATATTACAACATTGAAAGCCCAGCAGCGTGCCTCATAGACAACAAATTCAACATTCTTCTCCCTCCGCTATTTACGCGGATGTTCCTGAAACAGTATGTCGGTATAAACAGCAGGTACCTACACGTTTTATACGAATATGACCAACATAGAAACAGTCAAACGGAATAGTAAAAAAATACATCGCCATACATGTGTAGGTACATCCGTATATTATGTTCTAAGCTTATGAAAGTTATAAATTTGGGAATCTTACCTACAGTAGCAGATTTTACGAGTTCAGTTCGGTAAGGGTAGGATGGGGTAAAAAACGGTTCCATCCTGGGTTAGCGTTGTCGGATGGGCGAGACCGTCGGCGGCTGGTTTACGAGCGCGATATAAACCTGAATCATAACACAACAGCTGAACACAAACACTGGATAATGAGATTACACAACGTTGCTACGTACTGGGTTTTGATTTAAAGTAGTTTTGTTTGAAATAAAATAAAGAAATATAGGTATGAACTTCACAGTCAGCCATAACGATGTCATTAGTGCCTGGCGGTCAAATATAGGGACAGCATGATCACTTGACCTTTCATTTGTTCGCACCGATGTTTGCCAATAATTCCAGGCTTGGATTTTCCAATATTCATACACCCACTGAGAGCGATACCTTCGGCCACAAAACTGATGCAACATCTAATCTAATGTAATGTGACTGACCGGCACCACCCCACTGCAGGGCAAAGGCGCTCTCTCCCTTTTCCACACAATTCTGTCTTTTGTTAGTCCTTTCGGTGATGCAACATTGCTGGTATTTTTTCGATCCCTGCGCGCATTTACCGTGTTGCATAGCTGGTATCATTCATGCTCTTGCGCCCTCACGTGTGGCGGTGATGGCTGCGCAGCAACCTTCAGTAACAAGCGATGACCAGCTCATATAGTAATTTGATGATTTTATGGCTGCGTCGGTGACCGGAGTTCACGCAGCTCATTGTTGGGCCAAAGAATATTGAACATTTAGCTATAGAAACGCTAACAAGAAGAAATAAGATAGGGCATATTATTATGTTGATAAGCTTAGGGTCTTATAAGTACTACATAAGCAGGTACTAGCTTTATCTATCATATTATTGTGTTGATAAGCTTAGGGTCTTATAAGTACTACACATAAGCAGGTACTAGCTTTATATATCATATTATTGTGTTGATAAGCTTAGGGTCTTATAAGTACTACACATAAGCAGGTACTAGCTTTATATATCATATTATTGTGTTGATAAGCTTAGGGTCTTATAAGTACTACACATAAGCAGGTACTAGCTTTATATATCATATTATTGTGTTGATAAGCTTAGGGTCTTATAAGTACTACACATAAGCAGGTACTAGCTTTATCTATCATATTATTGTGTTGATAAGCTTAGGGTCTTATAAGTACTACACATAAGCAGGTACTAGCTTTATCTATCATATCATTGTGTTGATAAGCTTAGGGTCTTATAAGTACTACACATAAGCAGGTACTAGCTTTATCTATCATATTATTGTGTTGATAAGCTTAGGGTCTTATAAGTACTACACATAAGCAGGTACTAGCTTTATCTATCATATTATTGTGTTGATAAGCTTAGGGACTTATAAGTACTACACATAAGCAGGTACTAAATTTGTCATTATTATTTCTTCTTTAAATTACATTTCCTCGACATTTTCCTAAAATAGTATCTCCGTTCTGATTTTCCTACCAGAATAAACGCGTACATTTGACCGGGTTTCTGACATATGACTTTGATCCCGAATATGTTGTGAGTGAGCCTAGAGATAGTAAGTAATAAGGAGTTATCGTCATGTCTCACATGAATAGAACAAAAGAAACTCATGTCAGCCGGGGTCAACGCCCCGCGCAATATATCCACATTACCCTCGTTCTAAACGAATAACTAGAGGGTTCCTACTTTACCTTTTTGTTAGATAACTAAGTACTGTTAGGTACTCGTAGGATTCCGCCTTTACGTTGCCAATTAGTCTCTGAACATGATTGCAATCAAGCGGTCACGGGCTTGTAGGCTACAAGAAAATCGTTAACCCGCGTCCGCCGCGTCCTCATCGTCCCAAGTAACAGATAATACCGCAAAACCTACCGATCCTGCTGATACGGATCGTAACCAGGTAACTATCGGTTACGACAACCGCCACTTTTTGTTAAGATCCTACGTACTGTCATTCATTTTAATGGGCCGATTAAAATGTTCATTGTGATGTAAAACAGGGGTTCTGAGGGGCGAGGCGGTAAGCGGCGGGGGGAGGACGAAAGATTGGAAAAACGCGAGTAATCAAAGAATTAATTGATTCGCGGCTAGCGGCCGGTAGGTACCTTTGTTCTTCGTTGTGGTCTAAAAAAGGGGATTACGTTTGTTCCTGAGGGGTTTTTAAGAAATTAATTGTTTTATAATTGTTGAGGAGGAGAGCTGTTTGGATACTTGCGTTTGATTGGGAATCAGACGGAGGTAGGGGGGAGGAAATAAATTATTTATCGTGATTTAATTTTCTTTTTTTATTTATGAAGTTTGGAATGGAAGATTTATATCTAATTTCTTACGTACTTGGTTATTAGCAAATAGAAAATATTAATTTTCCAGGTGATACAGTAAGCATACATAGGTTAATACGTCAAGTTGAGACGACATTATTTAATAGCTTAATTATTACCTACAGCTAGTTACATAATTATATTATTTGCCAGTGTACCCCAAACCAGACAGTTAGTCTGTATCTATTCCTGGAGTTTATTGCTGTGACAACTTACTTTGAGCCTTAGTTAGAGTTACCTTACTAGCTCTATTACTGTCGTGGTCAAAACCGCTCAGTTCATCATAGTGTGTTTCCATCTAATAAGATTCTATTTATAACCGGTTTGGGACAGCATTTTACTACTATTATTACTAAAATTTTCCATTTTTTTATGATTTTCTTGAATTATTTTTGTTCGTGACAAACTTGTAACCCACATATTAAATGAACCTAGTTGATTCGTACTTAGATAGTAAGTGAATGATGTGGTCTCTTATAATTGGAAGCGCGTACTAAAATTCGTCCTGGTTATGTTAAGGTGTGGCCTCTGCTGGCGATCCAAGAAATAAATATGTAAATAAATAAAATTTGAAAATGCACGAAATACCCCTTGCTTTGGTAGACAGAAAACACGTTAGTTCGATAGTCACTCGTTAATTATTGTAACATACAAAACGCATTGTGTACATTCTACAACATTTATCTTTCATTCCGTCATTGAGTAGTAAGCCGAAATGTCAAAATCAAAACACTTTATTTCACATAAAACTGCAAGGGCACTTATGAAACGTCAGAAGCTAGGTGCACGTTTCCAATTTGCCGCTTCCTATGGAGAAAAGCCGGCAAGAAACTCCACGGTTACTCTTTTAAAAATAATTGGCTAATACAATGTTTTCAAATTACAGTGATGATGTCAAAATATAATTACGAGAATATGTCAGAAATTGTAAAAAATAAAAAGAATAAAAATTAACATTGTAATTTGGGAGCAGTTAATAGACTCTCACATAGTTATGCTGTTAATGAGGTACCAGGGAAGCCACTTGTGCAGAAGGAATTAATGCCAAACTTCCCTGTCTTCTACGTAGTCTTATAATATGCTTTTTTGATAAGGACACGTTTGATGTGAGTTTTAAACTTTCCATCGCTAAGTTCTGTAACCGACTTTGGCAACTTGTTATAGAAGCGGATACTGTTTATTAGAAATGACTTGCTAGTTTTAGTTAATCTGAATTTTGGAATCACAATTTCATCTTTACTACGTGTAATTAGATTATGGAAGTCGTATCTTTTTTTGAAAAGACCTAAGTTTTTGCGAACATTCAAGATTTGGTCATTGTGCAACATTTATTTTTTAGGTAATATTTTGTAAAGCGTTGAAACGTTACATTCATTGATTCACGTTACTTGAATGCAGACAGGAAATATATTAATTAATGAATACAGATTGAACTTATAAATATTATTAAACTTACAATGGCTTGAAGGCTTGTGGCTAAATAATGCCAGCCGCACGGGTTGATCGATCAGGTGAAGCTACGCTTGCCGCGGTTGGAACGTGGATTTCTGATCATCTCTACATACCAAGACCCTGCCGTGCCTCGGAAAGCACGTTAAGCCGTTGATCCCGGCTGTCTTTCGTGGATCTATCACAGTTGTTACGGGTCGTCAGAAGCCCGAAAGTCTAACAACCAGTTTTACCAAGGAGTATCGTGTTACCCAGTAACTGGATTGTGGAGGACAGATAGGCAGTCGCTTCATGTAAAATACTGGTATTCCACTGCATTCGGTTAGACTGGAAGCTGACAACAACAGAGCTGGGAAAAGGCTAGGTACATGATGATGATATTAGACTTATGATAGCATCATCATCTGCTCAGCCTTTCCCCAACTATACGGGTATTGAGGTCAGCTTCCAACCTACGATAAGTAGTTACTTAGTGTCTTACTTTGTTTTCTCGCATTTATGCTTCCTAACAATTTACATGTGACGTCATCCTCTTTTCTGATGTGCGGGAGCAGCCTCCAGCCAGTGTGTATTATTGCGTGCAGTAAGTGCGAGCTTAATGCTGAAGCGAACAAAGCATTTGCCATTGCGAATAATTCACTCGCCGAACTAGCAGCGTTTAAGTGCCCTCCAGCCCGATCTAAGCTTTGTTTTCGTACTTTTCTTCACATCTGACCTCCCGAGCATACTAATTTGCACCTTATTATTATCACTAGTAGGTCTCAATTTAATTGGTTGTGTCGGTGTTTTAGTCCGTTTACGCACCTCAAGAGAATTTCTTTCGAATGTCTTTTATATATCTCCGCGGGTATTATCCGCTGTATTCGCGAGAAAAATCTCTATTGCACCGGGTACAGATGCATTTCCAGTGATTTTCTACTTTCACCCCTCCCTCCCTGCCGTACCGCTCCCCGCACCCTATACTAGGTTGCTTCGTTAGGTTCTCGCCGTGTTTTAGTTTTGTTTCATTAACTGAGCAAGTTAGTGAGCTCGTTTTGTTTCCCAACTAAATGTGTCGCGGATTAGAACAGGAAAGGTGTCAGCCGCGAGTGTACGATGCGGGTCTCGTCGGTACATACTTAATTGGTTTTCGGCTGCAGCCAAATTGGTTTATGTAAGTTTCCGTTGTATCTCCGTTATTTAGCCAATTTATTCAGAAGTAGATTGTGCAAATAATGTTCCTTAAAAATACTTCAAATGGAATCAGCTTTTTGAGACTATAATAGAATAGAATAGTTTTACTTTAAAACAGGTAATTTCATAAAAAGATTTAAAAAATAAGGTAGTGTGCTATGTTTTGCCAATATTGGCATACAGATGATTAAAAACAATTAAGTGAAAACTATTTAATAACAATATTAGAATTAACAATATAATTATAATTATTTCAGTACATAATTGTGCATGCAAGCAAATTAAAAATTACAATTCAGAGTCTATCATAACAAAACTTGTAAGTCAATTTAGGAGATTATTAAAGTAATGTCAGTATTAATAATTAAAGAGATTGCGGTCGTTACGAAACTCATCTAAACTATAATAACATCTGTCAAGCAGTAACCCGTTAAGTGTTTTTTTTTTAAATTTTTGCAATGGCATACATTTTATCTCATCGGGTATTTTGTTGTATACTTGTGAAGCAACACCAAAGAACCGTTTCGTCATTAGAGAAGTTTTAAATTTTACGAGGCATAATCCATGCATATATTGAGCACGGTGTCTGTGTATTGTATCGGTGTCTTCTTTACTGTACATAGTTTTTTGAATAAATGTAGATTGGTTTTTATAAATAATGCAGTTTCCAGGATGTATAATGCTGGTAGGGGTAATATTTAAAACTTTTAACAATATGGAATGTAACTATCTGTTGTTTTTAAACCACACATTGAACGTACACATCTTTCTGCATCCTGAAAACAAGTTCCTATTGGTTGAAAGTCCCCAAAAAATAACACCATACCGCAGAACTGACGCAACTAGTCCATGATAGGCTGTTGATAGTGTATCAGTATTTACTCTTTTTGAAAGTTTATATAGCAAATATGCTGATTTACTTAACCGCTTGCAAATTTCCTCTAACTGTGGTTTCCAAGTTAGTTTATTATCTGTAGTTATACCTAAGAACTTTGCGTTACTAGCTTCTTCTACTTTAAAATCACCATAAGCAACACTAACTAGTGGTTTATCAAGCCATTGGTGAAAGTGTATTACTTTAGTTTTGTTAAGATTAATTACTAGATTATTATCACTAAGCCAATTTATTATTTTATATAGAGAATTATTGATGTCATTTTGATAATTATTCGGATTATTACATTCTATATTAGCCGTGCTGCATAGAGTACCAATTTCTATCCTGAGATTTTTTTTTTGAGAAATAAGACCAAGACTTATAATATCGAGCTTTTCGTAGAGGAAAATGATTATATCCAACCGTCAGTCAGTCCGTTGTCAGCGCTTATAAAAAAATTCAGTTAAGCACTCACTGATAGTATAAAATTGTCGATGCTTGCTACAAGGATCCATAAATAACGCGCTCCCGCGGTAATCCTGCGGCTCGGGAACCCCCCGGGATTGCGGCCGTGGCCTTCCTTCGTGGGCGTAAGCCCATCTGTTTCGAATTAAACCCTTGCAGTTTAGGGTTAAAATGAGTTTTTTATTGTATTACTGGCGAATGAGTAATTATTATATGGGTCGTTGGGACCCCTATCGGGTCATTCTCGAACCATTTAGGGGTTTAAAGTCGCTTGATCATAAAATAATCGTGACCTTTCGTCTGAGCATTTTGTGTGATTTATTTTACCTAAATTTATAGTAGTCGGTAGAGATTCAATAATTTGTTCAATTTGGAAAGTACATAAGTTCGCCAGACTAGCGTGCAGGTATTGAATGATGTCGATGATGTCACAGTGGGCGTACAGGGAACACAGTTGACAAGAAGAATAGTATGCTTAACAATGACTTAGTTATACAAAGGACATGAGAGCTAATAATTCATTATTTATTCTCAAAGTAATGCATTTCTTTTATTAGATTTCTGTTATTATGAAATCATATTTTATGTTTTTCTGTGCACTGAGATCTAATGCACATATGTCTACATACCTACATGTTTTCAAAGGAAGTTATTTTTTACCGTAGAATTAAAATAAAAATTCGTTAAGTTAAGTACCTATGTTTTTACAGAATTGTTTTTGAGGAAAAATGTCTAAATTCGGGTAAAGGAAACTTGAGATGTTTTAGTAAATACGGAAGAACTCTGAAACAACGCTAAATCCTAGCATTCACCGTGCGACCCCAGAGACGCACAGTTGTTCAGACGCTGCGTTTATGGCTGGCTTTACGATCGTTGCGGGTGGCGTTGCGGCTGTAGGTCAACAGACACGCACAATATCCTCACTACGCAGATTTTGGATTGCCCTTTACTTACAACCTACATGATTATTATTGTGCTTTTACGAATTTTGTAACGAATGTTTCTATTATTTTATAAAGTGGCACAAACTAATAAAAATAACCAGTACGATATTATGATCTCCAAAATTAAGTAATTTTTTAAAGAGTATCAACATATTGTAAGCACTGGATTAACTTCTTTTACTAAATTAAAATTAAAATATGTATCCTAAACTAAAACTCAAATTACGAAAATGATAAAAGTGTCCAACAATCCGTTAGATGCGGGAAGCGGAATCGGTCGAAGTGGCAGAGCTTGGGGGAGGTTTATGTCCAGCAGTGGACATCTTTCGGCCGAAATTATGAACCAAGACTTCACACAATGTGTGACTATTGCATCAAATTGTTCCGAATTTTATATAGCAAACTGGCGCTGGTAAAGTTGATATCATCATCATCATCAGTTCAGCCGAAAGACGTCCACTGCTGGACATATGCCTTCCCCAAAAGGGGGGGATTTGCCATAATCGCCTCGCTAGGCGGGTTGGCGATCGCAGTATGGTGGTCAAGTGCATAGAGAACGCTGCATTCTCTAGTAAGTCCCTTAGAAATTTGATATAATACCTACGAACTACGATTAACCCAATCTACGGTCAGGGAAATTAATGTCAAGCAAATTGACAACCTACGTCAATTTGCAGTGTTAATAGCTAATTCATAAGACGCAAATTGTCCGTAGATTTAAATCACATCTTTCATTCTTCGACAGAATGAAAGATGTGATTTAAATCTACGGACAATTTGAGTTGCTAGTTTGATGTTTGAACAGGCTGCTTTAAAAAGTCACGTGTGTTTCTGAGTATATACCATATTTATAAGTAGCTAAGTCTACCTATATGAGGTATTGTCAAGACAATCCCCAATAGTGCAGCCTTACTAATGCAAACAAATGGCCCCCACACGGTACATCGTGAACAGTTCGTCGCCAGCCCACGCTCCCGCGGTGGTACTTAACACCGACTGTTCGATGTGCTCTCTCCATCGCGGGACTATCGTGCCGCGCATTACTCTTCGTCAGGCGGTAAGCTGCTGAGCTGCTGAGTTGCTGAGCGAGCTGGAACATTGTAGTCACACATCTATCTTGTACGGAGAGGAGAAATAAGAAATTGGAATAGCAATCAATTGTTTATTCACGGCTACAGGTCGCTTGAGAGGATAAGATAAAAACTCTTTATTAAATATCACTTAACTTACAATGGAAGACTTTTATGTATGTAACTAACTTTACAGGCTTTATATGAACGAGCTTGCCAACTGTCGTCCACAAACGTTATACGTTACGTTATAACTCTTCATATAATGGCATCCATAAATGAAGAGATAAACACTATTAGAAAAAGAGTAGTCAATAAGCTCGGATAGTTGAAAGCGCCCATCCCTACTTTATAATATTAATAGCTTTTGCTCGTGGCTTCACCCGCGTGGATATCGGAATATATCGCACGGGAACGTAGGTACTACGGGGATTAAAAGTACCCTATGTGTTAAGCCAGGTAAACAATGTCTACTTTAACATACCAAAAGGATACTATCATGCATTACTGTAAAGTAAGGTATTACTTACGTCTAAGCAAGTATGTTGGCTCGCCTTCTCACACTTCTTATATAGTATACGCGGTGCGGCGCGCGGAATGATATGGTTGCTGGAGAATAAAAAATCCTAAAACCTAAAAATAGTATCGGAATACATAACGGAACAGAAAATTACCTACTTGAATCCCAATTTTCAAGGCAACTGTAAAACGGAAATTTAATACAAAAAAAAAATTAAGGTAAAGTAAATGGTTACCTGAATAATTCAGATTACGCTTTTACTTACGTTGTTATTCACAGGGGGTTAGGACTATTAATTTTTATTTATACTTAAAGTACCTCTTTATATACTACATTAGAGGTTCTGCCCTCATGTGCTAACACAACCAGGATGCTAGATTAGCTCACTCTCGAGCAGGCCACGTGAAACTGGCCGTGCGAGAAGCAGTCCCCTCTAAGATCAATTCTCGCTGTTGTCAGTGGCTGACCCGGAGACTTATTAACCGTCATTGTGACACATACCTTAAGGAGGAACTGCAGCCTTTTTAACTTGAATGGGTACTCCAACAGTATTAGTGGTATCCGCGGTATATACCTACACCGATTCACCTCGAGCACAGCCAGTAAATAGAAATGCCACAGGTACGGAAATAAGGAAAATTTAAATATTATTACTCAGTACTTCTGAGAACAATAACTTTACCAGGGATCCAATCCCTTAGTAAAGTTATTGTTCTCAGAATTACTAAGGTGTCTTTAGCGATGGCGAAAATGAGCTCAGCGATTATGAGATAGTACGGGTTTTTAACCGACTAGGGGATGATTTTAGAAAAACGGCTCAAGGCTTTCAAAACCAATTTTATGGGTTAGCTTTAAAATTTACTTTTTATTTACAAATTGTTCATCCCCTATTTTACATTCTTCTAGGATGGTTTTTGAAAAACGCTGATACATGTAATTATTAATTACCAACCAAAAGACTAAATACAAATCAGAATGATAAATACCAATTTTTATTTTCCATGCAAGCTTTCATCCTCTATTTAAGTCCCTTTGGGGTTGAATTTCGAAAAATCCTTTTTTATTCCTTGTCTACATTATAAAGGAAACTTCTGTGCAAAATTTCAGCTTAATAGGTCCAAGCGTTTGCGCGGGGCGTTGATGAGTCAGTCAGTAAGTCAGTCTGGACTTCTGTTTTTATTTTTATGTGTCACCGTAAAATTGTAAATACCATTAGATTATAATCTATCTCGCGAGCTTGTGAACTGTGAAAAGATTGTGAACTGTGAGATACTGCTCAAAATTTAACGCATAATTTTTCGGTAGATTATAATCTAACGAAGTGAGACTGCCAAATTGTGAAATGGCATGCGACGGAACCCATCTCGCGCGTTGATTGGTTGAACGGCATATACCCCGCGCTGCCATATTTGTTCGTTAATTTATTTGTTGTCGAATGTAAATAAACAGTGTTTTGGTAATTGTATATTGATTTCATGTTGAAAATAACTCACAGCTTTAGAATGAAATACATAAAATTGATAATATAACGCGCGACGGATTGTGATTTACCAGTTTCACTTCGATAGATTTTAATCTACCGAAAAATAATGCGTTAAATTGTAAGCAATACGGTGCAGTTTACAATTTATCGACTAACTGTCGATAACCGTATGATTGTGAACACCGTTTAATCTTATAAACTAACGGTGTTCACGATCATACGGTGACATATACACCGTGACATTTTAGTCGTCTTACAAAGGTGGTCCACTCAATGTATGCGTCATTAAATACCTCTAGGAGCGATTAAAACATTATTACCATTAATTATGACGATAGATATAAAGAAAAATAAATAATGCTTTAGAAATATGAAACACCCTCCCTCTCAATAAAGTTTACGTATCGAACGGTCTAAGATATCTTACCTACCTACCATTACATTCCATCATTAATTCCATCTCCAAAACAGGGTGTTTCAAACTTCGTCATGCGTCTTAGTGAATGATATTTTAATTTTTTAAATTATGCGAAAGTTCAAAAATATTTTTATTTGTATATGATTAGTAGTCATTGGATACATGAAGTGGGCTGCCGTTGTAAGACGACTAAAATGTTACTGTGTATAGTAGAAGATAGATACATAGATAAATGCGAAAGTAATTCTGTATGTTTGTCTGTTACACTTTCACGCCTAAACCGCTGAACCAATCGTCATGAAATTTGGCAGAGATATATGGGATATGGAGAAGGACATACGCTACTTTTTATGTGATAACCGACATCCACGCTGGTTGAGCCGTGGGCAAAAGCTAGTTCTATATAAAACAAGGAATAATCAGTATCCATAATCAAAATCGAATACCAGTTTAACTCTCCAGTAGGCTCTTCAATCCGTTGAATTTTTTTGTTCTTATAAGCTGTTTTTGTTTGCGTAAGAGTCCACACGAACACAACAAAATATAATTTGAGTCCACATCATTATCATCATCATCATTTCAGCCGAAAGACGTCCACTGCTGGACATAAGCCTCATTTGAGTCCACATAAGCTCGCAAAATATAGGAGAAATCCCAGTAAATACCGCGCCTTTTACATATTCTGCGGTATTTATTTTAAGATTTATGCTGAATCAAATATAGCCAAATAACAAAAGACGTCAGTAATTTTATCCCTACATTTGTCTGAAATACATTTGATGTGGAGTGTGCGCTCATTGTTCGCTTTATCGCCGCTGTGCTTTTAAACCTGCTCAAATATGTGCATTACAGCACAATGGCTGAAACAGAACACGCATTCGTTGAGAGCTCGCTATAAATATGTGGGAGTCTCGAGCAAATAGCTGCCAATGTCGTGGGGTGAATACTACCAATGTAGATAATACATGTTTATATAGTAATGTGTAGGCAAGCTGGCACCCCATCAACCATCGACAACTGCATCATCGCTTATCATCGAGTGATCTAGCAAAACACGACCATATTCAACGTAAAAAACTTTTGTACCATAGTTTTTTATTCGTCTGTTTACGTCAAGCATAATCGTACAAAGTGTGTATAACACACAAATAGGTATTGACAGAACATAAAGCTTGTGTTACCACACCGCGTGTGTACGGTCTATCTATAGCTACATAGAAAGTCGTAATCAATCATTCATGCTCGGATTGATAAGGGTACATACTGATCAAATGCGTTACAACATGTTTATTTATTGTTTAACACAATTTACCTGTTATTAACAGCTATACCTAAACAATAATTTACTGTTTCTAACACAAAAATAGAAGAGAGTAGTTATATTTGCGCCAACATTTTCATTTCCCGAGGAACAGACTCGACAAACTTTACACTTTCGTATAATTTACTTCAAGCACATGCGTAGTTAAATAAATATTTGTAATAAAATTGTGTGAAAGTTATTTTCGGTAGGTAATTGATCTGTTTCGGGGAACACGACTTAAAATCATAAAGACAGCTCGTCAAGTTTCGGGAACTCACGGGGGCTACACGCTCTGCTTGCTTGAGACTTATCAAATGATTGCGGTCTTACATGGAACTAGACAACCAACATCGATACTACCGTAGCTACTAAGTTTGGCACGGTCGGCGCAGCGGCTAACCGATTGACTGCTGCGCTGCGTGTCGCGGGTTCGATTCCCGCACGGAACAAATATTGGTATGACCTACAAATAGTTGTTCCGGGTCTGGCTGTTTGTGTATGTGAGTTTAAATGTTTGTAAACGCACCCACAATACAGGAGTAATTCCTAGTGTGGGGCAACGTTTAAAAAAAAAAAAAAAAAAAAAATATATCAATACACAGACATTAGACTTAATATTTCCTGCCAACCCAATTTGGCTTTTTGCAACTGCTGCTACCCTACAATTTTCTCTATTGCCACGAATATATACTTCGGTATCATTCTAGACAAACTCCTTAACTTCAAATCACATATCACCCACCTTACAGCTCGAGTTCGCAAACTAATATATTTTTAAAGCACTTAGACACATTGCCAATACTTAAGTGATACGCATCGTGTATCTTGCCATGTGTCAGTCAGTCATTACGTACTGCATTAATATTTGGGGTGGAGCTGTAAAAACTACACTCAAACCTCTGAAAGTGGCTCAGAGAGCCATTCTTAAGGTTGCTACTTTCTGCCCAATGCTCTTCCCAATCTTTGATCTTTACAAAAAAAGCAAAGTTCTTACGGTCCGGCAAACATTCATTCTCAACACTTTATTACAACAAAACACACAAACTCCTTTAATACTAACTCAGTCCTCACTTAGGCGAAATTACGACATATGCAGTTACACGCTTTGCTTTTACTAACCGTTTTTTTTTACTACCTTAGCCCATTTTTATAAAACAAAATAAACAAAACTATCCCTTTACATCAATCCTCTTATGAAATGTGTAAAAAACAGATTACAGACTTTTTAACCAGTTTAAACTACGACGACACTGAATATCTGCTCACTTCATAATCGCAGTGACTACTCTAATACTCGTTGGAGCACATCTTTAAGACGTTGGACTGGACTGGACAGGGTATCAATATTAACGGTGAATACATCTCACACCTTCGGTTTGCCGATGACGTCGTCATAATGGCAGAGACACTGGAACAGTTAGACCAGATGCTGCACAACCTAAACGGAGCCTCTCGGCGGGTTGGCCTCGGCATGAATTTGGACAAGACGAAAGTCATGTGCAATTCTCACGTCTTACCGAGTCCAATCCACACCGAAGGGTCGCTTCTCGAAGTTGTGAAGGAGTACGTCTACCTAGGGCAAGTCATCCAGCTCGGTAGACACAACTTTGAGAAAGAAGCCGACAGAAGGATCCGGTTGGGTTGGGCTGCGTTTGGAAAACTACGTCAAGTCTTTTCGTCGCCTATTCCGCAATGCTTGAAGACTAAGGTCTTCAACCAGTGCGTCCTTGGGCACGCCGCGATTGCGGCGGTAAGTCCCCTCTTTGAGGAGTGGCTTGAGAGGTGGCATGGCGTCCTCACCTTCCGCCTGACACAGGTCCTCACCGGACATGGCTGTTTCGGGAGGTTCCTGTTTCGGATAGGGCGGGAGGAAACGCCCGGGTGTTTCCATTGCGAAGATCGCCCAGAGGACACGGTGGAGCATACGGTGGAGGTCTGCCCAGCTTGGGCGGAGCAACGCCGTGTCCTCGTGGAGGTGATCGGCGGCGGCGATCTCTCGCGTCCGACCCTGATCCAGGCCATGGTACGGAGCGAGAGGGCATGGCTGGCAGTCGCCTCCTTCAGCGAAGCAGTTATGCTCGCAAAGAGGGAGGCGGCGCACGTGAGGGAGATGCAGTACATGCGCCCTCACAGCCGTGGCCTTCGCAGGAGACGCCCTGGGCGTCGGGAATCCCAGGCTGATTCCCGGCCACCGTAGGCACGGGCTTGCGGACGGCGAGTAATGGGTAACTCGCTGTCCGGTAAGGACCAAGTCCGGGTCGACGGCGCGTTGTGTTCCACGCGCGCCTCAAAGAGATGTCAGCAGCAACAGAGGGGCCCGCAAGGGCCCCTCTGTTGCCGGGGGTGCGGGTTGTTCGAAAGAGATACCGCCGCCCCTGGCACACAGGCAACTGAGGGAACACGGGTGGGTTTTAGTCAGTAAAAGTCTGACATGCCCTCCCGCTCCACCCAGAGCGGGAGAAGTTATTTGATGATTTCCCACCCAGAAAAAAAAAAAAAAAAAAAAAAACCAGTGCGTCCTGCCCGTGATGACATACGGTGCTGAAACGTGGACACTGACGGTAGGGCTGATCCACAAATTTAAGGTCGCTCAGCGCGCTATGGAGCGGGCTATGCTCGGAGTTTCTTTGAAGGATAAAATCAGGAATGAGATTATCCGGAAAAGAACCGGAGTTACCGACATAGCTTGTAGAGTGAGCAAGCTGAAGTGGCAGTGGGCTGGCCATGTTTGTCGAAGGACCGATGGACGGTGAAGCAGACGAGTCCTGGAGTGGAGACCGCGTATCGGCAAACGTAGTGTGGGACGCCCCAGCTAGATGGACCGACGACCTTAAAAAGGTGGCTGGGACAGACTGGATGCGAAAAGCGGAGGATAGAGTTTTGTGGCGCTGCCTGGGAGAGGCCTATGTCCAACAGTGGACTGCGATAGGCTGAGTTGATTCACTCTAATACTCCGCACCTATGTAAACTCAACCTCTTTAACTTCCGTTTACACACACAGCACACCTACATCACAGAACAAATACATACACAGCTACATCTAAAACACACACACACACACCACACCTACATCACAAAACACACACACGTAACACTTAGTACCTATAAGTTAAATACGTTTGCACCTTATAGTCCTAAGCTGTCTCTATTAAAATGTTTGTACCCCTGTGCACCTGGCCTGGCGGACCTTAATACAGGTTACCATGTAACTCAGCTAGGACGCCAGATTCAATTACGTTACTTTCTTTCTGTTTGATTTAACCCTAAATTGTAAAATTATATTTACTGTAACAGACTGTACCACACCTTTAGAAATAAATAAATAGTTATAAATTATTTAGGCCGCGTCCTAACTTACGCGATCGTCGTGATCATTTTGTTCGGCGAAACCAAACGCATGGTTACGTCGGCGGAAGGCGCCTTTCGGTTTGCCTAACAAAAATTGACATAATATGAATCCGACGATCGCATAATCGCGTGACGATTGTTTTTGGTTAGGACAGTTTTGGGAGGGTCATAATAATATTATAAAAATATATTTATTTAGTGTAATTAATTAAGCACATTGACCACCAACTTATATTTTCCGTATATTCATATCACAACTGTGTGCGTGAGGGGCTTGTGGCTAAGTAAAAAAATCTTTTTTCAAAAAAAATAAACAACCGACTTCCAAAATAACACTAAAAAGTGAAAAATAACTTTAATTTCGGAAGTCGGTGACTTTGGATATGTATTTTAATTTTTTGTCACCGCCTTCCGAAATTAAAGTTATTTTTCACTTTTTAGTGTTTTTTTGGAAGTCGGTTGTTTATTTTTTTTGAAAAAAGATTTTTATTTTTCACTTTTTAGTGGTTCACATGTGCTTACCCCTTCACAGCGTACCGGTGTGATGTTATGTTATTAACTGGTGTAAACAATTGACAGACATGAGATTTCAGCAATCCCTGTCCATTTGCTATCATTTATTGAGGAGTTCCGTTGCCTATCTCCGAAGTTCTTCATCAGATCTTCACCAAATTGAAATGGAACCACTCCGAGAAAGTACTCTTCCAAAAACTACACAAGTTGCTTCAAGTGTGCCTATAACATTTGAAGAGTTCTCTCTATTTCTCCAGGATCCCATCATCAGATCCTGACTTAATGATCATGGGACCACCTGGGAAGTATACCCTTTCAAACAAAAAAAAAAATTTCCAAATCGGTCCAGCCATCTTCGAGTAATCGGGGAACATACATTAAAAAAAAAAAAAAAAAAAAGGTTCCGACGAATTGAGAACCTCCTCCTTTTGGAAGTCGGTTAAAAATAGTCGCACGGGTCGATCGATAACTTTAAGCTACGCTTTCCGAGGTTGTTCCGTGTATGAGTGACCATCTTTACATACCAAGATCCCTCCGTGTCACGGCAAGCTCGTAAAGCCGTTGGTCCTGGCTGTCATACATGGATCTTTGACAGTCGTTACAAGTCGTCAGAAGACCGAAAGTCTAACAGCTAGTCTCACCGTTTTACCCAGTAACTGGGTTTTAAACGACAGATAGGTAGTCGTTCTATGTTAAATATTGGTATTCAGCTGCATGCGGGTAGACTGGAGGCTGACCCCAACATAGTTGGGAAAGACTAGGCATGTGATGAATTGTGTGTACACAAAACATACACAGTGTATGGGATAGCTATTATCAGTTGTAAGAAATGGCTAGAACACGGAAAATTGACGTAGGGTTTAAATTTGCACAATTTACCAGACTGTAGTAAAGTAGGCGACCGCGACGCTCTCAAAGTGTCCGCGTCAAAGGAATGCTCAGTGACAAACATGTGGCCGGCATGTCGGCGGTGCGGCCAGCTCGTGCCTCCAAACATAACATTGTAATACGAGTATGTTTGTCACGGAAGCGGGGCACTACACTGAACAGTTTACTGAACACACGACATTTCAACAGTAAATCAGGAAAGATTGTACTGAACTAACAAGGGTGTGCCTTTTGAGGAAAATAAAGTATAGTGTGTGAAAATACAAAACACATTCTGACCCTGTATACCTGTGAACGCTTTTAGCTAGTAGGTGCAGCTTAGCTTGAACTGATTACAGCATGAATATAACGCAACATGTGCCGGTCTTTGAAACATGATAACATTGACACTCAACACGCATTGTGTGCAAGTGTATGTGTGAGACGCGATTATACCTCCGTGCGGACACGTGATTGTTGATATCAATCTGACGCGCTAACTGTGCGGTGTGGAGACCATTATAGCCTGAGGCATCACACAAACTGATTAAGACGCTGAATTACATGCAATGTTCTAGGAGTGGAGCATATGGTGGAGGTCTGCCCGGCTTGGGCGGAGCACCGCCGTGTCCTCGTGGAGGTGATCGGTGGCGGCGATCTCTCGCGTCCGACCCTGGTCCAGGCCATGGTACGGAGCGAGAGTGCATGGCTAGCAGTCGCTTCCTTCAGCGAAGCAGTTATGCTCGCAAAGAGGGAGGCGGCGCACGTGAGGGAGATGCAGTACATGCGCCCTCACAGCCGTGGCCTTCGCAGGAGACGCCCTGGGCGTCGGGAATCCGAGGCTGATTCCCGGCCACCGTAGGCACGGGCTTCCGGATGGCGAGTAATGGGTAGCTCGCTGTCCGGTAAGGACCAAGCCCGGGTCGATGGCGCGTTGTCCACGCGCTTCAAAGAGATGTCAGCAGCAACTGATGGGGCCCGCAAGGGCCGATGCCTGCCAGGGGTGCGGGTTGTTCGAAAGAGATACCGCGGCCCCTGGAACACAGGCAACTGAGGGAACACGGATGGGTTTTAGTAAGTAAAAGTATGACACGCTCTCTCGCTCCACCCAGAGCGGGAGAAGTTATTTGATGATTTCGCATCCAAAAAAAAAAAATGTTCTAAGAAACAAGTCTACGCTATGTATCAATTTGGCTTTATTATTATATAAGATAAGATAATCATATGTTTGAGAAAAAGGAAAATGAAAAAAAAAATAAGAAGAAGTAGAAGAAGAAGGTTTAAGTAATTCGAACTATGTAATAACTTGATTTATAAGAGTGTCCATAGTGTCTCCTGGCCGTTCTTCTCCATAAAGATTTATGTTTTGAAATGGGCAACTAACTAGCTTCACTTTTCTGACTAACTAACCGATTCCTTGACAATTCCAATGGTTAAATTGAAATAAATGCTTTTTCATAAGTTACTAAAACACATCTGCACAATTTAAAATACAGTCCATTTTATCCTCTAGATATTTTTTAGCTTAAATATATTCCGAACTAATTATAGTAACTGCAGTCGTATATTTTAGAGTATTTTATACGTCATGCACCGACCGTTGTTATTACTATTTATGGGTTGGACTTGTTCCAATTGTGCTGTTTTTATGTGCCGTGCATAGTTCCCGTGTGCCTGCACAATGTGTGCGGGACATGCACAATGCATAGAGGTGAAGGAACTTTGTGCGATGATCGACGGCGTAGCAAAGTGCTACGAGCTACGCGCTACGAATGCTACGGTATGTCTAGCTAACTTGTGTATTGTTTAATAGGTTTCGGAATTCGGAAGCGGTCGGTTGACCGATTGATTGTGTCCGCGGCGGAACTCATTGATTGACTATGGATGTAGAGGATGCTCTCGTGGTCGGCTTCAGTGTCGATTGACGTAATAAAAGGGATGGCTCTGCAAGCCCGTTTGTCTCACACACGTCGTAAATGTTGATTGATACCTTTTCTATGCAGTTTTTAATCTATGTTGACACCTCATCATTCATCATTTCAGCCGAAAGATCTCCCCTGGCTCCCCCACTTCGACCGGTCTTGTGCTTCCCACTCCACGTCTTCCGGTACGCGATCGCCACTCCAGAACCTTTCGGCCTCATTGGCCATGACACCTAATCGCCTCCATATCCAAACGTCTTCAAGTTATCATCTACAGTCAAGTAATAAACAATTTTATACTTAATAACACATTTACCAATTGGACACGCCTGAAGGACGTTTGTTACGAAAGAAAACATAAATGTGTTAGGTATCCGGGAAAAATTTGCTTCGAAAAGAAAATAAACAGAAAAACAGATCTCATGAATCATTTTGTGGGAATTGGATAACTTAGTCCATTCACACAGAAAATACTCGTGTATTGTAGTTGAAGCGTGTCGTGTGTGACGTGCGCCTGCGCGGTAGTGTGCGTTGTTTTGTACGCATTATTGTTCTACTTATATTCTTGTCCCTAGAACTCTAAACTATCAAGCGTATTAGTAATTCCGACACCGGGGACTAAAATACATGTATTTATTAAATAAAACTCATCAACACCTGCGCTCAGATTCTCGCAACCATTCTGGGGTCGGCTTCCACTCTAACTGGATGGAGCAGAATACCAGTATTTTACATGGAGCGACTGCCTATCTAACCTCCACAACCCAGTTACTGGGTAACACGATACCCCTTGGTAAGACTGGTTGTCAGACTTTTGTGCTCGGATTCACGTGCTTTCCGAGGCACAGAGTGCTCTCGATATGAAATGGATGCTCCACCCATCCACGAACCGATTGCGGCAAGTGCAGCTTAACCTTCCATCGCCCCGTGCGGCTGTTATTATGTGGCTACAGCCTAACAAGAACCAATTATTGTTTTTTTTATGAATTAATAGGAACTTGGACTCATAAATCATTTTCGAAATAAAAACAGCATTTATTTTAATATTTCTCACAGACTTTTTAATCTGATGTAAAATTGTATTTTGCCCTTATGGCACGATATTTTGCTTTTTCTGTCATTGGGCCTTGGACAACAGTTACACCGTCCTTGTGCCTGATCTATAAGAACAGGTCTTTGAAACTCTGTTCATTGTTTGAGGATTACTGCAATCGACTCTTTTATAACTATCATTCCTCAAAATTGACATTCCTCTAATAATCAAAAAAAAAAAAAAATGTCAAATAACAATAACTTCTGTTAACTGTACTCAACTTGACAAATCTTCCTCTTCTTCATCGCCATATGTGTAGTCTAACTTAAAATCTATTTCCTTGTCCTTCAATCCGCAACTGACAGTCATTTGTATAATCATAAATTACTCCATAAACTATAGACGTACCAACTTCTTATTAAAAATAGTTGAATCATCGATTCTCCGTACATGTAAATAAAGTTATATAATTAACTAGCAGCGCTCCGCAGTTTCACCGGCGTAGTACCCGTTTCCATAGGAATATGGGGATAAAATATAGCCTATGTTACTCAGTGATAATGTAGCTTTCTACGGCAAAATAATTTTTGAAATCCGTCCAATAGTTTTTAAGTTTATTCGTTACATACAAAAAAAACAAAAATACAAATCTTTCCTCTTTATAATATTAGTGTAGATAAAGAAAAAAAATATGTGAAATAATTTATCCAATCAAACTAATACATTGATAAACATACAGTATTCGTTCACTCACTGAGGCACCCGACGTCACTCACAGACACGTCTTCTCTGTGAAATTATCGCCGCTGCACTAATCTACTAATAGCGGTTAATAATAAACTTATTTTAGTTTATTATTAACCGCAACCGCACGGTCGACGCTCAAAACTGTGGAAATTACATTACAAACAGAAATGATTAGAAAACAAAGTATGTATAAGTAAATTAAAGTAGAAATATCTAAATGTACTATGAGAATGAGAGTTATCATCATCGTCTTTTCTAAATATAATAAAGCAACTCATCTATACGGTAAACCAAGCATCAAAGCAAGCTGTAAAGCAAATAACAATAATCAGAACGTCAATGTTGAACAATTAATCATAAATCCAAGCAGTTAGTCAAACATCCCCGTCGTCGCGCAAACGATAAGAAAAACTCATCTGTATCGTGTCTGTCTGTCTGTTTACTTGTGTGGCGCTCGCGTAATTCCTCTATTTGCTTAGGACGACGCCGAGACGCCGAGTGAGGGGCTACAGTGGGGAGGGGTAATGGGGGAAATGAACCTTTTCGTAGCAAACAAATATTGAATAACGTTAATTAGCAGAGCTAATCGCAGTCCTGCACGCGCCCCCCCGCACCCCCTCCTGGCCCGTACTAGGTGTTTATTTAGTTCACAATAATTATGAGTGTACTTCATTCCATGGTGTTTGGCTGAAGTATGGGACGACGCGACGCTTATTTATGAAATAAAAAAGTGACTTTAATTAGCGTTTCTTATTCCAGTGCACGAGGGAGATATGACTTTAGGTTGACTTTGTGTTTGTTCAAACTGTTAACTTTATTCAATGTTTATTTTGCATTTTAAATAAATAAACCCTTTTTAGTTAAATACGACTAAATGACGCTAAGTGTGTTTTACGATGTATTTCGCGAAATAAATAAAACAAAAACTAATGTACATTTAGCAGAATCCGCAACAAAGAGCAGTGGTGGCGCAGTGGTGACGACCGCGACTTACAAGTTGTAGGTCGAGGTCGTAGGTTCGGCCCCCGACAGGCGCTTTACTTTGTGTTCATTATTTCTATGCCACTGCTTTCAAAACGGTGAAGGGAAAAATCGGCATGTCCTACAACCAAAAATCTGAAGACATGTGCCATCTACCAACCTGCACTGGGCCCGCGTGGTGGATTACGGCCCACTCCCTCTCACAGAGAGGAGGCCTGTGTCCCAGCAGTGGGAACGTTAGGCTGATTATTATGCGTACCTCGAGATACATTGCTGATTAGCATACCAAGATGTGTCAGACTTCCTCCAACTATGCAGCAATAAATTGCACTCCATTGCCCATAGTGGACATATTCTTTTCCAAATCGTACCCGTACCACCTAGACTAATTACACTGTTCACCAAACCGTTTAATGAATACAACATAAAAATAATAATGTGCGCATGCCCTTAGTGAGGAATATCTATAGGTGTAAAAATAAAATTGAAAAGAGGCTTTGTAGGTGCCCGAAAGTTCTTAATATAGGTAGTAGGTTTCATTCGTCATTGAAGGGCGCCGTGACCGACTGACGTCTTTCAGAGAACACGTTCATTCACCACTCTTAACATCGTTAAAAGCACAAAGAACGAATTTATTCAGAATAAAACACATCTTTTAAAAACCATTTCTAAGTACATCAAAGTAATGTAGAAATGTTTTCTGAGTATCTTCTCAATCATCACTCAGCCGATAAGCCTCCCAAATACGATTAAATTTAATAAAAAACATGACGACGGCGTTACTCTGTACTCTGTACACTATACAGCAAGCTACTTCAAAGGTTATCTGAATTGAAGCCGCAACTAATATTTGCTTGGAGGTAATCCTCTTAGCATTATTGAGGAGAAACAAAATCCTGCTGGAGGCAGACTAGCTCGTAGTCTTGCGGCATCATAGTTCAATTTTATTGTTTTAGGCAATGTATTTTTATTTACTCAAAAAATCGCGCTCTTTTACATGCATATGACATAGTCGCGATCAATCAATTCGTGTTTACACGTCAACATTCATACAAACGACCGCGGAGATTGCATACTCCCGCGGCGGTCGCTTTTAGTTAGGACGCGGGGTTACTGTAACTAGATATACATCTAATTGCGTGAGAAAAACACTGATTAGTATTATCTTCGTTTAACAGCAGTAGTAGTTTCGTAGTAGCACATGCTATCAAAATACATAAGATATCACATTTCAAATCATATTCGGCACATTTAATCATTTACCTTTAATTTAGATAGACTAATGCACTCATTGATAATTGTTAGCCTTCTCAGAGACTGTAGGTGAATTCTTGTAGATATTTGTTGACTCTTTGAGAACTGCGCGGACATTGGGCTCCATCAACTCGTGAACGCCTTTATTAAACGCTCGTTTCATGAGCGGCGCACCGTCAGTTGGCGGACGGGATGTCATAAAGCTTTTTCCAAATAAATAAAACGCGTCGATAAAATTCGTTCATCTTGCTCACGCGTTCGTTCTCTAATCGCGTCGTGGTCCAGTGAAGTAGCTGACGCGTCGATAACTACGCTACTAACTAGTAAATGTTTACGCCAATACTACCACAACGTTACTGCTGCTACTATAAAATTTCTGCCAGCAATTGGAGAAAAGAATGACTCTTATCAACAAACCATAAAACCCGTCCAACCCGCGACATGTACTTATGTACTCCCTTACAATCGAGGACTCACACTCGATTAGCTGTGATCGTCAGTTAATCAGACGCGGATACTTTTCCTTGTTCGCATAAAGACAAAGCAAAGCCCCTTATCAAAGACGATGGGCCAACATAACGCTGAGCAAACACTCCTTGAGTGAGCTCACGCAAACATTGTGCAAATATTGGACCCACTCTTACATGCTGAATCACATCCACGTATTTTATGGGTTGTGCCGTTTGAAATAATATTGGGAGTTTTTGCGATACTACACATCATTTGAAATATCATAAACATAGACGAAAATATATCAATAAATAATAAAAAACAGATTTTTGTTTTTATTTTATTATAAACTAAATAAGACAACGTATGTGGGAGACAACGTTTGTTCCGTGTGGTACCGGACGTAAACGAATAGCACCATCCCATTTCTTCACGTGGATATCGTAGAAGGCGACTAATGGACTTACTAGAGAATGGGCAGCAGCGTTCTCTATGCATTTTTGGGGGGGGGGGGTGGTTATGTCCAGCACTGGACGTCTTTCGGCTGTGATGATTATGTGAAAGACAGAAATATTTGTGTTAAGTTGTACCCATATTAGAGAACGTTCGTAACATACAGGATAAGGACATCTCGCTCTTACATTGATTTATATAGTTTGAGGCCATAATATAACCACGCGATAAGGAATTTAATAAAAAATCTAATTTAAATTGGTCCAGCAAAGTTATGATGTGATATAAAGCTAGACAAATAAGAGGAGTGCTGTGGAGCAGGAACAGATTAAAGCGGCTATCGCTGCGGACTAGCGGTGGATATTACAAAATTATCCGCGCGCCAACAACTGGATAAATACGAACAGCGCGCACAACGACGCGAGATAGATGCGACTATCACTCGTATCCTCCCGAGTATCTACTCGTATGTTCTATTGCCATTACTCAAGAAGTCTGCTAAATTGTATATGAAATAATTGAGTAAAATGCAATGTCCTTGTGCTAGGAAATTTTATTTAAGTTTTATGTAGAGTGCAGATATCTTGAAGTGCCTACCTCATACCCCCGCGGGAAATTAAATAAACAATAAGGAGAAGTAGCAACAATAAAAGGTAAAAAGTTTAGATTCGAATATAATAGCTATTTCTAAACTTGCGCGTAGTTTAATATTCCAAGTAGTAGATCGTAGTAACATGTAGTGTGCGCGGTTGTCGCGCGCACAAGTTGTACGTTAGTTACTCGCAGTTATATTGTGAAATCGCAAACTGCTTGTTTTTTGTCTCGCTCCCACACCTGGCGTATTGTTACTTGTTCAGTCACAAACTCTGCAGTAATAGTAACAGTTTACTTTGCAACTGTTAGTACAATTTAATTGTGTACCTGTTCTGTTAGTGTATCTACGTCTGACATTTTTTTTGGGATTGACATCTGGTAGGTCAGTATAAGAGGCTGTCGGCTGCTTTTAACCGGACTTGCCTGTAAAATAAAAGCCTTCAGCCAGGGCTTAAAAACATAAAACTAAGCGACTACATCCTAAGGGCATCCGCTGTGGGTTACGGACCTCTGCTGAGGGCGTCGCTGGAAGAGGGCAGCAAGGGACGGGCTGGATCGGAATGATTATTTTTTAGGGACGAATTTCAAGCTGCAGGCGCAGCGGAGCGGGCTGCTCGAGCAGGGTCGGGCGGGCATGGTTGGAACGTCACGGCGAGCCTCGGTGACGACGACAGAAAACGTCTGACAGATTGAATATTAAATTTTCACCTAACATTGCATTTACAAATTACAAATTGATGAACAGATTCTTAAATTAGTGAGTTTTAATTGTTAAAGTGTAAAGCGCTCCACTGATAATATACTGGAACTATGTTCCAATTACGATATAATAGCGCTTCAAGAAACATGGCTTTTACCAGAGGAAATGTGGAAAAAGTGGCAGGATTATGGTAAACCGTCTACAGGTCCTGTATTTGTTTACATGTGTGAAGCCAGAAAGATATTTAAATCTTGTCTGAAGTGGTGTCAAACACACCAAGAGCAGATAAAAGTGGATATCGCTCTTTTTGGCGGCACACGAACAGGATGACTGGTAGGCCTGGCCTACCTGTATCAGTTAACGGTGTTAACGATCCTGTAGACATTGCTAACCTCTTTAAGAAACAGTTTAAAATAAAATCTCCACTGGGACCCAGCTTGTCTGTGCCTTATGCTTCGGCCTATAAAGATCTTCAAACAGGATTTATAGCCAAGGAGATCAAGGGTGTCATCACTACCATGGCTAGAAGAAAGTCTCCAGGTCATGACGGTCTGACTATCGAGTACCTCAAGTACGCGGGTCCTCATTTGCCAAGAATGTTGGCAAAGTTCTTTAATTTTTGTGTGAGTCATGAGTATTTACGCAGTTAGATGAATATAACTATTGTAGTCCCTATAGTTTAAAATAAAACAGGCGATATCGCGGATATAAAAAAAACTATAGGCCTATTTCTTTGGCTACGGTGATAGCGAAAGTGCTTGATAGCCTCCTTAATAGACAACTTAATAACCGCATTAAACTTCACGACAACCAGTTTGGATACCGAGCTGGGCTGTCAACTGAGAGTGCCATCCTGTGTCTAAAGTGGGCTGTCAAGTACTACACAGACCGGAAAACACCTGTATATGCGTGCTTCATCGATCCATCCAGAGCAGTTGATCTGGTCTCCTACAGTATCCTTTGGGGTAAGCTTGAGAAAGCTTACTCCAAAGAGTTCCATCTGAACTGATAAGTACTTTAAAACGCTGGTATGGAGGCCAGATCAATCAGGTTTAATGGGCTGGGACTTTGTGGGAGCCGTATGGGTTGGAGTGCGGTGTGAGGCAGGGGGGCTGACCTCGCCTACGCTCTTCAATCTATACATCAATGAGCTGATTGAGACGCTCAGCAGAGACTGAGCCGGCTGTTACATTGATGGGGTGTGTGTAAACAATATCAGTTACGCCAATGATATATGGCTCTGCTGAGCGCCTCGGTTTGTGGCCTTAGGAGGTTGGTGGCCATCTGTGAAGACTATGCCAAGCTTCATGGTTTGGTCTACAATGCGTGTAACAGTGAGGTCATGGTCTTTGGTGCCGGCGGCGGACGATGCCCGGAAACTATACCACCAGTCCATTTAAGTGGAACTCCGCTCACACGGGTAAATAAACAAGTTTAAATACCTTGGACATGTCTTGACCGCTGGCATGAAAGACGATGACGATATCGAGTGAGAGCGAAAGGCGCTGTCGGTTAGGGCAAATCTAATAGCTTGCAGATTTGCACGTTGCACACGAGGTGTTAAAATAACCTTATTTCGTGCATATTGCACTTCTTTTTACGTGCAGTCTTTGGGCCGATTATACACAGAAATCGTACAAAGTCCTTCGCGTTCAATATAACAATTCGTTCAGGATATTGATGGGGTTGCCGCGTTTCTGTAGTGCGTCAGGGATGTTTGCTGAAGCTCAAGTCAACTGTTTTTATACACATATACGCGCCTCCCTAGTGCACCGCGTGCGGGCCAGCCCCAACCTTATTCTGCACTGGGTGGCGAGCAGAGTCGACTGTTTATATGTGGGTTGCTGCTGTACGCTTTCCAACTCGGTGTTACGCGTGTGGCAGTGATTCACATGTATTCATGGTCTTGGGTTAAGTGATTACATAGAATAGGAATATTAACATAGGGGTTGGGTATATTGTTACTAACACAATTGAGTCATGTTACTTGATGAACAAAGATATTTATTTATTTATTGCCTTCTCCCATCATGAGTGTAGGTTCAGCTTAGTTGCTAATGTACGAGCTTAATGGAATAAAGTTTAACGAAGTGAGCGCCTGATTAGAAGACACTAATGAGACTTTAATGACACTTTTATATTGGAAGCCGAGCTGTCTTTGTGTTGCGTTATTCATGTCGCGATGAAATTGTTTTTCTTTTGTTATTGCTTCTGAGGAATTTCAAACAAACCAAGGTTAATTTATACGAGCTAAAGTCTATTTTGACTGGCTGATATGACTTTACTTAGAAATTTATTTGTTACTAAAGTTTTCAAGTTTCAAGTTTCAAGATTCAAGATTCTTTATTTGTGGAAACATGAGTACACATACAGAGCATGCAAGTTATTAAACTACATTATAGCTTAGATCATGTTTGGCTTTAGTGGCGTACAAATATTTAAATTTCGTCATCATAATTAAGTAACAACGTACGTTACGTGTAGACTCCAATTTTATTAAAACAACGTATGGTACTAATTCAAGTTTCCCAACACATACACAAATACACACCGTGTGTATGTGTTGGGAAACTTGAATTAGTATCTTGTTGTATAGTTTGTGGAACTTCACAGACAAAGTATGATTTGTTTCTAATTGTTCCGACAAATGAACGAAACTTTCAAACAAATTTACTTCCTGAGCTTAAAATAGATGTTGTAGTTCAAAATAAACGTACTACATAACTACTGATGAAATTGAAGCATCGCTTAATTTTCGAACTATAAAAGTAATTAAACTAACTCTGATTTTTGACGATTAACTAGTATAATTTCACGAAATACTCAATATTAAGTGCAATATTGAAAGGTCTTGAAAAACTTTGTTCCAAACCTCTTGTGAATATATTTATTTCTTATAACCTGTGGACAAAAGTGCCAATCATAATCACATTGTAAGGTGTTTATACAACAGTGCCTGCCTTGTTAAGGGCGGTCTGTAGCGTCTGCCACCGGCGGCAGCGCTGGCGGTCATAAGCCAACGAAAATGACATGCAGCGCCCCCGCGACTTGCTATATAGCACAGTAACAAACTGTCCATGTGTCAGCGTGCCCCACAGCTCAGCTGATCGCCATGCGCCACACGTACTCGCTTCACACTGTTTAGACACTTCTTGTTATAATTTATTCGCCGACTTCCTCCTTTGAAGTCAACTCCGTGGTTCTGCGATGAATAGATAACTTGTTCTTTGCCGGTGGGAGTCACAAAAGTCGACTTTTGTTTTATTTTGTGAAGCCGAGCGACGGAACTCGACTGATTCGCTTATTACTTAAAACATAGGCAGGTAGGTACTTTGTCAGTAGTTATAATTGCAAAACTATATTAATATATTGTTTTTTATTATACTTAACTGTATCTACCTAATGTTTTCTTTGTTTGACAAAATCAAGCTTGTGGGAAACTATTCTTTACTAGCTGTGCCCGCGGCTTCACCCGCATGAACGTCTGAAATTATCCCACGAGAACGTGCTACCCAGACAAAAAGTCGTCTACAAAAAGTAACTCCTTATAACATCAGCTATCAGCCAATGCTAGCGGGAACACACAGACAGACAGACAAAAAAGTTTTAAAATATTCTTTGGTATAGGTACCATATAGACTTTCATATGCTTGTAATAAGTTGTTATTTTGACACTTAAAAACACACACTTCAATGTTATTAAGTTAGTATAGATTATCTTACTTAGCACACACAAAAAGTTTAAAGCATGATTTACAATAACTCACCTCGAACTGTTCATTTGCTTACATATGACGTTCCTGACCTAGTCGTAGTGTATCTGTTGTGAAGTGCAGCAGTCCGTCACGAACTCACGACACTCTCGCTGCATACATTATTCAACGCTCGTCGCTTTAAAAACACACTTCCAAACTCGCGGCGGGAAGACGGCGGGCACACGGACGCGGCGCGGTGCCGAATATTAACGCGCCGCTTATCAACGCACCGCCAGTAATTGGATAATACAATAATTTCCAGGAAAACTCTTAACTTGTTTTCTTGTTAAACTTGTTTGAAATTAAAGGAGATTTTACGTTTCAAAGTATTTGGTATTCTATATCCTGTCTTAGCATGAAAGACAAGCTTGTGTTTTCATTAGAGTGAATACATGTAATGGATGAATTGTAAAGTCTCCATTAGAAAGAAACCAGTTTATTTCAAAATATCACTAAACTAAAATTGAAATCAGAGATTGATCTAATATGACATTATAACGTCAGTTAGCAAACGGAAGTTCGTAACATACTCGTAATTTAGCTACGATTGACGACATCTCCATTGTGAATGACGTCATCTCCATTGTGAATGACGTCATCTCCATTTGAATGACGTCATCTTCATTGTGAATGACGTCATCTCCATTGTGAATGTTGTATGAATGTTAGGTACTGAGCTAAAATATGAAAAAGTTCATATTTTTTTAATCATTTTACATTAATTAATATTTTTGTGAAATAATCGCATTCAAATAAAGCCACTGATCACGTGATACGTAACTTCAATAAATGAAAACAAATGACATGTCCAGTTTGTGCCTTCTGGTATCGATAAGTGTTAATGATTTAAGGTTTACAATAAGATTTAAAAATTAAGATCTAAATTACAATGGATTTATTAATTCAATATGACTTGCCTAACATAATTCTCAATAAACAATACTTAACCACATTTATCCGCCTTGCCATTTTGAATGGGAAGAACTAAAACGTTTTTGACGTTCCATTAAATCTCGTAATTACATTTAAAGAGTGTGAACAATAACTATAAGCCGCTTAATTTAGATCAAAGGAATTAATCAATGTAATTGCGTATTAAATACGACAATATCACAAAACCTTTATTGTGTGCACATCAAAAGTGTTTTTTTAAATACTCACTTGCTAAGATGAAGGTAAGTATTTATTATTTCTTTGACGTTACTAATCTTTAAAACTATACCTTATGGATATGACATTGACATAATAATTATTTTGAATTGTAGTTATTTTCTGATGGCTTTGCTTGCATTTTTGAGTTCCTAATTTGCGTTCCTTACTGTGAGATTATTTTGTGATATTTTAATTGTGTGTAGAATAGCAATAGTCGTTATTGTTATTCTACACGAACTGACATCATCTAGACATGACTGCAATTGCTGTGCATCTATGATTCTGTTTTTTTATTTATTTGGATATTATGATGACGTGCATCAATTAAGGCATCGCTGTGCAGCGGATTCGCAGACATATCGTTCAAGGCTGGTGTTACCCCTGCAAGTGAGACTTGCTCGATGCTCAGCAAATGTGGTACGTCTCTAAGCTACGGCAGTAGCCTAAATCAGGTAGTAAAGACAGTATATTTAGCAGTTGTGTTATAGTTTGAAAAATACAATGTTATTTGTTATTGTTCCAGTTTCCATTATATGGCTACGCTTGTCACAACTATTATAATTTACTTTACCACCCCTAAGACACCCCACTGACCGTATCAGTCGGTGTCACAATTCCAAAACACCGACGTTTCCATACTGTAGCAGTGGTCAGCCCTTTAGTACCTCTTATTTCCAATGCTAATAATTAGCAGGTGATTTTTTTTATTTTAAGTAGGTAAAGTCTCTGTAAGAAAATAGTAAAATGAATTGGACCGCGATCCGTCAAAACTGGAAGACAAGCGATGAAACGACGATCACGAAAGATTAAAGAGTGTTTATCATGGAAAAGCATAACATCATGCTAGCGATCCCTAAAAGATTTAGGCGTGGTGGACCTCTAGGTGGTAAAGCCCACAAATCACCAGTTAGGTCATGAATAGGTAATAAAACGTATTTCAATAATATTTTCAGGATATGGCAGCTATTTAACCATGACAAGCCTTTTGGGTTCGAGCGAATCGACACCTGATTCATGAGTCATCAATGGACTTACAAGAGGATATTGTTCCATCCATGGAACATGGCACAACACTGCCGCCACCACTGCCTACCACCAACGCCCGCCGCCGCGCCGTCACTACTGGTCGTCCCACCAATATCGCCGCCGCTACCACTACTACCTCCAATATCCCCAGTAACACAACGTGGTGCTGCAGTTAATGCTGTATGCTGGTCTGCATAGACCCTTACAAATCACAAGCGACCCAGTAACACTTCGAGCTTCTGTATTTTTAATAGGTGTAACAAATGGTACCTATATCTCATTTGATACTAGCATTTATTAATAGCATTGTAGTACAAGAACACAATTTCCATGTGCCTAGTAGTTGCAGAGTTTGTCAGATACGTTTATTTTCGAATGTGTGGCATTCATTATCTCAGAGCACTGGGCTTATTTCTACATTTAATGTCAGATAAGTAGAAAACGTAGTTAACATCGCGAAGTCTAAGAAGATGGAGGTTTTTAACTTTTGATAATGTGGAAGAAATGCCAAAAAATGTTTGCCATAATTGGACGGGTCTAACAGTCACAAGATTTTTGGATATGTCTAATAGTATACCATACACTAGCTTTAGCACTATATTTAATAAAATCAAGGATTGATCACTCATCCAGACGTCTTTCAAGATTATTTGATTTACCTCGACTAACACTGCATTTTCTTTTGATAAAAAAAATACTTTTTCGACTTACATAACAACTTACTATATAATTGTAAAGTATGTACCTATAATAAAAGAATTTGTTTGGTTATAAATACATAGTTTGATTTATTATGTGCTTTACCTTTTTTTACACAAAAAGAAAAATCCGAAAAAAACTGCAGAATCTGATCTCAGACCAACAAAATATTAAATATTTACTAACCTTACAAAGGCATACCATCAATTAGTACCAGAGTTTGCTCACAGATGGCGTTATGATAAATAAAACTAAGAAAAATCCCCGGCCTATAATACTTATTTTGACCAGTTTAAGCAAGTTCCTGACTCCTGAAACGTATCTTTGGATAAACTATACAGTACGATGATTATGATATAGTAACAACCATTACTGAACATTGGCTTTGACTACCTAGACAACAGCCCATTGCGCCACCAGACATGTCCTTTACGCGTCGTACGTAGCAGTAAAGTACGCATAGTTTCGTTTGCATGGACTTACGTAAGAAGAAATGGTCTTGAAAGGATCAGTGTGGCAATGCTTGTTATGAAACTACTAAATTATTTATTAATATGTACATATTACTATTGCATTAAGTCACATTTTGTGTAAGAACATTAAAAGTTAAAAGTTGGAAGCCTCTATCTGCGACTGTCAAAGTAAACATTAATATAAATAATTATTTGCTTCATCGTCATCATCATCATTTCAGCCGGAAGACGTCCACTGCTGGACATAGTCCTCCCTCAATTTTGGGGGGCTTGCCATAATCGCCACGCTTGGCAGACGGGTTGGCGGTCACAGTATGGTGGTAATATGCATAGAGAACGCTGCCTGCCCATTCTCTAATAAGTCCCTTAGTCGCCTTCTACGACAGCCACGGGAATAAATGGGATGGTGCTATTCTTTTACGTCCGACACCACACGGAATTATTTGCTTGCTTGTTATGATTTTTAGGCTAATTAAAAACGTTTTGAATTGGTATACTACCGAAAATATTATTAATGAGGTAATAAGTGAAGTTTGTGTGCGGGAAACATTGTTTGAATGGCGGCTCGAGTGACTTTAGTTCTTGCATTATAGCAAGAACTAAAATCACTCGAACCGCCATTACAGATGCCCCGTTTTGACGTTAGTGTTGCTATTTTGCTGAAATATTCATATTTTGAGCGAAATACACCACAAACACATTATTTGTAGGTTTCTTAAAAACGGTCAACTAGCATGATTATTCAGATTGAATTTACAGACGGTATTTGTGTCCCAACACTATCGAGTCGAACAGCCGTTCATAATATTAATGTGTGGCGATCCTCAACATTTACCTTACTCAATACAATAAGAATATGAATAAGAATAAGAATCTTTATTTGTAAACATAGGTAGTTACACGGTGTGTGAGATGTTACAATATTAGTTATGATTCTCTATGTTTTGCTGCAAAGCGTACAAATATTATGAAATTTGAATTTATTAATTTATGAACATTTATATATCAAATAATATTGAAAAAGGTTTACACAACTGGTAGTCAAAATCATAATGCAATTAAGTAAAAAAATAAAAAATATACAGAGGTCAATATAAAAATATCACTAAAATTAGATGTCCACAATTAAAAATTATATTGATATCTTATCCTTCAAAAACTCAGTTATATTATAATAAGATTTATTTACAAGAAACTTCATTAAATGTTTTTTGAATAGGTGAATATCCAATATTTTAATTAATTCCGGTATATGGTCGTAAATAATTGGTGCCATACAAAAAACACTATTACGCAACAGTGCTGTTTTGGACTGTCTCGAACACAACATATTGACGTATCGTCGACTCCGGTCACTTCTATCTGACAGTTTGGGAAATAGATTTGGGTTGGTTTTTACAAATACTGCAACTTCGAATATGTACAAACAGGGTAGTGTAAGTATTTTACATTTAATAAAGAAAGGTTTACATGACTCTATACATTTTAACCCAAACATTGCCCTGATGCACCTTTTTTGGGCTTTAAATATGAGTTCCCTATTGGATGAGTTTCCCCAAAAAATAACTCCGTATCTTAAAATAGAACCAGCTAAACCATGGTATGCTGAAACAACAGCGTCCGTTCCTATGACTGGCGCAAGTTTATACAATGCATATGAGGATTTGCTAAGTCGTTTCGCCAAATCTATCGTTTGTGCCTTCCAATCTAGTCTTTGGTCTATGATTAAACCTAAGAATTTGGTTGTGTTAACTTGATTTATTTGAATGTTTTCGTAATGAATATTCATAGTCAGATTTTTGCGTTGGGTGAATGTCATTAATTTAGTCTTGTCAATATTTATCTTCATGTTATTATTATTTAACCATTTTATTATTGATTCTATAGTATTAGTTACGTCCTTTTCATATATTAGTTTGTCATAGTTAAGTTTATCTTTACAGTCAATGGTAACGGTGCTGTCGTCAGCAAATAGCGTCATATGATGTTGCGTAATTTTTGGCAAGTCATTTATATAAAGGATAAATAGAGGAGGGCCAAGCACGCTACCCTGTGGCACACCGTAAGTGATTGTTCTATCACGCGACCGATAGACCCTTTCGTTCTTGGTTTTTAAATCTACTTGTGTAATTTCCACGTATTGTTTTCGATTTTTTAGATATGACTCGATAAGCCGTAGGATATTTCCTCTTATTCCGTATGCTTCTAATTTATTAAGTAAGATATTGTGATCTACGTGGTCAAATGCTTGACTCATGTCACAGTAAATAGAACATACAGGTATATTTCGGTCTACATTTGCAATAACTTTATTCAAGAAGTCGTAAATGGCCATATTGATTGTTTTGTTTTTTCTAAAGCCTTTTTGTTCGTCAGTCAAGATGTCTTCTTTTACTAAATATTTATGTATTTGTTCGTATAAGTATTTTTCAATTACCTTTGAAAATATTGAAACTAGTGCAATAGGCCTGTATGACTCCGTTTTATCTCGATCGTTTTTTTTTGTAAAGTGGTTTTACTACAGCAGTCTTTAGTTTGGTCGGAAATATACCTCGTGATATGCATAAATTAATTATGTAACTTAATGGACCGCTAATACAGTCTGACACATATTTTATTGTTTCTGTGGATATACCATCATGTCCTACGCTCTTCGTATTTCTTAGGGATTTGATTATTTGTTTTACGTCGTCTTTGTGGCTTGGTGCCATAAACATCGAGTTGTTTGATTTGGTTATATTCGAACTGACTTTTATTCCGGTGTTAAAGACAGGTATAATCTTGTCAATGAAAAAGTCGTTGAAAGTATTCGCTATTTCACGGGGATCTGTTATATTTTTATTTCCAGTTGTAATGTTTGCAATTGTGTTTTTAGGTAATTTTGGTTTTGATTGATTTATGATCTCCCATGTTGCTTTTGATTTATTTACTGATGATTTTATTTTAAATGTATTCTGAGCAAGTTTAGTTAATTTAACTATTCGTTTGTAGGTTTTAGTATAAGTATTAAGTTTTCTTTATTTGCCTCATTTCGATTCAGACGGTAACTCCACAAAAGTGTCCTCTTCTTTTTACTGCAGGCTCTAATTCCTCGCGACACCCATTGAGGTCGTTTGTGTAGCCATATTTTTATTAATTTAAATGGGAAGCATAGACGATAGAACATGGAAAAGGTATCCAGAAATAGGTTGTAAGCCTTATCTGGATCATCGCATTGATACACATTTGAAAAAAACGTGTTTTGTAGACAATCTTTAAACTTTTTCATATTTTCTAAACTAAAGTCCCGTCGTTTCACATACCAGTGATTTATGCGGAAATTTCTTTTTATGGGGCACTTCAATATTTGACAGGTGTGATCTGACAAAGCTAATTCAACTACATCAGCTTTGCATGTAGTGCCAAGATTATGAGCAAAGTGGTCAATGCATGTGTTACTTTTTAACCTGGTAGGTTGGTTGATTTCTAATTTAAAATTAAAATTAAGGAGCAAACATTCTAGGTCAAGCGATGCATTACTACGGTTTAACGTGTCAATATTGAAATCACCGCATATTACAATATTTTGATTTTGTTTCTTTGCTATTAGTAGTAATAATTTTTCCAGGCTGGCAAAAAATGTGGTCAAATTATTAGTTTTTGGGATTCTGTAAATACAGATGACAATGGTTTTTGATTGCGTTAATTCGATAGCACAACATTCAAATGACTTACTTATTGCTAGTTCATTTACGTCTGGAAAATCTACCCACTGAAGTCCTTTTCTAACCAAGATACATGTTCCACCTCGTTTTGATTCTGTTCTACTAAAACACGCCGCTAGGTCAAAGTTAGGAATGGTCAGAAAGTCTTCATAACCCGACTTAATGAAGTGTTCAGAAACGCAGATGACGTCAATGTCGATATTTTTCGTATTAAACTCTTCTAGGCATACAGTGAGAGCATCTGCTTTATTCAGGAGGCCTGCTATGTTCTGATGTAAGATATGCAAATAGTTGTCAGAGAAATAACTGGCTACTCGGTAATTCGTCAGTTTGGTACAGCTCCTCTGTATTGGTTTGTCTATTAAATATGTCATACTTTTTTAGTCCTTGGATAAATTTGTCAATATCTTTAAAAATTGTATGCATGCCATAGTTATTAATTAGTCCAGTGTGTTTTGAAAACATTGTGTAATCATTTGATAGATTCTTATTTGAGTCCAGAAAGTAAGCATGCTCATGTGTCAATGTGTCGAGATAAAGTAGGTTGTTAAATACTTCGACCCTCGAATTGTACATTGTTTTATAATTGTTGTATTTATAAGTTGGAGCACAGATTATAACATTAGTATGTTTTATATTCTGTACGGTCGTCCGAATGAATAATACCAGCTGAAAGTAGTCGTGTGTACTGCTAAAATCTTCCTCCCCTATTAATATAATGCAAAAATCATTGTGCGTAAATGTTTTTAATCTGATTTCTATGTCATAAAATAACTGTTCGGTTTTACGGTTCGGCATTAAATAATGACAAATGTTTTCTGAATGTTTACTCAGCGTCGTTTCTGCAATGTTTCTAACTTTGTTCTTCTTGTTCGTACTTAAAATGCATATATTACAGTCTGTAGTCTCTAGTTGTAGTCGTTGTTTATGCTTAGGATAGGTGACTGTTGAGGGTAGGTGGTTTTGTTTTATTTTGCATGTCGAGGGTAGGCGTATTTATTTGTTTTTGTAAACATTGCAGATATTCCGGTTCTGGAGATGTGGCTGCCTGTTTCAAAGTCGCACTAAGTGTTTTAATTTCAATGCTTCTCTATCTATCATAAACAATCATACATTTATTATACACGAACAAAAACATCACATGTGCAATTATGCACTTATATCTACGAAATATTACCTATATTGACGAGTTTAATTTTAATATCTCACGTCGCACACTACGATGCATTATAGTGGAAGTACGCTGCGTCTACGTCACGCGGTGATTTAATTAATGCGTATGAGCGGGGCGCCCGTTTCTCCACCTTGGGTGGCTTCTAGTCCTGATCTCGCTGCCAACGCGGAGCCCTGTTGATCGTTATTATATTCTCCAAAATCCCTTAGAATCAGTGTAATATCTAAAATGTTCTTGTGTTCGAACAGTAAAATCTATAATAATAAGACTTTCTTCTCTGTGTTGTAATCTATCGAAATGTGCCTTTCTTCCTTCAGCGTTTCTGTGTTGGTATATGAAAATTATAAGCACGAATAGCAAACGAAAATTTCCGCCAAATGACGTCCACTGCTGGATTTAGGCCAAAATAAGTAGCTCATGTGAATCGCAGCAATCATGCGCCATATGGTGTACAAGGTGTCGCTGGAAGAGACCGAAACGAAGTAGCAGGAGCAGATTTATGCCGACCGCGATCTGACAAACAACGGGAGCCACTGCTTGGAAATATTACAGTAAGCATGACTTCTAATAACAGACATCTAGCCGCCGAAAATTCAAATTTACATCTGTCCTTCCTTTCAGTATACAGGGTTATTTGTAAAACACCGGTAACCTCTCAGGACTATATTACTAACATCATAAACAACAACTTTTGTTCTACGACTTTTTACAAAACATAATACATTTACCAAAAACAAACCTTAAATATTTCGTTGTCCTATGTAACACATTTCAACTCTGTATTTTGCTGTACCTACATACATTGCCGCGCACTGTCCTCGTAGTAATACTTTTGGGTTAGTAACTCGCTACGCTACGGTTCCCGCCTTTTTACGCAAAAGCCAAATTATACCTACAATCGAACATTTGACATGGAAATAACCTTGATATTTCACGGTACCTATGCACTAAACACCGTAATGAAAACAAACTAACAATGACATCTCACATTTTCTGTAAAGTTACAACGGTATAGCACTTGATAAAAGTATTTTGTATACGTACGTTTGGGAATCGTATGGCGTATTGGCGACACGCTTCCGAAACATTGTCATCACACCTAGCTAGTATTCGCACCATTTCCGTGTACTCGACATTGGAATATTGATACTCCATCATGTAAAGATAATTACGTATACGTCTGCACTGCCGAATTTCACTACAAGGACCCGTAATGAACTAATGACGCGACGCAAGCGCATCAAAGCAAACGAATGACTGAAGGCCGCCCGTAAATAGGTCAAGTTCAAGCGCCCCCGCCGCCCCCTACCCCGCTCCCCTCGCTATTGTCGGTACTACCTATCGCTTTCTTTTGCTTCGCCATAGACTTCGTAACATTTAGAGCGTTGAATTTAAATATTTTTATTTTTGTATGTAAATCTGATGAATTAAAATATGATGAATTTTTAAAAGTCATAGAACAAAAGTTGTTGATTATGATGTTAGTAACGTAGTCCTGAGAGGTTATCGGTGTTTTACAAATAACCCTGTATAATACCTAGACGCCCTTGGTTATCCAAGTTGATTCTTTCGTTTTATGTTAACATTTTCACTAGAAAACATATAGAAGACCAGTGTAAGAGTTTCATGACTTTGAAAGGTATTTAAAGTCAGTGTGTTCATATACTTTCGCCCAACTAAGATAGTTAATGCATTCAAGAAACTTTAGAACATGGCCCGAATAGTCTAGTCTAAAACATACCAGGGCGTACTTTATTGTAATAAATGAGAACCACAAAGATAACGGCTGCCTACATTAGGTTGTAAAATAAGGTATTTCATGATTGATCTCCCATTTGTCATATAATATATCTTTCGGTATGCATAATACGTTCTACATTGAATAAATGCAACGTAATGTACATTTGTAAATGAATACTGCCAAGACGTTAAAGTTGAAATTAAATTAACTATCTTAGAACAAAGTGGCGATTTCCCTAGACGGGTGGCGTCCTGTAGCCTTAGCATAGCACACTACTACGATAAAATACGTAGCGTTGCTACGGTGTAGCACACGTAGCCCTGCTACGGCGTAGCACACGTAGCGAGGAGGCTACGACGCCTCCGTAACCTGTTAAACTAATAACTGTGTTCCAGGATAGTTAGTAACACGAATTAGCTTTAATAACGCCGTTACATGTGTACCGTGGGGCGGGCGGCGCTCTGTGCAGTTTTAATGAAAACATGACACACTCGCCAAATAATTTACTGTTATTAGAATTTAGAAGTAACTTTTACTTAGCTAGTGCATGGAATTACTATGAACTATCGTACTTTGTTCAAGTTCCTTGAGCTAGTCTCATACTTTCAACCTGGCTAGGTTGACATCTTAGGAGGCTGAGTGTTGAGCCTGAGGGTGGATGGGTCCCTGTCCCTATGGGCCTCCCGACCGAGTGCCGGTCACAGATGCACGATCTCACAGATACTAGCTAAGTACGCGAGCGATATTATAGTACACAAAACGTGCACACGGACATACAACTGGTGTTGAGGTATGTTAACACTTGTTACACATATACTACTAATATTATAGTACACAAGACGTGCACACGAACATACAACTGGTGTTGAGGTATGTTAACACTTGTTACACATATACTACTAATATTATAGTACACAAGACGTGCACACGAACATACAACTGGTGTTGAGGTATGTTGACACTTGTTACACATATCCTACTAATATTATAGTACACAAGACGTGCACACGAACATACAACCGGTGTTGAGGTATGTTGACACTTGTTACACATATCCTACTAATATTATAGTACACAAGACGTGCACACGAACATACAACTGGTGTTGAGGTATGTTAACACTTGTTACACATATCCTACTAATATTATAGTACACAAGACGTGCACACGAACATACAACTGGTGTTGAGATATGTTAACACTTGTTACACATATCCTACTAATATTATAGTACACAAGACGTGCACACGAACATACAACTGGTGTTGAGGTATGTTAACACTTGTTACACATATCCTACTAATATTATAGTACACAAGACGTGCACACGAACATACAACTGGTGTTGAGGTATGTTGACACTTGTTACACAATATATTACTAATATTATAGTACACAAGACGTGCACACGAACATACAACTGGTGTTGAGGTATGTTAACACTTGTTACACATATACTACTAATATTATAGTACACAAGACGTGCACACGAACATACAACCGGTGTTGAGGTATGTTAACACTTGTTACACATATACTACTAATATTATAGTACACAAGACGTGCACACGAACATACAACTGGTGTTGAGGTATGTTAACACTTGTTACACATATACTACTAATATTATAGTACACAAGACGTGCACACGAACATACAACTGGTGTTGAGGTATGTTAACACTTGTTACACATATACTACTAATATTATAGTACACAAGACGTGCACACGAACATACAACTGGTGTTGAGGTATGTTAACACTTGTTACACATATCCTACTAATATTATAGTACACAAGACGTGCACACGAACATACAACCGGTGTTGAGGTATGTTGACACTTGTTACACATGTACTACTAATATTATAGTACACAAGACGTGCACACGAACATACAACCGGTGTTGAGGTATGTTGACACTTGTTACACATGTACTACTAATATTATAGTACACAAGACGTGCACACGAACATACAACCGGTGTTGAGGTATGTTGACACTTGTTACACATGTACTACTAATATTATAGTACACAAGACGTGCACACGAACATACAACCGGTGTTGAGGTATGTTGACACTTGTTACACAATATACTAATAATATTATAGTACACAAGACGTGCACACGAACATACAACCGGTGTTGAGGTATGTTGACACTTGTTACACATGTACTACTAATATTATAGTACACAAGACGTGCACACGAACATACAACCGGTGTTGAGGTATGTTGACACTTGTTACACAATATACTAATAATATTATAGTACACAAGACGTGCACACGAACATACAACCGGTGTTGAGGTATGTTGACACTTGTTACACATGTACTACTAATATTATAGTACACAAGACGTGCACACGAACATACAACCGGTGTTGAGGTATGTTGACACTTGTTACACAATATACTTATAATATTATAGTACACAAGACGTGCACACGAACATACAACCGGTGTTGAGGTATGTTGACACTTGTTACACAATATACTAATAATATTATAGTACACAAGACGTGCACACGAACATACAACCGGTGTTGAGGTATGTTGACACTTGTTACACATGTACTACTAATATTATAGTACACAAGACGTGCACACGAACATACAACCGGTGTTGAGGTATGTTGACACTTGTTACACAATATACTAATAATATTATAGTACACAAGACGTGCACACGAACATACAACCGGTGTTGAGGTATGTTGACACTTGTTACACATGTACTACTAATATTATAGTACACAAGACGTGCACACGAACATACAACCGGTGTTGAGGTATGTTGACACTTGTTACACATATACTACTAATATTATAGTACACAAGACGTGCACACGAACATACAACCGGTGTTGAGGTATGTTGACACTTGTTACACAATATACTAATAATATTATAGTACACAAGACGTGCACACGAACATACAACCGGTGTTGAGGTATGTTGACACTTGTTACACATGTACTACTAATATTATAGTACACAAGACGTGCACACGAACATACAACCGGTGTTGAGGTATGTTGACACTTGTTACACAATATACTTATAATATTATAGTACACAAGACGTGCACACGAACATACAACCGGTGTTGAGGTATGTTGACACTTGTTACACAATATACTAATAATATTATAGTACACAAGACGTGCACACGAACATACAACCGGTGTTGAGGTATGTTGACACTTGTTACACATGTACTACTAATATTATAGTACACAAGACGTGCACACGAACATACAACCGGTGTTGAGGTATGTTAACACTTGTTACACATATACTACTAATATTATAAATGTGAAAGTTTGTGAGGATGTTTGTTACTCAATCACGCAAAAACGGCTGAACGTATTTGGATGAAATTAAAATAGCACACATATAGTTTATAACTTGGATTAACATATATAATACTTTTTATCCCGGTAGTACGTTCTCGTGGGATAACTTTCGATATCCAAGCAGGCGAAGCCGCTGGCAACAGCTAGTTCTACATAAATGTATTCAGGGTGGCAGGTCAAGGATCATAATATGCCGAAATTATGGTTAAAGTTTGCGCGTCGTTGTCCCTGCCACCCTGTATAGGTGACGCAACAGGTTCTGAGGACTGCTTCTCTGTCTTCTCATTAGAAGTAGAACATTCCAAGTAACCCTTTGACGTATTACGTTACTACGTAATACGTCAAAGAGTGCTGGTCTCCACGTGCTGGTGGGGCAGAACGTCAACTACTGTCCACGTTCTGCGCCACCAGCACGTGAAGACAGTAGCTCTGTACGTATCATTCTCTGTATGAGAACCATGTTTAGATAATGTTATTTAATAACATCGTAATAATTAAACGGATCAGCCAACCATTTTGGTCAGTGGTAGATATCAGTAAAAGCTTTCAGTTGAAGTCACATGAAACGTTCGACAAACATTGTAAAGATAACGTCATTTGCTCGCGGAAATAACTTTGGATTGCGATTGACGACGAAAATATGTTTTTATTGCGAGAATCCAATAACATTGTGAAGACGTGAGCAATAAACGTACGATGTTACGTATATGCTGCACTACTACGATCGTTTAACCGTATAAAATAAATGTACCTATGTAAGTTAGAAAGTAATATGAATTAATTAGTTTCCGGCGGAGGCGCGAGGTTCGTGTCCGTAACGCGGCGCCCGTAGTTTTATTTCATTATTTTATTCCTACGGTACAAACGGAGTCAATTAAAAGTTTCTACCTGCAGTCCGCACACAAAAGCAGCCTCTAATAGAAAATAAGTTAAAGCCGTCCATACTAATACCGTTTAAAATGGATGAAGTTATAACCACGACAGACTGCTCAAAATATAAAATACATAGAGAGATTTTCGCTCGCTCATCAGCTTTGCAAAAGGAAATCCATCAGAGTGCTGCTCCACATGAGCTCCATAGGACGAAGGCACGGCAAAAGGTGTTTTGCCCATTCTCTTCTAACATTGAAGTCAGTAATATCGAAGCTGATCAAAGAGCAGTTTACTGAAATATATGTAAATAGCGGCCCGTCCCGGCTTCGCATGGGTGGACATTTTTTTTAAAACATTTTGGGATATATAAAGATAATTTAACTTATAAGTATGCTAATTAAAACGTACATGACTGAATTTGTCCAAATGCTCAAAATAAAAACAAAGACTTCCAGACTGGAGCGGGCTGGGGCTGCTTTGAAGCGGCTCCTGCCAAATCTAGGGTGTCCAAACGCCTCTTGCTGGAGGCTCTACGCGGTGTCGTGCGGTCCATGGCCCGTTATGGGGCACCGGTGTGGAGAGTGTGATTGTCGCAACCCAGTGCTGGGCTTGGCACGATTGCGAGACGCCATGGTCTCCTCACCTTCCGCCTAACGCAGGTCCTCACCGGACATGGCTGTTTCGGGAGGTTCCTGTTTCGTATAAGGCGGGAGGCATTTCCTCCCGGGTGTTTCCACTACGAAGATCGCCGTAAGGCCACGGTGGAGCATACGGTGGAGGTTTGCTCGGCTTGGGCGGAGCACCGCCGTCTCCTCGTGGAGACGATCGGCGGCGGTAATCGCTCGCGTCCGGCCCTGGTCCAGGCACTGGTACGGAGCGAGAGTGCATGGGTAGCCGTCGCCTCCTTCTGCGAAACAGTAATGCTCGCGAAGAGGGAGGCGGCGCACGTGAGGGAGAGGCAGTACATGCGCCGTCACGGCCCTAGCCTCCACAGGAGACGCCCTGGGCCTTGGGAATCCCAGGCTGATTCCCGGCCACCGTAGGCGCGGGCTTGCGGATGGCGAGTAATGGGTAGCTCGCTGTCCGGTAGGGGCCAAGCCCAGGTAGACGGCGCGTTGTGTTCCACGCGCGCTTCATAGAGATATCAGCACCAACTGATGGGGCCCGCAAGTGCCGATGCCTGCCAGGGGTGCGGGTTGTTCGAAAGAAATACCGTGGCCCCCGGCATACAAGCAAATGAGGGAACACGGGTGGGTTTTAGTCAGTAATTTCATAATAAGTTTTGAATGGAATGTTCGATTTCAATAGTTCAAAAAGTAATCAACAGGTATTGAAACATTCTTGAATACGAAATAATTTATTTGGTTAAGAATTAATACAAAGGTATGGATAACATGGTCTGCTTTTGATCGGCATTTCTATCAACTTTTAAAATGTAAAAAAGTAGTTAAAGTGACGTAACTACAATAGTTGGACATATGGTCTCGCAAAGTTTTTTATAGATATTGATATATCACTACATAGTATAAAACAAAGTCGCTTTCTCTGTCCCTATATCCCTATGAATGCTTAAATCTTTAAAACTACGCAACGGATTTTGATGCGGGTTTTTTTAATAGATAGAGTGATTCAAGAGGAAGGTTTATATGTATAATACACCGACCTCCACGCGGGCGAAGCCCCTGGCAAAAGCTAGTTCTATAATATTGTAGAACATTTTTTTGTTCTATCATCAATACTTTCCGCAGCGCATGCGATGAAAGACATTTTATGGCAATTATTTTTACACTTTGGGTTGGTTTAGTAGGGATTTCTAAGGATCTCTAATTTTTTCTAGTAATGAATATAGCCTATATTACCTAGTGATAATGTAGCTTTCTAATGGCAAAAAAATAATTGAAATCGGTCCAGTAGTTTTTATGTTTATTCGTTACATACAAAAATACAAATCTTTCTTCTTTTTAATATAATATAATAAATAATATAATATAAAATATAATATAATCATATAATATATACTATAATATAAAATATAACATAATGTAATGTCATCGAGACGTCAAATAGTACGGTCACGTTAATTCTGCTCCGAAGCTTCAATTCCAAAATCTTAGTAAAAAGTTATTGTACGACTGCGTGCTGTCTAGACACACAAAGACGGAACCCTATGGGCTGCAATCACATAATTTTCTAATTGATTAAAGTGTTAAATGTGTTATTAGTGAAAACTAAAGTGTACAGTGGTGGTGATCAAACAAAAGTTATTTTATTGCAAGTTGTCATTATTAAATTATTTCCAATCTACCGCCTGTTGTGCAAACATTCGTGTTATCATCGCACCGGATTCTTAATTTCGTCCATCAAATATATGTTTCGTTGGCTCTGAGTGCTAATATCCGGCATTCATACGCAAGGTGTCGTAAGTTCGAATCCACCGAAACGCACCTCGTCTTTTTGGATTTATTGTTTTGTTTGGGTGATTGATTGTGTATTTTTAATAAAATATAAAAATGTCTAACTGTGATACTTGTGGATTACCAGTTAAACAAAATGAAAAAATAACATGTTTTAACTGCGATAAATACTATCATCATCTATGTGTTAAACTGAGTGCTACTGCGCTTAAAAGACTCAGTAAAGCTGCACGTTCTAAGTGGAATTGTCCGAGCTGTTTATCTGAACATGAGCCTAACAAATCGATGTCTGATAGCTCTGAAGGCGAGGACGATAAGATCAGTGACATACGACTTGTTATCCGGGAGGAAATTCGGAATACATTGCGTATTGAAGTGAAGAGTATGATTGGCGAGCTTAGATTCGAAATGGACGAGTTAAAGAAACAGGTTGATGAGTTGAAGTTATCCGAATTCTTTGACATCTCTCAAGTTAACGACTTAAAAACTGAACTCCAGGTTGTGCAGCGTGTGAACTCTGAACTTCGTTCTCAGAACTCTGATATGCAAAGGACTATGGCTCAGCTGAAAACGCAAATAAACACCCTTGATCAGAATATGCGTGAGGCGAATCTGGAAATTCACGGCTTACCAGAAGATAAGAATGAAGTGTTACCGACCATTGTAACGCAATTGGCTAATGTTGTGTCATTTACCCTAACAGACTGCGATATTATGAAGTGCGTAAGAGTGGCCAGTATGAACAACAACAAGTCTCGCCCGCGCTCTGTAATAGTGAAGCTGCGTAGTCCTAGATGTCGCGACGAATTTTATTCTGCAGTAACTAGATACAATAAATCTCACCCCGAGGATAAATTGAACGCAAGTCTTTTGGGTTATGGCGGTAGCAAGGAGCCGGTTTATGTATCCGAGCATCTTTCTCCGACATATAAATCTTTACATGCTGCTGCACGCCTTAAGGCTAAAGAAAAATCCTATAAGTTCGTATGGGTTCGCTACGGCAAAATTTTTGTATGTAAAGGGGAAAATTCGGGTACTATTCTAATTAAGGATGAGCAGAGTTTAGATAAAATTGTATAACTTTTTTTTAATCATTAACTTATTTCCTACATGTCATGTTTTACTTTTATTTAGTTTAATGGATAATATTTCCATTTTTTATCAGAATGTGAGAGGCATGAAAACGAAGTCACATGAAATTCTAATGTCAATTATAAATTCGGACTATGACATAATATGTCTGACAGAAACGTGGTTAGATGACTCGTTCTTATCCTCTGAATACTTTGATCAAAGATATACTGTTGTACGCCGTGACCGTAGTGCACAGTTTAAAGATTTGTACTCTAAAAATTATGGTGGTGGGTTATTGGTAGCTATTAGTAATAAGTATAATTTTGTTAATAAAACTGAGTGGCAAACCTCCGTTGAGGATATGTGGTTATGTATTAGTGCTGGTGGCGTCTGTATGAATATTTGTGTTGTATATTTGCCGTCTTATATACCTTGCCATATCTTTGTCCAATTCTTGGCCAAGGCTGAAGAAATTTGTTTGCGTTATACGGATTGCATTACTCTGATTCTTGGTGATTTTAATCTTCCTAGTGTGAACTGGCTTGAATCTAATCATCCCTTTCTAGGACTTAGTGACCCTAAGTGTTTAGCGTTAAGAGACTTCCTAAACATCACCGGATTTGTTCAAATGAATAATATCTGCAATGAAAATAATAATATCTTAGACCTTATCTTAGTTGATGAGAACTCCAGTCTTTCTGTTTCTTGTGCACCCCCCATCAGTAAACCAGATGTGCATCATCCGCCGCTAGAATTAGCACTTACTAAAACTGTAATTTCTAATTTAAATTATAATATTTTACAGTCTAAATACATTTTCATTAAAACAGACTATGAGGCATGTGTTCGTGATCTGCGTAAAGTAAATTGGGTGGATTATTCTCATTTGAGTTCTAATGATTATGTTCTGAACTTTTATAATATACTAGGTATGGGAAAATATTGATAAATACACGCCGAAGGGTAAGCCTAAGAATAATTGTTATCCAGTTTGGTTCTCAGCTTCGTTGATTAAACTTCTGAAAGAAAAGCATAAATATAGGACTCGTTTCAAACGGTACAATAACCCTCGGGACTATGATACATTTGTTTCCCTACGGGTGCGAGCTGGGAGAGCCATGGATGACTGTTTTAAAGATTATATAGAAAGAATTGAGCTTGAATTAAAAACAAATGTAAAAGCTTTTTGGCGCTACACTAAGTCAAAAAAAACTTTCAGAGGTGTTCCTACCCAGGTTTCTTGGGGTCATCGTGTTGGTGTGGGGGGTAGTGGTGTGGCTGATCTATTTGCTGAATATTTTGCATCTGTGTACGGTGTTAGTCAACAACCTAGTAACTTGTCTCCAGGTTACTCTTCGTCCAATTACAGTATGTATTCCATTAACATTACTGAAAATGACGTTAGAGATAGCATCAAAAAGTTAGATCTTAATAAAGGAGCTGGACCGGATGGACTTCCTCCTATTTTTATTCGTCTCTGCATGGATGCTCTTATTGTACCACTGCAGATAATATACAATAAGTCCCTTAACGAAGGTACGTTCCCCGATTTATGGAAAATCTCTCACGTTTTCCCCGTACATAAATCTGGTAATATGAATGACGTAACTAATTATAGACCAATTTGTATTATTTCACAATTTGCTAAGATGTTTGAGGGTCTTATTTATAATGTAGTTTATTCTCACCTTCGTCATATAATTAGTTCGAAGCAACATGGTTTTGTGTCTAACCGTTCTACTATGTCTAACTTACTTATTTACACTACTTTCATTGGTAACATCTTTGAAGCTAGGGGTCAGGTTGATGCTGTTTACACAGATTTTGCAAAAGCGTTTGATCGTGTTGATCACTCAATTCTTTCTATGAAATTGAATTGCGCTGGCATTCATGGCTCTCTGTTGCGGTGGTTTGAGAGTTATTTAATGAATCGCTCTCAAATAGTTGCCTTGGCGGGATATGAATCTGTACCTTTTTCTCCTAGCTCTGGTGTTCCGCAGGGCTCTAAGTTGGGCCCTTTGCTTTTTTTGGTATTTATAAACGATATTTTAGATTTAATAAATTGTAATTGTTTAGCCTACGCTGATGATTTGAAAATATACTGCAGGATATCGGACCTGAGCGATTGTATGAGGCTTCAAAGAGATCTTGATGTCCTTCAACAATGGTGTTTCAACAACAATATGACGCTCAATGTTAAAAAATGCCAGACTATTACATTCACGAATAAAGTGAACTACATTAAATTTGATTATCATATAGATGGATCGGTATTGAGCCGAGTATCAGTCATTCGTGATCTAGGTGTACTCTTTGATTCATCCCTGTCCTTTCGCGATCATATAGATGCTAAGGCTAAAAGAATGCTTGGCTTTATAATCCGCATGTCAAAACCTTTCCGCAATTATAGTAGTATTATTCTACTCTATAACACACTGGTGAGGAGCACCTTGGAGTATTGTTCCACTATTTGGTCTCCCTATTATTCAAGTTATATTCATAATGTTGAATCTGTTCAGGCCCGTTTTGTTAGGTATCTATGTGTGAAGAATGGGATCCGAAAAGCTTTACCTGATTACAATGATAGGTTAAGGCACTATAAGATGATTAGCTTAAAAGAAAGACGGTGCACTTCTGACTTACTGATTCTTCACAAAATTATTAATGGTTCCATAGATGCGCAATTGATTAATTATTTTAACTTTAAGACTAGCCAACGTAGCAAACGACATCATCGTATTTTTCAATTGCCTACATCTACCTTAAACACCACTTTTAATAGCCCCCTAACACGTATGGCAAGGATATATAATGAAAGGTCCAATTTGACGGTTTACCCTATCGAGGTTTTCTCTATGAGTTTCGTTTCATACAGACGTTCCCTATATAAACAGTGCGAACAATGTACGCCTATATAGCTCAAAGTGTTTAGTTTTCTATGGTGTTCTAGATTTAGGTTTACTGGACACACTTTTTATTTTTTCTTCTTGTCTCTAATTTTCATTATGTCAATGCCATGCATGCCTGTTATTTGCACGGTTACTGAAATGCCGATCTTAGATGTAAGTTTATTTGAAATGTAAGTGATAGTGCTGTTGGTGTGCTTATTATAAATAAATAAATAAATAAATAATAATATAATATAATAAATAAGAGGCGGTCTTAATGCCATAGGCATTTTCTACCAGTCGACCTTTGGAAATCAAAGTTCCCATCGAATACCAAGCAGCTTCTTTCACAAGCGCTAATGAATCAAAATCAATCAAAATCAAAAGTCATTTATTCAAATTAGGCTGAGAATCAGCACTTTTCGAATGTCAAAGTACATGAGACAGTCCCCCAAAACGCCCACCGTTCACCACTTCCTAGTGCTTTAGCTGGGAAGAAGAAGTGGCGCAACAAACTCCCCAGCAGCACAGCTGTCTGTTTAGTCGGATAGACTTGATTCTATACATACATAGGCGAAGTAATAAACATTACGAGACACAAAATATCAACTAAATAATTAGTCAAAATGTCAGCTAGCCATACCATACATTGTAACATTGAACATAGCTGCAGTAAGTTAATAGACGCAGGCGATATCATCGCGGGAATTTCGCTCCGTTCGTTCAGTTGTGCAACACAATCCTTACACTATCAAGCGAGTATTCTTTCGAGTTCCAAACAAAAGTAGTTACTGTTTCGAAGTGCGCTGTGGCGTGCAGATTTGCACATAAATATGATAATTATTGTTTCAGAACTAAAATATTTGTTGGGTATGTGTGGACTCCTGCACCCTAATTGCGTAACACACTATTAATCAGAATCTGAATCATTTTGAAGCCTATTGTTAATCCACTGCTTCATATGTTTGTATAATTCGTCTGCTCAACGACGTAAACCACGCAATGATTGTCGTGGAGCTGTCAAAATGAAAGCGATTCCTACGGATAGTGTATTACGCAATTACCCCTCTGTTTCAGTAACTTTTTAAAGATTTTCTCAGTGACAATACGATTTTAAAACGAAAAGGGATCTGATCCTTTTAAACTGTAGCTATTCAAATTTGGTTGATTGATGCTTTGATTTCAAATTGGTACTAAACTAACCGAATTATCGTTCTTAGAAAATGTTATAGAAAAAAGATTATTTGCGCAAAATAGATGTAATTTAATACAAAAAGCCAATTCTTTAGGTAGACTATTGAATTCCGCAAGCGCTAACAATCGGGCCATAAGTTCGGTAAGCCGGTAACCACGGAGGCGGACGTTCAAACTTCCTCTCAGACAATAAATTACAGATTATAATTCCGATGGCACATAGAGGGGTCTCCTGTCGGGGCGATGTGAGAGGGGGGAGGGCAGCAAGACGCGCCGTGAATATATCCGTAGTTGAATTAATTGTAGCAATGTATGAGATAACTTGTTTTGACCCCTGGACGGAGGCAAGTATGTAGAGGCTAGGATTCTACGACGAACGGTTAGTTTTCATGTCGTTCATGGACCTTAAACCTTAATTCTCATTTGCCATCATCAGCGTCAACTCAGTGTTGGACTTTTATCAGAAAGAACTAGAACTGGAATCAGTTACACAGTTCAACTACATGTACACCGCGTGGGACGCGTGTTCCTCACATTGCCGACGATCAGAAAATACGTCATGACATGTCGGCTGGCATACTTCTGACGAAATAAAAGTTATGTCACTGACCGGAAACTACCTACAGGAACATGTCATCAAAGGATGAAAAGCTAATACGAGCGCCTTCCGGCGGACATCAATAGGTCCTGTTGATTCGCTGATGTATTTATTTTTATGTAGGAACACGACTATTTATCCACTGACAAATATCAATGTAGAAAGCCACTGTTAAAGCAGATACACATCGACGCTTAAGGCAAGAATTACCAAGCGACGAAACCTTTAAAGTGCATTTAAAATTCGTTGGAATTAAGTAGTTATGATTAATAGGTGATTTTTAACGTATTTTTTTTCCAAAAATAACTTTAAAATAAACTTTAAAATGCTCTACTGTAAAGTTTCCAAAATGTCGCTTGGTAAATATTGCCTTTCAAGCGTCGACATAATTATAGTCTTTGAAACGTTTGTTATGGAATTTACAGATACGCAGTGTCTTCTGTTCGCACTAGCTTATGATTACATAATGATTTTGTTAGTCTGTGCTCTGTGCAAGCTTTCCGGGAACACAAGACAGTTATTTATTGTAATTACTCCACAGTGGCGTGATGTCATTACTATAAAAAACTGTTATTGGGTACCTCATTGATAATTTTAATGAAATTTAAAATATACCTTTAAATAATGCTCCCAAAATAATGCTAACTTGGCAAAGTGCGTGTTGGACCACGCACAATGAAGGTTCCGTAGTTAGGATGAATTTATCCCAAGAACTAACTAAACTTTGTAGCTGAAAAATGTTTTCCCTTTCATCGATATACATCCTAGCCGAGCCTTTTCCCAACTATGTTGTGGTCGGCTTCCAGTCTGACCAGATGCAGCTGAACAGCAGTATTTTACATGAAGCGTCTGCCTATTTATTTATTTTATTATTTATGCACACACTGTAAAATACATGAGAGATACGATATAATCAAACAATCGAGTACAAAGGTACTGGTTACTTCTTTAGAAATTTCTTCCAGCAGACCTACGAAAGGGGAAATGATGTTGTGTATTACTTTTTCATTTACTTGTGCTGTGAGATCTTGCTTCTTGTCAAATTTTATAATCCTAGATCAGCAGGAAGCAGGTAATTTATGTTTTTTGACTTATTTATGAGTATTGACTTAAGTAGCACAAACCTCGCGTATTTTTTTTATTCAGTGACGAGTAGAAGCCTGATTTTTAAACCTCCAAGGGACCGTACACGTACGTATTTAATATTAATTTAAATTTGAAACATTCACGCGTCCTGATTGACTCTTTTTCCTTTTTAGATACGAAACCATAAAAAACAAAGTTCTTTCGGAGTTCCATAACTGTTTTCAATTTTTTTAATTAAGTAAATTAATATTTACCTAATGTAAATAGTTAGGTAAGTTATTCAATTGATGCAATTAATTTAATGTACTATGTGCACTAAATATAATTCTGAATTTACAAATTATATTCATACATTATTATGATGTGTATGTGTGAATTCATAGGTCATTGCATACAAAATGAATTCTCTCTAGCTACTATGCACTTTTATTATATGCAATTAATGTGTGCGACAAGATAACACGGAAGTATTAAAAATATTTTTAATTCAAATATTTATAATTTATATATTGGAAACAAATAATCATCATAGATCAGAAATCAATGTACCTCTGTTATTTCGACTGCCGGCTACCACGTGACATGAATCACTATTATTTTATTAACATGTAACAGTGATCTGGTTCTTTATAATTATTTTTAGACTTGATACCGACAGATACCCTAATTAGTTGTAAAGTAATTAGTTTCGTACGAAACATTGAGATTAAAGTTTCAAGAATCTCATGTTAACAGATACTGTATTTATGCTCCAATTAACTTACGCACCTCTTCATATTCTGTTATGTAATTAGTCCCTGCTCCAGTTTAGTTCGCTTTTCTACTGATTATGTACCTACTTGTATAATATTACTATGTACACACTTCAGCTCCGGTCCGAACACCAGTCACATAAATCAAAACCTAAATCCCTGCGCTGTTAGGAGCGTTGGTAATAAGTTGGGGCCGGCGAAGTGCGCTTTGTTACGGCTCGGAGCGAGCCGTACCGAGCCGCACTGGGCCTGCACGGCGCACTGCGCACGATCACTCGCCGTTTGTTATTCAATATTCGCACACACTAAATTGCTCTCCCCCTGCACTTCACACACTATGTCGCAGCACTCTATTGCAATATGAACGCAATAAAATAAGAATGCTGCTCTTTTTGCAGCACTGTGCACGTTGTACGGTGCGACGCACGGTGGCTGGAAATCGCCTTTCATAGACATAGAGACATGAATTTTGAAGAGTCCTTTTTTGCTAGAAATGGATTCTGCCAATCATTACTACTATAAAATTTCGTATGAGGCAATTGCATGTACAAATGAAGGAGTTATAATTTTTTCAAGAAAAAATTGTATGGCGCTGACCTGAAAAGTTAGACTATCTCTGGAATCATAAGTTTCGTCATTACATCCGTACACACAGAAATAGTACCATTTATTTGTAATTTTTTGACATACTTCATGTTGCGGATAATTTTGAGGATTAAAAAAAAATCACAAATGGTGCCATTTGAGATTTTTTTAAATCCTCAAAATTAAAAAAAATATTAATGTTGATGACTCATTTTAGTGGTTAAATGCTTTTAATATGAGTATACTAAGACTAGTTCACAATATTTTTTTAAATGTACTATAGGCCTAGACAGTCTAAAGTTCGTTTTACCAAACTGAAATGACATGGTAAAGAATTACCTTTTGAATATAATCTCTAATTGTCAAGTCCGCATTAGCTAATGACCTCGTTGAGGTAATCACTTCATATGTCTAAATACTTATGTACATAAGTATGAATTAATTAACACTAATGAATCAATCTAATGAATTACTAGTTAAAAGGATACACACACAAATTAGGGTATACGTTAATTTTGCAATTAGTGCAGGATCGTCTTAATGAATTACGGTAAATGTAATACCCTCATTAGTCAATAACAATAAATAATCAAAAATCACGTTCGTAACTTAAGTTCATTTTGAGCATTTCTACTGCTAACATCTGAGATCACCGTGCGACTTAGTGATTATGAATAATGGAACGCATAAATTACAAACTTGGATTTGTTTGTTATTCTGAGGAACCAGGATACTTCTTCCTTCGATCATGAAATATTGTTTAATTCAGTTGTTACTCGACTGGGTTCTAGCCTTTCTGATGAAAACCGTGTTACTCTGAAGGAATTTTGTCGAAGTTTCTCACGGGCAGTTCAAAAGAGATGGTTACCATCCCACCGCAAGAGTGAATTTTTTAGACGTGATTACAATAATTGGCTTCATTCAAATAATGACTAGCAAAACTGCGTGCAAACCGATTTGCTCATTCAAGAACCAATAAGTGAAAATATTTGTGAACCTGTACCATCAACGTCAATGATGACATCGACTTCAAAGATGACAAAAAGATCTCGAAAGCCGTTTGAAGATCTAGGTAGCAAGCAGAAGAAGAGACGATCTGATAACATAAAAGCGAAGAACCTATTGAATTAGCATCAGCTACAGCACTTTTTAAACAAGATGGTAGTGAGGATGTTGCATCTGATTTTGAATTTATGCGCAAAAATTAAGGAAATGATTAAGAAACCAGTTTTTTCACCATTATTTTCACTAGAGAAAGCACTAGGTTTTAGGCGCTACTTTCATTAAAACTATCGAAATGGCAATACATCACTTTAAGGGGAAACGACAATTCGAGAAGGATCAAAGGATATATATTCATCTTACTATAAAGTACAAAAGTCTAAGCTGCAGTGCTATCCTCCGAAGATATTTGTGACTGTAAGGGATTCCTCAGCTAAGATTGCACTACAAACATTACTAGATTTAACAGTGAAAGTCTTCCTAGTACTAATGTCATACAAGGCAAAAAATTAACATTAATATCAAAGTGCGGATTTGACGGTGCATCCAACCAAAGTAGATATAAGCAAAAAATGGTGACTGAGCAAGATGACTCAAGCGTATTTATGACCTCTCTGGTTCCATTAAAGTTGATGGATGGAGATGATACTACATGGACGAATCCAAAATCCTGCTTCTCTACGTATTGTCGTCCAGTGCAGTTTAGTTTTTTGAAGGAGAGCAAAGAAGTTGTCATGGATGAAAAAACTAGAATGGATAACAAAATCGAGGCTCTCGTTCCTTCAAAATACCTAGAAAATGAGGTTAGTCATAAATTAATGATGACGATGACTGACGGAAATTTTTTTACTTATCTTTCTGAAGCTAAATCAAATGCGGCCTGCTACATGTGTTTGACTAAGCCCACGGAAATGAATAAGTAAGTAAGTAATAACACCGTTGCATCAAAAACCGTTTCTCCTGGTGTGTATGAGTGTGTGATTTGAGTTATCGTCATTACATGCCTGCAATAATATGATGGAATATCTTCTACACATAGCTTATCGTCTTGATTTCAAGAAGTGGTCTGCGAGAGAAGAAGATCACAAATACTTATTACAGTCAAGGAAAAACCAATCCAAGATCGATTTAAGGATGATCTCAATCTTTTGATCGACATCGTTAAGAAAGAATCAGGCACAACTAACGATGGTAACACAGCGAGCAGGTTTTTTGAGTTTCCTGATAAAACTACAGCGATCACTAGACTAGATAAAGACCTGCTCCGCAGGTTTGCTGTGATTCAAGCTATCACATCTGGAGAGGTTATAGATGTGCCTAAATTTAAATATTACACCAAAATAACCGCGGAAAGATACGTGGAACTGTGTAATTGGTACTAAATGTCGTCGACTGTTCACAAATTATTAATTCATGGGGGGACACAAATGCTAAAAATGCCAAAAATTCCAAAAATGCTATTGTGCAAATTGGGAATCTTTTGGAAGAAGGTTCAGAGGCCCGAAACAAAGATTTTAGGAGGTTCAGAAAACACCATTCGAGGAAGAGGAGCAGACAAGCATCAAACTAGGATATCCTCAACATGCTTATCGTCTCTTCTGATCCTCTTATTACTTCAATAAGACCAAAACTGGATGCTCGTAAGAGGCAGACATACTTTAAGGAAACTTTAGACCTACTTAAACTTCAGGATCAGTAAGCTCCGATAGAGTTCTTAGATGTAATGTCAATTGTAGAGCCTGATTTTGAAGTGGATTCTATTGTTTATGGTTGTTTAAGGACATTTAAATATTGTATTTTTACTTTTGGTTGATATTTATTTATAATATTTATTTTTATCATATCAATAATAATTCAGTTACAATTTAATTGTTTTTAATATTTGTTATTTAGTCACTAATTTTATTGTTGATGATGATTTTTTACAAGTAAAACTATTTTTTAACCATACAATCCAATACAATTAAAAGTACTCGATACCTACTATGAATAGTAGATATCATAGGTATAAAACGAACTTTTGTGATTTTTAGATTGTTTTGGCCTATGGTATTAAAAATATTGTAAACTAGACTTGGCATACTTATATTTAAAGCATTTAACTAGTTAATTAATTAGGTACATATGTATTTAGACATAGTTGGTGATTACCTCAATAAGGCAATTATTAGCTAATGAGGACTTGATTGACTATTATAGATTACATGCAAAACTTAATTCATAATTACCATGTCATTTCAATTTACTAAAACGAACTTTTGTGATTTCTTAGACTGTCTTGGCCTATGGTATAAAAAAATATTGTGAACTAGTCTTAGCATAATCATATTTAATGCATTTAAAATGAATCACATTAAAATATATATTTTTTTATTTTGAGGATTGTTTAAAAGAAATCACAAATGGTGCCGCAACATGAAGTATGTCAAAAAATTACAAATAAATGGTACTTTATCTGTGTCCAAGGATTTTTTTTTTTTGGGTGGGAAATCATCAAATAACTTCTCCCGCTCTGGGTGGAGCGGGAGGGCGTGTCAGACTTTTACTGACTAAAACCCACCCGTGTTCCCTCAGTTGCCTGTGTGCCAGGGGCGGCGGTATCTCTTTCGAACAACCCGCACCCCCGGCAGGCATCGGCCCTTGCGGGCCCCATCTGTTGCTGCTGACATCTCTTTGAGGCGCGCGTGGAACACAACGCGCCGTTGACCCGGGCTTGGTCCTTACTGGACAGCGAGCTACCCATTACTCGCCGTCCGCAAGCCCGTGCCTACGGTGGCTGGGAATCAGCCTGGGATTCCCGACGCCCAGGGCGTCTCCTGCGAAGGCCACGGCTGTGAGGGCGCATGTACTGCATCTCCCTCACGTGCGCCGCCTCCCTCTTTGCGTGCATAACTGCTTCGCTGAAGGAGGCGACTGCCAGCCATGCCCTCTCGCTCCGTACCATGGCCTGGACCAGGGTCGGACGCGAGAGATCGCCGCCGCCGATCACCTCCACGAGGACACGGCGTTGCTCCGCCCAAGCTGGGCAGACCTCCACCGTATGCTCCACCGTGTCCTCTGGGCGATCTTCGCAATGGAAACACCCGGGCGGTGTCCAAGGATATAATGGCAAATATGATTTCAGAGACAGCCTCATTTTTCATGTCAGCGCCATACAAATTTTTAAAAAAAAAATTATAACTCCGTCATTTGTTTTTATAGAATATTAATTATCAGCAGAATCCATTTGTAGCCAAAAAAGGACCCTTCAAAATTTGAGTCTCTATGTCTATGAATGGTGACTTTCAGCCCACCGTACGACGGCGGACGATGCTCTGACAATTACATGCACAGGCCGATGCCAAACAGTTTTGGGTTTCGAAAAGTGAATTGTTTTTAAACTGAATTCGTCTGTATGTGTAAGTCTGTTTGTGTGTCGCGAAAAATGTCCAATGCCAATATGAAATCGAAATATTTTGTGCCTTTCGAATCTGTACAATGGTCTATCTATGCTTGTATGTATATTATATCCATCATGCCTGTTGTACACGTATCTGTTCTGCTGATAAATAAATAAAAAAAACATCCCCGGCATGAAGCTACATGATGTATTGTGTGCCACTACGATGTGAATACATGATGCGCATCCAGTGTCGAACGGCCGTCACGTTGACTGACGTCACCACTAACTCGGTTACTGTGACAGGCGTAATCCCACACAATATGAAACATCGAGCTATTCCTCTACCTCACATACCGTACGATGGGACTGCTCATTGAAAGCCGCCGCTATCTTCCTCCGTAATGGTCGCGCCGAAATTGTAGAACACCTAATAATTAACCACACTAAAGATAACACTTAAGCCGGGCGCGACTCATTGGGTTCACATAATTATCCGGCAGGTCTCGCGGCCGCCTCTTTGTGTCCTCTTAATTGCAACGTCTGCAAGCCCGCGGGCCGCCTGGAGGCCTCCACCGGGCCTCCGCCGCCGCCGTGCGGACACTCAGGAAGAACCTCGTTAATCCGCTCCTCGGGGCATCCCGCGCCGAATTCTCTTTAATGAACAAAATCATTAACTTCACTATGACTTACTCTTAATTATTTTTATAATTTAGTTTCAATTATGCTTTTAAACTGGAATGGAACTGTCGCTGTTATTTTAACTTGGGCTGTGAGTGAACTCATTGTGAAATGTAAGAGAACAAAAGTGTAAAAACTGTGTGTGTATACAGACAGGCGCGTTCTGTCACGTGTCTTACTGAGCAAACTTTACTTACATCCGTTGTGTAGTTTTTTCGTTTCACTAAAAACGGGAGCATAGCGGCTGCTAGCTACGCGCTACGAGCCGCTACGGCGCTACGGATGCTCTCAAAGAGGAGTAAGTTTTCAAAGTGGTTGTGTGGTGTGTGCGCGAATTGTTGGTAAGGAACTCACCGTGGCCGGCGGAGCAGGGGTGCGGGCGCGCGGACCAGAGGACTGCTACCAGAAGTTGCTAACATTTACCTGCGAGCAGATTTTTCCCGACAAAGTAGTCGGAGTATCTTGTTTGGTTAAAGAAAATGTTGGTAAATAGAGGGTAGTTTGAACTCGGTACGTGCCATCCTTACAGCGATGCAGTTTTATCTGCGAACAGTATACAAACTTGGATATTATATAGTCGGGAGCGTCTTTACGTTTCGTGCTACTGTAATACGAAAAGTACATTTGTTTGTTCTGGAATTATTTGAATGTTTCTTGAAAGTAGTTTGCACTAAGTTTTCTGGTCGGACATTATGAACTCTTTACATGTGAAAGAAAGAAAGAAAGAAAAAGTATTTATTAGACTCGCACAAGAATATCATAAACAACTACACAATATGCTCAACCAGACAAATTTAAAATAAAAATAAAATAAAAAAATAAATAAAAAACAAAGTCCTGTACGAGGCCAAAAGGCTATCTCAGCATGATGCTGCGACATTTAAAAAAGTGTCGCTGGTATTCTGATAGGGCCCACTGTGATGTCACGGACAGATACAGAAATAAAATATTATGTAAAAATAAGATAATTATGTGTAACATACTTAAAAAAGAATGTAGGTACGTAAACAGTAATTTTTGTAATCCGCGTGCTGCACCCCACGTAACATCTATTACTTGTCTATGCGTTTAGTGTCTGTGACACTGTGGCATCGCTGTCGCTGTGACAAGTAATAAGACGCAGGCGCCGACTTACGGCAAATGCAAAGAGTTTAACTTTATGGGCAAAAGCAAGTAGAAAGTATATCGAATTTATATTATTACGGCCGTCTTGTAATTTAGACAATTTACGGCAATTAGAGAAATAAAGCTAACTATGGTTTTGAGAGGTGTAAGAATTCCGATTTACAAAAATGACAAACAACAAACAAAAAAAAATGAAAACAAAGTGCAAAACCAGTGCTGCTATGCCTGTGCAATTGCTGCAAAATGCTCCCCACCATTGACAGCTGCGTGCAGATCAAGGGTAAGTTCAATCAGGTAAATAGTGTGGTATCTTTTTGAAGCTGTAGTAAGTGCTGTTTAAATTTGGTTCTGAATGTGCCAACTGTCTTTATAGCACGAAAAGAAGGTGGCAAGTCGTTCCAGCAACGGGAGGCAGCGAATTTGAAGCATCCACGGAATGCAGCAGTTTTGTGCGATGAGGCTAACAAGAGGTACGCAGATGCTCTAGTTTTAATCCTGTTAATATCGCGCGACCAAGATAATTTTTTGTAAATAGTCTGGTTTCTTCGTGAGAATAGTGCCAAAGAGTAGGGTAGCCAGATGAAGCTTTCTGCGTGCTGACATTCTCATCAAATTACCCTTATTAAAAAATGGAGTAATGTGGGATCGGGGTGGGACATTGTAGCAGAATCTTGCACAAGCATTCTGCACCCGCTGGATCAGTTTTTCGCTTCTACTAAGAATGCACGCCCCATACACAGTGTCAGCATAGTTCAGCTTAGATAGAACAAGTGACTCACACAGCATGACACGCATATCCACACTTATGTAGGGACGGACACGATACAATAGCTTGAGTCGGTAGAAGCAGTTGCGCACGACTTCCAAGATGTGGGTTCCAAAGTGCAGCTGCCCATCAAATACTAGCCCAAGATTACGAGCCTCCAGAACCCTTTCTACATCGCAACCATCAATCCTGAGGCCCAAGTTGCAAGCAAGCATTTTGTTCAGGAAATCCCTAGATCCCATAACAACATACTTGGACTTACTTGGGTTCAGGACCAAAGAGTTTCTTCTGGACCAACTAGAGATCCTCTCCAAATCCTCATTGATTTTTTTTACAGTTTCAGCAGTATCCTGGGAGCGAAAGGAGAGGTACAACTGCAGATCATCAGCGTGTAGGTGGAACTTAGTGTTGACCAGACAGTTGATGATGTCTGCACTGTAAAGAATGAAGAGAAGCGGGCCTAGGATCGATCCCTGAGGTACGCCCCTGTCCACCCGCCTCAGACTAGAAGATTTGGTATCTCCGTTACTGTCAGATGTCACCTGGATGAATTCTGCTCGATCACTGAGGGAACTTCCAAACCATTTGACTGTTTCAACATCACATCCATAGTATGCCAGCTGAGAGAGAAGAAGCGCAGTATTAATAGAGTCAAAGGCGTGCGAGAAATCTAGTAAGACAAGAAGGGATCCCATGCCCTGGTCTCTGGCTTCGAGGATGTTACCACCTACATCCAGGAGTCCTGTAACAGCTACAGCACTCCTGGATGTAGCTATGTCCCCTGCGAAATCCGGATTGAGCCAGAGGCAAAATACTGTGTTGCTCCAGATATGCCCTAAGCTGGTCCGAGACAACTCTTTCTAAAATCCTAAAATCATGGACAGACATGGCAGTAGGCTTATTATACGGAGGTCTTTCACACTAGTGGCGGCCTATAGGTAGTCCAGTATGGAGTGGGCTTCTCTATTTTAAAATTAAATTAGACACAAATAACTGCGTGGTGTCCGAGCTCCGGTATGTGTGATACTGAGACACCACACACACGGGCGTCAGTGCACACTATATCAATGAGGGTTTCACTGTAGTCTGTGAAACGGGTTGGCTCAGTAACAACTTGTTTAAGCTTGCAGCAATGTATAAAATTGTTCAGCAGTTTAGATTTGCTGTCAGTGTGGCATAATACGTTAATATTGAAGTCGCCAAGGAAGATGACCTTGTCCGCATTAGCAAAGGAGGAGAGAGAATCAGTAATCGCATCCAAGAAGACATTCACATCAAGCCACGGCGGCCTGTATGCAGTGCCGATGATAACCGAGTGCGAGTTAATGTTAAGCCTGAGCCACATCTGCTCGACCTGCGACCACATCTGGCGCCAGCGGGTGCGGCGCGACACGCACGTGCACCCCGCGGCGTACGTAGAAGCCCACGCCACCCCCGCGGCCGCCACGCACGATGCGCGCTCGCGGCACGTGCCGCAGCCACTGGCCCGGCACTGTCGGCGCGTGACCCTCCTCTCCCTGCCTGAGCCAGGTCTCATTTATTGCCATGATGTCTACCGAGAGGCTATCCATAGCAACTAGGAACTCCTCATGGCGCAAACCTAGCGACCCTGCATTAAATAATCCAACTGTTAGGTTTCTGGTCTTATTCATTTTTGTAAATAATGGTGTATATAATAATAATGTGTTTATTGTACATAGTATCGAATGTAGTATTACATAGTGTAGAGTCTTGCACCAAATTACGATGTGGAAATATACTGAAATACATACTGTTAGGTGTAGTTTGTAATTCAAATATTGAATGCATCGCCGAAAAAAGCTTGCCAGCCAAATTGTAATAAAATAGAAAGTCTGTACAAATAAATACATCATAGTAAATATTGAAGCCATGACAAATATAAGATGTAAGTATATAAATAATTAACTGTAGAGCTGGGCCACTAAAAGAAACCAAAGTATACCGAGACAAGAAAACATTGGGCCTCGCAAGAATAATTTAAGAATTTTAGTGTAAACAAAAGAGAAACAGAAAATAGGTATTGGTGTTCAGTAAAATTGTTACACACAGTACTGTGCAGGGGTCAAGAAATCAGACATCCTTTCCACTAGACACCTCGTAACCAAAAACCCGCGTGAGGTCCATCTCTGAGCGGATACAGTGGGTGGGCTTGCTGTCACCCTGCTTGGCTAGAATGCGGTCGAATTTCGTCCAAGTATACCTCCACCTGAGACAGGTACTAGCTTCACGCACTCGGTAAAACAAGTGCTTGTTAGTTTTGGTGAGTCTCTCGTTCAGAAAGAAGCGACGCGGGGGTGCAGATAGTCCTAGATCCGCGGTGGTGGCTCCGCGACGCACGCGCTCGCTCTGCAGCAGGTCATCGCGCAGTGCGCGCCACGTCAGGCGCACCACGATGCGCCACCCGCGTGCTGTCGTTGCCACTGCTCCCCCTGGGCTCGATTCGCCGACCGGACTCACACCGGACTGTGGGTCTCGCTCGGTTCTCAGGCCCATCCGTTGCGCGAACACTATGTCCCGTTCGTCAAGATTCACCCCAAGTTTTGCCACCACCAGCCCGACGGTGTGCACCACGTTCTCCCCCGAAGTCTCCGGGATGTTGGCGATCTCGAGATCGGAGCCAAGTAAATCCTGCTCACGATCGTTAAGGTTGAGCTGTAACTTTAGCACAATCCGTTCGAGCTGGCTTACTTTAACGTCTGGCACTGCCGCACTTTGCCGACTTTCTAGAGCCTCAATCCTGGCTTCCAACCCATCAACCCGCTCGGTACATACTCCTAACGACGAGTGCAGGCCGGCCATCTCTCGACGGAATTCGCGCATTTCATCACGAACTTCCCGCAGCTCGGAACGGAAGAGCCTTATGTCCTCACGGAGGGTGAGCTGCGCATCTAGCGAGGGCTCCCCGTCAGCACTCTGCTCACTACCAGCCCGAGACAGGGCCTTAGCCTCGGCAACAAGGGGCTTGGCCTGATTCCCCCGAACCTGAGTCGCCGCAACTGGTGACCTGATCACGGCACCTTTGGCTACTGCCGCTGCCGTAATAGGGTCCGCTGCGGATCCAGAGTCTAATTCAACAGGCGCTGCCGCCGCTGTCGACGCTGATGCGGGAATAATAGCGGGACCACTACCCAGGTCCTTTACGGGTGTGGCGCTGTTGTCTCCCCTGGGCAACTTTTTCCTGCAGTCAGGGCACAGCCAGTCACCGCTAATCTGCGTTGGGTCGGGCAACAACAGGCAAGCGAGGTGATATCTGTTGTAGCACGCCGAGTTACTACACGCAGCGCCCCCTTTTGCCGAAAGAAATCTACCGCAGGCTGCACACTTCACCATAGTACGGCTGGGAACAACTAGATGTCGCACGCCTTTCTTACTCCTGCAACGATAAATGGTGCCTATTACTCAACGAATTAATGATTTTTATACACAGTCTGTGGTAACGTAGTCAGAAGTTGCAAAAAATTACACTTTTAGGGGGTATCGGGGGCACAAAGTAAACAACAAGTAACTTCAACGTCAAAATAGTCAATAAAACTGAGAAGAGATTTTGCGGTTTTACACTACCTGGCCTGCCTTATGTGGGCGTATAGTCACTACATACGTACTGTTGTAACGGAGTTTTTAAGAAACTAAACTCAATCCAAATCCAATCAAAATGTTTTATTTAATTATTACACGTTGTAAATTGTACAGTTGGTAGGGTTTCCTTTTAAGCATATAGATGCCTAGATATAGATGCCAGGAGGCGCCGCTCTTTGAAATCTTACAAGTGGGTCAAGCAGTGGCGTGCAGTCCATAAAGACAGAAAGACACTGCCTACCCTACCTAAATCAGATAAATATGTAAAACTAATATTATTTTATCAATAAACAAAAAATCTTTATTCATAAATCAGCGCCACCTGTCGAGCGTCGGTCGCATCATTAGTATCATAGAAACAATTCCCCGTTCGTTCGTACAATTTGACGCAACTTCGCATTGCGATGCACTAGCGCCACTGAGTGCCTCGGGTGAGACACGTACTATTCGTGTCTCAATGTTTGTATGTGTGCTCTCGTGGTCATGCAGATTTATTCAGTGTGCGTTCCTATACATACGTGGCACACAATGTAACAAATAACGCAAACAACCGTACAGGGTAGTCACTGGCTTTTTACGATTTATAACGAGTCGAATTACGAAACTTAACGAATTTTTCCGAACAAAGTTGGTTCTGCGACTATTTTAAAAAGTAGCATTGTTTCATTGAATTTTGACTCCTTAAAGGTACAACGATAATTTCTTTGTCGTATTATTTTCATATTCCGAGTAATTCCGACGCCATTGTTTGTTTTGATTTATTTGTTTTGGTTGTGATTGTGAGCTATGATGGCATGTATTTAAGGTTTTAACATCGATAAATAGTGTGAAAAATAGTTAATATTCACTGTGAATGTTGTTCAGGTGGTGTGTATAAAGAGAAAAGAAAAATGATGCATTTTCAAAACTATCTAGCGGTGAAAAAAAACAAATTCAAATTCAAATTCAAATGTTTATTGCTCAACACAGTACATAATTATACATTTCTAGATGTCAAATGAATGCGCAGTCCACTGTGTTGCACCAACTCAGGCATGCAAAATTATATTACACCAATAAAATTACACTATTTCATAACAATTTCATTAATAACTCAAAATAATACCATATACAAAGTCATAAATTCAAGTCAATAAGTATGTAATGTCAGAATACATAATGTCATAATAACTAGGTAATGTCTACTATAGTCAACACATAATTGGCACTACAAATATGATAATTTTAATAAAAGTAAAAACAAAACGGACTCAGGTATTCTCCCTAATTACATGTATTATTATTAGTGTTACACACACAAAAGACATGGCCGGAATTTGAGAAGAGCTTTGCCCTAAAAAAAATATGCATGTACATTTAAATTTAGTACATCATATTAAAGCTTGCAGGTATGTCTTTAACATCGTTTAAGTTTTGTGATAAGAGAAGAAGCGAGAGATACTATAAATAGGTTTTTTTATAAAGAGCCTAGATATTTTGAATAGCAATGATACGATCATTAAAACGTTGTTACTATTCAAAATATCTGAGTTATATATGAATTCGGAGTTATATAGACGAAGCAAAACGAGTTATACAATATTATCAATGGACATAAAGTCCGTTTAATTAATTAATTACTCGTCAAGTCAGCTAGTGAGAAAAGAGCCAGAAATCAAAATACCACTAAAACGTATTGGTAATTATATTGATAATAGTCTCTGGCTAGACCTTTCAATCGTCGTCTTAGGCTAGCCATGATAGCGAAGAACTCGTCGTGTCCAGGTATTTCTATTATGAATTCCACATAGCGACTTGGCAAAAATATAGACAATTGGATAGGCAATAAAACACTAAATAGCTCTTGAATTTTTATTTATGGATCTAATTCATTTGCAATTACTCAGACAAGACACATGCAATATTTACTCTATCACTGTAAGTCCTGTCCAATGGTGACAAATGTGATGTGGCATTTGATCCACATTATTAAAGTCAAAAGTCACTGGATCTCTTTTTAGAAGTCCTATTAATACTTCTGACCATTGAAGAGTAAAATAAAATGAGATATTTGTGTCCTTAGGTAACAAATGCCACTCATTAGCAAATAAATGTATCTGGCATATTCGGCAACTGATGGGAACATAATAATTGCATTCTTTAAACAACATTATCTGATTGATTATTACACTCCCTAAAGATGCAATGGCTAGAAGTATTTGGAGCACGTTTGTAACTAGGCAGATAATTAATTTGGTCCATCTTTCGTGCTTCAGCAGGATTATCAGCTGATGGAGGTGGTTCATGTCCGACAGTAGGATTAGCAACTGGTGGAAGTGGAGGTGGTTCGGGCAATTCAGGTTCATTTTCCTCTAGTTCTTCCACCTGTCTATATGTATTCAATACTAAGTGGCGCTTAGCTCGCATCAAACAGGGATGCCATACTTGCAGATTTGTCCTCCGATCCTGTAACAACGTTTGTCATTTTTTTTACACATAAAATCTTCATCTTTAACTAAAGCAAATGGTAGAAATGTTACAGGCACTGTAGTCAAATGTGGTTAGTATTAATAAATAATAACCGGTAGTTATTAGGGCGCTCCACTCAGTTTTAGTTTGCGACTGACTGTTTGTCTGAGTTAGCGACCAAAAATACTATTTTCATTAGAATGGCTTCACTCCGCACACTATTTGTCTGTGTGCAGTGGTTTGAACTATTTGCTAAGTAAGACTGCACCCTAACTCATTAATTATAAGGAATTTGCTTCATCATGGGAACAACAGAATAACAATTTATAGCAGCCAGGGCAAGATAATAGACAAAAAAATAAGTTCAACAGCACACACTAACCTGGTTGTGGTTATTCCATGAGAAGAAAATATCTTGTGATCTAATATGGTGTGATGTCGCACTGAGTAACCCCTCGACATAACAGAGCATCAACAACCAATACACACCATTGGGTAGCCCAGTACTCTACAATGTCTACCTTCTTCACTGCGTTGGTTGACGTAACATGCATTGCAAATCAATTCATCTAAACGAAGACAAAAACATGAGATATTGTAGGTACGTAGTAAAGCCTTGCGGATTATAGAACTAAACTGTTTATAAGGCAGGTGAAGTTATTAAAATATGAAAATAATTACTAAGTGGGTATATATCTTTTGTACAGATAACCATTCAGTCAATATTTTTTGTATCTGCGGTATTAAAGTTGTTACGATATGCCTTCGCTTTCAATTAGCTTTCAATGTGGCCACATTACAATTCAGGCACCTTGATATCCTGAGCGTCAGAACAGAATCCAAACCGTGAACAAATAAGTCCAATATGCACAGCAGAATAGTAACAGAAGAAGCGTAAACGAAAGTCCGGTAATCGATAGCTGGGATCAAGTTTAAAATATCCATCAGATGAGCTTCAACACAGTAATAAATGATATGACCACAGATATGACCAACACAAGACTGTACAGATCACAGGGCATTGAATGACAGGTGACAGAAAGTAGAGGTGAGACGTAATACTGGAATATGTTTTTGGTCTAGGTTTTAGGCTGGACATTCCGAGCGCACCACATGAACGCATCTCGAGTATTTAGATAAGCGTATGGCGTTTGACACGTAGTAGACCATACCCGCGTCTAGTTGCAAGTTTTGCGACCCACAACCTCGGTCAGTTCCGGTGGCATTGGGAGACGTTCGGTTCAGCACTCGAAGTTTGCGAGCCGATTATTTGTTTTGCGTTTCTAAATCTAATATCCATAGGTACCAACAAAAAACAAAATCTCTGTGTCTATTAATATCATGTATAAGAAATACGCTGGCAGTTCTAAGCCTGTTGGTAAAGTATGAAGGCAAGTTTTCAATAAGATTTAATTTTAAGTGCATATTTTAAAATGTAGAAAAGATACGAACACCAACGCGTAGTATATACGGTAATAGTCCATAAACTGAAAATGACTCTACTCCGATTACTCGATCTCGATTTTATGAAGACTCGGTACCTCTGGAAAGAAATGGCCTAAATACTCGTGAACCTAGTTTTTGGAATAAGTATTTAGGCGGACTCATACTTCTAAGACTCAGTATGCATTTTACCTAGTACATCTCACCTCTAACAAACAAAGCAACGTGAGCGCGCGGCGCGCGCACAGTTCAAACGTCAAAATAAATGGGAAGTTTGAGAAATATCTACACAAAATCAATTAACACACATATTTATTTGGTATTTTTTGTCGCCTGATCTAGAGAAATGTACTTGTTGCGATTCATTTTAGTATATTTAAGAAGTAATTTTCATATATTAATAATTACTGTACATTTATTTATTCTGAATTGATTCTGAGGGCAAAATCTGGCCATGTCATTTCTATCAGAGAGGTATTCATTAATTGTGTAGTATGTCTTACTTATCAGTAGATTATTGAGTTGCTTCTTAAATAAATGGGTATCTTTCATACTTAACAAAGCATTAGGTAACTTATTATAAATACACAAGTATCGTGAAAAGTAGTTGTACTCCGGATTTGCAATTAATAGATACAAACTATAGGTAAAGTCAATCGTAAATTCAATACAAAACAAAACAAAATGATTTATTTAATTGCCTCACAGGTTGCATGCTGTGTAGGTAACTAGACAACAATCGGTTGTTCTGTTTTTTTTTTGCCTTTTTTTTAATTTCTGCCTACCCTGTCTAAAAACTCTGTGCACGCCACTGGGGTCAAGAGAGAACAGTTAGGCCTATGATGTAAAATTTTGTAAATTTCGTGTTAGAGTAAGATACGGCTGTTTGTACTGTTACAAACCATAATATGGTCCTCTCCCCGGACAGACCCGGCCACGTACTGGTACCTAGGATCACAAACGTGATAATGACTGATAACTTGATTGTCCTCCCGACCTCGGCGTTACGGGTATGAATAGCATTTTTGTCGATTTTACACTTTGATGCTTTCTGTATGAACCTATAATTATAATTATAATGGTGTAATATTTTTAATGAGATCATAGATGCGCAATATACGATCAGAAATTACAAAATCAAACACGTTTTCGAAAATATTTTAAAATTAATGCCGGTCGATAACCAACGCAAATTAAATTTGTTTTGCGATAATAACATCTTCACAGTATTGACAAAAGCCACAAAATTCGTGCTCGTATTCTGCGGAAGTGATAGGCAGCCGAATTTATTACTAATATACAGAATTACAGTCCAAATTGTTTAATAACTTTAACTTTACTCTCGTGATTTCATTGATTTCGTTTGGAAAAAGTGTATTACAAAGTACAATATCCACTGTGGTAGGTTATTATTATGAATTATAACGGTCTTTTTAGATATGTTTTCATTATCACGTACATATTTTTATTACGTTACTTGTTCCAAGGAACTTTTATGTATTTGCACATGTTTCTCATTCTATGTAAATAATTGTATTCTGTTTTTGAGAAATAAATGTCTTAAGCCATATCTTATGCAGCCATGTGAGGCAGCTGTAGTTTTGAGTTAAAGGTAAGCACCAATGTGACCTAACGCAGCCATATAGGTGAGCTGTAATTCATAGTCAAAGGTAGGCACTTTGATCTTAAGCAGCCATGTATGTGTGCTGTTAGCAAGACATGTGGGTGTTCTATAAAGGCGACGAAATTACAGCTCCACCCCAGCGAGATTTATTTATTTATTTATTTACTAATAACACTTACAATTGTTTTGACAGGTGGGAAACCCAATACAACAATGTAGTCATAATATTCTCACTTATAGACGTTACCTAAAAACGAATTCAATACCGCCACCAACAAAAACAAATATTTAAACTGTCCTGACTAATAAAATTCTTAAAAAAGTAAATGAAAATAGTTTACTCAGAGGACAATACGTCCAGTGTCACCCTTTTGAATTCCGCCAAAGAGGAAGTATAAATATCTAATCGCAAAGATACGCTGTTGAGTTTCTTTACTGCCCGCCCCACCGGTGCAAATGTTAACAAGTTCGTACGGGCCACCGGGACTTTAAACAGCTTCTCTCTCGGCCCTTGCCGCAGCCTACTGTTTAGAACGAGCAATCCCAAAGATTCCTGTATTTGCGGATTATTCAGCATACCACGAAAAACCATAAAAACATATTTAGCCAGTGCTTAATTGCGCCTTACCTCCAACTTGTAGTAGCCAACCATCCCTATTACAAAGAGGGTTGGATACATAAGAGGATAGAATTGGTAGACACCGAATTCCTTCATGTACAGGAACTGGGTAAACTTATTTTGCATTTTATCCACCACGAGACAATATTTCGTTTCAAACGGATTCCAGATGATAGCACTCGTTTCCAGGTCGCTTTCTACTAATGCATTACAAAGATCAGCCTTAACCCCCTCGCCATCCCCCCCAGTGAGGTTCCCGCATTGTCGTTGCGGGGGGGCTCAGTAACCGTGGTCACCCTCCCACGGTGAAGCAAAGAGGAACCCCAAGGTGGGGCCGCTCGTCAGGGCTTGTGCCTCCAAGCCGACGACGTAGCGGCCATAAAGTAGGTTGCGGTGAGGTGCATCACAGCTGAGGCGGGCCGCGATGTCGAATGGGAGGCATCGCGGCTGAGAGTTACAGGCTGCGGCGGAGGAGGAGTGCCGGTACTTCTGAGTAGCGCTCTTCCCTTCCGTGGCCTGAACGGAGCCGCCACCGTTTGATGGCGGACGCGGTGGGGCCGCAGGGGAAGAGGAGTGTCGGTATAGCGTTGGCCGCTCTCCCTATCCCCTGCGGCCGAAAAGTGGTAGGCGGCGGGGCCACTGCTGACCCGTCGCAGGGAGACGTCAGCAGCAGCTGGTGGGGCTCGCAAGGGCCGATGCCTGCCAGGGGTGCGGGTTGTTCGAAAGAGATACCGCGGCCCCTGGCACACGGGCAGCTGAGAGAACATGGGTGGGTTTTAGTCAGTAAAAGTCTGACACGCTCTCCTGTTCCAACCAGAGCGGGAGAAGTCATTTGATGATTTCCCACCCACAAAAAAAAAAAAAAAAAACCCTCGCCATATTTGAGGGAAGGAGGCAACCCGACCCACGATGCTACCGCAAGCGGGTACATCTAAGGGAGCATGACGAACTTGCTGCCGGCTGCTCAGGCAAGAATAATAAGATCAATTGTCAAGGTCGCTAGCTAATTACATATTGCAATACAACTCATTATAAAAATCATTGTAATAAGTAGATTATGTCAGCAATGAGTAGATTGTGTCTCAAGGTGATTGTGCCAAGATAGACAGGCGTCAACCTGTAGGCCTAGATATTTGACGATCGGGGCTCGAGATACATGCGCATTGCGGATCACTGAGAGCGCATACATGCGCTTTGAGTACCATTGAATTTACTGGTGGCAGGAGGGAAGGTCTGAGGCTAGAAGTGACAAACTGAGTTTTGCCAATATTTAATGTGAGACTGATTTTAGCCAACCAGAACATTGTCTCACGCAGTGCCTTTTCAGCAGTCTCATTTGCTGTGGCCCAATCATTTCCATAACTCAGAATGACCGCGTCGTCTGCATATGCTAGGATTTGGGTGGAGGGCAGAGAGAGGGAGCAGAGATCATTCACGTATATCTGAAAGAGCAGAGGACTAAGGAGGCTTCCTTGAGGGACACCGTAATTTAAAGATTCTTCGTTACTAATGTTGTGTCCTATCTTCACACATTGCGTGCGGTCCAGTAAAAAGTCTTTAAATAAAAATCTGTGCGTATCGAGCGCGGGGCGCGCGCGCGCCCGCCCCCGCCGCCTCCAGCACCGCGTACGTCATCGGCATCGCCGTGTACGCGACACTCGCAATCTCAATCTTTGTTATCTCGTAGATGTTGGAATTTTAATAAAACGTACTTCTATCAAATGTATAGTTTGGTAGCTAAAATCGATTGGAGTGAGATTTACGATTCATGCGATCCAGATATAGTCTTAGATTTATTTTATATTATGATATATGACGTTTTTGACAAGTGTGTTCCTCCAAAAAATAAACATGTAAATTCATTAATTAACAGATACGTTTATCCAGATTGGTATACAGCTGAAATTATTAGAGATGTAAAATTTAAATATTTATTACATAAAAAATATAAATTGAGTAAATCACGCAGTGATTATGTAGAATTGCGAGCGAATCGATATCGCGAGCGTTTTGGGGGTATATTAGGTCTAGGAAAGGCGATTCGAATCAGCGGAAGTTAATTAAGGATGGACGGGTATTATCGGAGTACGAATGTGCCAATGAGTTCGCTCGGTTCTTTCAGTCTGTGTATAATCCGGAACTTCCCGAACTGAGTGTAGCGGCGGCGAGTGCTGGCCAAGCAGCGGGCGCGTCGCAGGGCGCGCGGGTGCACCTAGCTAGCGTGGGCCACTCTGACGTACAGCGCGCACTCGCACGCTTGTCGCCTAAGCGCTCAGCTGGGCCGGATTAGGGTTACCATATGACAGGCGTTTGCCGCATTTGACAGGCATTTTAAGGTTTAGACAGGCGTGCGGCCGGCACTGGTCTGAGACAGGCATTTTTAAAATTCGCGCTCGCGCGCCCATCGCGGTTGCATAAATGCAAGCGCGATGCGCGCGGGGGCGCGAAATTTGAATGACGGCGGCGGCCGCGGCGGTGAGTAGCGCGGCGCGAGATGCGCTCGCGGGTAGCGCATGCGTAGTAGTAGCATAGAAGTAGTGTAGGCGCCGCGAGAATGAGAAGCACGATAAGCTACGGTGCGTGAGCGGGAGCGAGACGGGCGTCGGTGTTTTCTATCACTTCACCAATGACAGCGTTTTAACTATGATTTGTTTACTTCATGAACCAAAAACAATATTTAGTCTGCATGATTAGTTCAATCAATTCTCTTCTAAGCTAAAAGTGTGTTAGATTGTTGTGATTTTCAAGTTGTTTTATTGTTTTACAATGGATAATAAAAAGAGAAAGCTTTGTAAGTTTTCGGAGATTACAGCAAGTAAATTTCCTTGTCTCGTGGAAGGCCGCAATGAGTAGGAAGCTAAGTGTAAGGTATGCGACTGTTATTTTAGTTTTGGTTCGAGAGGCATCAAGGATGTGCAAAGACACATGGAATCTGAAAAACATAAGAAAACGTCTAAAGCAGTGTCTTCCAATAGTAAGATGAATACATTTTTTAAACCAACTCTAAATATTATTTCGGAAAGGAAAGCCGCTGCAGAAACTACGTTGGCTTACCATACTGTAAGGCATCACCAGTAGTATAAGCCTATGGATTGTACGGGAGGATTATTGAGGAAATTATTTTCTGACTCAGAAGTGGGAAAGACGATACCCTGCGCCCGGACAAAAACCGAAGCAATTGTTATCAATGTTATTTCCCCCCATGTAATGGAAGGTCTTGTGGAAACATTATAATCTGATTCAGTATTATATTTTGGTCTATCAACTGATGCCAGCAATCACGGAGCTCAAAAAATGTTTCCATTAGTAATACAATATTTTGATTATCGCGATGGCGGACTAAAGACTAAAATTTTAGAACTCGATGTATTGCCAAACGAAACTGCCGAAACAATCACGCTATATATTGTCAACACCTTGAAAAAACACGGGATTGAACAAAAATTAGTTTCTTTTACTGCTGATAATGCCAATGTCAATTTTGGTGGCATTAATAGGCCAACAGGCGGACAAAACGTTTTTGTATTATTGAAACAAGAACTCCAAAATCAAATTGTAGGCGTTGGATGTCCTGCCCATATACTGCATAATTGTATTAGACACGGTGCAGATAAATTGGAAATAGACATCGAATCCATGGTGATGAAAATTTATAATTATTTCTCAGTCTACATAGTTCGCACAGAGAAGTTAAAATCATTTTGTGAAGCTGTTGAAATACAATATCAATAACTGCTATGCCACAGCAAAACACGATGGCTGAGTTTATTTCCAGCAATAGAAAGGATCCTGAAATTATTTACAGCATTAAAAGAGTATTTTTTATCTGTCAAAGGTACTCCAAGAGTGATCAAACGATTTTTTGAGAACCCATTCTCAGAGATTTATTTATGGCATGTTCACTCATTAATACTTCTGTTTCAATCCAAAATTCAAGCTATTGAGAAAGAAGATGTTACAATTGTAGAAATTAACTGTATATTAAACGCAACTTTAAACGCACTCAAATCTCGTAAAGATGAAAATTTTAAATCATTGACAGTTATTCGACTACTGAACTCTTTGGAAAACAACGGAATAATTACCGATAATTTTAAAACGGAGATTCTGGGCCTGTATGTGGATTTAACAGCATATTTGGAAAAATGGATGAAAAATATCGAAGAATTCTCTTCCTTCCGGTGGATGATTTTACAAAAAGAAATGAAAAGTTTCTCAAGTTCTGATTTAGCTTCATCTGTAGAATTTCTCTCTAAGCTGAATATCAGTGTTGACGACGTGAAACTGTTTGACGAATACGAAGTTCTAAAAGAATATTGTCGAAGTTCAGATAACATTTTTTTTCTGAAAGCTTAACTACACAGTGGTGCAATTTTCTTAAAAGTAGGGAAGTGAATGGTGACATTACAGAATTAATGAAAATCTGCCAGTTTGTGTTCTCTATTTTGGCACACAATGCGAACGTAGAACGTACATTTTCTCTCGTCAACGCCCAGAGTGGAGTAAAGAAAGAAATCGGCTGACAATTGAATCAGTAAAAGCAATATTGATTACACAGGAAAATTACAAACATGTGTCTTGTGAAGATTTTTACGTTTATATATTAGAAAAGAAAAATTATTACTATTAAAAAAAATTATGTCATCTGACAAATATCAGTAATAAAAATATTCTTCTTCATTATTATCTGTTGGCTTTTACTTATTACCTACAGCGTTTTGCTTTAGACAGGCATTTTTCTGAAACTTCAGGCATTTTAGGTACCATAGACAGGCATGGTATTCCGGTGTACATTTTTAGGGATTGCCGTGCGGTGTTAGTTAAGCCGTTGCTACACTTGTTCAACCTCTGTATCAAGTCCGCAACTTTTCCTGAGCGCTGGAAACTTACCCGGGTTGTACCCGTGCCTAAAGGTAATAGAGGTTCAGCACCCTGCGATTATAGAGCTGTAGCAGTATTATGCACTCCAGCTAAAGTGTTTGAGTCCACCATTCACGGTAGCCTGTATCCACAGATAAGCGCTCTGTTGTCCGACGCGCAGCACGGTTTCCGTCCTGGGCGGGGGACAACGGGGAACTTGCTGGATCTTATGACACAAATAGTACCAACGGTGGATACGGGTCAACAGGTAGATGTTGCCCACTTCGATTTCAGGAAGGCTTTTGACACAGTGGATAATGACGTCCTTTTGGCTAAATTAGCTGGTGTAGGCTGTACACCTCACACTTTGTCGTTTTTCGCCTGCTATTTACGAGATCGTTGTCAGTACGTCGACTGCAGCGGGCAGCTCTCTGAGCCCTATTTCACGAGATCAGGAGTGAGTCAGGGCACTAATTTAGGGCCTTTTCTCTTCATTTTAACAGTTAATGACCTGCCGGGAGTAAGCAATAAATCCCTACCATTGTTATTCGCTGACGACTTGAAATTAGTTCTTAAAATAAAACAGGAAACTGATCATGACGTACTGCAGCAGGATATTAATAGGGTACTAGAGTGGAGTCGTAGGAATAGGTTGTATTTCAATGTAGCCAAATGTTCGGTGTTATCATTTACCCGTGCGCGCGACCCAAGTCATTATCAATATTGCATGGATGGAATCCGACTGCAACGTGTCTCAGAGGTTAAGGACTTGGGCGTGCGCTTTACAACTGATTTAAAATTCCGTAAGCACACCACTGATGTTTGTAAAAAAGCATACCGCAATTTAGGGTTGGTCTTACGGCTAGGAAACCAGTTCACGAACATCAGTGCTCTGAGATCGTTGTACAAAGCGCTTGTAAAAAGTCATTTGGAATGCAATGCTGTCGTCTGGTCGCCACATGAAGCCAAGTACAAACTGATGCTAGAACGTATCCAGAACAAATTTGTGAGATTCCTGTACTTAAAGCAGTATGGTGTATATCCAGGGTATCCAATGTTGTATCCTACTTTGTTTGTGCTGGGCATGGTAGGCTATGATAAACTGGAAGTACGAAGAGAAGTAGCTCTCGCCACCTACTTATTTAAGATAATGCGTGGTAAAATACACAACCCAGGCGTGTTACGGACGGTTGGTTTGTGTGTACCTGATGGGTACGTGGGGCGACGGAGGCGGCCGCCCCTGCTATGGGTGCCGCCCGCTCGCACCAACCTCCTGCTGCACGCGCCGCTGACGCGCGCCCTGCGCACACTCAATATGATGTCACAACAGATTGACTGCTTCAGTTGTACTCTGAGTGAATTCACACGGGCCGCATTTTTTTAAAAATTGCTCTTGATTGTTTTTAATAATATAATTGTGTCTACATTTATAAGTTTTTATTACTATAACTACACTATTGTATTAGGTGAGCCTGTGATGATAGTTGTATGTGTTTGGGGAATAAATAAATAAATAAATAAATAAAAATATTTTTTAGGCATCACCGCGCACCCCAATCGACTCCAGCTTGGTGAGAAGGACGGGAACAGAGACGGTATCAAAAGCCTTACAGAGGTCCAGGAAGATGCCTAGGCATTTCTGTTTACTGTCAAGTTTAACCACTACAATATCCAGCAACGCGGTCACTGCATCCTCCGTAGATAAACTTTTTCTAAAACCAAATTGGTTATTGGAGATTATTTGGTATTTGTCGAGAAACCTGCTGAGATTTTTGTACAGGATTTTTCCAGTATTTTAGAGATGACTGGTAATACTGAAATGGGTCCGTAATTGTTGAGACCGTCTCTCTCCCCTGACTTGAAAATTTGGAGTACGATTGCTTTTTTCACCGCCTTTGGAAATATTCGTGTAGACAGAGCTAGGTTACAGATATGCGTGATGGGTTTAACTAAAACATGGCTGGCGGCCTTGACTAAGTTTGCGGGTATACTGTCCCAACCAGGCGCACTATCCGCACGGAGATCCTTAATAATGCAATCTACTTCATCCTCATCTGTCGTGAGGAGGCCTAACGAATTGACCATGGATTGGTTATTGTTTGGGGTTGGTTGGAGAGATCTTGCACTTGGTGGTATTTGATTGACCAGAGTTTGACCCACGTTTGCAAAGAATGCATTGACAGAGTTAACGGACTTTGAGAGGGAATGTTCTATTTTCAGGAGTTCAATGGGTATAGGCGATGAGCGGTGCGAGTCAGTTACAGTCCAAATAGCATTCCACATTTTTTTTTGGGTTGTTTTTAGCTCTAAGAAATAGTTTTTTCTCGTGATCGATTTTTAGCTTTTTCAGTAAATTGTTGCAGAAATTCCTCTATCGAAGGTAAGTTAATTTCAGAATAGAGTTATAGGGTTCCTTATTTGTTTTCCTATGCATATTATCTCTGTTTCGTATGCATCTCAATAGTCCGGGTGTGATCCACGGCTTAATGATTCTAAGTTTACATGGGAAGTATGTGCGAGTAGTGTTCCTTTGTATGATTGATGACATCACTTCCAGTAATTTGTTAGTGGCGTCATTGGAATCATTCAACGCTATGATGTTGGAGAAATCGTACCCTTGAATGTCTTTAATAGCACCCAGGAGGTTGAGGCGAGATGTATTGAAGTTGTGAGTAGCATTCGAGGGGTTTTTAGTTTCTATGCTGAGTATGACTGCCGAATGGTCGGTAATGGTAGCTTCTAGGACGAGTGTGATTGCATTATTGTTAGATTTCAGAAGAATATGGTCTAAGCAATTATTTAAACGGATGGGGAGAACATGTGCGGGCAGAAACCCGTGAGATGCAGTCAGATTTAAATAGTCATGAGAGCGTTGATCATTATTACCGGGAGTTATATTTATGTTTAAGTCTCCTATCACAGCAGTATTGTTGTATGCATTGTAATTGGAGAGAAGACCATTTAGACTATTCAAAAAGTTGTCAATTTTCCGTTGTGATGGGGGTCTATACAGCGCAACGATGACAAACTTGTCGTCTACAGTACATACAAGACAGCTAGATTCAGCGAAGGTCGGTTCAGTGATGTTATAGCATAAACTTTCCTTGATATAAATTACTATTCCGTCGTTTTGGTTTGATAAAGTATTTGTCTGATGCGATGTGTAACCCGTTAAGTTCGGTATGGATGTGGATTTTTTGAGCCAATACTCAGTGAGAACGAGAATATCACAGTTTATCTTAATAGCGACTAGCAAACATACAAATTCATTGAAATTTTTATTAATACTCCTAATATTCAGATGTATGATATTTAATGATTTGGGGGATGTTATATATTTGGGGCAATCTTTAGGTGGGCAAGTAAATGACGTAGACACACGTATGTTGTCTATGTCATTATTTAAATTATTTGTCATAGCCATTGATAGTAGTACACGGATTGCTAAAGTATAGTGAGTTGAGAAAAAGTACCTCAAGTGCCCGGGGAAACATCCCAGTGACGCAGTTGATACAAAATCATTGCAATATATTGATAAAATAATACTGTTGACCATCGAAAAACATTTTAGAGAGTAGCATAGCTACACTCTAAATTGTCACACAACACAGTACACAAACTATCCTCTCACTATAGAGTGAGAGGATAGTTTGTGTATTGTGTTGTGATATAGGTTAGTATTGTGTGACGTATACCTTATTTTATGTTTTTGTGTAAGGTGATCAGTTACTAATCAATTTGGTGTGGAAGGGATGTTTGTGAAGATACATGCATTCATCATCTGCCTAGCCTTTTCCCAACTACGTTGGGGTCGGCTTCCAGTCTAACCGGATGCAGCTGAATACCAGTATTTTACATGGAGCGACTGCCTATCTGACCTCCACAACCCAGTAACTGGGGTAATACGATACCCCTTGGTAAGACTGGTTGTCAGACTATCGGGCTTCTGACGACCCGTAACGACTGTCAAAGATCCACAAATGACAGCCGGGACCAACGGCTTAACGTGCTTTCCGAGGCACGGAGGGGTCTTGGTATGTAAAGATGGTCACCCATCCACGGACCAACCGCGGCAAGCGTAGCTTAACCTGATCGATCGACCCGTGCAGCTATTGTTACTTAGCCACAAGCCCCTCGTGAAGATACATGCATTATTTAGTAGAATAGTGGTTGAATATGTGAGAAGTTTACATGCAATTTTATAGGTTTGTAAAACTAGTATTATTAACATTAAGTTTTTGGTACAGCGTAATTGTGCGACTTTATAGCAAAACAATATTACGACATACAGTCATTGATTTACTTGCAGATCCATGAAGGTTTTTTCGGACTTTTTAATTACACTCTTGGCTCCTTCTATTTTTCGGAGGAAGATGTTGCCGTTGGTTGTCCAGCAGAATTTATATTCTTTGGCCTTTGCGATTTCCCTTGCAGCGTATAACAGCTTCCTTGAACTGGCGGGGAGAAACTCCGCGATGTAGACTGGACGACGACGGTCGCCCGCCAATCCCATGGTATTGCTATTCAGGCGCTCTACTTTAGGCTTTGTTTTATTAAAATTGAGCACCGACGTTATTAGTTGGTTTTTTATTTGCACATTGCTGAATTCCGTAACAATTGGTCTAATTGTGCCCGGTTTTCCTGGGAGCCGATAAATATCTCGTATAATGGAGTCGCTAATACTCAGATCAACTGCTGTCCCCAGGTTGGAAACAATTTTAGATAGGTCCGAAGAGGTCTCGTTGTCAGTGAGTGGTACATTACGGATCTCAATGCTGGAAGGACGCGATAATTGCTCCAGGTCTTGTATTTTTGTTTCAAGGTGATTTATACATTCTCTATAAACTTGTTTCTCCTTTTTTAATATGTCTATTTGTTTAAGCATATCGTCATATTGCTAACTTATAAAGCTGATATTCTTCTCAATTTCCGCGTTTGACTTTTGGATTTCAAGGTGTTGGAGTTTCATTTCCGCTATTTCTTTGACTAATTTGCCTATGGTCGAGCTCTGTTCATTCGCAAACGAACTTTGCTTTTCATCTTGCTCATTTTTCCATTTTGTGAGCATTTCAAGTAATTCTCGTTTGAGAGAAGTAACTTCGTTCTCCAACACATTTGACACATTCGATCCACTGTGCGACGGCGATTTTTCACGCGGACGTTTATAACGGATTGCAATGTTAACATGTTCAGAAGTACTTAAACCGCTCACATTGTTTGCGGGTTATCTGAATCCGAACTTACTTGCATTATGTTACTAATTATTGGAGTTGTTTTGGCTGGTGGTGAGCGCTGAGTACGGGGCATCGTTGCGCTGGTCGGCGTAATATAGACCGTAGCACTTGCTGGTGAGAGACGAGTTTCCCGTAGCACGTCTTGAGTGGCGAGCTGGCTGTGCGTACGTCACTCGTCCTTGACGAGCTACGACGATGAACGGCGGATCGGAGCGAGAAAGCAATTATTAGGATCGAACTCTTTCCGCGGGGGTGAGGGCAAGTTCGCGCGGCTTGCACGGGGTGCGATCACGGCGTTTGAGTTAATAAGTTGCTAATTACACGAAATGCAGTAAGTACTATACGTTTTAACTTTGAGTTTACGGACTAAAGTTGCGTAAATACTATTTACTTATTTGCTTGAGACACGTCTACCTTAGAGCACAGGACTGGACGAATACCATCGAATAATATCACGAATAATATCATTCGAATAATATCGAAGAGCTTGTTTGACGATTTCAAAAAGCACTTCACTTTGCTTTCATAGCTATAATTTCTTTTATTTTTGGGGTCTCTTATCAATGATAGGTATTTGTTGACATAATATCGATACCGGAAATTTCAATTGTCGTAAAGGACAAAACACGAGTTTTCAGTAGAGACAAAAAACAAAAAAAAAAAATATTTTTGTGTAATATCTTTTTCAAACAAAGTACTATATTCATGGTGTCAGAAGAAACCCTCCCTATTTTTTCTTGTTCTACCCATATAAATTAACTAAATAAACAAAACTTAATTATTGACGAAAATGGAAGTCCTTTACAGCCCAAAAAAAATTTACTGAAGTACTTTACAGCCACGAAAAATTGGTTATGATAAAGTCAGATGTGTCGTAAAGGATTAATCTTGATCATTAATGGGTAATACAAGTCAATTAAATCAGAGACTAAGGGGGTAAAAGGAACAAAAAAACTAAAGTTCTAAATAGAAATACCTACAATAGGTAGTAAAACTAAGTGAAATAAAATGTTTTTTATTATTTTTATTTATTATTCAAAATATTTAGTAAAGAAAAGTAACAAAAACGTTATTCTAATAGGAACTAAAAAAAATATTTCCAAATAAAAAGCTTATTTTGTAGAACTCGTTCATTAATAAAACTGAAAAGTCTCAAATATAGCAAATTATTATAAAAACACAACACCCGACTGCTAAAAAAATAATTAAATATAAAGTAACTTCAGTCTTTTTAAATTATTAGTAATGAAACTTAAACAGAAAGGTCTTAGAGATCAAGGTTTTACTGTTTATTTTTTAAATAATCAGCTAATAAACTAATCGACTAACTAGTTTTTTTTTACTATTATTAATGAAACTGAAACATTAGAACAGTCTTAAACTTAATAATAAAGTTAAAATAACCAAAATAATAACAAATTTTGCTCACCAGAGCTCAAAACTCAAATAACTCAAAGAGAGACATTCTAAAGTATTAATTAAATGACAATTAACTTCAGTCTTTTAAAATTATTAGTATTAAAACTTAGGCCCAGTTTCTTATCCGTAGTTAACTCAACCAATGGTTTCCGTAAAACACAATTTTTCTTCATTTGTTAGCCTCACAAATGTTCAAATAAGTTGGAGAGTTAATTATTTGACCATTTTTAAGACTAACAATTGAGGAATAAACGCTTTTACCGAAATTTGAAATCATTGGTTAGCATATTTAACCATTGGTTAAGTTATCAAAAAACTGGGCCTTAAACAGTAAAATCTTAGAGATCATTTGTGTCAATATCGTCTTCCTCGTCAGTTTCAGGAAGACTGTCTTTAACAGTTCCTAAAGACGGTAGATCTATATACTCCTTATGAAATCGCTTTGGTATAGTTCCGTTGGTACATAAACGCTTTAAATCGTTATACTTGGCGACTGGTATAGGGTTAGGTTTGTCATAAAGCCTTGGTAAACCAATACTAGAAGTACCATCTTCTACTTTGTTGGCACCTGTTAGATCTTGGTTTTGTTTTTTTGTTTTTTTTCCTTTGCCTTTTCCTTTTGATCCTCTTCCTTTATATTCATCATATAATGTTACTACTTGAGCGTCTTCGTTTTCTTTCATTGAATATTTTACTTCCATACTTGTAGCATTTTTTTTCTTGAAAGTGACAATGCGCATTGCTTTTAGCTGTATTTGCCTTTGAGAAGTATTGGTAAATTTTTCAGATACCAAGCTGTCCCAGTTGAAAAAATCGGAGTACTCCAAAACATTAATTATATATGGTTCAGGACGTTTTCTTGCAGATTCCATGTACGTCGGCCATTGACTCGGACTCCAAACAATCATTCGCCTAACCTCGCGTTCAATGACTGCATGCATTGAATCGACGGGCATATAAGTATGCCCAGGTAATAAGTAATTTATTTGTACCACTTCAACGTTTTTGGAATTCTGTAAAAAGTAGTGTAGGGCTGTGAGAACTATCTTATTTTTGTTCTGTCCAGGGCAAGAGTCGCAATAAAGTAAAACATTTTTTACAGGACGTTTATCAATTTCTAGTAGGAATTTATAAATACAAGTAGCAATTTCATTGCCACCCCTTTTTCCATCGCTTTCTCCCCATATATAGCAGTGTCCTTTGTTGGTTTGGCTTTCATAGAATGTACAATTATAAACGGCGTATTTTCTAGAGTAATATAACAACATACTGTCTCCATGAGGAGTATTCAGCACTTTTTGCAGGTCGAAGCTAATGGTGAGCGTATCGTTGGAAGTTAATTTCTGATGGATTTTAAATCTTTGGTAGCTAGCCTTTTTTTCCTCAAGATGAACAGCCATGTCCTTGATTTCTTTTTCTGATAATAATTCAGTATTTTCAGCTTTTGTACATGTGACACATTTGTCTTTTTTGGGAGTATGAAATCGAATATTGTAATCATCATTAAATATTTTGGTAAAAACTTTTTCACTTAGGTGTAATTTAGAATTATTTTGGCAGTGTTTGAGATAAATCCTAAATAAATTTGTAGCACTTTTAAATTCCTGAGGTAAATATAGACATGAACTCTTTTTACGACAATAATGCGACGGAACGGCTGGAAGGCTTTCGATAAAAGCTTTTGCCAATGCTTTATCTTCATCACTATACTTCTCTGCATGACATGTTCTCTTTTCTACGCTCGCCATATTTTCGTGTGCATTTTTTACTGTATATAAAATAAACTTTTGGGTAATATCTAACGTGTTAATCAAAAACTTTTGACAAACTGGTCTAGATCCTTCACCTTCGTTTATAACGTAATCAAATGATTGGCCTCTTCTGCTGTCTACACATTTGGTTTTTTTTCTTTTGATTGGAATCGGTTGTGCACATCTTACGATCCAGTCTTTTCGACGTTGAACATCTAGAGTCCAGAAATAATTAAATAGGCTCATTCTTCTATCCTCTGATACTTCGTAGCATTTTCTAGCACATACATCAGGTAAGCATGGGTTTCTTTTCATTGACTTCTCTTCTATTATATTTCCTGATCTTGTTTCATATGACTTACCAGAATTTTTTTGTTGTTTCCTAAGCTTACTTTTGTTTTCCTTTTTGGTTTTGATTTTAATTAAGTTTTCTTTAATTGTCTTTTCAGTCTTATTTATTGTTTTTTGTTTCTTTTTCGTACACTTTTTATTTTTATTCTCACTATTAATTGAACTCTCGGACTCATTCATGCTCCAAAGATCGGAACTACCTGCTGAAAAGTCTTCATTATCAGAAAGATAATCAACGTAGGATTTTAATATCTTATTAGGAAATTTCTTACTAAGTTTAGAGTGTTCAGAATTCATATCATGATCACTGGTGTCAGTTATTGGATCAAAAAAAGATGTATCAAACATATTGATAAGCGAAGGAGAACCCTTATCCTCTTCTATATCCTCAGATTCGTGCTTAAAGACCACTGTTTTCAAAGAAGTGTACACCTGAGGTTGTTGAAATGATGTAGATTGGTCATCGTTGTCTGTTACTATTTCAGTACAAGTAATGTCACGGGAATGATGCGCCAGTGGCTCATTTATAACGTCAGAAGGAGTAGTCCGAGTGGTCTTCTTTATTTCAGGTTCAGGCACAAAGACAACATCACCCGGAGGCATGTCCTGGATAACGTTAGCGGTAAGTTCCTCATCAATAGGAGTAGTCTGAGTGATCTTCTTTATTTCAGGTTCAGGCACAAAGAAAACATCACCCGGAGGCATGTCCGAGATAACGTCAGCGGTAAGTTCCTCATCAATAGGAGTAGTCTGAGTGATCTTCTTTATTTCAGGTTCAGGCACAAAGAAAACATCACCCGGAGGCATGTCCTGGATAACGTTAGCGGTAAGTTCCTCATCAATAGGAGTAGTCTGAGTGATCTTCTTTATTTCAGGTTCAGGCACAAAGAAAACATCACCCGGAGGCATGTCCTGGATAACGTTAGCGGTAAGTTCCTCATCAATAGGAGTAGTCTGAGTGATCTTCTTTATTTCAGGTTCAGGCACAAAGAAAACATCACCCGGAGGCATGTCCTGGATAACGTTAGCGGTAAGTTCCTCATCAATAGGAGTAGTCTGAGTGATCTTCTTTATTTCAGGTTCAGGCACAAAGAAAACATCACCCGGAGGCATGTCCGAGATAACGTCAGCGGTAAGTTCCTCGTCAATAGGAGTAGTCTGAATGATCTTCTCTATTTCTGGTTCAAGCGCAAAGACAACATCACCCGGAGGCATGTCCTGGATAACGTCAGCGGGAAGTTCCTCGTCTATAGGAGTAGCCTGAGTGTTAAATTGTTGTGATTTTCGGTTTTGACATATTGCAAGCGGTGGTGGTAATAATATTACACTATTATTAGTGGGAACTACAGAATTTTCACCAAACTTAGTGGATCGTAATAATCTTTTCAGCTGTTTTTTGGAAACTTTTTCATTTTGTTTAATATTTACTTTGCTTTGTTGTCGAATTATCTTAGAAAATGTGTTCGCTCTTTCACAATAACTTTCTTCATCTGTATCATCTATTATTTCACTACTATTAGTAGAAGATTCAAGAGAGTTCCCACTAGGACGCTGTGTTTTCCTGAAAAAACAAACTCAGTAAGCCTGCAGAAATCGCATAAATATCTGGGTAAAAAGCAGCTTGTGTTAAACCAGGTGTCCAGGTGTCCAGACATATCAAGTTTAATTAGTACGAATAACACTTACACACATAATATACACTTTCGCTTTTATCATCATCATCAGCCTTTTAATGTTCCCAACTGCTGGGACACAGGCCTCCTCTCTGTGAGAGGGAATGTGCTGTTACGTATCACCACGCGGGATTCGCTTTTATATTAGTGTGATATTAATTATAATTAATTTAACTTACGTGACTTTATTATTATCGATTTCATAATATTTGTCTTCAACCATTGTTTCTTCAGGAATTGAAAGTTCATTTTCAATACCTGTACTGCTTTGGTCAGCATAACAATAATGCTCAGCGTCGACTCTAAAATAGTATACCAAAAGATCATTATCAAATAAAAATAAATTATATCAAATCAATAGGGTATAAGTTTATTGGCACAAATCGGCGCTTGATGTTTGTATGTATATAAGTCCGACGATAACTCGCAAACCCTTTATCCGATTTGGATGCCATAAGTTTGTAACTTCGACGATGAACCAAATCAGTTTCAGGGTTCCGAAGATATTATGAGATTCGCAAGTTACGAGGTCAAAAACGCAATTCACGCGCTAACCACTAGTAGTTTATAATGTGTACCAGACGAACGTCGTAAAGGATATCATAGCAAACAAAATCTTGTTATGATGTCCTTTACGACCAATACTTTAACCACAAAATCTTGTTATGATGTCCTTTACGACCAATACTTTAACCACAAAATCTTGTTATGATGTCCTTTACAGCCAATACTTGAACCCCCTTACTTATAAACGACTAGCAGCTTACCTACTTATAAACTTTTGTCAATTGTCTTTTGTTTTTTACCGTGACATGAAATTACAAAGGTGATAGACAGAATCAAACGTTAGATACATAACTTAATCATCTTTTAATCGTCGTATATAAGTAAGGAGGTAAGATTTTATCTGTGTCGTAGGATTCCTACAAAATTTATCTCAATAATGATTATCCCATACCTAAGTTTCTCAGGCTCTGGCAACGTGAAAAAAAAACAGAGAATAAGATCATAATTCCAGATTTAATTTTCTTCCAGCCCACAGACATGTTTTTCAAATAATTATAAATCAGTAGGTATCAAAATTCAGATCTCGTAAACATCCTAGGATTTTCAAATGTTATTCCCAATATAACTTTCGTCGAACAACATCGAACCTACCTACGTTCACTTTAGTTTAATTACATTATCTACTGACATTAAATTATGATTAAATCACTTACCGTAACATTTTGCTTTGGTACCGCGATATTGAGTCTACTTTCCTTTTTCTGGATTCTAAAGAATTCCATAGCTTCTTTGGTATTTTTTCCGTCATTCTTTTCTTACAAAATAAACACGTCCATGCAGTAACGATGTCGCATTCGTACAAAATGGCGTAGCGAAATGGATCGTATGAGTCGCGGTCCTCCCGCACCCGTTACTTACACCCCCGTTGCCCTAGGCATCGTGCCTCCGCGCAACTTGTCGTAACTCGTCGCACACTCCTTTGCGCCGTCGGCAATAAGAACGAAATAGAAACTATAATTGTGTTTTTGTTAAAATTAGGGTCGTAAAGGACAATAAAAAAATAAGCGTCCTATACGCCCTAATTAGGTAAGTTAAAGCAATACATAGATTTGGTCGTAAAGGTTTCGATTATCAAGTAACAGGTTTACGACCTTTTAATTGGTAATAATAATTATTGTTTATAATGTCGTATACAAAGTTCAATACAAAAATGAGGATTACGACCTCATAAATAATTAAAACATGACTTTACGCTCCCTAATGAAAATTATTTTTACGATACATCCCAAATAGTAAAAAAAATCGCGCTAGAGCTGTTGGAAAGCCAGGTCGTAAGGGGCTTTTTTTTTAAGATAGAATTTTTTTAAATCTACCAATCGATAGAGCTCGCGACGCTGATTCCAAATATCTATATAACTCATTTTCGGCAAAATGTCCTTTACGACAATTGAAATTTCCGGTATCGATATGATTTCAGCAATTGGATAAACGTAACGTTGGAAACGATGAAAAACGAAGCTTTGGTACAAATCGCATCAAGTTTTTCAGAAACGATTAAAAAAGCTTCTGTGTTAGAAGGATCTTTCCCATTCTTCTGTAGTTTTAATTAATTTTTAGTAAACAAGATGAATTTCATAACGTCACTTATCACTGGTAACTGGCGATCGTCAAGTTCTTCAAATGATCCCAAAATAGGACAAGTAGTCTCACTTTGTCTAGAACCCATTACCGTAAGTTTGTCACAAAAACACGTATTTTATCACAAGGAAGTGCGGAGCGACGCTATACAGCAATAAAACCGCAATAGAAATGAGACGACCTGTATCATCGCAGAAGTAGAGAATTTAAGAAAAACAAGTAAAAGCCTGTCAAAACATGAACTTTGCGAATTCGATTCAAACCAATTCCTCACCAAAAACGTTATCGTTGCCTGCAAATCATAACTTAGGGTTCCACTGTCAGTTAAATAAAAAAATGTAATGGGAATAATTTACATAAAATAGAATAGATGACATTGACTGGAGGGTAATTTAAGTGCCTTAAAAAAAAAAAAGTGCCGGTAGGACCCTCAAGATATCTTTTTAAATTTTTGAAATTATTTTTACGGTAATCTACAACTAATAACGCAACGAGGGGTCTTATGTACCAAAAATCGAAAAATAAAAAAAATTGGGACACCCTACTGATCAATCCAAACGGGCCGCTAAACAAAGCTACGCCCAAGGTGCTAGCGCCACCGTCGCGATCACTTGCGAACGCACGGGGATCCTCAGTAAGGACGTATTGCACCGCATGCTCACTGCTATCCAAAAGCAGATCATCCTCGAGGCCCGGTCCCCCATGCTAGACACCCCAGGCCCGACTTTCAAATCCAAACCGGTGTATGCCTGGGGTGCCCTTAAACTGTGGTGCAGCAACGACCACAATAATTTAGCATGGCTAAATGGCACTATCCCCGCACTGTCTCTTCTCACTAGCATCCCGCTGATGGTTAAGAGAAAGTCGGAGATTAACAGACGAGCATGGTGCAGTATCGTAATCCCGGACGAGCAGGGGGTCTTTGAGGAGCCGACCGATATTGGGCGTGCTCTTAGTTACCCGAACCCCTGGGTATATCAAGCGGTGGGAACAAACAGGCTGCTGCATGGTTCGTCGTGGTGAGTCTCCCTGAGGACCAAATTCCGGCCCTTATGAGGGCCGAGCGCCGGCTCTCTATAGGAGTGGGGACGGTGTATTAGGTTTCAGGGTCAGAACGGCAGATACACCGATGCTCCTCACGGATGGGACCCATCCACGGACACGGCCATTGTCCTGATCCAGGAGCCGAGGATTAGGGCCGGCCACAAACAAAGACTCTCCAATCTTGGAGGTAAGCTCCTGGTCACCACTGAGCACGATCAATCCAAGTCGTACATCTATGTCACAGGTAACCTTAAAACACAGCTTTTAACTGAATTCTGTTGGAGAAATGTCTCTGCAGCTAAGATGTCAATACAACGTGCCAATGCCGTGGAGATGGCGATCGTTTCGTCCTAAATGCTTGAGGCGGAGTCGCCGCCCCCGCATGACCTCGCCCGTCTCGTGAGCCATTGTGAGAGTCGTGGGTTTGAGGTCGTCGTCGGGGCCAACGCCAATGCTCATCACCAACTGTAAGGCATAAACACTCAGAACGAAAGGGGTAAGGCCATGGTTGACTATTTATTCTCGACTAACCTATCTCTAGTAAACGCTGGCACCGAACTACATTCATAACAACGCGAAGCCGCACCATCATAGATCTCATCCTGGCAACAGAGGGCGCAGCGGAAATCACCACGGGGTGGCTGGTCTCCAAGTGATCAGAGCAGGAAGCCTCCTGCTCTGATCACAGGTGGATTCGCTTCGACAACCAGGTCTGCGCTCAGCCTGTAACACTAAGTTGCAACCCACGTAACACGAGTCAGGGCATCTATACACGCAGCCTAGAACTCAAGCTTGCGACACCAAGCGGTCCGACATCATGTGCGGAAACGACATAGATTGAGGCACAAGTAAGCCAAATTACTAATTCAACGATAGACAGCTACCACACTGTCTGCCTAGAAACCACTCCGCGTAGCACAACCGGCAAACAACCTTGGTGGGGCGCTGACCTGGAGCGCAAGCGCGGCAAGGTAAGGAAAGCTTTAAATAAAGCAATTAACACTTGTACGGATGAGGACTGGGATAGCTACTATGCAGCCAAATCCAGCTACAAAAAATGCATCAGATACAGGAGTACCGCAGGTTGTCGCAAATTCTGTGGCGGCATCGAATCCTGCCAGCAAGCCAACAGGGTAAGGAAGGTTCTGGCGAAGCAGAATACATCAAGGCCCGCCACCCTCCGCAAACCTGATAACACACTCACGACGTCGCCTGAAGAAGCTAGATGCGTCCTAATTGAAACTTACATCCCTGGATGTGTCTTCGAGCAGGTAATCGACTGGTAAGATGTTATTGAAACACCATCAGAAAACAACTGGCGGTACGCATACTGGAGAAACTCTAAGGGTCATCCGAAGCTTCCATCCTTTCAAGGAGTCAGGCCCCGATGGAGTGTTCCCCGCATTGTTCCGGGGGGGGGGGGGAGCTTATATCGCGATTAGACTAGTGCCTCTAATGAGAGCGTGCCTGGCTTTTAGATACGTTCCCAAGGGATGGAGGGAAGTGAAAGTTATTTCATGCCAAAGCCAGGTAAAGGTGACTATACTAACGTTAAATCACACCGACCATACCATATTTATTTATTTATTTAATACTTCACGCACAGAAATGTACAGAGGCGGACTTAATGCCATAGGCATTTTCTACCAGTCGACCTTTGCGCGATGCAGAGACAAACAGTGGTAGGTGCTATCACATAAGTCGTGTAATTAATTACCATACATTTTCACCGCGTAGGTACTTTTCTTTGAAACAGCCGATTTTTTTTGTATAACAGACGAAAAATTTCTGCGCTGGGGTTTCTAGAATGATATGTTATGCTGAATTCATGGTTACAGTTACATCTAGCTCATTTATTAAAAGAAACAACGACAAATGGTGTTATTTGCTGACGATGCATCAAATCTTGACGACGTACCTAAATAACGCCCTACAGCTGGTACAAAATTGTTTCACAGCGAATAATTTAGTATTCAATGAGAAGCAAATTAAATGCATAAGATTTGCAATACCAAATGTAAAAGATTGTGACATCGTTTTGAATAAAGATAAACTAGAATTCGTCAAATAAAACAGTTTTCTTAGGGATCACGCTCGACTGAAGGCTGCAGTGGAGTCCTTATTTAACAGCTCTTGCAGGACGGCTAAGCTCATCAGCATTGGCTGTAAGAATTCACTAATGCCAATTCACTAATGTAGAAACCGCGAGGTTAGTGATCTATTTCGGTTACTTTCATATTATCATGTCTTACGGTACTTTACTATGGAGACGAGCTGCAGCTATCGAGTCTATTTTCATGATGCTTCTCATAGATATTATCTATTTGAAATATCATGAACGTCAGGAAAAATTTAAATCGTTTCAGTAAAATAGGTGAAAGACACCCTTGGGACTACAAATAGGGACCAATTAATTCAACCAGGTTTCAGACTGGCTAAAGTAGACTCATCCTTCATGGGGTACTGTTTAAAATGTTACAATAAGATAACTCCCCACATACTTGAACTGAATGAAACGAAATTTAAATCTGGTATAAAACAAACACTATGCAGCCATGCTTATTATAAGTTGAGGGATTACATCGCTGACAAAAATGCTTGGCTAAACGCTGCAGTCCTGCTCCACAAGGTAGCTTAAACTATATTGAATAGCATTTGAAAACATTGTTGGTGCTGCTGAAGATTGTAAAAGCGAGATGTCTATACCTATCTAAATACACGGTTAATTTTAGGTCGTTCTGGAACCGAAAGCCATGAATTTTTTTCAATAAATAACAATAAAAAAAATCACGAATAATTAAATTTATTGATTTTTTTGTGAAATAATGAGAACTCGAAGTAACGCTTCCTTGCGATCAATGCATTTAAGCATGTGTAATGTGTGAAAAATATGAAAAGCGAATTCAGACTTTATTTCTTAACAGTAAACGGTAAAAATAGAAATTTCACCAAACTAGGTAGTAGGTCCGCAGTTTACTAAAATTATTCTTAGAAACCTTTTGTCTCGTGGTCGACCGGACTTTACAACAATGCACAACCGAATTTCGCGGTTAAACTTATAAAAATAACATACATATACAATACATGCATACTCATTCGAAAAATACTAAATAAAAACACACACAAAGGTAATCATCACAAAAAGTAAAAAGAAACACAAAATGAAATTAAGACATGAACAAGATATACAATTATATCCACTGCGTACAAATTACGGAAGAAAAAGCATTTTGTATGAAGGGTCTCAATTTTATAACAAATTACCAAAAGATTTAAAAGAATCAAAAACTATGTAAACATTTAAAAAAATACTAAAATTACATCATTAAAAACCCGCAACAACCAAGTTTGAGTCACTTCTAGCTACGCTTATCTGTGTTGCACGCAAACTTGGTTTTGCTTTATGTTTTGAACCAACATTGATTGCATCTTTTTTCTCAGACTACCTCAAAATGTTTACTTTTTACAATACGCCCAACAAAATAATTAATGTCTAGTATTAATTTTCTCATGTAAGTGAATGAATGTATTCTTATGAGAATAAATAATCTCAAACCTGAAAATAAGGTCTTAATTCGGTTCAATACTTTCACAGAAAAGGGCACCTCTAACTAATAATGAACTCTATGTGACAGATTTAATGATTCATTTTTCTGCTTGAATTGCCTGCCTTTGTAGAAGCCGCCGCAAGCATTGTCGCATAAAGTTGTTTTAGGCATATTTAGTATTTATCATTAGCGCGATTGGTCGTCACTCGATTCAAGGCCTTAAATACAAGTCGTGTCTAGTTGAATAGGTACGAGTACCTACTAGGTGATTCGTGATGAATTACATGTCAATTAATATCTCTCGTTTACGAGGAGATGTGATAGTGGTAAACACCAAGCCGTGCTTTCGATACAACGAGATGATGGAGGTAAATGAACTTACACCAACCTAAATCGTACCTGAAATGAAATACCCACTTGTTCCAGTTTGAACACATCACATTGAATAGGATTTCGGTACAATGCGAGATCAGCGTAAACTGGAATTGTATAGCTTGATGTTTAGCCGTGCATACTTACTTGCAGCCGGTTATTCGTCCGACGTCCGTTGACTGTACTGTTGCGTGTACTGACGCACACGCACAGCTGTGCCGCGCTACGTCATCACCGAGCGGATCGCGTACGATCTTGCGATTATGAATGAAATAGTGGAAGCGCTACTAAAATTTAACTCCAATGACAGAAAAAAAGTGATAAATTTCTAACTTCTTTATTAGATGTCTTAAAAAAAATATTACAATGCCAATAGTGACTGTTACTCGTCTGGAGTTACATGTTTCGTCTCCAGAAGGATGTAAAATTAACCGTGTATTAAAATGAATTGCTGTTCGTTGGTCTGCTAAAAGTCGAGAATGGCTGTACCGATTTGGCTAATTTTGGTTTTGAAATATTTGTGGTCGTCCAGGGAAGGTTTAAACGGTGAGATATTATAGAAATAAGGCATAAACTGTTTCTAGCTGACATACCTACCCATGCTAGGTGAGTTCCTACCGAGTTATTATAACTTGGCACTTCAAGCTTAAACGGTGACAAAATATAGAAAAATTGCAAGTAAAAACAAAAAATTTATTTTCCCATACAAACAAACGACGCCTACCTGTACATATCAATTAAATTAGAGTGGGTTAAGTATTTATGCCTTCGAAGTACCAGGTTGTCATAACTCGGTAGAAGCACACCTAATATAGGTGTGTCAGCTAGAAAACGCTTTATGCTTTTGAAGTACCAGGTTGTCTCACTAGGTAGGATCTAACATAGGTATATCAGCTAGAAAACGCTTTTTGCTTTCGAAGTATTAGGTTGTCATAACTTGGTAAGAGATTATGCACTATGAGTCGAGATGTTTTGCTAATAGGTTAACACAACTTGTTGATTCTGAGGCGGTACGAAGTTCGCCGGGGCAGCTGGTATTGTATAAATTCAAACTTTTCGTATTGTATAATTGCATAGCATATGTGTGAGCACTATGTTCCTACTATAAAGCTAACATTTACAGGGTACGTCTTTCATTGTCTTGAATGTGCTCTGGCAGTTAAGAGTATGTAAAGCTCACTCAAATGTCCCGCTGGTGGTGGCGTTTAAGTTCCCTTCAAAATGGTTGAGCTGAATGGTACTGATCCATAAGTCATGTTCGTGAACGGGCGGCGCCAGTAGGAACTGGTCATCTCTTAGCTCCCACGGCTTATTTTAATTTCTGATTTATTTTATTTTTGTTTTAATTGCGGACGCTTTTAATGTGCACGTCTTTTTACATCGTTCTAACATTGATAATTTCAACATAAAAGAGTGTCCATGGAGTTTCTTGCCCGTTCTCCTCCAAAGGTACCTACTACGCTTTGGAATGGGCAAATAGCTTCATCTTTTCAACTCACCGACCTAGACAATTCAAAAGTGCCTGTAATTGGTTTATTTTAAATAAATGCTTTAAAGTTTGAGTGTTTTTTGAAACGAAATTTTAACAGTAGTGATCAAGATGACACGGCTCTCATTTTCCTTAGTCCGTCTTGTCGCTGCCTCAGAAACTTCTCTTTCAGCCACAAATCAACGACATCACGAATGAACCATCGCCGTGAGCTTGGACTGTTTCCATAATGATACAAACACAGGAGCTACTCGAACGGTTCAAGTCGAAAGATAAACATCAGTCCGTGAGAAACGGAAGACTTCCTTATTTGCTCCGCTTTGAGAAAATATTTTTATCACAATCAATTGAGGAAACGACTGGTGTTTGTACAAACGTTGTTCCTACACAGTGTTTATAAGTAGATAATATAAAGCTTGGATTCAGTAAACATGTTAAGGAAAACGTCGTGAAGAAACCGGTCAGTCCAAAGAACCAAAAATTCGTAGACAATTTACATTTATCAACCTGCACTGGGCCCGCATGGTGGATTATGATAAAATCTTGTCTACCAGCAGTGAAGACATTACAAGCTGATTAAGCCGTAAACATGTGAGCTGAATTATACGAAAAGCGACCAAACACAATAATCAAATTTCTCTAAAATGCCAAGAAATTCGAGTATTAATTTGACAACCTTCTTCGGGATAAAAGAATAATACTTTACAAATACATGCAAGCAGCGGCTGGCAAAGTTAGTACGAAAATCCATATCTGTCATATTTAGGCAGCCGAATACACACATCTATGGTGTAATTTAAAATTGGAACAAACTTTATGTCTCGGAACATGGCAACTAAGGAGGTAACTTATCAAAGATTTTATACCGAACTGGCTTGCCAAGTGCGAGTCGGACTCGCCCATGAGGGGTTCCGTAGCAGCAAGTAACGCGCGAATTATAATTATTATTTACTTAGGCACGGTTCACGGTTTATGCATAAGGTTTATGTTTATGAAATTAAATGTTATTTATTTTATTTTTATATTTGAGTTGATTGAATGAAAGGTAAATTGCGGTTTACGATTTATGACGTATTAAAAAAGAACTACTTACTAGAACTCGTACAAAAAAAAATTTGGTGGAAGTTTACATAGTAATGTCCATCATATATTTTTTTTTAGTTTTATCATTCTCTTATTTTAGAAGATACAGGGGACACACATTTTATCACTTTGGAAGAGTCTCTCGCGCAAACTATTCTGTTTAGAAAAAAATGACATTTGAAACTTCAATATCATCTTTGAAGACCTATCTATAGATACCCCACACGTATGGGTTTGATGATTATTTTTTTAAAATTTCAGTTCCAAAATTTATTGTTTTTACATCTACTTACCAAGTTTCAACAACATAGTTCTTATAGTTTCGGAAAAAAGGGGCTGTGACATACAGACGGACAAACATACAGGTTCCGTTTTTTGCCATTTGGCTACCGAACCCTAAAAATAATCAAATCGACTTATTGGTATGTGTAAAATAATTTATTGATTCTGGAATTGTGTAGGTACCTATCAGTATTATAATGTTGGTTGTAGTTTGAATTTCCGCGCCTTCTACTTAGCCGAAACTAGGCTTGATGGACTCACAAAGGTATGTGTACCTCGGTTTCGCCTCGGCGAACATCCTCAGGTTCGTCCATCAATAATTATTTTTCCGGCCGCTGCAGTAATTTACTGTAAGGTTGTTTGCTTACCGAAGGCAACCTTACGTACATAATGGCAGCCAACGATTGGGCTTTGTCTATGTTCGAACAGTCAGGAAGTTTTAGAAGATAAACGTTAAGTAATTTTATATACCTAGGTTTTGTTTCGGGAGAATTCATTCTATTGATAGGCGCGGATCTGTACACTGCAAATTCTTGAAATAAACGTGAAGTCTCACATTTTGACGCTGGTATGCATTTAATTTTATAGCTACAATCGATCAGGTACCAATGATCCTTCGCAGTCCTTATACCTACCAGCGGCGAGGTGTCAAATTTTCTATAAGAGAAGCCGAAGCAAAGTCGGTGTTATACCCTCGGCCTTCGTGAGTATTTTGGAGGGTGCTCGCTCACCTTGCGAGCTGGTATAATTATGCTGATACCTGATAGGTCATGTGAACCCTCGGACTTTGTGAGGGTCACAATGATACTACCTGATGGGTGGGTTCCCTACGTTTCTCGGGCTGACTTCAAAAATAAAACATCAGGAATCATCTAATATAGTTCCTGATGTTTTATGTTTTTATTCCAATGATTATTCTACTTTTAAAAGTTTTGAACCTTATCCCAGTCGCATTATTAAAATGTACAATCTGATCCTTATGACACGGGTGCTGTATGTAATTGGCGGAGAACTTTAACACCGCGATCTATCTTTTGAACTCAAACAAAAAGTTCCATCTATTGGTCCCGATGCAAACTAACTTATCAAACATCGAAATCGACATTGCTTTGCGGATGTTGTTGTGACTGGCTGATAGATGGCTGCACAGTTGGCTTTAACTTGATGACTTATCAATAAATAATACTTATGCCCGTTTTCACCGACATCCCCTAAGTTTATGGGATCCCCTTAGAATAGTTGGCTATGGGAATGGCTAAAATGTAATTTACTAACTATTAACGCCGCAAAAACATCTTTTATGATTTGCTGTGGCAAAAACAAACCGTTACCAGAGTTCATACCACTCACAATAGATAAAGAAGTTCTCAAACGGTCCACCCATGAAAAATATTTAGGATTACATGTAGACGACAAACTAACTTGGAAACTTCACATCAACTATATCAAAAGCCTCCCCAGTGGGTTCCCACATTGACGTTGCGGGTGGGCTCAGTAGCCGTGGTCATCCTCACGGTGAAGCGAAGAGGAACCCCAAGGTGGGGGCGCTCGTCAGGGCTTTTACCTCCAAGCCGACGACGTAGCGGCCAAAAAGTAGGTTGCGGTGAGGTGCATCGCAACTGAGGTGGGCCGCGATGTCGAATGGGAGGCATCGCGGCTGAGGGTTAAAGGCTGCGGCGGAGGAGGAGTGCTGGGACTTGTGAGTAGCGCTCATTCCTTCCGTGGCCTAGCACTGGAGGACACCGTGGAGTTTTAGTGGGTTACAGTCCCACATAACTGCGCTATCTCCCCGTGGTAGCACAGTAGGCATTTCTCCACGTTCTACAAAAAAAAATATATATATGCCCGGGTCGACGGCGCGTTGGGCCACGCGCGCCGTCAGAGATGTCAGAAACAACTGGTGGGGACCACAAGGGCCGGTGCCTGCCAGGGGTGCGGGTTGTTCGAAAGAGATACCGTGGCCCATGGCACACAGGCAGTTGAGGGAACATGGGTGGTTTTTAGTCAGTAAAAGTCTGACACGCCCTCCTGTTCCACCCAGAGCGGGAGAAGTCAATTGATGATTTCCCACCCTCAAAAAAAAAAACAACCATATCAAAACAAAGTTAATGTCATTACTAGCAGCGTTACGTAAAGTTTCAAACTGCATACCAAATAAAGTACGTAAAATAATATTTAACTCTCTGGTAAAATCTCATCTTGAATATTTAGTTGAGCTATGGGGGTCAGCCGCGAAAATTTACCTTGACCCACTACAAAGAACACAAAACAAAATTATTAAAACATTATTTGACTATAATTATTTAACTCCGACAAGAATACTATACAAAAAAACCAAACTCCTCAATATAACTCAACTTTACATATACTGCACTTGCGTCCTTGTTACAAAAATCATCACCAAATCTGTACAATCAAACATACACCTACACAGGAAAAATATAACATACAACGTAAGGAATAAAAACAAAATCCAGATAAAACCAGCACACGCTCGCACTGAACATTTGCAATTTCGTTGTGAACAGACGTGTCGATAATTTACTAAAATAATAAATAATAACTTGCTGACTCGTGACCTGGTTTTACCAAATAGCCGGTAGTAAAGCAAACTGTGTCATACGTGGTCATAATATGTTTAGGTATGTGTAAATCGTATCTGTGAAAATGTGTATAAGTTATTAACAAGTAAATAACTTATAACTCAATGGCAACCAGCCCCTTCAGCCGCGGTGGCAGATGTGCTCGGAGCCCACGTCCTACACTCGTGCCCGTACCTGTACCAGCACCTGCACCTGCACCCGAGCCCACACCCACACCTCATCCTCAACCGCCCAGCCAAAGAGACCGCGATGATGCGTTGGAAGTGATAGCAACGTCGGAAATCCAGAACTGGATGTCGTCCATTGAGCAGTGCCTGAGTGAAGTATGCTCTATTGCATCAGATGGCAAATTAAACATGGAGCAAAAACTGCGGATAAGTACCCTATGCCGAAAAGTAAGTCACGGAACATCGCAGATGGCCGTCCACTACCAGTCCCTTAAACTAAGAGCCGTCCGGGCTCACTTCACCGTCCAAACTCTACAAGACCAAATGGATCTGTCGCAACAACTGCAAGACCATAAGCTGACCATCGAAGCCTCAATTAAACCAGTTACGGGAACTTCCTTCTCTGGCATGGTTAAAAAAGGTACCAAAAATTTTATACAGCCGATAAATTTAAGTTCTGTAGCCATATACCCTAACGACAAACTGAAGTCGAGTGAGGAGACTAAAACACTTGTCCAAAAAATGATATGCCCAGAGCAAATTAAGCTTCAAATAAGAAGACTGCGTAAAACTGAAAATGGCGGTGTCATTATCACCACTGAAACCAAGGATGACATTGAGAAGATGAAAAAGTCGATGCAGTTTTCAAATGCAGGCCTTACAGTAGACGAGCCCCCAAAAAGGAAGCCTAGAGTAGTGGTTATCGGAGTGCCCTCATCCATGCAAGAGAATGAAGTTTTTACTTGTTTGTTCCACCAAAATCTAGCCGAGAACCTTCAAGATTGTAGCCTCGAGACCTTTTTGACCTCCATTAAGCCATAAGTCAGGTAAGAAGGATGCTGAGACCTGTAATTATATAATTGAAGTATCTGCAGATATACGCAAGGCCCTGATATCAAAAGACAGTCTTTGTAAATTGGTCGTTATGCCCTGTGAGAGACTTTACCCTAGTCACGCGCTGTTATAAGTGCCAGCAGTATGGACATGCAGCCAAATCATGTCGGGAGACCACTTATACCTGTGGCCACAGTGGTGATCAGGGTCACTCAATAAAAGATTGCACTAAGAAGGCTGAAGAACCAAAATGTGCTACTTGCTTGAAATTCAAAAAGCCAAGCACTCACAAGACAAGTGCTGCTGACTGTCCAGCGAAAATAATGGCTGAAAAGACGTACATTTACTCTATTGATTATGTAGGCGCCTAAGAGCGCCGTTAATTACGTATTTTTTGGCCCTTGTTGTTGTTTTATACTTATAATTATGATTAATAGTTTAATTAATGACATAGATAATTTCTCTGTATCTGAATCCCAAGCGTGTGACGTTGAACACTGTAAACAATATTTATCCTTCTACACTAGTTCACTAACCATACTAACCCAAAATATTCATAGTATTTTTAAGAATTTTGACAATTTTAGCATTTTTCTACAGCGTTTAGACATTAACTGTGACGTTATTGTCTTAACCGAATTTTGGCTTTCCAAACAATTTATCATACCACTAATTCCGGGATATAATAATAATATGTACAAAAGTAGCATCAACTACAATCAAAACGACGGGGTGATAATTTATGCAAGAAATCATCTGAATGTGTCTATCGAGGAACCGACTATACATGACTGTAGTAGATTGCTAATTAAGATTGGATCAGAATTTGCAATACTTGCCTTATATCGACCTCCCTCTTTCAGAGATATAAACAATTTTACTTTCTCTCTAAACGACACCTTGCAGAACCAATCATCTTTTAAAAATACCATTTTAATTGGAGATATTAATATAAATATTCTTCCAGAAAGTGCTGACGCATCCGCTGAGGAATACCTTAACCTATGCTTAGTTCCCGTGATCCCCGGTGCAAGTGTGAGACAGAACACCGGAGTGGTTTTAGTCAGTAAGAGTCTGACAGACCCCTCCGCCCTCCCCGGGGCGGAGGACGTCCATGACGATTTCCACCCATAATAAAAAAAAGGTTAGGTTAGGTTGGTTAAAATGATGGTGAAACGAAATTTAATTTAGGGGCTAGTTTGGGGGAGCTTAGCTAAAAATCCCATACGTAGATGGTAGTATAGGGGATGTCGGTGAAAACGTGCATTACTAACATTTTAAAACTAAAATAGGAACGTAAAGAATTAAATACAATAAAATTTAATAGCTGAAAACCAAATAAAATGAGCAATATTCCTGCATCTCGTTCTCACTTACATATTTTTCTAGATCTGTCTCTGTCATAACCCGTTGTACAGCGGCTTGCTCGTGTCCATATCAAGCGGTACGTGACCTAAAGTGACATCATTACGGGATCGCTGTGGTATGAATTTTTAGTTCCCGATTATGACGTTTTGGCGCCGGGCTATTTTGTCACATTTTTTTTTTTTGTTGTAATATACAGCTAAAAATTACCGTTTTTGTTGTTTGAATGTTATGGTGAATTAATTACCCGTAGTGTAACTATAGTTTTTGACAATAGTAGCCACAATTGATGTGGCATTTTTTAATAGCGATAGAGTTGTCGATGCGAATCCCCGAAGGGAAGCCGGTAGGAATCGTCTTCTATGGTGTTTTCACCACTGGTACCTACTATTGGTCAGTGAGTCGTCTTAGGGGTGGCTATTACCTAAGCTACTGGCAGTGCCCGTCTCATTGGCTGCTTTTAATAATATTCATAATATGATGACTGTCAATGACACTGCAGGTTGTTGGATTTCGTATGACATAGTTTTTGTTTTACAATCTCTACATCTTTTTCAACAGTGGGCTTAGAGCCGTTGTGTTTTAACAGGCGAGGCGACGGTTGCTAACAGTGTTAAAAAAAACCGAAGAAAGGAATAGTTTTGTAACACAATAAAAACAATCCACTGGATGATTATCAAGAAGGTATGTAAGTTACCTGATTGTATCTGACGCGAGCGACTAAGCTGTGTTGTATTGCAGCTATCGCAATAAGATGAGCCTACTCGCACCGTACGCATCTCATTCAAGCACGTACACGTCGCGTACCCGTAACGTTCCCATCACGCTCCTGTCACGTTCTTGCTGGTAAACTGAGCCCAGATTAACGTGCTGATACCGCCTTATTTCCTACCTTCTCTAAATACCAGGTAAACGCCACAAATATTAAATTTATTTTGTAGTTCCGGAGTAAGCTGATATGAAACATACTTACGTGATAAGTTGGGTGTTCATAATATCCACGTCGCAGATGGAGTGTCTAATTCGCTGCTTTAAAAAATCCGCTGCTTTAAAAAATCCGCTAGTTGCTTTTTTTTTAACTAAAAACCCAAACCATTTATTTCAAATAAACCAATTACAGGCACTTTTGAATTGTCAAGGTCGTTGAGTTAGAAAGATGAAGCTATTTGCCCATTCCAAAGCGTAGGTACCTATGGAGAAGAACGGGCAAGAAACTCCATGGACACTCTTTTAAAATCATTGTATTGTTACAAAAAGTTGGTTACATCGTTATGTTGAAATTATCAATGTGAGAACGATGTAAAAAGACGTGCACATTAAAGGCTCGTGCAGACTAGCGCGACGCGACGGTCGCATCGCGACACCCGTAGAACAATTTCTATGAAAACTTAATGGAAATTGTTCTACAAGTGTCGCGTCGCGCTGTCGCGTCGCGGCTGTTTGAAGAAGCCTTAAAGCGTCCGTAATTAAAACAAAAATAAAATAACAATTCAGAAATTAAAATAGGCCGTGGGAGCTAGGAGATGACCAGTCCCTACTGGCGGCGCCCGTTCACGAACATGACGTGTGGATCAGCACCATTCAGCTCAACCATTTTGAAGGGAACTTAATGATCCAACACACACGCCACCACCAGCGAGACATTTGAGTGAGCATGATATACTCTCAGCTGCCAGGGCACATTCAAGTCAATGAAAGACGTACCCTGTAAATGGTAGCTTTATAGTAGGAACATAGTGCTCACACATATGCTATGCAATTATACAATACTAGAAGTTTGAATTTATACAATGCAAAGATATCTAGTCTTTTACAGTCTTCAGCAGCTCCAACAACGTTTTCAAATGCTAATCAATTTGGTTTAAGCTACCTTGTGGAGCAGGACAAGCAGCGTTTAGCCAAGCATTTTTGTCAACGATGTAATCTCCCAACTTATAATAAGCATGGCTGCATAGTGTGCGTTTTATACAAGATTTAAATTTCATTACAGTACATCATTAGTTTTACATAACAGCCCCTTTATATGAAACAACTGAATGACGTTTAGCGGTTTTATATACACGGTTAATTTTAGGTCGTTCTGGAACCGAAAGCCATGAACTCAGTCATCGAACTCGAATCGATTGGGACTATATTTTTCAATAAATAACAATAAAAAAAATCACGAAAAAGAAAATTTATTGATTTTTTTGTGAAATAATGAGAACTCGAAGTAACGCTTCCTTGCGATCAATGAATTCATGCGTGTGTAATGTGTGTAAAAATATGAAAAGCGAATTCAGACTTTATTTCTTATCAGTAAACGGTAAAAATAGAAATTTCACCAAACTAGGTAAGTAGGTCCGCAGTTTACTAAAATTATTCTTAGAAACCTATTGTCTCGGGTTCGACCGGACTTTACAAGAATGCACAACCGAATTTCGTGGTTAAACTTATAAAAATAAAGTCTTAATTCGGTTCAATATTTTCACAGAAAAGGGCACCTTCAACTAATAATGAACTCTATGTAACAGAGTAAACGATTCATTTTTCTGTTTGAATTGCCTGCCTTTGTGAAGCCGCCGCAAGCATTGTCGCATAAAAAATATTTTAGGTATATTTAGTATTTATCATATGGTAGGTAGGTGTAGGCTTACTATGTACCTATTAGCGCGATTGGTCGTCACTCGATTCAAGGCAACCGGTGACGTATGTCTAACGTCCTACGTCACAATTCTCGGAAATCGCCGCACGCCCCGTGGCGACATCCGACACCGACATACTTATGACCGCGCTCATAAAAAAGGTCCGCTCGAGTTTTTATAACTATTTGGTACTTCAAGTGGCATTTGTCGGGTTCTTGAATAAACAAAGCATACTATAAGTTGTAAACAGTTCTCCTGTTACGTTGTTATTTAATGGTATGCAACGGAGATAACAGACAGTGGCTGAAAGTGTTTGTTCCCGTGTTATGATGATTTCTGATAAAATTACGATGTTAATTTGCACGATATTTTGCTTGTTTCTTGTTGAATAGACAAGTAAATCTAACAGCAGTATTTTTTTGGGAATCCTACTTAACATTTGCATAATAGGTATTTAAACTCAAACTTCATACCGCGCGGAGGTCAAAGGCCGTTTTGTGCACTCGAACATTCAAAGAACTTTTAAAAATAGTTTTGTTATGAAATATACCTAGAATTTTCTTTAATTATGAGTATGATTTATGTACATATCATTAAATACACCAGGATACACTTAATTCACTGTGAAACACTCAACACAATCAAACTTCACATAACAATGACGTCACTGAGCAACGGTTTGTTTACGTAACACTTTTTGTCGAAAAAACAGTTTTTATGATGCTATTTGATGCAAATATTATATAGAACGAGGTAATAACTAAGTACTTATAAATAATTATTTATCCACTTCACGTCGAATAGGCACAAAAAATAAGAAAAAACACTAAATAACTAGAGAGCTTAACAAGATAACGCCATGTCGAGGCGCGCGTTCGAAGCGTCACTGTCAACTATTCTTTTTTTAACCGCTAAAGCCACAGAACTTTTATGCGTTTGAATGATGTCGTTTACAAAAGACTGGCTATCGGCCCATAGAGTTAAATCATCGCAGACGAGATTAAACCTTATTTATATTTAGTAATAAGATAAAAACCGCTTGCTTCTGGGTGGTACGATATCGTACCAGCCGGGCTTGAAGGGTTCTCGACTTACTGGTACGATATCGTACCAGCCGGACGATAGCGGTTAAATACAACTCCCAAGCCTACTCGTTGTGTCTAGTTGAATAGGTACGAGTACCTACTACGTGATTCGTGATGCGAGATTGGTGAATTAAATGTCAATTAATTTCTCTCGTTTACGAGATGTGATAGTGGTAAACACCGTGCAGTGCTTTCGATACAACGAGATGATGGAGGTAAATGAACATACACCAACCTAAATCGTACCTGAAATGAAATAACTACTTGTTCCAGTATAAGCTGTTCTCACATTGAATAGGATTTCGGTACAATGCAAGATCAGCGTAAACTGGAAATGTATAGCTTGATGTTTAGCCGTGCGTACTTACTTGCTGCCGGTTATTCGTCCGACGTTCGTTGACCTACCGCGAGCGCGCTGAACTGACGCACACGCACAGCTGTGCCGCGCTAAGTCATCAGTCATCACATAGCGGATCGCGGACGATCTTGCGTTTATGCATGAAATAGTGGAAGCGCTACTAAAATTGAACTCGAATGACAGAAAAAAAGTGATAAATTTATAACTTCTTTATGATGATGTCTTAAAAAAAACAATGCCAATAGTGACTGTTACTCGTCTGGAGTTACTGTGTTTCGGCTCCAAAACGATGTAAAATTAACCGTGTATTTTAAGCCCACCTGCTCGACAATGTCAAATTATATGTCATGCAAACCTAACCTAAAGTAAGTCATTTATGACCTGAGGTCTAGCAGTCATTAATGTGATTTGAATTTGGAACATAAAGTAGAAATCGCATACGAACATTTACGATAGGTACACTTAGTACTAATTCCATGCATTCACCATTAAGATCTGCACTAAAAAATAAATTGTTCGAAAATCGAACTGGCCACCACGAGTACCTCGAATATAAATAAAAGAAAAATAGAACACATATTAAAAAGAGGCGCGAATACTGAAAATTGCTTTGCTTTATTAAACAAAATACTTAACTTCAAATTCTCACAAAAATATCGAGTGACGATAGTGATTTGACTCCGGAGTACATTAAATCCGAAGCCATTGGCATTGCCAACAATCTATTCCTAGAAGTCTAAGGAATCGTACATGAAAGCCTATGACGATTTTTACAAATGGAAAATTACAAAGGGCGTCAAGTCTGTATCTGATTCAGTGCTTCCAGCATTTATCATGTACATAGAAGCCAACTAGCCTATGGTGCATCTATTCGATGTTTTTTTTTGGGTGGGAAATCATCAAATAACTTCTCCCGCTCTGGGTGGAGCGGGACAGACTTTTACTGACTAAAACCCACCCGTGTTCCCTCAGTTGCCTGTGTGCCAGGGGCGGCGGTATCTCTTTCGAACAACCCGCACCCCTGGCAGGCATCGGCCCTTGCGGGCCCCATCTGTTGCTGCTGGCATCTCTTTGAGGCGCGCGTGGAACACAACGCGCCGTCGATCTATTCGATGTTCAGGTCAACATTATGCATCAAAAATAATATACAAATGAATACATACACCAAATGACTGGCATTTAAAAAAAGGAAATCAGAAGCACATCGTCCTAAGAAATCAAAAGGTTTCACGGCTCAAAATGTGGAAAAGTTTCTAAATGAAGCCCCTGACAACAGCTTTCTTGCCACAAAAGTAAATACCTACCTATTGATTAAATTGTTATTAACTAAAATAGCTACCTACATACTTACTATATATGTAGGTGAGTATAAGTACTAGCTACCCGCTCATGAATCGATCGCTTGTGTGAAGTTGTGTGCGATCTATTGATGTGATGTTAAGTTATATAATAATTATTAATGTGGTTTACATTCGTATAGGGTATTCGTAAGGTTTGTGTTATTATTAAAAATAATAAACTTTGTTAGGTTTGACTGACACACACATGAGTGTGTCAGTCAAATCTAAGAAACTTTTATAACATGTAATGCATAAAAATTTATATATTACCTACGTAAGTTACCTTTCTACTTAAATACTAACCTACCTACCTATTTTTGATAGAGATGGCATTGATTTTTGGAGTGAATAGCGCTTGTCGTGGAAATGAACTCGTAAACATTAGAATCGAAAATATCGAAAAACATTCAGATTTTTTGAACTGTTTATGTTGCACACTTTTGCTGAAACTTGGTTTATAATTCAACGCTGTCCAGGGGGAAAAGACGATATGATCCAGTGGAGCGCCATCATCTATGTCGCAAAACTATTTTTGCAAGGCGTTTCTTTTGCTATCTAGGTGGCTACTTATACAATAAAATGCATAAGGTGTTATATATCTTTTGTCTCGCAAAGAATATATGCAAAAAGAGGCTAACTGACTGGCTAGTAAAATTAAACTATAATGATACTGAAAACATCCTTAGAATGACCTAACACACAATCACACCCTCACACACCTACACCATTACACACCCACACCCACACCATTACACACCCACACCATTACACACCCACACAATCACCCATACTACACATCTACTAACATTCGTCTCGCATACTTAACCTAGATTTTAATCATACCAAAAATAAAAAATAAAAATGTCTTATGACTCCTTACTACATTCTGTCAGCGCGCTTCGTACATAATTTATAAAATGAAAATCTAAAGGGGTGCGATCCTGGTGTCCTGAAACACAGGCTAGGTGCTTAGCTTAGGCACCAGTCTCCCACAACATATACTTACCTGAATTGTGTATCCTTGTCGAATCTGACCCATGTAACATAATTTATGCATATTGTGGTGAGAAAAATAAAGTGATTGATTGATTGATTGATTGTTGCTGGTAAATTTGCCAGATTAAAAATCAAAGAAAGAACGATCATTCGTAGTCCGTGGAGAATACGTAAGAATTATCAAAAAGTACTAAGCTCTACGCCCCTCTAATATAAGTAAACACTAACAGATTTTTCGTAGTTTATAATAATGGCAAGTGCATCAAGCAAGTCATTGGAAAAAATAAGATCAGCAGCATGCCGAAAGAAATTGCGAAATATCTGAAGTTGACAAATGCCGAGGTCCACACGGGCCATTGTTTCAGGAGAACATCGGCTACTCTATTGGCGGATTCAGGAGCAGACATGACCCAGATTAAGAGACACGGTGGCTGGAAATCTGATGTAGTAGCAGAGGGTTACATTGAAAATTCTATCTAAAACAAGGATAAAATAAGCTGCCGCATTGGTGACAACATCAAACTAAAAACATCGTTGATAACTGATCCTTGGACACCTTTGTCGCCACAACCTTCCACATCAAAACACAATTCCATTTAGCCCACTGCTTCAAGCACCACCTTCACCAACTTTTACGATCTAAAATGGTCCTCAGCAGACCCAAGTTTCTAAAACTTTACTTAACAGTAATACTCAAATAATTTCTATCTCAACTTCAATAAATGTACCGAATAAAAACATAACTGTCATTCCACAACTGGTCTATTTTATCAAACATTACATACAATTGTTTTAAATAGGTCTACTAACTGCAATTGTAATTTTAATAAATACTTTGATTCTAGTACTATTGCTTTTTATTGTCTCGTACATGGTGTGAAAAGTAGAGTATTCTCCTCAGGGATAAGGCTTTCGTCTTGAGCGACCTTGAATCCCACGCTGCACTCAGGATTCTCCGCTCGGGAGTTAACGCTAGAATCCTTCGTTTTGCTCGGGATTCAATACGGCGCCCGCTACATAAGACACTACTTTAGCCCCTTAGTGCATAATCTACTATTACTGAACTTTACATGTTTTATGGGGACGAAGTCGCGGGCAGAAACTAGTAATCTATATATTTACGATGAAAATCACAATGTCAGAATGTCTAGTATCCACACAAATGGGAAAGCCCTCGCCCAGGTGACCCACCGGTTAGTTTCCGACTCGCTGACTGGATCCCAAGGCCGCGGCAGGGGCGGCGCTTTGTTCTCGAGATGCAGACGTGATAGCGGTGCCTTTGTCCGGGACTGTCCGTCTGCCTCACCGGACACGCATCTTTACACGTTATGTGTTCTTCAAACGTAACATTTTAGTAAATGATATGATAATGATAACAGACTCATTTTAAGGGTTCCTTAGTTAACAAGGAACCCTTATAGTTTCAACATGTCCGTCCGTCCGTTTGCCCGCAGCTTAGATCAGAGACTCATAGTAATAAATAGCTGTTATTTGGCATGGATATGCATACTAGACATTAAAAAATAACCCTCCTCCCCTACGCGTAAAGTGGGGATATTTTTTTCTCGTGTACACTACGGTGTGGGGTGTCGTTGGATAGGTCTTTCAAAAATATGGCGCTTTGATTGGTACATTTTTTCGATTAGGGGATCCGTTTGTGAAATATTAAACTTTAAAGTGTTCCCGCCTGCTAGCTAAATAGTTGTTTTTGGATATGTCAAAAATTCGCGTTAGTATTATAATAACGAAGTTAAAAAGAAAACTATCAATCACTTCTAAGTAGGACTTACAAGTTAACGAATAATAGTCGGCTCACTCACATTTGCGCTTGGAATGTATGGTAGAACATGTTTTCAAAGACAAGTTTAATAAGTTTATTCTTAAATAAAATAAATTCATCCCAACGACGGAACCCTTCACTGTGCATGGTCCAACATGCACTTGGCTGGTTTTGAACTATTATTTCTAGCAATTCTCAGCATCACGTATTGTGATCAAGCCTATTGTTTACTACACACTGAACACACATGAACTTCTTAAGGTCGACTTTTGAACACATTCTCATTTTTTTTTACACATAAAGGTATATATGTATGGCTGATCATGATATAAGTGTCTGTGACTAACAACTTACTATAGATATTACGTTAATAAAACTGTCCATACATCTGACATAGTTTACATCAAGTTACGACCGGTTAAGGCACTCTCGGGAAAACACGTTTTGAGAACATCGCAACAAACACGTAGCTACCTCTGCCATGTATAATAAATAACATTAGGTTCTTTGTCTCGCCGTACTTGTGTGAAAAAGCGCACGAAATAAATAATAAATAAATGAGCGCGCTTTGTCTCAGTTAATCACCCTTACTGTTACAGTAACACAGTGTTGTGCTGGAGAGGGGGGGGGGGCTCTGATGGATGCCGTATATACTGATCTCAGTTATCTTATGATCCTTGAACATAGCTGTGGAGTTACTCAGGTCTACGCCCACAGCAGAGATTTGTTTAGAGCTAATTACTGATGCTAGTGGTTGTAACTATTATCACTCTTCTGAAAGGCAGTTTCTCTAGGCGTTTGCCAAACCCTTTTGAATTACAAGGAAATTGAAAATACTTATCGTCCAGGCAACACAGTGTAACCAAATTCACAGGTTAACAGCAAGTTGAGACGACACGAGTAGGTACTTATGTAGCTTAAAATACCACCTGAAGCTAGGTTACAATGTACTCTATAGGCAGTTACTCTGTATCTTGGGGTTTGGAGTTCAAATTCCAGCATGGAGAATATAGAAGTGATTTCAGGTATGGTATGAAACGTGTGTATGTGTAATGTTAGAGTGTGTGTAGAAGCGTGCGTATTTGTTCCATTGTGCTTCGTAATGTAATATAATATAATAATTTTTCCAAGTACAATAATGTCTTGTTAACTTTTTACTACCCCGCAACCCAAGATCTATGTAAAAAAACCGCGCAATCACTGGCGAGTAACCTCTAGTGTTCCGCTGGCACAATGAAAAGTAATGGAAAAACTAGCTCTCAGTCTTGCACTCTGCAGTAAGCGCAGTAAGCGGCGGAGAGACAAGCGAGCGAGCGGCGCTCGTTGAGAGTAAGCGTTCTTTCATCAAATCACAGAATGAATCCCATTTGTCAACTGTACGTTAAATTGCGGGATGGAACTCAAGGTTCAGTAACAAGCAGCTTGCTTGTGTTGTTGAAGTACTATATCGAAAAACGAATTGAACGTATATCGTGATGATGATAGAAATGTTTGTGGTTATAAAAAGAATATACATCCAATTATCTTTCCATAACACATAGAACCATCTGAAACGATTAGACTTGGCTTTCAACTGAATATTGAATAAATAAAAGCGATACAATGTATAAAATCAACAACGTGAAGTGCCCCCCACAGGTGGCCGGCACCCACAGATGACCGGCACCAACCGAGCGTGCACATGACCACTTGGGGATTAGGGGGCAGGTCAAAGGACTCTTTGTCCCCCCCCCCCCTTCGCCAAGTTCCTCGCAGGCCCCGATATAATCTGCTGCGACTTAACTCGACTTAACTTTTGGAAAAGTTGTCGTGCGTAGTTCCGAGTTGGTGGCTCCAGACGTCCCACTTTATCTTTTAATTCCCCGCCTCCTCCGCGACACGTGCTCGCACGTCGCAGGCTGCTCTGCAATTTGCGTGGCGAGTGATTACAGGTGAACGGCGGCCTTCTACCGGCATTATTTACCTGAAGTATACACTGACGAGAATTTTAAACAGTTCATACTTATTCAGTTTCGTCTCTTCCCATTAAGTCCATACTTATTGGATGGAAAAATCGAAGTCATATTAAAAAACAAGTAATTTTTTTATTTTATTACATGGTTTTAATGAAAATAATAATAAAGATAATGTACATTAGCGGCCATAAGTGGAGTAGCAATCTCAAAAAGCAATAGATTTCACACTTCGTTTTAACTTAAGACTTTCTCATAATAAGTAATTTCTATACTATAGACGCACACGCACTGTCACACGTTTACAAATGATTGCATTTTATAAATTCAACCGTTAAAGTGTATAGGGCATGACAGCTTATCGGTTACTGTACTTGGGTTAGCACTTTTGTGCGTAGCGAGTCCCAGGATCGAATCCCACGCGCGGTGACAGTTTTCTATTGTTTAAAAAACCGCTTTCTACTATAGTTTCTTGTTCACTAAACTCGTAAAACTTTATGATTATACCCACAGAAACCAAAATCAATTTAAGTAAATGATATTAAGGTGCAGTTAACTTACGACTCATTCACCGCAACTAAATAGAACGTTGTTAGTTGTTATTGTGTGCTAGTGACGTGTTTAATCTATTAGCGGTGTTCTAGTTCATTTTAAAATGTAAGCAAATTTAAATATAGAAATGAAAGCGAATATTATTGTGCTGCATAAAAGTGGACTTAATATATTACAAATATCTGATGAAACCGGATTGAGTGTGAGTATTATTGTTTAATTATTTTATTAAACATCTAACTTTATTAAACATTTTTTTAAATGTTTAATTTCCTAGATTATTGAACGATGAAAATAACATTTCACTTAATATTTATTTAAAACTAATTTCAATAATTTTGTTTCTAAATGCTGTGTTAAAAAAATAAGCTACGAAGTATGATTATGTCTAATAATATGTCTAATAATCACAGTAATTCTTTGAAAAGATTCAACATACCACTGATTTAAATGTAATCATAGACTAAGACCGCGTATGTTACAAGTCTTTAAAATGGTGCATAAAATAAAGTTTTTTAAGAACTTCAGCCAGGGACATGTTATCGTAATTGTCCAAAATGTTTTTCAATTCTTTGTCATATGCAATAGATTGACGTGTTCTCAACTTTAGTGGTATATTAAATTTGAAATTCTTCAATTTCCAATTTAAATGATCAGCCTCATTTTTAAGAGTTTCAAGAAACTGAAGCATTTTAGGTTTTCTTTTACCCATCTTGTTGTTCAAACGTTTATGCCATGCTTCTGCTAGATTTATTGTCCTATGACGAGCCCCATGTACATTCCAAAAAACTCAAAGCAAACTCAAAGCATTTATTTATTTTCAATTAAACCATTTACAGGCACTTTTGAATTGTCAAAAAGTCGATCAGTTGGAAAGTTGAAGCTAGTTGCCCATTCCAAAACGTAGATCTCTATGGAGAAGAACGGGCAAGAAACACCACGGACACTCTTTTAAAATCAAGTTGAAATATTACAAAATCTTGGGAACATTATTCTTGTTGCTTCTGTATGTGAGAACAATGTAAAAAAATGTAATTATAAACAATTCTAAATACAAGATAAAAATAAGCCCTGGAAGTTAGATTAAATAAGAACTGTATACCTACTAGTATTTTCTTTTACGGTGCCGAAACGTGGACACTGACGGTTGGGCTGATCCACAAATTTAAGGTCGCTCAGCGCGCTATGGAGCGGGCTATGCTCGGGGTTTCTTTAAAGGATAAAATCAGTAATGAGATTATCCGGAAAAGAACCGGAGTTACCGACATAGCTTGTAGAGTGAGCAAGCTGAAGTGGCAGTGGGCTGGCCATGTTTGTCGAAGGACCGATGGACGGTGGAGCAGACGAGTCCTGGAGTGGAGACCGCGTATCGGCAAACGTAGTGTGGGACGTCCCCCAGCTAGATGGACCAACGACCTTAAAAAGGTGACTGGAACAGACTGGATGCGGAAAGCGGAGGATAGAGTGTTGTGGCGCTGCCTGGGAGAGGCCTATGTCCAGCAGTGGACTGCGATAGGCTGAGTTGAATTGTTGACTAGTATTTTCTAACCACTGGGCTACAAATTAGTCTTTGAATTTAGTGAGTGCATCGTTCTGTGGAGCATCTTCCATGATGTGCAACCAATCGTCTTCAATGTCCTGTTTCTTTATATGGGCCAATGCAGCACACATGGCCAAGTTTCTCTATGGTAACAACACCACACGAGACGACTAGGTCAAGTGAGTCACTGGATGACTGAACTGATGAGTATCGATGCATTGCGAGGAGAGCTACACGGTGACTGCTACATACATGCCGTCTGTTGAGACAGGTCAGCTCAAAGCTGCAATGGCTCTTTCTTCAAAAGGCCTTTCCAGACATTACCCTGCATTGTTAGACTCACATAAAATTTAAATAATAATGTTGGGACTTTAAAAGAGACCATGACCTCTGAGTTTGTTTCGGCTTTTCTTCTCAGGGAACAGTCAGCTAGGAAATGCCGGCGCCATCTAATTTTTAAAATATTGACCAACAAAATATTGACGTGTAAAAGTGTCTTTTAAGATCTACTTACATAAATAAACATTTCATTTCATTGACATATACGGCTAGAAAGAGACAGATACAGCGAGCGAGCGAGCCCATGATAGCATGTGCAGGAGCGCAGGAGAAAAGAAAGATAATTTGGTTACTGTTAGTACTTACTCATTATATTTCCTAGGTTATCGTACTTTAATAATTTTAGAAATCATTTTTATTTCGAGTGCTAAAAACCAATAACTTTGTTTGCTATCAGTATTTTATGCAAATGATATACCTATGAAGACTTGTGACGAATTTACACAATTTTTTTATGCAAGTAGCGAATATACTTTCAATGTATGAAGTGCACAAAATGTGACGAATTTACATCAACCCATGTCGATAAACCCCGACAAGACACTGGAATTAGTAATGACGTAAACACAGCTCGGAGATTTTTTTAGAACTAGTCTTGCTCTGCAGACATAGAACTTATCTAGATATAGAACCTACAAGTGTAGACGTAGAACTTATAAAACGAATGTACTTAATACTACAAACTATGTCATCTGGAATGGCTATTGATTCAAAATAGTTCGGTGAATATGCATACAGTACAGCCCAACTCTACGTCAACATTTATAATTGGTATTATATGCCTTCCTCCATATATAAAATACTTACTTATGTTACCTCAATATACGGAGAAAATATAATTAAGTACTATGCTATTTTACCTATCCGACAGTTGTCCGAAGACGCGCAAGGATTACAAAAAGTTTAGACTTCACACTTCTAGAAAGTGTTCAAGAGCGGCTACAAATGAAGAGGTGTTCCATACCTTATTGTATAGTTCTGATCCGTATTTATCAATTTTGAGAAATACCTCAGAAACAATATCGAAATTAAATTTAAATGAAGCCAAGGCCCTTCATGCTGTCAACGATAATATATAGGAGCTTGCTGACTTTTAGAAAAAAAATGTATCTTATTATATATTCCATTTTATGTAAACTACAAAAAAAGACGAATTTTGTTTTTTTTTTCTCATAGAATGCATGTATTATTTTTAGTTTGAATTATAAATAAATTATTCATAAACATAATTTTCAAAATAAATATTACTCCAAATAAACCCTATACATCCATGCAGGTATATGTGTGCAAAATTGCAGCTCTAGTAGTAGTATTTAATTACATTATAGACGTAGACTCGTCTACTCTGAATATTTGATAATCAAGAAAATATTTATGTATAACTAATGAAGAGCATTATTTTAGGCTATTTTCCAAAGCAAAGCTTTATTACGTAATAACTCTTGTTTAGTGAATTATGAAATGTTATCAATAAAACAACGTGCGCACAGTCGGCACCATGTTGTGATCATCAGCACTGACTTACCGACGCGATGCGCATCGAATATTAACACCAGCGTGTGGCATGTACCTATTGACCATCGATTCGATTAATTTGCTTGAGCTGCTACTACAGTATTAGACCACGAAAAGAGCTTTCAACGTTGTCGATATTATTTAGCTAAATTTATTATCTGCTGCTATATTGTGTTGGTTGTTTAAGATAGTCAGGACTTCGTGAGAGATACTAACTGTTACTACACTGAGCACCTGAACCGCACGGCTGACGGCACCGTATTCCCGCGCCTACGTGTGGCGCGGAACGGGCCGCATCGCGTCGCGTCTGTTTGTCTCACTAATTTATCGGCCGGATGCTGCGGTCGTTGCTCGTCAAATTGACTCGCGTGCATTCAATTTACATCGGTTTAGCAGCCGCTCGGCTGTGCTCCGCATGTTTACGCATTCACAGCGGATACCTGCGGACGGTAACGACGAATATTCACCGATATCGCGGTGAAGCGAGCGCAATTAATGCGGTAGCTTCATTACGCTTTTCACAATCTGAATTGAAACCCACGTGTAATCACACGAAATCACCCCTTACAGACGCATAGTTTCACTTAAAAACCATGTTTCCTACATATCTGTATTTCCCCGGCGTATCGACCACGTCGGCTCACTATTGCTGGCGTTGTCCCGCGAGTCGCGACCTCTTCCGTGTGACTGCGCCCCGATCGAGCGTAATCGACGTGTTTTGTTATTTCTCGCGCCATCGTCTCTTCGTGGAATGAGTCGCCCGGCGTCGTGTGTTCACGTGCGAATTCAGCGAACATACGAGAACAAAGATACGAAATACGATCTAAAATGAGAAATGGACAACAAAGCGAACTTATTGGTGGTGGTTTACACAGCGGCAGCGGCCCGCTGTTTGGTTCGTGGTCGGAATAACGTAAGATCGCAATATTTTGCGGCCGTCCGGACGTCTGCGCCGTTCCTTTAGTTTTAGCGCTGTATCGACGAGTTTTATCAGCCATTGTCCGTCACTGTTCTGCTGTTCATTGCTGTTTACGACCACTGTTTACGATGCTGCGTTGTTTTAGGGTTCCGTTCTAACACTCGTTTTTATTTGTTTCTCTTGATATTTTTTTGCTTGAAGGTTTTGCGTTATTTGTAAAATTTCTGAAAGCCATTACAAAAATTGCGTCTAAGGCATCGCGGAACCCACCAGTATAAGTCACAACTCGCAATTAACCAGTTCCGTGTCACCACTTCGAAATTTAAATATTGAAGTATTATTTTGCTTCGATTGGAAAAGAGAGATTCAATCCAAAAACTTGGATATCCAATAAACGTAATGAATGGTTCAATCCAGGTACAAAATGGATAGATTTACCTAAACTTTTTGGAAGATTGCTCGTACATTTTTTATTGAAATTTAGAGAACCCAGCTGTAAAACCTAATTACATTTCTTAAATTACTCTAATTTCTAATTGAGATGGGTTGTCACTGTAGCCGACTTATGTTTGAAACAAATAGATTAGTTAATCTTTATCTTTTAGTGCTATATATATTTGGTTAAACCAATCAATGAATTTATGAAGTTCCGATCCTCCTTCGAGGGTTAGGTAGAGAGGTTACTTGCACAGTAAGTGAGATATGTTTATACAGTTTTTAAGAAAATATATGAACGGACCATTTCTCCGACTGACTCCAATTGAGGCTAAAATTTTGATAAAATACATAATTTACATAGTTCTCTACTAACAGATCACAGCAAAACCTATAAGAAGTCTGTGGTTTTAAAATAGGGCATTTGCAGTTGGAATTTCTGTGAGAACATGATTTTCAACGATAATATCAAGTGCGTGCAAGTAATATAAATGAGCCAAAAACAAAAAACAGGGGAAATATAGAATAAGTCCTGGCAACTTACTTTACATGCAATGTTTTTGGTGGGTAACATATTCATTGTACGGAACCCTCGTCACGTGAGTTCAACTCGCAATTGTCCGTTTTTAGCCCATTCCTAAGTGGTGTGTGGCAGCAGTGAGTATCACGATCAATAGTGAAATTTTATTATTATTGAAAAATTCAAACTGTATACACTACATCAAGTGACAATCGCAAACCGCTCCGTCACCACCAGTCCTTAACCGTACATCGGTTGGTTATCTCTGACTAACAGCTGCGACCGTGGCTCTCGGTGAGATCAGCGTGTCTCGCGCACCCTTCTGGAGCCGCCACCCGTCATCCGTCGTCCGAGATCGCTTCCGATGATTAAAGGCGAATCGTAAAGTCTTCCGCAGTAATCCCCTAAAACAACGCCGTTCATAAATTTCCAAGTTCCAGCAGTAGATCAATCATTTCGACGCAGCTAATCTACTGTTGTATTGCTTCTCCAAAATTTTACCAAAGTGTTGGTGAGGAGCTTTGGTTCAACAGTAATTAATTGAATGCGGTTTAAGCTGGAACATTTCTGCTTTTGAAGAGTTTCCTCATACGTAGACGACTGGGTGTGAGTGATGGTGAATTAGGTTTGTTTGTTGGATGATAAGCAACACTGGATGAAGTCCTGTCAGGAAATAATGTTGAAGGAAAACAAAACAGAACCTTGCAGCGGTGAACTGTCGCCAATCCGCATATATACCATGAGCACCGGGCCACAGTATATTCCGCACGTTATGTGTATTTGTACAGAACTATCGGAAATGTTCTTCAACCGACTAAGTAAAGTATGGCTGAACATTAAACTGATGATGGAGACACGTAGCTCATCAAGAAGATGTTTACTAATCTGACACCCTTACTGCCGACTCCACAGGCCTCATACCACCGAAGAGTGAAGACCGACATAATATTACGCAAGAACATATAGTAAAATACTGTAACAATATCACAGGTAGCAAATATATTTACATGTTGTACACAATAAGAAATAGCTAGAATTTACGACCCTTCTGTAGACTTCATACGACATTCTTTATTATGTTGTGTCTGAAGATGGATGTGTGGTACCTGTGACTGTGACGTCGTGCAAACGGGGTAATGTTACACTATAATGTTAGTGATGTAATACCGTGAGTGACGCTAGGAACTCGCTTAATTACACTATAATGCAAGTGATGTAATACAATGAGTGACGCTAGGAACTCGCTTAATTACACTATAATGTTAGTGATGTAATACCATGAGTGACGCTAGGAACTCGCTTAATTACACTATAATGTTAGTGATGTGTAATATCGTGAGTGACGCTAGGAACTCGCTTAATTACACTATAATGTTAGTGATGTAATACCATGAGTGACGCTAGGAACTCTCTTAATTACACTATAATGCAAGTGATGTAATACCATGAGTGACGCTAGGAACTCGCTTAATTACACTATAATGTTAGTGATGTGTAATACCATGAGTGACGCTAGGAACTCTCTTAATTACACTATAATGTTAGTGATGTGTAATATCGTGAGTGACGCTAGGAACTCGCTTAATTACACTATAATGTTAGTGATGTAATACCATGAGTGACGCTAGGAACTCGCTTAATTACACTATAATGCAAGTGATGTAATACCATGAGTGACGCTAGGAACTCGCTTAATTACACTATAATGTTAGTGATGTGTAATACCATGAGTGACGCTAGGAACTCTCTTAATTACACTATAATGTTAGTGATGTGTAATATCGTGAGTGACGCTAGGAACTCGCTTAATTACACTATAATGTTAGTGATGTAATACCATGAGTGACGCTAGGAACTCGCTTAATTACACTATAATGTTAGTGATGTAATACCATGAGTGACGCAAGGAACTCGCTTAATTACACTATAATGTTAGTGATATAATACCGTGAGTGACGCTAGGAATTCGCTTAATTACACTATAATGTTAGTGATGTAATACCATGAGTGACGCTAGGAACTCTCTTAATTACACTATAATGTTAGTGATGTGTAATATCGTGAGTGACGCTAGGAACTCGCTTAATTACACTATAATGTTAGTGATGTAATACCATGAGTGACGCTAGGAACTCGCTTAATTACACTATAATGTTAGTGATGTAATACCATGAGTGACGCAAGGAACTCGCTTAATTACACTATAATGTTAGTGATATAATACCGTGAGTGACGCTAGGAACTCTCTTAATTACACTATAATGTTAGTGATGTGTAATACCGTGAGTGACGCAAGGAACTCGCTTAATTACACTATAATGTTAGTGATATAATACCGTGAGTGACGCTAGGAACTCTCTTAATTACACTATAATGTTAGTGATGTAATACCATGAGTGACGCTAGGAACTCGCTTAATTACACTATAATGTTAGTGATGTAATACCATGAGTGACGCAAGGAACTCGCTTAATTACACTATAATGCAAGTGATGTAATACCATGAGTGACGCTAGGAACTCGCTTAATTACACTATAATGTTAGTGATGTAATACCATGAGTGACGCTAGGAACTCGCTTAATTACACTATAATGCAAGTGATGTAATACCATGAGTGACGCTAGGAACTCGCTTAATTACACTATAATGTTAGTGATGTGTAATACCATGAGTGACGCTAGGAACTCTCTTAATTACACTATAATGTTAGTGATGTAATACCGTGAGTGACGCAAGGAACTCGCTTAATTACACTATTATGTAAGTAATGTAATACCATGAGTGACGCTAAGAACTCGCTTAATTACACTATAATGTTAGTGATGTAATACCATGAGTGACGCAAGGAACTCGCTTAATTACACTATAATGTTAGTGATATAATACCGTGAGTGACGCTAGGAACTCGCTTAATTACACTATAATGCAAGTGATGTAATACCATGAGTGACGCTAGGAACTCGCTTAATTACACTATAATGTTAGTGATGTGTAATACCATGAGTGACGCTAGGAACTCTCTTAATTACACTATAATGTTAGTGATGTGTAATATCGTGAGTGACGCTAGGAACTCGCTTAATTACACTATAATGTTAGTGATGTAATACCATGAGTGACGCTAGGAACTCGCTTAATTACACTATAATGTTAGTGATGTGTAATACCATGAGTGACGCTAGGAACTCTCTTAATTACACTATAATGTTAGTGATGTGTAATATCGTGAGTGACGCTAGGAACTCGCTTAATTACACTATAATGTTAGTGATGTAATACCATGAGTGACGCTAGGAACTCGCTTAATTACACTATAATGTTAGTGATGTGTAATACCATGAGTGACGCTAGGAACTCTCTTAATTACACTATAATGTTAGTGATGTGTAATATCGTGAGTGACGCTAGGAACTCGCTTAATTACACTATAATGTTAGTGATGTAATACCATGAGTGACGCTAGGAACTCGCTTAATTACACTATAATGATAGTGATGTAATACCATGAGTGACGCAAGGAACTCGCTTAATTACACTATAATGTTAGTGATGTAATACCATGAGTGACGCTAGGAACTCGCTTAATTACACTATAATGTTAGTGATGTGTAATACCATGAGTGACGCTAGGAACTCTCTTAATTACACTATAATGTTAGTGATGTGTAATATCGTGAGTGACGCTAGGAACTCTCTTAATTACACTATAATGTTAGTGATGTAATACCATGAGTGACGCTAGGAACTCGCTTAATTACACTATAATGTTAGTGATGTGTAATATCGTGAGTGACGCTAGGAACTCTCTTAATTACACTATAATGTTAGTGATGTAATACCATGAGTGACGCTAGGAACTCGCTTAATTACACTATAATGTTAGTGATGTGTAATACCATGAGTGACGCTAGGAACTCTCTTAATTACACTATAATGTTAGTGATGTGTAATATCGTGAGTGACGCTAGGAACTCTCTTAATTACACTATAATGTTAGTGATGTAATACCATGAGTGACGCTAGGAACTCGCTTAATTACACTATAATGTTAGTGATGTGTAATATCGTGAGTGACGCTAGGAACTCTCTTAATTACACTATAATGTTAGTGATGTGTAAAATCGTGAGTGACGCTAGGAACTCTCTTAATTACACTATAATGTTAGTGATGTGAAATACCATGAGTGACGCTAGGAACTCTCTTAATTACACTATAATGTTAGTGATGTGCAATATCGTGAGTGACGCAAGGAACTCGCTTAATTACACTATAATGTTAGTGATATAATACCGTGAGTGACGCTAGGAACTCTCTTAATTACACTATAATGTTAGTGATGTAATACCATGAGTGACGCTAGGAACTCGCTTAATTACACTATAATGTTAGTGATGTAATACCATGAGTGACGCAAGGAACTCGCTTAATTACACTATAATGCAAGTGATGTAATACCATGAGTGACGCTAGGAACTCGCTTAATTACACTATAATGTTAGTGATGTAATACCATGAGTGACGCTAGGAACTCGCTTAATTACACTATAATGCAAGTGATGTAATACCATGAGTGACGCTAGGAACTCGCTTAATTACACTATAATGTTAGTGATGTGTAATACCATGAGTGACGCTAGGAACTCTCTTAATTACACTATAATGTTAGTGATGTGTAATATCGTGAGTGACGCTAGGAACTCTCTTAATTACACTATAATGTTAGTGATGTAATACCATGAGTGACGCTAGGAACTCGCTTAATTACACTATAATGTTAGTGATGTGTAATATCGTGAGTGACGCTAGGAACTCTCTTAATTACACTATAATGTTAGTGATGTGTAATATCGTGAGTGACGCAAGGAACTCTCTTAATTACACTATAATGTTAGTGATGTGTAATACCATGAGTGACGCTAGGAACTCTCTTAAATACACTATAATGTTAGTGATGTGCAATATCGTGAGTGACGCTAGGAACTCGCTTAATTACACTATAATGTTAGTGATGTAATACCATGAGTGACGCAAGGAACTCGCTTAATTACACTATAATGTTAGTGATGTGTAATACCATGAGTGACGCTAGGAACTCGCTTAATTACACTATAATGTTAGTGATGTGTAATACCATGAGTGACGCTAGGAACTCTCTTAATTACACTATAATGTTAGTGATGTGCAATATCGTGAGTGACGCAAGGAACTCGCTTAATTACACTATAATGTTAGTGATATAATACCGTGAGTGACGCTAGGAACTCTCTTAATTACACTATAATGTTAGTGATGTAATACCATGAGTGACGCTAGGAACTCGCTTAATTACACTATAATGTTAGTGATGTAATACCATGAGTGACGCAAGGAACTCGCTTAATTACACTATAATGCAAGTGATGTAATACCATGAGTGACGCTAGGAACTCGCTTGATTACACTATAATGTTAGTGATGTAATACCATGAGTGACGCTAGGAACTCGCTTAATTACACTTTAATGCAAGTGATGTAATACCATGAGTGACGCTAGGAACTCGCTTAATTACACTATAATGTTAGTGATGTGTAATACCATGAGTGACGCTAGGAACTCTCTTAATTACACTATAATGTTAGTGATGTAATACCGTGAGTGACGCAAGGAACTCGCTTAATTACACTATTATGTAAGTAATGTAATACCATGAGTGACGCTAAGAACTCGCTTAATTACACTATAATGTTAGTGATGTAATACCATGAGTGACGCAAGGAACTCGCTTAATTACACTATAATGTTAGTGATATAATACCGTGAGTGACGCTAGGAACTCGCTTAATTACACTATAATGCAAGTGATGTAATACCATGAGTGACGCTAGGAACTCGCTTAATTACACTATAATGTTAGTGATGTGTAATACCATGAGTGACGCTAGGAACTCTCTTAATTACACTATAATGTTAGTGATGTGTAATATCGTGAGTGACGCTAGGAACTCGCTTAATTACACTATAATGTTAGTGATGTAATACCATGAGTGACGCTAGGAACTCGCTTAATTACACTATAATGTTAGTGATGTGTAATACCATGAGTGACGCTAGGAACTCTCTTAATTACACTATAATGTTAGTGATGTGTAATATCGTGAGTGACGCTAGGAACTCGCTTAATTACACTATAATGTTAGTGATGTAATACCATGAGTGACGCTAGGAACTCGCTTAATTACACTATAATGTTAGTGATATAATACCGTGAGTGACGCTAGGAACTCGCTTAATTACACTATAATGCAAGTGATGTAATACCATGAGTGACGCTAGGAACTCTCTTAATTACACTATAATGTTAGTGATGTAATACCATGAGTGACGCTAGGAACTCGCTTAATTACACTATAATGTTAGTGATGTGTAATATCGTGAGTGACGCTAGGAACTCTCTTAATTACACTATAATGTTAGTGATGTAATACCATGAGTGACGCTAGGAACTCGCTTAATTACACTATAATGTTAGTGATGTGTAATACCATGAGTGACGCTAGGAACTCTCTTAATTACACTATAATGTTAGTGATGTGTAATATCGTGAGTGACGCTAGGAACTCTCTTAATTACACTATAATGTTAGTGATGTAATACCATGAGTGACGCTAGGAACTCGCTTAATTACACTATAATGTTAGTGATGTGTAATATCGTGAGTGACGCTAGGAACTCTCTTAATTACACTATAATGTTAGTGATGTGTAATATCGTGAGTGACGCTAGGAACTCTCTTAATTACACTATAATGTTAGTGATGTGTAATACCATGAGTGACGCTAGGAACTCTCTTAATTACACTATAATGTTAGTGATGTGCAATATCGTGAGTGACGCTAGGAACTCGCTTAATTACACTATAATGTTAGTGATGTAATACCATGAGTGACGCAAGGAACTCGCTTAATTACACTATAATGTTAGTGATGTGTAATACCATGAGTGACGCTAGGAACTCGCTTAATTACACTATAATGTTAGTGATGTAATACCATGAGTGACGCAAGGAACTCGCTTAATTACACTATAATGTTAGTGATATAATACCGTGAGTGACGCTAGGAACTCTCTTAATTACACTATAATGTTAGTGATGTAATACCATGAGTGACGCTAGGAACTCGCTTAATTACACTATAATGTTAGTGATGTAATACCATGAGTGACGCAAGGAACTCGCTTAATTACACTATAATGCAAGTGATGTAATACCATGAGTGACGCTAGGAACTCGCTTAATTACACTATAATGTTAGTGATGTAATACCATGAGTGACGCTAGGAACTCGCTTAATTACACTATAATGCAAGTGATGTAATACCATGAGTGACGCTAGGAACTCGCTTAATTACACTATAATGTTAGTGATGTGTAATACCATGAGTGACGCTAGGAACTCTCTTAATTACACTATAATGTTAGTGATGTGTAATACCGTGAGTGACGCAAGGAACTCGCTTAATTACACTATAATGTTAGTGATATAATACCGTGAGTGACGCTAGGAACTCTCTTAATTACACTATAATGTTAGTGATGTAATACCATGAGTGACGCTAGGAACTCGCTTAATTACACTATAATGTTAGTGATGTAATACCATGAGTGACGCAAGGAACTCGCTTAATTACACTATAATGCAAGTGATGTAATACCATGAGTGACGCTAGGAACTCGCTTAATTACACTATAATGTTAGTGATGTAATACCATGAGTGACGCTAGGAACTCGCTTAATTACACTATAATGCAAGTGATGTAATACCATGAGTGACGCTAGGAACTCGCTTAATTACACTATAATGTTAGTGATGTGTAATACCATGAGTGACGCTAGGAACTCTCTTAATTACACTATAATGTTAGTGATGTAATACCGTGAGTGACGCAAGGAACTCGCTTAATTACACTATTATGTAAGTAATGTAATACCATGAGTGACGCTAAGAACTCGCTTAATTACACTATAATGTTAGTGATGTAATACCATGAGTGACGCAAGGAACTCGCTTAATTACACTATAATGTTAGTGATATAATACCGTGAGTGACGCTAGGAACTCGCTTAATTACACTATAATGCAAGTGATGTAATACCATGAGTGACGCTAGGAACTCGCTTAATTACACTATAATGTTAGTGATGTGTAATACCATGAGTGACGCTAGGAACTCTCTTAATTACACTATAATGTTAGTGATGTGTAATATCGTGAGTGACGCTAGGAACTCGCTTAATTACACTATAATGTTAGTGATGTAATACCATGAGTGACGCTAGGAACTCGCTTAATTACACTATAATGTTAGTGATGTGTAATACCATGAGTGACGCTAGGAACTCTCTTAATTACACTATAATGTTAGTGATGTGTAATATCGTGAGTGACGCTAGGAACTCGCTTAATTACACTATAATGTTAGTGATGTAATACCATGAGTGACGCTAGGAACTCGCTTAATTACACTATAATGTTAGTGATGTGTAATACCATGAGTGACGCTAGGAACTCTCTTAATTACACTATAATGTTAGTGATGTGTAATATCGTGAGTGACGCTAGGAACTCGCTTAATTACACTATAATGTTAGTGATGTAATACCATGAGTGACGCTAGGAACTCGCTTAATTACACTATAATGTTAGTGATGTAATACCATGAGTGACGCAAGGAACTCGCTTAATTACACTATAATGTTAGTGATGTAATACCATGAGTGACGCTAGGAACTCGCTTAATTACACTATAATGTTAGTGATGTGTAATACCATGAGTGACGCTAGGAACTCTCTTAATTACACTATAATGTTAGTGATGTGTAATATCGTGAGTGACGCTAGGAACTCTCTTAATTACACTATAATGTTAGTGATGTAATACCATGAGTGACGCTAGGAACTCGCTTAATTACACTATAATGTTAGTGATGTGTAATATCGTGAGTGACGTTAGGAACTCTCTTAATTACACTATAATGTTAGTGATGTGTAATATCGTGAGTGACGCTAGGAACTCTCTTAATTACACTATAATGTTAGTGATGTGTAATACCATGAGTGACGCTAGGAACTCTCTTAATTACACTATAATGTTAGTGATGTGCAATATCGTGAGTGACGCTAGGAACTCGCTTAATTACACTATAATGTTAGTGATGTAATACCATGAGTGACGCAAGGAACTCGCTTAATTACACTATAATGTTAGTGATGTGTAATACCATGAGTGACGCTAGGAACTCGCTTAATTACACTATAATGTTAGTGATGTAATACCATGAGTGACGCAAGGAACTCGCTTAATTACACTATAATGTTAGTGATATAATACCGTGAGTGACGCTAGGAACTCGCTTAATTACACTATAATGTTAGTGATGTAATACCATGAGTGACGCTAGGAACTCTCTTAATTACACTATAATGTTAGTGATGTGTAATACCGTGAGTGACGCTAGGAACTCGCTTAATTACACTATAATGTTAGTGATGTAATACCGTGAGTGACGCTAGGAACTCGCTTAATTACACTATAATGTTAGTGATGTAATACCCTGAGTGACGCTAGGAACTCGCTTAATTACACTATAATGTTAGTGATGTAATACCATGAGTGACGCAAGGAACTCGCTTAATTACACTATAATGTTAGTGATGTGTAATACCATGAGTGACGCTAGGAACTCGCTTAATTACACTATAATGTTAGTGATGTGTAATACCGTGAGTAACGCTAGGAACTCGCTTAATTACACTATAATGTTAGTGATGTAATACCATGAGTGACGCTAGGAACTCGCTTAATTACACTATAATGTTAGTGATGTAATACCTTGAGTGACGCTAGGAACTCGCTTAATTACACTATAATGTTAGTGATGTAATACCATGAGTGACGCAAGGAACTCGCTTAATTACACTATAATGTTAGTGATGTGTAATACCATGAGTGACGCTAGGAACTCGCTTAATTACACTATAATGTTAGTGATGTGTAATACCCTGAGTGACGCTAGGAACTCGCTTAATTACACTATAATGTTAGTGATGTAATACCATGAGTGACGCAAGGAACTCGCTTAATTACACTATAATGTTAGTGATGTGTAATACCATGAGTGACGCTAGGAACTCTCTTAATTACACTATAATGTTAGTGATGTGTAATATCGTGAGTGACGCTAGGAACTCGCTTAATTACACTATTATGTTAGTGATGTAATACCGCAAGTGACGCTAGGAACTCGCTTAATTACACTATTATGTTAGTGATGTAATACCGCAAGTGACGCTAGGAACTCGCTTAATTACACTATAATGTTAGTGATGTAATACCGCAAGTGACGCTAGGAACTCGCTTAATTACACTATTATGTTAGTGATGTAATGCCGCAAGTGACGCTAGGAACTCGCTTAATTACACTATTATGTTAGTGATGTAATACCGCAAGTGACGCTAGGAACTCGCTTAATTACACTATAATGTTAGTGATGTAATACCGTGAGTGACGCTAGGAACTCGCTTAATTACACTATAATGTTAGTGATGTAATACCATGAGTGACGCTAGGAACTCGCTTAATTACACTATAATGTTAGTGATGTAATACCATGAGTGACGCTAGGAACTCGCTTAATTACACTATAATGTTAGTGATGTGTAATACCATGAGTGACGCTAGGAACTCGCTTAATTACACTATAATGTTAGTGATGTGTAATACCATGAGTGACGCTAGGAACTCGCTTAATTACACTATAATGTTAGTGATGTAATACCGTGAGTGACGCTAGGAACTCGCTTAATTACACTATAATGTTAGTGATGTAATACCGTGAGTGACGCAAGGAACTCGCTTAATTACACTATTATGTAAGTAATGTAATACCATGAGTGACGCTAAGAACTCGCTTAATTACACTATAATGTTAGTGATGTGTAATACCATGAGTGACGCTAGGAACTCGCTTAATTACACTATAATGTTAGTGATATAATACCGTGAGTGACGCTAGGAACTCGCTTAATTACACTATTATGTAAGTAATGTAATACCATGAGTGACGCTAAGAACTCGCTTAATTACACTATAATGTTAGTGATGTGTAATACCATGAGTGACGCTAGGAACTCGCTTAATTACACTATAATGTTAGTGATGTAATACCGTGAGTGACGCTAGGAACTCGCTTAATTACACTATAATGTTAGTGATGTAATACCGTGAGTGACGCAAGGAACTCGCTTAATTACACTATTATGTAAGTAATGTAATACCATGAGTGACGCTAGGAACTCAGTTGATTCTCTCTCAGACGCGGCTTCATTTTCATAATGTTGTCTATAGTGTTATTTTGAAGGCGACATGGCAGTGAACTAAAAATACCTAAACATGAACATTTTAATTATGGGTAATAAATGAAAAAATATACGATGTGGACAACGACTGACAATTTATGATGCGGAGAATGACTGACAATGGTCCTAACAACTCTTAATAACTTTAGGTTTCAAACCAAATGTATATTTGTTTCAACGTTTGTTTGTTTAGTTTGATTATATGTACAGTAAGGAGTCATAACTGCTGTAGCATACAAAGGGTTATATTGTTATACACGCGCGGACCAGGCCGTACCTATATCTGGGTGTATAAGTGATGTATCAACACAGAATGCACACCTCAGTACTCACACACGGGCATCGAATAAAACAAAATAAAAATACTGTCACACAGAGTACGTATGAGAGTACGTGTTAATTACGGATGACCTTAGTCGGTTAATAACATTGCTAAAATTCACGTCCTCATACCAAGTTCCGACAGCTCGTAGCGTATAGTCATCGATTAAGATACTCATAGGTCTGGGTTCAAATCTCGCGGTGAGACTTTTTCCTTTTCACGAATAATCTTCATCTGTTCTTTTATTATTCGAAAAATTAATGAACGAGAATAATAATGTAATAATAATTTATTTTTTACATATATTGTTATTTAAATAGAGGATTAAGAACAAAAATGTTTAATAAGTGATTACAAATTATTTTTTCATTACAACTTTATGAAGTCTAAACATAACTAATAATAACTTCTAGTTAAAACTGTTTATTTTCTAAAAAAAAAAAATATTGAAGTAAAGTAGCTAATAGGTGCACAATGATAATTAGGCTTAAAATATTGTATTTAAGTAATATAATAATATCGTGCTGTAATTTCTACTGTGTGTGGGTAATCTAAAGAAACCACAATAATCTACGCAAATCTACCCACGTAAATATAACAAATGTAGACGCGTTGTCACAATTCAATTAAATGACTCAGTACTACTACCATAGTATAAAAACGGGAGTGATATGAAGTTTCGAATGACGTTATTGCGACGCACGCTATTTCGAAAAAAAAAATACTAGTGGTACGCCAGTTCGAAAACACATTGAGTCGGAAATCGCCACATCGAATGACGTTGTCGCGAACACGATCATTCGAAAAACTGTTTGAATGGTACGCTATCGCTAGTAAGAAAGTCTTGGTATCGAAACCCACTGTTGCGAATATCATAACCCAATCTAAATTTACCTGGAGATCGAACTCGCGACCCAGTGATTACCAAGAACTACCGATGCTACGATGATAAAACTGACACTGAGCTAACTGTCTATACCACTAAGTATAAATGATTAATATTAGTACTTATTATGATTTAGCTATGCTTCCCGAATTGATAAGCTAATAATAATACAAATACTACAGTATCTATTTATTATAATGCAATCGTAACAATAAAAACAAATGAATAAAGGTTGACTTCCAAGGGTTGAAGGGTGGTGGTAATACGTATAACCTATAACTTTGATTTGTTGATGTCTTTGTTCTTGTTTCCTCAACCCAAATAAGGCTTTATCGGAGCCGCGAGTTTGATTGCCAGACAAATTCATATTGGAATATATGCTATTCAACAATGGATTTAGATACCAAGTCATTCGTACTAGCGTACCATTTGAATGAGCGTGTTAGCGACAACGTCATTTGATATAGCGGTTTTCGACTCAATGTGTTTTCGAACTGGCGTACCATTCGTAAAGTTTTTCAAAATAGTGTGCGTCGCAATAACGTCATTCGAAACTTCATATCACTCCCTATAAAAACATACAGTAGGACGACGCCTTTGATCTTGAGGTAAATGCCGACAACGTTTACGCATTGTCGCAACAGCTAGGGTTGTCTCAAGTAAACAATATTTATTAATTTATTTATTTATTTTAGAGCAACATCGTCATCAACATTATTATTATTATGAACAATAATTTACAGTTATCAAAAATATCGTTTTTTAAACAGTCATGAACAGAATATTTAATTAATATAAAAATGAATATGTATAATGTGTAAAAACCCAGTAACAGGCAAACACGATACCCCTTGATTGGTGTCGGATTGTCGGATGTCGGTTAACGTCGACAATATGATATGACATGACCGATAATTAGACGAACGGTGGGTCATACTTGCAAAATCGACGAGTACCAGGGCTTCTAAGTACGTTCACCTTTTGACGTCAGTTTTTGGCGTCACCAGCGCCATAAACCAGGGGTCGGGATACTATCAAGTATTTTCTTTCTATCAAATAAACAATATTTATTTGTTTACCTTTCATCCGTGCGCGGAAATTGATGAAATCGCGGTTCTTTATTAATGTAAGATGACGACTTGCAATCTTTCAAAACACGTCATATGCACCATTTAAATTATTTTGCATAAATTAAAACAATAATAAATTGACACACAATAGCCCTAAAAGTTCTCTCCTGAACTACTAACATAATAATTCAATCATAATATCTACTCACACTCAGTTCGGTTTCATCAGATATTTGTGATATATTAAGTCTTCTTTTATGCAGTGCAATAATATTCGCTTTCATTTCTATATTTAAATTTGCTTACATTTTAAAATGAACTAGAACACCGCTAATAGATTAAACACACGTCACTAGCACACAATAACAAACCAACAATGTTCTATTTAGTCGCGGTGAATGAGTCGTAAGTTAACTGCACCTTAATATAATTTACATTTATTTAAGTTTCTGTGGGTATAATCATAAAGTTTTACGAGTTTAATGAACAAGACGAATAGAACAAGAAACTGTAGTCAAAACTGTTTTTTAAAACAATAAAAAGACTATCACCGCGAGTGGGATTCGAAAGCGCAACTCGCTACGCACAAACGTGTTAACTCAAGTACGGCAACCCCTAATCTATCATGCCATATACTCTAACGGCTTTTTTTTGGGGGAAATCATCAAATAACTTCTTCCGCCTTCTGTGGGTGGAGCAGGAGGGCGTGTCAGACTTTTACTGACTAAAACCCACCCGTGTTCCTTCAGTTGCCTGTGTGCCAGGGGCCGCGGTATCTCTTTTGAACAACCCGCACCCCTGGCAGGCATTGGCCTTTGCAGGCCCCATCAGTTGTTGCTGACATCTCTTTGAGGCGCGCGTGGAACACAACGCGCCGTTGACCCGGGCTTGGTCCTTTCCGGACAGCGAGCTATTCATTACATTACCCAAGCCCACGCCTACGGTGGCCGGGGATCAGCCTGGGATTCTCGACGCCCAGGGCGTCTCCTGCGAAGTCTATGGCCGTGAGGGCGCATGTACTGCCTCTCCCTCACGTGCGCCGCCTCCTTCTTTGCGAGCATCACTGCTTCGCTGAAGGAAGTGACGGCTACCCATGCACTCTCGCTTCATACCATGGCCTGGACCAGGACCGGACGCTAGAGATCGCCGCCGCCGATCGCCTCCACGAGGACACGGCGGTGCTCCGCCCAAGTCAGGCAGACCTCCACCGTTTGCTCCACCGTGTCCTCAGGGCGATCTTCGCAATGGAAATACCCGGGCGTTACCTCCCGCCTTATCCGAAACAAGAACCTCACGAAATAACTGTATCCGATGAGGACCTGCGTCAGGCGGAAGGTGAGGACGCCATGCTGCCTCTCAAGCCACTCCTCAAAGAGGGGACTTACCGCCGCAATCGTGGCGTGACCACGCAATGAATTGATAAAATGCAATCATTTGTAAACGTAAGAGAGCGTGTGTGTCTATAGTATAGAAATTACTTATAATAAGAAGGTCGTAAGTTAAACCGAAGCGTCAATCTAGTGCTTTAGAGAATGCTGGCCAGTCCACTTATGACCGCTACTGTACCTACTATCTAGTACCTTATAATATGCAGGACACTATGTTCAATGAAATGTGCAAGTAAGTATACCTTACCTAAAATCACGTATTATGCTTCAGGTTAGTTGGATCGTTATTTTTTAAATACATTTTCTCTCTGTTGCTTTTAACAGGATTACAGAAAAGTTTACTATATCTAGAACTTAAAAAATAAGCGTTTCGAAGGAGCGCCTCCACCCTACATTCAGTTCTCAAGATTTCATTAAAGCAACGAAATCTTAAAACGTTTTTCTGTATCCTAGCATTATGTAAATAATCCCAAACAGCTATAAAGAGGCTTTATACCGAAATCAGAATCAGGCGGCTGTTATAGTGTACAGTACCGCTGTACCAGCGAGCGAGGAGCGGCAGACTTTAATATAACGTGACGGTGACGATGCCGAGGCGAAATTAAAATCGGACTCGTACTTAAATCCATTTAGAGCTCTTAATACGATTCAGCGGGCCGCGCGTTTGTTCCGCCGCACCGTCCCGCACCGCGCCGCGTCTCGCCCACAACATCATATTTACTATTTTCATCTGGACGCAAATTACTTTTCATGTTCCACTACGAGGCTCTTTCGAACGTCTTACTATCGCGAACTACATTTATATAACTCGTTTCGTAAGTTTAAATGAAATTCAAGCTGGGTGAGGATCGTTGCGGCGCGGTAAGAAGGCGGCCGTTAATCGAATATGTCTCCTCTGCCAGATAAATGTAATTCGAATGTTTTATGGCGAGTTCAGACGGAGGGCGCACGGATTGACGTTTCAAATGTCTACGGAATTTTAACTAGGATTACTGTATTTTTCTATAACAGACATTCACAGACAAGCTGTTTTATGTTCGTTTGATGATTGGTTCGATATGCTTTATTTTATCTAGGACTATGTAAGTGTCAACAAGTTCGTTGGCTCTAAGCAGGTATAATGTGTAACCCGCCTATTGACGGGTTATATCAGCAGATAGCAGCAAGTAGTTATAGCAGAGTTAACTTATAACTGGCAAACATCTGAAATATTGTTATAAAATGGCTCGGATGTGACCCGCAGACAAAGTTACTGTTTTTTTAATATGATGAGTTTCGCACATTGACATAAATGAATCTCCCTGAGTGATTTCATCAGATGAGCACCGCTCGGTCGTCAGTCTCGAGTGCTCTTCGCTCCGCTCGCTCACGTCGCTTACTTTGCTCCAGCACCCGTACTGCAACACTTATTTACTTATTTGTCCGCTCCCAGAACAATTGCTGTCACTCGCGTGGAACATTGCGCGCTGCATTTAGGCGGACGTCGACTGACTGACTTTCTTTAAATATTTAATAACACGTATAGTACAAAATCAACTGTTACCAATGTTAGTGACAAGACTCAAGTTTTCTGAAATATAGAATTTTTGATTACACATGCCATTACGAGGACTCATAGATTGAGGTTGAGATTAGTTACGCGCCACCCGCACCGAAGCGCGGCGGTGCACGATGGCGGCGCGGCGTGTCGGTGCGCACCGCTCCTAATCTCAGCAATTTATGTCAGTAATTTGTTCTGTGCGTCTGTTTGTCTCCTCCACTAATCTAGAACATGCATCACGGTGAAACATTCATTATTTTTTGACGAGGGAAGAAATTTTTTTTCGGTATAATGTATGTGGCGCGCGGAACATGTAAATCAATCCGCAGCGAGAACATAAATTGCCACCGCGTATTCACGTTCTGCCGTGTAGGTACTGTGCCGTTCAGTGCTGTGATGTGCCGTGCTGTTTATTTCCAGTGTTGTTATGACTGGATTGCTGAATACAGGATAAGTTTTTATCCAGTGCGCAAACTATAACCACTAATTCACCATATCATTCTAGAGCCCTAGCGTAGAAATTTTTCGTCGGTTATACAAAAAAAAAAATCAGCTGTTCCAGACATTTTGACCGCGTAGGTACTGCACTATTCTACGAAACAGCTGATTTCTTTTTGCATAACCGACGAAAAATTTCTAGGCTGGGATCTAGAATGATATGCTGAATTCATGGTTATAATTTACGCACTGGATAAAACTTATCCGTATAATTATTTACTGGGCACTCTGTTCTGTGTAAATATTTGACAAGGCGAGTTATGCTCAATACGCCGTATTAGATAGGGGACTGACCGGCGACCGCCTGACCCCGACACCACGCCTGGTATCTATAAATATAATTCTCAGACACATCATGGCAGATAAACTGTCCACACAAAGTTAAAATTAAATACGATAAGTAGATATTTCGGCTGAAACCTCATCACAAAGGATGAACACGGAACCCTTGCAGGATCACTTAGTTTTGCGTCTGCCTGTCGGTCAGGACTGGTCAAGACCCTTATTTTAGGAACGCGTGGACTTATTAACTTGAAATGAATATCAAATACGAAGGTTTGCGGTCCCTTAGAGCTCTTAGAAATGCAACTTCAAAAACATCATGCCATAATAAATGCAACATATCATGGTTCTGGCAAATAAATCAAAAGCTAAAGGTACTTCCCGTTGACCTAGAATCATGGCAACATCCTTAAATTAATTTGTACAAAAAAAAGTTAATTTAGAGTATTCAAAATATTGTCCAATGTTGAGAATACATTATCAGTAGTAGATTGATATGCTTATCATATTTTTTATTGCATTGAGCAAAATTTATGGAAAAATCATGCTAGACCAGATGTTGTCACATTTTAACTCAAATGGGATTTTACATAGTCGACAGTTTGGTTTTACGAAAGGTACGTCAACGACTGACGCGGAAGTAAAACTCATCAGCCACATTTTGGAATCCTAGGAGAAGTCCCAGGATGCAATTGGCATTTTCTGTGACCTCTCAAAGCGTTTGACTGCGTTGACCACAATACACTCATCTGTAAATTACACCACTACGGAATTCGTGGGTGAGCTGCTGATCTTGTACTTTCCTATTTATCAAACAGGCAGTAAAAGGTAAATGTTAATGGGGCAACGTCCTTGGGGTCTCTAGTTAAGATGGGCGTGCCTGAAGGTTTAATCCTTTGCACTTTTTTATTTCTAGTATTAATGACCTTCCTTACCTGATGGCTAACTTCTCGGATATAATTTTATTCGCTGATGACACTTCTCTTATGTTAAGAATAGATAGAAAAGATACGGATGTCTTACATGTCAACAATAGTCTAGCTGTTCTCTCGAAATTGTTTGCGGCTAATAATCTTTTACTCAATGCGAACAAAACTAAATATCTTATGTTCTCATTACCGAATATACCCCGAGTAGGTCTAAATTGAAAACTTGATGGTAAGAAACTAGACACTATTTCGGAAACTGTATTTCTAGGAATTACTTTAGATTCAAAATTGCAATGGGGTGCCCACATTAAAGCTCTTTCAAGTAGATTAAGCTCGGCTGCTTACGCAGCATGCCCAAAACCGTTAAAGAAAGCGAAAATAAAATAAAACCGAAGCATGAATACACACAACATAGTCGATGGTCCAAAGAAAGTCTGGCGCAATCTGTTACTTTACTCTATGGTCTGGCGGCTCATACACTGACAGCCGCTGTTTCGTTCTGAAATAATAAGCTCCTCGTTAAACTATTTACTTATAACATTATATTTTTATTGCGGGGTTTTAAAAATATTGTAAATGCCTGAAGATACTCTTTAGGCACTCAAGAGGATATCAATTAGAATTGAAACTTCTCTAATAATCTTTATTTTTATGAACAAATCCTGACATGACTCTTTGGCAAGAAGCAAGGTCTCACAGCAAAAGTAAAGGACAACATCTGAAAATAGTTAATTTGTAGTTTAATCACATTTATTGTTTTGCGATTACAACCATTTGCATTACAGAATAGACAATGACGTAGATCGAAATAGGGTAGACCATGTTTTTCATGGGATTATAATAAAGGAAATGATAAATTAATGACGCATGACGGGAACCTCGTGAAAGATAAACAAATCAAGTATCTTGACTTGCCTCGCGAGGTTGTCGATATGTAGGCTGTGGACTCAGCGATCATTGTACCGAAAGTCATTACAGCTAATGGAGTTTCATGAAAGAAAGCAAATAATAATAAAAATTTATTTCAGGCATTTAGTCAAGTTTTTGGGAGCGTTTTAAATAAAAAACTAAAAATACGTGTGAGCAGAAGCGGATGCTCTAATATAATGTCTTCAAAACGAAAGCTATCGGTTACATGGTTTCTTAGTGCTACTTAGAATGCTAAATTGACAAAATACATCGAACCGTCTGGAAGGACCACCCTAAACTGCAATCATGCATCTTATGCTCTCACGGTGATTACTCGTTGCGGTTCAAGTTGCATAACTCCTCCCTCTTCAAGAACGAAATTATCAGAGTTTTTGAGATTCTGATCATCATCATCAACATTTCGCCGACAGTTTAACAACTAGGTTTTATATCAAAGAACAAGAATGCATAAGAATCCTAAAGGTAGAATTACATATAGAATTACCGTACCTAAGCTAATGTTTTTCATGTTAACTGCACTATAATTTTCACTGTATTTCACTTTGCTCATTTTCATCACTTGGGCTAATTCTTTCAGCTCATCTAAATTTATACCTTTAATATTCACTGCACTGACACTGTTGGTACGTTTTTCAAGTTTCAACTCTGGTAGGGTAATGATTGGTGATATGGGATAATTCAGATTTGTAGGAGATAATTGATAATTTTGTAGAAGTATGTGCCCGACGTTAATCTTACATTCATCGTCCAGGGTAACTATATATGTTCCTTGTAGAGACTCGTGCCTCATGACGTCATCATAGCATTTTTGGTATAGCATTACTGGGGGGCGTCAGCAGTGCTTTATTTCTGGCATTACATTGGTTATGGAAATTGACCTCTTCTAATACGAAGGATAAAGCCTCTTCCAAAGTGGATGGCGCTTTTAATCTCACAATACGCACCGTGTTTTCCGGAAGATTATAAAGGAACACGTTTAATGACGTATTATTATAAATAGTTATTTTACTTCCACGCATACTACTCGATAATCTATTAACTTTCGATATTTAAATACTACGCACTGATTGAATACGATTGCAAAATTCCAAAAATGATTCACCATTTCTTATACGTAAGGTTTCCAATTCAATACCTAAACATTCTTCACTTCTGGGGTCTCCAAAATGTTGTATTAATAACTCCTTAAACTCTTCCCATGTAACAATATCCTCGCGCTCACTGATAAGCGCGACTGCATTTCCTGCTAATCTATTTGTTATGGAATGCATTACATACAAGTTTTGCTCGTCACTTCCCCTGTATTTATTTATTGTATATTCACTTTTACGTGAAAAAAGATTTAAATGAAGCTTATCGCCATCAAAAAGCGGAATAATTTTAATCATTTCATTTGGAATCATGACAATTTTTACTTGATCTTCCATTTTTAACACTATTAATTAACTTTACGCACAATAATAATATAAAGTCCAAAAACAAAAAGTATAAAGTTCCTTTAAACACTTTTTAGCACAAAATAATTTATTTTCAATTATGCATCTAATAGCAATCATTAATTGAAATAAAACTATAAACAATTTATCTGAATTCAATTTTTTTTAATATTCACTAACAATATTTGAAAATTAAATCACTTTTTCTATTACCTACTAAACTAGCCTTACAGATTTAATGCAAAACCAGATAACGTTATAACGCGAGACTTCTAATCGCAAAATAACAAAAAAAGGAAATAGGAAAGGAAGGTGAAAATTCGAACTCACCAGCTCGCCTTTCTTGTTTCCAGCTCCACCATCACTCTGACAAATTTGTTTGGTTCGTAGAATCACCACAGCTGCCTTCCGGGCCACCCGAACGCGTAACACGAAAAGTTTTATTCAGGAAAACGCGAAGGACGGCACAGCTTTATTTGGCGATCCTACCGGCTGCGTCAGTCAAGTTTTTGGGAGCGTTTTAAATAAAAAACTAAAAATACTTGTGAGCAGAAGCGGATGCTCTAATATAATGTCTTCAAAACGAAAGCTATCGGTTACAAGGTTTCTTAGTGCTACTTATAATGCTAAATTGACAAAAAGCATCGAACCGTCTGGAAGGACCACCCTAAACTGCAATCATGCATCTTATGCTCTCACGGTGATTACTCGTTGCGGTTCAGGTTGCATAACTACTAGGCCCATAGATACCCTTAACCTAAACATACACAAGAACACAAGAACAAAACTTGTGTTAATAAATTCGACCATAGACTATGTTAGTGGCCCTTCACTTTGCACTGTGCTTTTTTGTGCTGTCCTTGTTCTTGTCGCGGATGCGACGGAACACCACGTCCAGCGGCCAAAAGTCGTCTTCCATGACGAGGGGCAGATTCGGCACGCACACCGCTAACGCCTTAAAGTTGACGTTGCGGCGCGACTCCAGTAACTGGACCGTCGGCGTGTACCTTGTCTTCTGGCGCACGTACCACAATGTCCTCCGCCTGAGTGATGCTGTGCAGGCGGGAGATGTACACCGGATTGTTCGGCCTTGCGGCACGCAGGCTCACTTGCCGTAGTAGTTTGCGATCGTCACTTCTTCCTCTGCACCGTCACGAAACCCTGCAATCACTTATATTCGTTATTTGGCGTCAATAGACGTCGTTACGTGTATTTACATTACGTGTAAAAAGTTCTTCTTGAACACTTTATAGATTGAAGCGATTGCAAATAAACAAAAACTAAATAACCAACTCCAAGTTACACACAGTATTTGTTTATTAAAGTTAAATATTGATTTCGTACATTTTAGGAGATACCTACTGTTAAGTTGTCGACGGTTATAAAACTAGAAGGAAACCAAAGACACGAAGGATGGTCTGTGCGATTGTTGATATGTTTAGAAAGGGGGTGATTACCGAGATGACGACTAATAAAGAGTGGAAAGTGTGGAAAAAATTACATGTTGCTCCAACTCCAAATAAATTGAGATAAGGACAGGAGAATGATGAATGAACTACTATTAAGTTATTCAAACTTAATCTCTCATATCCAAACAGACCAACCAACAAACAGACAGGAATTCAAAAAAATCTTTTTTCAAAAAAAATAAACAACCGACTTCCAAAAAAACACTAAAAAGTGAAAAATAACTTTAATTTCGGAAGTCGGTGACTTTGGATATGTATTTTAATTTTTTGTCACCGCCTTCCGAAATTAAAGTTATTTTTCACTTTTTAGTGTTTTTTTGGAAGTCGGTTGTTTATTTTTTTTGAAAAAAGATTTTTATTTTTCACTTTTTAGTGGTTCACATGTGCTTACCCCTTCACAGCGTACCGGCGTGATGTTATGTTATTAACTGGTGTAAACAATTGACAGACATGAGATTTCAGCAATCCCTGTCCATTTGCTATCATTTATTGAGGAGTTCCGTTGCCTATCTCCGAAGTTCTTCATCAGATCTTCACCAAATTGAAATGGAACCACTCCGAGAAAGTAATCTTCCAAAAACTACACAAATTGCTTCAAGTGTGCCTATAAAATTTGAAGAGTTCTCTCTATTTCTCCAGGATCCCATCATCAGATCCTGACTTGATGATCATGGGACCACCTGGGAAGTATACCCTTTCAAACAAAAAAAAAAATATCCAAATCGGTCCAGCCATCTTCGAGTAATCGGGGAACATACATAAAAAAAATAAAAAAAAAAAATAAAGGCTCCGACGAATTGAGAACCTCCTCCTTTTGGAAGTCGGTTAAAAATGGTAGAAAAGGCAGCTGCTGCTTATTTTGTAGAAACGCCTTGTCAACCTATTGCTGTATGTATTACATATAGATGTATTAGGTAATAGAAGATATAGATAAAGAAGAATAGAAGATATTTTAGATTTCGATTATTTCATTTGGTTTAATATTCGCTGTGAATAAATACGTCTGTTGCCGGCTCCGGTGCCGGACACCGGATGCCGAGCTCGATACCGAAACGTAACGATTTGCATACAACTGCGCGTCGAGACTTTACACCTAAATAAGCTATTAAGGTACTTATTTGAATAGCCAAATACTGAATGTTATCAATTAAAGTAGCCTATATCGGTCCCTGCTACACTGCTAAACATGATACTACCACTAACATAAGGCTACATGACACGGCCAGTTTTACCTTCACATCTATCTGACTAACATTCGTACCGGCCCACAGTGGAACGAATGTATGGGAGCGGTTGGACGTAGACATGTCCGAAAAAAAAGAGTAAAATTATGCCAAACTAATGATGCCATCTTATTCGATTACTTAATGCCTTCATAACTTGTGGTGATGAATTTCTTCATAACTCCCATATTTCGGGAGTAATTTGAGAAAATGTGAAATTTTACTATGAAAATGAGTGTATCGAGCTCTCTCCCTCCTGATTCCGGGCTTGTTTCAAGTAGCGGTCTCTAATATCATAATGCTAATACTAAGAGCTATATTTAATACTAAGACACATAGTGCGCCAAATGTGCACTTTCTGGGATAAAGAGTGATGTTTATTTTATAACACAATTTTTTTATTTTTTGTTTATTTTGTTGATTAAAACCGTTTTTCTAAAGGTTTACCTTATTACAATAACATTTCTGAGCAGCCAATTAGAGAAGATATAAGCTAATTAGGATATATAATTAGGGACTTAAGGTTTACATATAAAACTGATGCACTAATGATTACTGATAAGAACATTGCTATTATTTAATTACTAAATGGCTCTTAATACACTAATTTAGCATGCATCATTTACTAATTATCACAATAACTAATTACCTTGCAATATTTAACAAAGGATACCTGGGATACCTGGATTTTATATAAATAGGTCACTATTAGTAACTTTAAAATCAGTGTTGATTTACACCTCGTTGTATCCAAGCTAATCTCGCAATGTATTTTCCAAATTTTAATACAAATCTTGATATTCACGTTGCTTTATGCGCACGCGCACATAAAGATTTACGCGACTTTAACTATTTGTTCAGTGTTTTAAAAGATAACAGTTGTGTTCAGTTATGTGAAAGTGCTGAAACAAGTTTAAAAGACTGGTGTCGTCGATTTTGCTACCGCATTTATGCAAAATGGACACAGTCTGGAAGAAGCACAGATAAGTTTCGGAAGAAACATGAGATTTGGCTACAGGCTGCAATTCAATGGCCGGAATTACAGAATGAAAATATGGAACCTTCTACAGAAAATATAAGTGACGTCATCGAGCCCATAATTTCTCCTGCTAAATCTGATGCTTCAACTTGTACACATCCTAGTCCTCGTAAATCTTTTGAGGACCTTAGTAACCGGCAAAAAAGAAGACGCACTGAAGATAGTCTTTCATGCAGCAGTAGCAGCGCTGAAATTATGTTTTCGGCCGAAAGGGCGCTTCAAAAGGCAGGACAAAGCGATACAGCTTATGTTATGAAATACTTGACGGAGAATCCAGAAGAGGCCTCAAAAATCAAAGCCTTCATTGAAGGTAAATCAATTCAGGTACGGGAAATATCCCCTTTGAAGGCATTGGCTCTTTATGTATCGATGAACTTATCGAAATGGCGCTATAACACTCTTCGGGATTTCAACACTCAAGAAGGAGCTCTTCAATACCCGAGTTACTACATGTTGGTTAAAGAAAAAATTAAGTGCTATCCGGCCAAAGAAGATCTCACAGTTACAGAGAGCTCTGCAAAAATCAAATTACAAGCCTTGATGGATTTAACCTCAAGAAGACTTATTAGGTCGTTAGAAACCCCTGTTGATCCCAATCAACAGCTCGTATTGACCAGCAAATGGGGTTTTGACGGATCATCTAGCCAAAGCATTTATCATCAAAGGACGAGTGAAGATGAGCAAATCGATCTTGCTAGTAATTTTATGATTAGTCTTGTACCACTGCGGCTCGTCTCAAAAGGTGTAACAATTTGGGAAAACGAGCGACCATCTTCCACTTCATTTTGCCGGCCAATATTGTTTAAGTTTATAAAGGAAACCAAAGAAAATGTGCAGAGAGAGATGGCTGAAATCGAAGCAGAGATTGAAGCCTTAACTCCATCCACCATCACTGATGGAATTAGTGTCAAACACCAACTGCTGTTGACAATGATTGATGGTAAAATTCATTCCATTATGTCCAATACAGCAGCTTCAGTGTGTGACATATGCAAGGCTTGTCCTAAAGAAATGAATAATTTAGAGTTAATCAAAGATAAACACGCAAACGAGGACATGTATAAATATAGCTTAAGCACCCTTCACGCTTGGATTCGCTCAATGGAATGCTTATTACACATTTCCTACAAATTAGACATAAAATCATGGCAAGTAAGGGGTGATATAGCAAAAAGGCAAGTTGATGACAGGAAGAAAAGAGTTCAAGAGGCTGTAAGAAGAGAAACGGGCTTACTTCTCGATGTTGTGAAACAAGGCAGTGGATCCACCAACAATGGCAACTCGGCAAGGAGATTTTTTGAAAACTACACTAAATCTGCTGAACTGACCGGAATAGATGCTATGCTTTTAAGAAAAATCTGTGTGATCTTGCAGTGTATTTCATCAGGAGAGAAGATCAACGTAACTAAATTCCGAGAGTTCTGCTTTGATACTGCTAAGCTTTACGTGGAGTTATACCCATGGTATTATATGCCTTCTTCACTTCATAAAATTTTAATGCATGGGCCAGACATAGTTCAGAACATGTCAATTGTGCCCATTGGTTTTCTATCCGAAGAGGCATCTGAGGCTAGAAATAAAGATTTTAGAAAATATAGAGAGGGGCATTCTCGAAAGCATAGCAGTATCTCATGCAATGAAGATATTATGCACAATCTTTTACTGTCTTCTGATCCACTTGTTACAAGTATCCGTCCAAAAGGAAATAAGTTTGTAAAAAAATCTTCTTTTAAGGAATTTTATGAGCTTACGGATTCTGAGAAAAGTGATATCGAATTTGTTAACATAAATGATTTAGCGGACATCGATTCTGAATTTGAATTAATTGATGATGATGATGATGACGAAGATAATTAAATGATGTTATTGTTTTAAAATGTGTAACTTAGTAAATTAGAGCTTACATCTTAATTATTTATTGTACTTTTAATGAAACTAGGTAATTTATTATCAACTTACTTAAAAGTCATACTCTCATCAGTTCTTGTGAATATTTTTGTTAATATATATTTCTGTATATATATATAATATATTTATAGACCTCTTAATAAGTCTGTCTGCGGTTTAAAGTAAATACAAATGGGGAAAAAACTTTTTTTTTTTAAATTTTCATTTCCTTTTATCCCAGAAAGTGCACATTTGGCGCACTATGTGTCTTAGTATTAAATATAGCTCTTAGTAATAGCATTACGATATTAGAGACCGCTACTTGAAACAAGCCCGGAATCAGGAGGGAGAGAGCTCGATACACTCATTTTCATAGTAAAATTTCACATTTTCTCAAATTACTCCCGAAATATGGGAGTTATGAAGAAATTCATCACCACAATTTATGAAGGCATTAAGTAATCGAATAAGATGGCATCATTAGTTTGTCATAATTTTACTCTTATTTTTCGGACATGTCTACGTCCAACCGCTCCCATACATTCGTTCCACTGTGCGGCCGTCGACGTGAGCGTGAAGGTGGCAATAATCATGTTCCTAAATACTTGCCGCCGCCCGCTCTCACATCATGACATCACTGAGTAGCGGCCGCTGCTAAAAAATCCCTACAGTCACATTATGTTGGTACTCCTCTACTCATAAATTATTGCAGCCACAGTTTTTAAATTCACTGTGTGGCGGCGCTGTTGTGCGAAATTCGCAACGAAAGCTGTGATTATTTGATTACGTTCCCAGAGTCAAAGTAAAACGAAAAAAAAATTTTAAAAGAAAACCTTATAATAAAGTAGTGACAATTGTATAGTAAGGCGGGGCATACGGTACACTGAACACTGATCACGCAATTTTCGATTCTGTGTTCGCGAGAGTTTTTCTACGGGCGCTTTGTGTGCGGTGTCGACCCGGCTTAATCCACCGGTGGAGGCATTATAAAAAGTAATTACTCATTTTCGTATAATGGGTTTTGTTATTTTAATTTTAATTATTTTCATGGCGGCTACGTTGTGAATCTCGTAGTGTTTTACGAGGCGCGCTCGTTGGCAGTCGGCAATCGGCACTTGGCAATTGGCACTCGGCAGTCGGCAGTCGGCTTGTAATCTGCCTTCGTGTATCGAACGTGTAACAAGTGTTGGTATATCATCGAAAATTAGCTTTTACGATGAGAGTGTATTTATTGTTTAGAGAATAAACACAACCGTAAAATAGCTACGGCTGAGAAGGCTTTCGTCTTAATGTCTCGAATTCTATTTAATTAGTAACGTTTGATAACGTTATACGCATGTCTTTCCCTTTAACCGACACAATCATTGCTGCATGGCTGAGCAGAAGCAAGCAAACAGTGTCAGCAGTGTGCGAACCCATGACGCCACCGTGCGATGGTGGATGCAGACGGGAAGGTCTGCTGACACAACGGTTTAGTCACAAAAAGTGTCACACTACGCCATGCCCTGTCGCCAAGTGCTAACTCACAATCAATAGAGAAACAGAAGGACTACTTTTATAAACCTTTCAAATTTTACAATACCTTAACAAACGGTTTCATTAGAGGACGATCGTCTAAATATTTGATTAGGTATGTTTTGTTAAAAAAATCTGTGTAACGCCTTACATTTATTTAATTCCATTATTTTGTATATGTTTACTTATCTCAAATAAAAATAAGCTATGCTGCGTAGTTTTCGGCGGAGCGCATCCGAGCGTAGAGACAGCTCTAGAAACCAGCTGCTAACGCTGACGCATCTGCATTGTTTCCAATGTCGCACCATGCGGTCTTTCTTGCATCCTTGTGCTTCGTCATGTTGTGTGGGTGTGTTAGTGTGTGCAGTGGCGTAGCTACCAGGGGGCTAGACGGGGCAGTGACTCGGGGCTCCCAAGTACAGGGTGCCCCTTGGACTTTGACTTACAAACTATAAATTGAACTAGTGAAAATTTATCCTACATTCGGAATATAAATAAACCAGATTCCAGGAAAGCGACTTTAATAATGGCAGCTTATTTAAAAATATACAGGGGAATTCGCAACAAGGCACGAACATTTTTTTTTGAAACTTGCAGAGAACTCCCGTGTATTCTTGGGCTGGTTTCACAGTCGCGCCGCATAGTGAATCGTCCCCATAGAAGAGGTTGGACATAGGCAGCTTGTGATATCAACATGGATTTAAAAAAAAATGCTATCGTTTTATCAAATACCTACAAATATTGATCTGAAACTTTTTCTAATTGGACTCGTATTTCAGGAGCAAATCGATAAAAAGTGTTTTTTTTTGTATGGAAATGGACATTAAAACTCACCCACTGCCTAATTTTCGACTTGTTTTGGATACGTATTTCTATAATTGGTATCTATCTACTTAGCGCGACATTTAATCCAAAGACACATGGTGCCCCAAAGGTGCCCTTTCTGAGATATAATCAATTTTCGTTTTATCATAAAAAAATACAATAGCATGACAATAATACAAAAATACCATTGTAAACATGAATTTTCATTTGACTAGGCTAAGCTAGAACCAAGATAATGTGTGTATGTGTGCCTAGGTACATTTATTTCCAAAATGCTGCACGTTATTGTAGTAAAATTTTAATTAATACTTAATGTAACAAATACTTTACCGAGTAATAAAAAGGTGGTTTGAATAAAATTAATAAAAATATATTGCTACGATGAAGCGAGAAACGATCATAAAATAAAATAAAAACGTATAAATTTTACGTATTTAAAAAATACAAATAAAATAGAAAAAAATAACTTTTCAACTAAATTAGTCTTATACATATAATAAAATAAACATGTAATGTTATGAAATTAGCTTAATTGCTTATATTATTATGTGGTAAGTTTTTAACAATGTTTTTTTTCCTTAAACTAAAAATACATACAGAAAGTATTTGTTACATTAAGTATTAAATAAAATTTTACTAGAATAACGTGCAGTATTTTGGAAGTAAATGTACCTAGGCACACATACACACATTATTTTGGTTCTAGCTTAGCCTAGCCAAATGAAAATTCATGTATACAATGGTATTTTTGTCATGCTATTGTATTTTTTTATGATAAAACGGAAACCGATTATATCTCAGAAAAGGCACCTTTGGGGCACCATGTGTCTTTGGATAAAATGTCGCGCTAAGTAGATAGATACCAAGTATAGAAATGCCTACCTAAAACAAGGCAAGAAACTCAGGAGGTGGGGGAGTTTTAATGTCCATTTCCATACAAAGAGAACACTTTTTATCGATTTGCTCCTGAAATATGAGTCCAATTAGAAAAAGTCTCAGATCAATATTTGTAGGTATTTGATAAAAGAATACGACAGCATTTTTTTTGAAACCCTTTTGATAACACAAGCTGCTTATGTCCAACCTCTTTTATAGGAACGATCCCCTGTGCGCCGTCAAACAGCGCGTTTCAACAGCACGCGCTTGACGCAAGGTGGGTCTATGAGAAACGCGGCATGCTTCAACAGCGTGACTATAAAACGCTACTAGTGAATTTACAAGCGCGCGAGTCTAGTGAATTTACAAACAATCAATCATTTCATTTTGAATTGTTGCACTCGGATATCTTGTTGATCCTAAAAAGGATTTTAAACAATAATTAGAATGTAAACAGTTAATTTTAATAAAAATAAAATTAATGAAAAACCGACTACAGTAACTCAAATATTTTTGTGTTTAAATTGATTGATTAATATTTGATTATCTAAAATTCCACATTTTGCTACCCCACTCGATGGGCTTATTATTAATTTTTTTGTTGTACCCTGTGTCATTCGCTCTATCAAGACGACTACCTCATATGTCAAAATCCATCAAGCCGTTTAGGCTGTAAAAGGGTACAAATAAATCCACATATAGAAGAACACAGTAATAGAAGTAAGTTTTGTAAACAAAGAACTGTAATTTTTTACGACATCTTGATTTTTAATTATGAGGCTGCCATGCCAAGCCGCCAGCTATCAGTCATCAGGCCATTTTACCCTTTTTTGTTCTGTCTAAACATTTATTTTATATTTTTTTTAAATCAGTAGCTTAAATTATATATACACCGTGAAATGTTAATGGTTGTTTTCCCGCAGCGAAATGGTTTTGTCTTGGTAATACAATCGTTTTATAAACAAATAAAATATTAGAAACAAAAAATGGCAGATTAAGCATTGTGAAAAATCACCACGTGCGAGAGTTTATTTTGCTTTGAACATTTATGCATCGCTGTTCCCTTTGTCGGCGGTGCGCGCGATTCGAGTAGTACCTACAAGTTACCCCTAGTGTTACTATTGAGTAGTGTTTTATCGAGTTGATGAAAATATTTTTAATAATTTTAAAACAAAAAAATATGTTTTTTTTACTTTTCCTCTATGCTTCGAAAGTACTCCTTATGGCAAGCTGTTCAGCCGCGGGAAAACAACCATTAAAATTTCACGGTGTTTAATATAATATAAATAGTGGTTTAGTCACAACTTAAAAATCTAAAATAAAATCTATAGTTTAAAAATCTCTACTTAATTAGGATTCCGTACCCAAAGGGTGCTAAGGGGACCCTATTAACGTGCCTCCGCTGTCTGTGTGTCTATCACAGGACTGTATTTTTTGAATGGTAACAGGTAGATATTTTCTTTTATTTTCATAAAATAGTTTTAATTTGTCCATTAAAATTAATTACAATTTGTATTTGGTTTTTAATTTTATTATGGAGTCAACTGCATTACGACGAATCTAGAGTACGACGAATCTGGATTACGACAAATCTGGAGTACGTCGAATTCGGAACACGACGAATACGGAACAATACGATTATAAATAGTTTAGTTGGGGCCCTAGTTTATTTTTTGCCCCAGGACCTTTGGTTACCTAGCTACGCCACTGACTGTGTGTGTGTGCATGTGTGTGAGGGTGTGTATGTGTGTGTATGCATACCGGAGGCGAGTACCCACCCCGGTGATCAGGGGCTTTATGAACCACAATTAATAATTTTTTTGCTATTAACTGCGAAGGTTTGTTTTAGGTTTAGTCCTGGACGTTACCTTCGTCCCTGACCGACACAAAGATACAATTATGATTGCAGGCCCCAAGCCGGCTCAACACACGTGCGAGCCTGACATGACGATATCTCTGACTTCTACCAACATGCGCAGACGCGCATATTACATTTTTAGGTAAAGCAAACTGCTGAATAATGAACATAGCTAGCAACAAGTTGCAGTGAACAAAACAAAATGATGTGTCAAAGTCAAATTATTTACTATACACGGTTAATTTTAGGTCGTTCTGGAACCGAAAGCCATGAACTCAATCATCGAACTCGAATCGATTGGGACTATTTTTTTCAATAAATAACAATAAAAAAAATCACGAAAACTTAAATTTATTGATTTTTTTGTGAAATAATGAGAACTCGAAGTAACGCTTCCTTGCCATCAATGAATTTATGCGTGTGTAATGTGTGTAAAAATATGAAAAGCGAATTCAGACTTTATTTCTTAACAGTAAAGGGTAAAAATATAAATTACACCAAACTAGGTAAGTAGGTCCGCAGTTTACTAAAATTATTCTTAGAAACCTATTGTCTCGTGTTCGACCGGCCTTTACAAGAATGCACAACCGAATTTCGCGGTTAAAATTATAACAATAAGATCTTAATTCGGTTCAATATTTTCATAGAAAAGGGCACCTCCAACTAATAATGAACTCTATGTAACAGATTTAACGATTCATTTTTCTGTTTGAATTGCCTGCCTTTGTGAAGCCGCCGCAAGCAATGTCGCATAAAAAATATTTTAGGCATATTTAGTATTTATCATATGGTTGTTTTTTTTTCGGGTTGGGAAATCATCAAATGACTTCTCCCGCTCTGGGTGGAGCGGTAGGGCTGTCATAGGTAGGTATGTCAGACTTTTACTGACTAAAACCCACCCGTGTTCCCTCAGTTGTCTGTGTGCCAGGGGCCGCGGCATCTCTTTCGAACAACCCGCACCCCTGGCAGGCATCGGCACTTGCGGGCCCCATCTGGTGCTGCTGTCATTTCTTTGAGGTGCGCGTGGAACACAACGCGCCGTCGACCCGGGCTTGGTCCTTACCGGACAGCGAGCTACCCATTACTCGCCGTCCGCAAGCCCGCGCCTACGGTGGCCGGGAATCAGCCTGGGATTCCCAACACCCAGGGCGTCTCCAGCGAAGGCTGCAGCCACGAGGGCACATGTACTGCCTCTCCCTCACGTGCGCCGCCTCCCTCTTTGCGAGCATCACTGCTTCGCTGAAGAAGGTGACGGCTAACCATGTACTCTCGCTCCGTACCATGGCCTGGACCAGGGCCGGACGCGAGAGATCGCCGCCGCCGATCGCCTCCACGAGGACAAGGCGGTGGTCCGCCCAAGCCGGGCAGACCTCGATCGTATGCTCTACCGTGTCCTCAGGGCCATCTTCGCAATGGAAACACCCGAGCGTTTCCTCCCGCCTTATGCGAAACAGGAACCTCCCGAAACAGCCGTGTCCGGTGAGGACCTGTATCAGGCGGAAGGTTCCCGTGTTATGATGATTTCTGATAAAATTACGATGTTAATTTGCACGATATTTTGCTCGTTTCTTGTTGAATAGACAAGTACTTACCTAATCTAACAGCAGTCTTTTTGGGAATCCTACTGAACATTTGCATAATATTTAAACTCAAACTTCATATCGCGCGGAGGTCAAAGGCCGTTTTGTGCACTCGAACATTCAAAGATCTTTTAAAAATAGTTTTGTTGTGAAATATACCTAGAATTTTCTTTAATTATGAGTACTTTTTAATTTCTGTACATACCATTAAATACACCAGGATACACTTAAATCACTGTGAAACACTCAACACAATCAAACTTCGCATACCTAACAATGACGTCACTGAGCAACGGTTTGTCTACGTAACACTTTTTATCGAAAAAACAGTTTTTATGATGCTATTTGATGCAAATATTATCTAAAACAATATAATAACTACTTATAAATGAATATTTATCCACTTCACGTCGAATATGCACAAAAAATAAGAAAAAACACTAAATAACTAGAGAGCCTAACAAGATAACGCTCTGTCGACGCGCGCGTTCGAAGCGTCACTGTCAACTATTTTTATAAATGCCACAGAACTTTTACGCGTTTGAATGATGTAGTTCACGAAAGAGTGGCTATCGGCTCATAGAGTTAAATCATCGCAGACGAGATTAAACCTTATTTATGTGAGGTATTAAGATAAAAACCGCTTGCTTCTGGGTGGTACGATATCGTACCAGCCGGGCTTGAAGGGTGCTCGACTTACTGTTACGATATCGTAGCAGCCGGACGATAGCGGTAAAATACAACTCCCAAGCCTACTCGTCGTGTCTAGTTAAATAGGTACGAGTACCTACTAGGTGATGCGAGAGTGGTGAATTAAATGTTAATTAATTTCTCACGTTTACGAGATGTGATAGTGGTAAACACCGTGCCGTGCTTTCGATACGAGATTATGGAGGTAAATGAACTTACACCAACCTAAATCGTACCTGAAATGAAATACCTACTTGTAGGTACACATGGCTACACCTCAAGTTATAAATTTCCAGTATAAGCTGTTCTCACATTGAATAGGATTTCCGTACAGTGCAAGATCAGCGTAAACTGGAACTGAATAGCTTGATGTGTAGCCGTGCGTACCTACTTACTTGCAGCCGATTATTCGTCCGACGTCCGTTGACCCACCGCGGGCGCGCTGAACTGACGCACACGCACAGCTGTGCCGCGCTACGTCATCACCGAGCAGATCGCGTACGATCTTGCGTTTATGAATGAAATAGTGGAAGCGCTACTAAAATTTAACTCGAATGACAGAAAAAAAGTGATAAATTTCTAACTTCTTTATTAAATGTCTTAAAACAAAAATAACAATGCCAATAGTTACTGTTACTCGTCTGGAGTTACTGTGTTTCGGCTCCAGAACGATGTAAAAATAAACGTGTATATTATTGTTATATGTTTTACAAGAACATATAAAAATGATTCCATCTTATATCTAGTCCGTAAGTCGTTGTTGAACATAAAACTTAACTAATAAGCCATTTTAAAATGAATGTCAAAAAAAAACATTTGCAATTAAATAAGCAACCAGTTTCATTTTGTCTAGACTTGAGATTGTCGCATGGAGCAGGCCCAGCATGTTTCCAAGCATTTTCATCTTGGATACACTCCTCTAATTTGTCGTATGCTTGTTTACAAACTTTCTTTTAATACGAATTTGGCGAGATGGCGATAAGTTAAATGTGACACTGATATTTAATTGTTTTGTTATACATGTATTGGTACAGAGTAAGTAAGCAGATACGTAATACGATTGTAATTATAACCCATTTACGAGACGACAGACGGCGTGAAAGCGGCTTAGTGGCGCGGCGCATACATAAACTTACATCAGCACCGCTCATATGATTATACAACACTTACTCGGCGGGCCCTAGATCTATCCGTCTTACTATAGCACGGTAGTATCTACGGCATCCAAGAAAATGATAGGTGTTGAATCTGGGGACAGAGTCGTGCCCCCGCCAAGAGGAGCCAAGCGGAGTGCAAGGGCACAACCTACCTCTCAAAGCGCTTTGCCGTTTTTTTGAACCCTTATAACTTGGGTTTGGATTATTTTTATTTTATTTTGTTTATTTGGGGAAACAAACAATTACACATTAAGAATTACAAAAAGATGGGCTAAAGAAATGATACAAATATGATATCAACCACGTTCTCCACAGATACACAATGAGAAAATTTTATAAATTTGAAGACTAGCGTTGTTAACAATAAAAAAGAGAAAACAAAATAAAAAAAACAAAATGGCGAATTTTTGGCGCCAAATTCAAATGTTTGGCACGCTCTGCGGCCTGAAGGGCTAGATGGATTTTAGTTTGCGAGGTGTCGTTAGATTCGTAATGACTGTGAAAGTGATATCGGAATAAAAAAATTAAAAAAAAACGGTAATTTAAAAAACTAAAAAATCCGACTGCTTTTCTGAGTATTCATGGAAAAGCCCTAAAACAAGAAAGTCGTTGTACCCGATTGCACTTAACTTAAGAATCGCTAGTTGCTAAGGCGATGCTCATAAGCAGATAAATTGTAGTCGGGACCCATTCTAGAAATGGAGGCTTTGAGAATTGAGAGCACATACCTATATTACATTGCAGATTACTCCAATCTACTGACTAGACGGCTGACTACAACGGGTACAACGACTTTCTTGTTTTAGGGCTTTTCCATGAATACTCAGAAAAGCAGTCGGGTTTTTTAGTTTTTTAAATTACCGTTTTTTATTTCGTAACCTCTTTTGGGATTTTGGCAAATAAATCTAGAGTCTCGGCAACTTTTATCTTATCTGAAATGATTACATTATCAATTTTTAGAGCTAACTCATTCTCATTTTCAGATCTCGCTGTTTTGTGTTTCCAGTTTCTTTGTTTCATCGCAGGGGTAGATGGACGCAGGGGTAGATGGTCCAGATGGACACCCCTGCGATGAAAAATTTTTCGGCGTGGGTTATTAGAAAAACCATTGCAATGGCGATATAATAACATATCGAGGTTTATATACTTTATCTCAGTTAAATGTAGAGGATGACAGTGAGTATGGAATTTTGTCATTTTTCCGATGGGAAATCGTGGGGACGACTTGATGTACTTGTATTGTACCTAGAGACAGGTTATATGGGTTCATATAATTATTGATATATATATTTTTATTGACTATGTAATAGTTATTGACATGTTCTACTCATAACAATTTTTTTTTTTTTATGAGGAGTTGTATGGCATTATGGTTAGCTAGCGACCTCGACAATTGATAATTCTATTCTTGCCTGAGTAACCGGCAGCAAGTTCGTCATGCTCCCGTAGATGTCACTGCTTGCGGTAGCGTTGGGGATCGGGTTACCTCTTTCCCTCAAATATGGCGAGGGGGGTAATGGCTGATCTTTGCGTTATGCTCGTGAACGGGTGCTGCTTGTGGTGACTGGTCGTCTTGCTGACCATGATTTTGTTATTGTTGCTAATAATTACCTACTTGTTTATTTATTTTACGTCGATGGTCCTAGGTTATCATTTGTAAACATAATCCAGCATTGCTTATGTAAGCTATCACGCCATTTATACCAGGAGACTTTTATTTTGGTATATGCTTTGTTTACTTTTTATTTTTTGTGCTTGAGTTAATTTTTCACTTTATTTGTTGGTATATTGGCATGGCTAGCTGACATAAATGACAATTTTTTAAGTTCTGTGTCTCGTAATGTTGATTACTTTGCCTGTGTATGTATAGAATCAAGTCTATCCGACTAAACAGACAGCTGTGCTGCTGGGGAGTTTGTTCCGCTACTTCTTCTTCCCAGCTAAAGCACTAGGAAGTGGTGAAGGGTGGGCGTTTTGGGGGACTGTCTCATGTACTTTGACGTTCGAAAAGTGCTGATTCTCAGCCTAATTTGAATAAATGACTTTTGATTTTGATTTTGATTTTGATTTTGATGACGGAGTGGTGTAGTTGTGTAATAAATTAATTACTGAAATCACACGTGTGCGCATGCTGACTAGTTAACGCGCGAATTAGTGTATGAGGTGCTGCGAAGTAGCTGACTCATAATAAGCATGACTATCCGCTCTGAACACTACGCGCTGGCCTGCACGCTCTCTCTCCACGCGCTACATCGCACGCTCACTTCCTAGCCGCCGCGCATGCATAGTTGCGTACATATATACCTACGCACCATACAAATGCCAACTATTCAATAGATGTTTCAGTCGTACATTTAAGTACAACTGCTACCAGACACTCATCATCAATCGCTGCCTTCAAATATAGTGCACGTCGAGTCTTCACAATAACAATAAAACGTTTGGTCGCGGACACCAATTTGTTTCCTGTACTGGTCGCCGCTCCACAACAAGTGCGCTGAGTGTGGCCACGGGAGGTTCTCCCTGGCGCGCCACGCTACACTTGGGCGATTTGTCTCCGCGCAAACAATGCGAGCCACATATTATCGCCCGCTCTCGGGACGATTGTAATTGTTCGCGTTTTGTTTCGCTATTGTGCGATGACGGAAATGTCGCCGAATGGAAGCAAACGTGGACAAATAGTTGTGAAGAAAGCTCTCTTCTGTTCTCCCACTTTCTATAAAATAGTAGTTAATACCACGAAATGTTCTTATATCCGGATGTATCAAAATACAAGCATGTGTACGAACCTTAAAGTGAAATATCTGGATGACCGAGCTTTGCTGGTTTTTTGTTTTTGGTTTACGTTTTCCAATAATGAAACCTAGCTATACTATATTGATTTTCATGAAAATCGTTGGAGCCGCTTCCAAGATTCAGATTATAATACATACTAGAATTGCTCCGTGTGGTGCTGGAACGTAAAAAGAACCATCCTCCATCCTATTTCTTCCTGTGGGTGTCGTAGAAGGCGACTAAAGGACTTACCCGAGAATGGGCAGCAGCGTTCTCTATGTATTTTACCACTATACTGCGATTGCTAACCCGCCTGCCTGGCGTGGTGATTATGGCAAAACCCCTCCTTTTGGGGGAGGCTTATGTCCAGCAGTGGACGTCTTTCGGCTGATATGATGATACATCTCCAGGTATGGCATTCCGAGACATAGCGGTCACGTGAGAGGCACAAGTCTACGTCATCACCGCTGTGTTACCAGTAGTGTGTAATAAATAACTCCCCAGCCACCTTTATTACCTGTACGAATCCCATAAAATAATGAAAAATGCAAAACGGCCCCTAGTACCCGGCGGCCCGCCTACTCTTGGCTACGGTAGCGGCTAAAGTTACGGTGAGGCAAGGGGTGCTAAGAATCTCCAGAAGAGATCTGGCTACCACAACATACGAAAACTGCACCTGGCAACCTACATCACGCGTACACTCCGGATCGACGAGAAGATTACCGAACTCGAGAAAGAGTTGAGTAGGTTACGGTGGGGTATACTGCCGCGCTTATGATAATTGCAGTAAGTCACATTTTTGTCGATATTGAGTTAAGTACATATTTGGAATGAAGAGACTGAGATCTACATTTCTGTATATTTAAAATTAATTTATCTGGCATAGAAAATCAAATAAGTTTAAGCATAATTACAGTAAGACACGTTTTGCGCCAAGGCATACTTATTATGAATGCAGTATGGGCACATACGGTTGATTTTTTCACAAAATGAAAACCATTTCCTAGTTATTGCTACAGTAAGCAATGTTGCTATTTATATTTTTAAGGTTTGAGATTTTTTTACCAAGTATCACTGAAACATATTAACAGTAAGTGGCACTTGCTGTTATTAAATGAAGTGATGGAAATAAAACATTGGTATACTAGACCTTAACATAACTTACAGTAAGTGTATATACTATATTAATGCTTATGAGTTTCGCAACGTATTATTGCATTATCATAGCGTAAGTACAGTAAGTGGAACTTACTGTGTATATAATATGTCAGCAAATGAAAATATTTATTTACAGGCGTAGACGCAACAACAGCAAAATTACCTACTGTAATTATGTTTAGGAAAACTTAAAATTTTGCGTAGACTTGCCTGGAACAAATTAGGTAAACACATTACTTACTGTAAATATTCTAAGGCGTTTGGGGTCCGGACGGGTAGTGCGGGGTGGGGCAAGTACGTAAATTTGCAGTCGCGGACCACCCAACAATAGAGGCTGACGTGCGTCGGAGAATAAAATTGGCGCCAAAATGACTAGTAAGTATACGTACTTTCCTAGCTTTTGTATTCAGAGCTATAATATTTGAACATTTAATTGCTAGGGCAATAATAAGATATTATTAATAGCTTAATATAATACGTTTGGCACTAGTGTTACATTACATAATTTTACACGTCACTAAATTGGTTGTCGCTACCGTTTTAAGGTACCTACCTACGTATCGCACTTAAAATACGAATTATAATTATATTAACCAAAATTATAATGTAAAATATATGAGTGCTTAAAAGTGTGTAAAATAACTATGTATTAAAGCTGATTTTATAAAATCGTTGATAGATTTCCGAACTCGTGTTGTATTTTTTTAGGTCGATAACAACATATTGATGTTCTAAGCTTGTTGCCTTAGCTTACTCGTATGTGTGAATATGTTGCTTGTATGTATAGTATTTCAATTTGTTTTCCAGGCAAGATGACGTCCAGAAGTGATCGAATAATGGCTTTGGCTAGAAAAACAGCCCCGTCAAATGCTTCAAGTGGACATCAATCAAATTTACCAGCAACTGATTGTACCAGCAGCGGAAGCACCAGTGACTCTTCCGTCCCTAAATCCTCTAAGCACACTGACATATATGAACAACGTGGAGTTACGGACATTAACAAAATATGGCAGCGGTACGTAAATTTTTATGATCATCCAAAAATATTTGATTTTGATAATGAATACCAAAATTCACGTGATGCTGTAATAGCAAATGATATGACTGACTTTGATAGGTTGCTTTTTGAGAAAGAGCCTTTTGATGTTTTTTTTTTACAATGCAAAGAAACTCTAACTTGTTCGGATGACGAAAACGAAAACTCACAAATTAATATTAAACAAAGCTTATTCGAAGATTCTGATGATAGCGTTAAGGATAAAGATTATATACCTATCTCTGACACAACCGACAGTGATTGCGAAGATTCACTGATATCTCGTGTTATTCCAGAAGAAGATACTTCTGCTATTGAAACCGATAACCCCCACATTAATATAAATGGATCATTTCTAGAACAAAATTCAATTCAAGTTAATTGTAACAGTATAGTCAATTTGAATAATTCGGAACAATTAAATCTGATTAACAAGCCAGTACAAGAAGGAAAAGGATTGACTAAGTCTGGCTTACCACGGAAAAGACAAGTGTTTGTAGAGTCATTAACAGAAAGAAAGAACATAAAAAAGCAACTACTTATTGAAAAGTTATCACTTAAAAGGGCATGCACAGAAAATTGTAGACGAAAATGTTCGACGAACATTAATGAAAACCAAAGAAACGTAATAAACAATTATTATAGTACACTGAGCAAAGAATCCCAGGGTATATTTATTAAAGGAATGGTTGAAACGAAAGCTGTTGAAAGAAGAAAACAAACAAGCAGAGAAATACCGAAAAGAAAATTGACATATGCATATTTTTTAACAAAAACTGATGATACTAGAATAGAAGTTTGCAAACAATTCTTTCTAACAACTTTGGGGTATCACCCGAAAAATGATCAGAGAGTTCTTGCTGCCCTAAAGAGACCCATCGATCAGCAAAAGGATCGCAGGGGAGTCTATGAAAGAGCCAATAAAATAGACAGAAATACTATAAAGGAACATGTTTTGGGCTACAATCCTGCAATATCCCACTACCGAAGAGAACATGCTCCTAATAAGTTGTATCTGCCCAGTGATATTAATGTGCCAATTATGTACAAAAACTTTTGTGAAAAGTTTCCCGATTTGAAAGTATCTCTAGAAACTTACCGCACAGTAGTAAAAAATGAATTAAACATATCTTTTACCCATCTAGGAAATGAAGAATGTGAATTATGTGCAATATTTAAACTACATAATCCAGAACATAATAAAAATCGTGATACTACCTGTGATATTTGTAACAAGTATAATGCTCATAAGGTAAGATATACAGAAAGCCGAATAAAATATAAAGAAGATGTAGATAATGCAATTATTGATAAAACTACTATTCGTTATTCTGTAGATTTACAAAAAGTGATTATGTTGCCACGATTAGACCAATATAAAGCCTCAATTTTTTGCCCCAGAATAATTGCCTTTAATGAAAGTTTCGTGCCATTGGGAAAAACATCCAAAGAAGAAATGCCATTCGCGGTTATTTGGAATGAGTCTATATCAGGTCGCCATCAACATGACATAATTTCGACATTTAGGGCTTTTTTGCTTCACAAACGAGATACCGAACATTTTATTTTATGGGCTGATAATTGCGCATCCCAAAATAAAAACTGGGCTTTGATGTCGTTTTTAGTAGAGATAATTAATAGTTCCTTAATATCTACGAGTACAATCGAGATACGATATTTCGAGCCAGGACATACCTTCATGTCAGCTGACCATTTTCATCATCAGGTTGAGAAAATGTTAGGTAAAAATAAAGTGTATGATTTCGATGATTATGTCCAAAGGGTTAAAATGGCAAATAATCGCAAATGTATTGTCACAACGATGGGTGTTTCAGACTTTTATTTATTTGAAGACTTATCGTCACAATATAAACTGAGAAACATGGAACACAGGATTTACCTTAAGGATATAATGGTAGTTAAAGTTGAGAGAGGTAAATTCGTACTAATGTATAAAACGGGTCATAATGAGATGTTTCAATCATTGGACTTCTTACAAGCTAAAATTGTAAAGACCCAAAAGTTCCCTGAGGTGAAGTCTAAAAATATTCCAAGAGGAATCACTGCAGATCGTAAAGCAGAGATTATACAGAAGCTTGTACCTCTGATGCCTGAAAATAGAAGGGAATTTTGGTATAACATTCCAGTTTCGAATTCTGCAACAAATCTACTAATGGAAGAATTTTAGGTTCACATTTTTGGAAATATTATTTAAAGACTAAAGTAATTATGTATGCATAGCAACTTATCTACTTTTAATTGTAAAATGGATAATAATATAAGACTAAAGTGGTTATCCTCAAAGGCTTTGTTATTGTAACGATACTGTTTTTGTAAGCCTACGTTTTACTGGGTAGTCATTTAGAAGACATTTTACTATTTTATCATAAACTGCTACTTGGGGACCTATAATATTAGTTGATTTGTAAGACTGATTTGATTAAGTTCGTAAAACCAGGCCCAAATCATTTTTATAATGGTAACATGTTAATAATCCCTCTAAGGGGTAAACAAGTCATATCAAAGAATTTTAAGTGCCTTGAAAGATAAAAGTTGTTCTATCAATCTACGTAATTTTTTTTGTAATGAAGAAACCCAAAGAGAAAAGTTATTTTTTTAGAAACAAAGTGTTTTTTATTTGTTTTTTGATTCTTTTATTATGTATGAAGAAATACAAACACGGATTTATGAAGAGTTACAAATAAGGCAAAAACTGAAAAGGTGTAATTTTTACAAACACAAATTGTTTTTTTTGGTTAGTTTATAATATGATTCTTAAATGCTTACTTTCCAGTAAGCATTTAAGAATCTGATTTTAAAATTTTAAAGTAATAATAAAGCTGTGTACGTTTTATATTAAACTGTGATTTCATATGGTCTCTTTTGTTTCATTTATCTACAAATAATTGAGAAAAATAAATTAATTATATGGTTCCGATGGTTTATGGTAGATGCCATAATTACACATATAGCTCTTACCTACAGTAAGTGATTAAGTTACACTTAGCATATTGTGTAATTTCGTAATCATTGTTGCAGTATGTACTTCGAACTAAAGATTGTTACAGTAAGTCACACACTTACTGTGCCAATACTAAGAAAAGCTTTATTTTTTTATTGTTCATTCCTTAACATACATATTTTTTCAAGCTTTACAGCCCAAATATTATTTCTAAATAAAAATAAAAATATACAAATTGTAAAACAAATCTATGTTTACGTTAAAAAATTTAGAAGACTTAAGTTCAATTTATATTTCGGGAGAAATGTCAAAAGTAAAAAAAAAAACTTTAACCGCCTTTTTCTCGAAAGTGGCTCCAAGGCACTTACTGTATATATCACAAGCACGGCAGTATAGTAGGGTTATCTGAAGTCCGAAGAGAGGGGGGCACTCGATAATTTTCAAATCCGGTGACCTGCTCTATTTCCGGGAGGGCGACCAGCAGTCCCAAGGTGGTGTCGGATTTATCGTCCATAAGTCCCTTGTGAGCAAAGTGGTGAAGATTGAGAGGGTCGACCAGGGTGGCGTTCCTTATAGTCAGAATATCCGCAAGGTTTTTGCTGAAGGTTTACACCCCGACCTCGATACACTCCAACGATGTGGTGAAGACCATGTATGAGGATATTTCCAGAGCCATGCATGGTTCCAAAACTCACTTCACCGTTGTCATGGGGGACTTCAACGCGAAACTGGGCAAACGAAGCGACGATGAGTTGCGAGTGGGGCAATTGGGTGTTGGATGTCGGAACCGCGGGGTCACTTACAGGCCAGTTTTATGGAGAAGGAAGGCCTATTTATGATGAACTCCTTCTTCAGAAAACGTGAGCACAGAAACTGGACCTGGCAGAGCCCTGATGATGCAACTAAAAACGAGATAGACTTCATTATGTCGACGAAGAAGCAAATATTCAATGATGTCTCTGTGACCGACGCGGTGAAAACTGGAACCGATCACCGCATGCTAAGAGGCACATTGAATATCAAAATCAAGCTAGAAAGATGTCGGCTGATGAAGTCTACGCTCCGTCCAGCACCGATCCAGGTCCAAAACCCCGAAAGTTTTCAGCTCGATATCCAGAACCGTTTCGATTGCATAGGGAGCTTCGTGTACAATTATAACGATGGGTTCGTGGAAACTGTCCATACGGTCGGGTCGAAGGTCTTCAAGACCCGTCGTAATAATGGCAAAAAGAAACTCTCTGATCCTACTCTGTAGGTAATGGAGGAGAGGCGTGAAATGATCCTGCAGTCTTCAGACGACGCGCTAAGGTACCGACAGCTCAATAGACGGATCTCCAAGTCCTTGAAAAACGACCTTCGCCGTTTTAATACGGAACACATCAAGGACGCGATAGAGCGGAACAAGGGCTCCTAGGTCTTTGCAAGAGATCTGTCTATTGGGTAAAGTTAGACCGATGATGGCAGGATCGTCTCCGCCAAGCCTGAGCTGTTGAGAGAGATCGAGAGGTTCTATGGACAGTTATACACGTCAACAAGCAGCCCGGTTACGAATGTGGCAACCGACCCAAGAGCCAGATTGACCCAACACTACACCGAAGACATCCCGGACGTTAGCTTGTACGAGATTAGGATGGCTCTAAAACAACTTAAAAACAACAAGGCGCGGTGATGACGGAATTACGGCCGAACTCCTGAGGGCCAGCGGAAAACCCGTTCTTAAGGCAGAAGCTGTTTGAATATGTCATACTCAAGGGCAAAACGCCACAGTCATGGAACAGTGGTGTGGCGGTACTTTTCTTTAAGAAGGCTGACAATACCCTTCTTAAGAATTATAGGCTCATCTCACTTCTGAGCCATCACGAACTGTCTCGCGCGAGTTAAGGAACCCCAACCTACCAATATTAGCTTTGTCAGACAATAAGTATTTACTAGATTATTATTTCCCAATTTCCCCACTGCGCGATCAGCATTTATAATTATCTAGAACATGCGTCAATCTGATCACGCTGTGCAGGTACTACGTTAGCAATTAAGTTAGTATATAAGATCAATATTTTGTTAGATTTGATTAATTACTGTTTCGCTGTAACTCTGTCGGAATAAAGTTATTTTTAAATACTTCCGTTGTCGCTTACTTAATTGGCGCAGCCGGTAGGATCTCTGTAGTCAGTTTGCCGTGTATACAATTCTACGTGGAGTAGCCGACGTCCGTGTCTACGGTTTAGCAGAGATCGCCGAACAAATAAATTCATTAAGAAGCCACTTCGAGTTACGGAAGAGGACCAGCCACAGCAGTAATTCAGGGAGCATGGAGCTAGCTGCGGAATTGTGAGTAAATCTTTTTCACCTTCCTCTCAGCTCTTCCATCTATATCCCAACCTTGTAATAGTCTATGTGTTTGTGTATTATTAGGGATTGGACAACGCCGTAATAATATTTGCATAGATTTTAATTGTACTAATATTTTAGAGTAGTGATAGTTTAGTAGCACATTAGTGTGATTTTTTTTCTCCGCGTTGGTTTCTTTCATAACTTTTCACAATGGAAAACGTAACCCGTGTCCCACAGGAATTGGTTAACATCATACCAATATTCAGCGGCGACACTAGAATGTTGCCTTTATTTATAAAAAAATGTGAATACATTTTGTCTACGTTCTTAGGAACCGCAGCCCAAAATGAATATTTATTTCATGTAGTAACAAGTAGGTTATCAGGCGAAGCAGCCAGTTTGGTAGGCGAAAGAGAAGCTATAGGTACGTGGGACGAGCTGAAGAAGTTGTTAAACCAACACTTCGGTGATCCACGCACAGAGGATTGTTTAGCAATGGAGTTAGAATCGTGTAGAATAAATAAGGGTGAAAGTTATTTAGATTTTTGCCATAGAATACAGCGGATGAGAAGTGTTTTATTTGCTAAAATATCAGAAACTATCATTGATGAATCTCTACGTAAGGCAAAGCAAATCATTTATAGTAACAGAGCAATGAATGCTTTCTAATTTAATTTACCGCCATTTTTAGTTAGATTAGTTCGTTTGCGCGACGTCACAACGTTAGAGGATGCATTAAAAATAGTTTTAGAAGAACAAAACTTCCAGGCAGTCTATGAGTCGAAAACAAACGACAGACGTAATTTTAGCAGAAATAACAGACCCAATTTGCCAAATAACCAAAATGCAATTGAATCTAATAATCAAAAGAAAGATTCACATAGCATATCAAGTACACATGTACCGAATAGTGCTACAAACAGCACATTTACACCGAACAATTCGCATCAGCCCAGACATTATAAACAACATAATAATATTCAAAGAAATCAAGACAATTTTAATCGTACAAACAACAATAATGCGTCACCGCAGTCAAGTAGGTCATTTGTTCCGATTGCACAACCGAACCAACAGTTCGCGGCACATGCACCGAGCACGCCGTCTTTTGCAGCGCAAGCATCTACGTCGGGTGCGAATACTGATGTCACCATGCGTACTGCAAGTTCACGACGTGTTAATTACATAAATAATTCTAATAATAATGAACAGAGTTCAAGTTATTCGTACAATGAGTGCCAAGAATTTTCTCCTGAAGAACCCGGGGCGGGAAATTTTTGCATAACGGCCTCTACCCTAGAGAACGAATAAAAATAAATTGTAATAAACGCTTAAATTTACCACATATAGTTATACCAGAATTAAAGGCAGTTTTTATGATAGATACGGGGAGTGTTAGATCGTTTATAAGCCCGTATATAGCGAATAAATATTTTAAAAATTATTTACAGTATGAACCCTTCGAAGTTGTTAGCACTCACGCATCGAGTGTTCATAGTGAAACGGCTATTATTCCATTACCGGTTACCTTTGGAAGTCAAGAGTTCCATAAGTTTTATGTCTATAGTGTCGACGATAGGTATGATGGGTTAATAGGTAGCAATTTGCTGAAGCAATTACAGGCAAAGATTAATATGGAAAATCAGATACTACATTTAAAAAATACTGATATTCCTATCATATATTCACCGCCTATGAGAGAGATATATAATCTACCATCTCGTAGTGAACTTAGAGTAAGACTCCCAGTCAACGTACTGAACGGGGAAGCTGTGTTAGATTTTAAGCAATTTACGGAAGGGATTCGAATGCCCGCCGCATTAGTTACGTGTATTGAAGGCTATGCAACAACTGTTATTCAGAATTGTAGCCATGAAAATAGAAAATTAGTAGTTACGGGACCTTTTCAAGTGGAACCATACATACAGGACCCATCTGTTAGTGTTAATTTCATAGATAATAATATAGAAGTGGACAGCTTGCTAACAAAGAATTTAGACAAATTACAGTTAGATCATATGAATTCAGAAGAACGAACGGTTATTGAGGGACTTTGTAAAGAATACAAAGATATATTTTATTGTGAAAATATTCCGTTAACCTTCACAAATCAGGTTAAACATAGAATAAGAACAAAAAATGAAGACCCAATAAACGTTAAGGCACATAGATTGCCACCTATTCAAACAAAAGAGATCAGTAGTCAAGTCGAGAAAATGTTAAGGGATAACATTATCCAGGAATCTCATTCTCCCTGGAGTGCTCCCGTACATTTAGTGCCGAAAAAATTAGACGCGTCAGGCCAACAAAAATGGAGGATGGTAGTTGACTATAGACGGCTCAATGAAATCACAATTGATGATAAATACCCTTTGCCCAACATTAACGATTTATTTGACATGCTAGGTAATAGTACATACTTTACAACTCTCGACTTAGCTAGCGGGTACCATCAATTAGAGGTTCAGGAGAAAGATAGAGCTAAAACTGCGTTTAGCACACCTTCAGGTCATTATGAATTTAACAGAATGCCGTTTGGGTTAAAGACCGCACCCGCAACTTTTCAGCGAGCGATGGATAACGTCTTACGAGGCCTTCAAGGCTTACATTGCTTAATATATCTCGATGACGTCATTATTTTTTCTAAAAGCTTGCCTGAACATGTAGAAAAACTTAGAGCAGTTTTTGACCGCTTCCGTCAAACAAATTTAAAAGTTCAATTAGATAAGTCTCATTTTCTTAGAAAGGAAGTACTCTACCTAGGGCATACTATTACAAGTGAAGGTTTGAAACCAAATAATGATAAAATAGACGCTATTCTTAGGTATCCTATACCGGAAACGGTTACACAGATTAAAAGCTTTTTAGGACTAATCGGTTATTATAGGAAATTTATCAAAGATTTTGCCAAAATAACTAGACCATTAACAGCTTGTTTAAAGAAAGGTCGCAAAATTGTAATTAATGGGGAATATAAAGAATGTTTTGAGACATGTAAAAAGCTTTTAACAAATGCACCTTTGTTACAATTTCCTGACTTTAGTAAAACTTTTATTTTAACCACGGATGCATCCAATTTTGCGATCGGGGCTGTATTGTCACAAGAAACGATAGGCTCAGATAAGCCTGTAGCCTATGCTAGTAGAACCTTAAGCGACACAGAAGTAAAATATAGCACTATCGAGAAGGAACTTTTAGCCATAATATGGGCAGTTAAGCACTTTCGACCGTATTTGTATGGTAATAAGTTTACCATATTTACAGACCATAGACCATTAGCTTGGCTGTATTCATTGAAAGAGCCCAATAGTAAACTCACGCGATGGTGGTTAAGGTTAGAAGAGTACGATTTCGAAATAAAATATAAGAAAGGCCCTCAAAACACGAATGCAGATGCTTTATCTAGGATTAAGATTAATGCAATTGACGACGATTTAGATTCAATATTCGTAAATATAGGAGATAGGCAGGAACGTATACAAAAAATTATAGAAAACGAATTGCAAGACCCCGAAACTCCAATAGAAACGATAGAACTTTCGGATTCTGATGATGGGGTCACTGCCAACTCAGTTTCAAATAGAGAACACGAAGGCATTCCTAGTTTAAACGAAGCTGTCGATACTAAACCAAAACAGATTTTAATTCATTCATGGTTTAAAAATAAATTAGACGTAAAAGATATTTCAAATAATAAACAAAAAATTCTCGAAGTTCACTTACCGACAAATAACGATATATTAGTTAAAGACTTTTTGAAAGAGTATATTGATCCAAAACATAAGTACTTTATATACTTCGAACACACATCTTTTAGAAAAACTTTTTCAAACATGGTAATTAAGTTATTTAAAAAGGATTCAGTTAAGTTAACCGAGTGTACAGAAAGAGTTATAAATTTGACAGGATCTGAAGAAGATCAAAAAGAAGTTATTTTAAAATACCACGACGGGAAAACATGTCATAGAGGTATTAAAGAAACTTTAACCAAACTTAAAAGACATTATTGGTGGGCAAACATGAAAGAGACAGTCACGGCAATCATAAATGCTTGCGAAACATGTAAACGCATGAAATATGATAGAAAGCCGATTAAACCCCACATTCAGTTAACACAAACCCAGGATGCCCCTTTTCAGGAAGCTTTTATGGATTTATTATATATTGAAGGGAAATATTATTTAACTATAGTGGATGCATTTAGTAAAATAGCACAAGCCATAGAGGTACCGAATAGGAGTACACCAGAGATAGTTAGGGCATTGATTAAATATTTCAGCATGTATGGTCTGCCTAGGAAAATTAGTTGCGATTCCGGTACAGAATTCAACAATACTTTGATTAAAGAAATGTTAAGCTTTTACAAAATTGAACTTCATATTGGGACGCCAAATAATCCCAGTTCAATGGCAATAGTAGAAAGGTTTCATTCTACCATTATTGAGATTTATCGTATAGCAAAATACGATAAAAGCGATTTAGATGCAGCATCAGTTATGACTTATGCCATCATGGCTTATAACAACACCATACATTCAGCAACAGATTTTACGCCTTTTGAACTAGTATTTGGTCACACTTATTCCGATAATGTATTTAACGTGGATAGAGAGAAGAACTTAACTCAGAAATTATTGTTAGATCATAGAAAACGCCTTAAAATACTCTATGAATTCATAACAGAAAAATTAGAATCCGATAAAATTAAAATAATTAATAAAAAAGGTGGCGAAACGACACCGGTACTCGAACCAGACGATAATATTTACATGAAAGACACTAGGACTAGAAAAGCTAAAGAAAAACCTCGATATGAAAAAGCGAAAGTAATAGGTGAAGTTGAAAGAAATATAGTCCCAGTAGAAGTAAAGAAAAGGAAAACTAGAGTAGCCTTAAAAAATGTAAAACGTCCTCCACAGATCGTGCCTGGTACTTCTGGTACTAGTGGTGCCAACACTCACGCTGGACCTCCAAAACCTCGGTCAGAATCCGGGGATAGCAGCGATAAAGCGGGGAGTAGCAGTGAAGAGGAATAGTTATTGGACAATATACAAAAGTGTAGATTTAGAATCATTACACTTACAAATAGATAATAATATTCGGGATTTTATTAACTTGAAAACTAAAATTAAGGAAAATAGTCTTAGTAACGAAACTATAGGAATAGAAAGCCAAATAGAATATCTTATTAAACTAACTAAGGATAGATTTTTTCAAATCTTACCTTTCCATTATAGAAATAAAAGAGCTTTGTTTAATCCATTAGGCTCACTTGTAAAAGCTATCACAGGAAATTTAGATGAAGACGATGCAATTAAATATGATAGAGAAATCCAAATGATACAGAACAAAGAGCATGTGGTCGAACGTAAAGTATCATCAATGCAAAAAGCTTTTGATAAATTAGTAAATGACTCTGAAATAATAAATTCAAATATTAAAAACTTGGGTTTACATACCAATGAAATGGAAAAATTAGTTGAACATGAGTTCAGGTTTAACAAACTTTTCCAAATATTAAATACTATGTATCAAATTTTAAATAACTTTCGGACCTGTTACGAAAACATACAAGAGATTGAAACGGCAATAGCCTTTAGCAAACTGAATACATTGCACCAATCCATTATAAATAGTACAGAATTATATAATACGTTAGAAGTCATTGCTAAACATGCTAGAACAATATACCCAGTAAGCAAACATAATTTAATAAAATTAGAACGTAATATCATACTTAAATCATATATAAATAACAACAAGTTAGTTTTTGTTTTAGAAGTTCCCCTAATAAATAACGAAACATATAATTATTACAAGGTTATACCCATCCCTATATTCCATTCTCCAAATACCTTTACAATAATACCCAAATATCCTTACCTGATGGTGAATAGATTGAAATACATGCCCGTGGTAAGCCCATGTACTGAGATTGAAAATGGAAAATTTCTTTGCGCTGAAACTAATTTAGCCCAGTTTCCAACCGAGACCTGCATTGAACAAATAATGCTGATGAAGAACAACTACAAAAACTGCATACAGAACCATATTGAAATAGAAAAAACTAAGATACAGAAAATAACCGACAACCAATGGTTGGTTTACTCAGAGGAAAATCTCATCATCACCGAGAATTGCAATACAGAAATCCTGAAGTACACTATTCTTGGGACCTACATCGTGACACCTGGCCAACAATGCGAGACACAAATAGGCGAAGTCATCGTTGCCGCCACCACAAACACTACAGTTTCCAGTTTCCAGCTGCCATTGATCCAGATGCCAGACCTACAACAGGACATTCAGAGAAGATCAAAGAAAGTGGATTTAAGAAATGTGGACTTCAGTGATGTGAAAGAAGTGTTACAAAGTGCAAAATTTAGTGAAATAGACGATACGACACAAACAGTGACAATAGAAATTAGTATATGGACCATCTTAGAGTATGTGGTTATTGTAATAGCAATAGTTATCTTTATAATGTATAAATTTCAGTTCATAAACTTTTGTCGAAATTCTCCGAAACCGTCTGCGACACCTTCGGATAATTCCTCTCTTAGGGAGGGAGGAGTTAAGGAACCCCAACCTACCAATATTAGCTTTGTCAGACAATAAGTATTTACTAGATTATTATTTCCCAATTTCCCCACTGCGCGATCAGCATTTATAATTATCTAGAACATGCGTCAATCTGATCACGCTGTGCAGGTACTACGTTAGCAATTAAGTTAGTATATAAGATCAATATTTTGTTAGATTTGATTAATTACTGTTTCGCTGTAACTCTGTCGGAATAAAGTTATTTTTAAATACTTCCGTTGTCGCTTACTTAATTCGCGCAGTTTTGACGACTTCCAGCCTCCCGAACAAGCCGAATTCCGTAAAAGCTCTAGCACCGCAGACCACATACGTACCCTGCGGCAGGTTATACAGAAGACTGAAGAGTGTAACCTGCCCCTATGCTTAGCGTTTGTGGACTACAAAAAAGCCTTCAATTCGATCGAGACACAGGCTGTACTGCAGTCCCTCCAACGGTGCGAGATCGACCATCGGTACATAGAGGCATTGAAGTGTCTGTACAAAAATGGCACTATGTCAGTCTAACTCCAGGACCGGACCTCGAACCCTATCCTTCTGCAGCGAGGTGTGAGACAGGGAGACCTTATCTCTCCGAAACTGTTCATCGCTGCACTGGAGGATGTCTTCTGGAATGGAATGTTGCTGGCATCAACATTAATGGCGAGCACATCACTCACCTTCAATTTGCCGATGATATAGGTAGTTGTCATGGCTGAGACTATGGAGGACGTCAGTGCAATGCTCGATGACATCAGTAGAGCTTCCGAAAGAGTAGGTTTTAAAATGAACATGGACAAGACAAAGGTCTTATCAAATGCCCATGTAACACCCACTCTCACGACAATCGGAGGCGCTACACTCGAAGTTGTCGACGAGTACGTTTACTTAGGACAAACTGTTGAGTTAGGTAGGTCCAACTTAGAGAAAGAGGTCAATCGTCAAATCCGACTCGGCTGGGCAGCATCCGGGAGGCTTCGTAATATCTTCTCGTCTCAAATACCGCACTGTCTCAAGACGAAAGTCTTTGACTAGTGTGTGTTGCCAGTGATGACCTATGGTATAAAAACGTGGTCGCTTGCAATGGGCCTTATCAGAAGGCTTAAAGGCACACAAAGGGCAATGGAAAGGGGTATTCTCGGAGTTTCCCTACGCGATCGAATCAGGAATGAAGAAATCCGCAGGAGAACCAAGTTAACCGACATAACCCGAAGAATTGCCGAACTTAAGTGGCAGTGGGCAGACAGTGCACAGAACAGACAGACAGACAGTGAACCGATGACCTTATGAAGGCCGCGGGAATCCGCTGGATGTAGGAAGCACAAGACTGGTCGAAGTGGAGGAGCCTGGGGGAGGCCTGTCCAGCAATGGACGTCTTTCGGCTGAAATGATGATGATGAAGAATTACTCATTTAAAGATTGAGGTGCTCAGGGAACTTTGGCAGTGAGCTCGCCCAAACCATGTTGAAAATCTGCTAAATGGGACACCTGGAAGCCCAGACCTCACCAGACAGCAGCTTCATCCGACCGTGTAGACTGACCTGGCGCTTTGTAATACCTAATAAACGTATCATCTTGCCACCAAACCACCTACCACTGTGATGTTGTGTGTGTGCCATTTATTTTACATTTTGTAAAGGTTTTATTCGTTCAAAACGTAATTATGTATAGAAGCATTTGGTAAGCTCCACAAATACACTCTTGTCGTGAGGTAAAATGAAAATATAATTAATCAAAATAAATAATACATTTAAAAAAAACACGCTTTAAAAGCCGAACTAAAAAGTAGAAAATAATTTAATTCTATTAAAAAGCGTGGGGTGCTTTTTGAGGTATTTTTATAATCAATTAATATCAAGCACCCCACGCGTTTTAATAGAATTAAATTATTTTCTACTTTTTAGTTTGGCTTTTAAAGCGTGTTTTTTTAGGTTTTTAAACTATTATTTATTTTCTATTTTTTAGTTTTGCTAACTACAAAAGCGTATTTTTTTTATTTTATTTTTTTATTATTGAATTGTCATAGGTCCTCGATAAGTCTACAAAGTTTAAATTAAATCTGACCGTTTAAAGTGGGTCAAAATAGCGTCCAAAGGAGTCGGTTACATACAAACATACAAACAAACAAACATACAAGTGAAGCTAATATAAAGCGTGTAAGAACTGTAAGTGGTGGAGCGCGTCGCGTCCAAAAATAAAAAAGTGCAAAGAAACAAGTCGTTGTTCCAACTTGCAATCACAGTCCGGCCATGCCCTCATGATGAAGTAATAACATTAAACCTCCCCCGCAACTCCCCCGCGCGCCCATACAGTCCACGCAGACCCACTAGTCGATGCAGCTGCAACCAAATTGTATTCTTTGTAGTTTTCATTTGAAACCGATACGGAATGGAGCTGATGCGACGCCGACGGAATACTGATCAAGTGCACATTAAGGACGCCTGTAAAACGTCCATGAATCATGACTCCTTCCGTCAAACGAACCTTTCTGAGACGAGCTTTGATTAATGAGCCGTCGGCGGCGACACTTACAGTGCCATCACACGGTGCCTGTAGTACACGTAGTGAGCGAGCGCCCGCGACGTAACTGTAACCTCCCGCACAGTGCGAGTACGAGTACGTACTTCGTTCGTCTACTTCTGTTCGCAACAAGCGGCGCAGTCTGTCGACGAGATTACTTTTTGTGTGAGCACAAACTGTGCCATAATTGTATTATGTAGATATCCGCGGCGCAATTTTTATATTTTTATGGCACCATTGAAATGTTTAGTGCGAATAAACCGCAAAGAGACATTACGGACGAATTGCCGCCGAGCAGAGCGGAGTAAAGACGAGCGTCGTAAAAATGTATCGATGTTAAAGTCGTGCCGCCTCCCGCTTGTGTCCTGCCGCACGGTGGCCTGAAAATCGGATTTCATAGACTAAGAGATTTCAATTTGCAAGTGCCGGATTTTTTGCCGGATATCGCTTCTGTTACTTATTACCATATATAAAAATGATACCCGAGTTAATTCTGTATAAAAACGAAGGTATTATATATTTTTTTACGAAAAATTTGTATAAAACGTGTATGAAAAATCGAATTATATCTTAAACGCCAAGGAAAACCGTAATAACCTTACAGGTGGTTGTAGTACTAACTATTAATATTTTTTTTGTTTTACTCCAGATAACGATTATTGATCATCAATATAGTTTTAATTATTTTTACATATGAAACGGTTCCTTTTAGTGTCTAAGTTGAGGAACACAGACTTTTAACAACAAGTAACATAAAATAGCATCACTCCTATATCCCCGAAGGAGTAGGCAGAGGTTTATATTATACCCATACTTAGACAACTATGTTTGAGCTAGATATTAATCAACAGAAAATGATTTTTAAAACTTTGTATACTACCGAAATAGGTACCAAATAACAAATTGTTTAGGCTTCTAATGAGTCTAAATAGGTGATTAAATTATTTGCAATATCGCGCCACAATGCAACTACATTCACCTTTTTCTGCTATGTAAGCTAATTTGTAGATTGTGCTTCGAGTTCTAAAAATGTTTTTGATAATTATAAATTTTCTTTAGCACACCTTTTGAAACTCTAAATAAATTATAATTCCTTCGTTTTTGTGCAGAATTAACTCGGGTGTCATTTTTTTATATAGTAATAACTACTAGAAGCAATATCCGGTAAAAAATTCGGCACTTGCGATTTGAAATCCCTAAGTCTATGAAATCCGATTTTCAGCCCACCGTGTGCCACTCCGCGCCGCGTCCCTAGCGCCCTTACCCACGTGCGTCTTCATTGAATGATAAAACATGCGGTTTCTCCATCAATTTGGATCACAGACCACTTGATTTACGTCGCTATTTATTTGACTTTACAGTTACGGAAGATGTTAGTACGCGTCACAGAGTAATGTGTCAAGTGATGAGTTCGTAAGCACGATACCGGCCGGGAACACAGAGCAGCTACTTTAGTAACCATTTTTCTGAATTGTATAAATCACATAACTAACAAGGTAATGCCCCGCGAACATAACAAATCTTTGTTTAAATTGGTTTTCCAGTCTAGATATCATAGTGATATTAGCATGCCAAAAGCTTCCGCGTCAACCTGCCGAACGCAGTCTGCCTCTGCATTACTTGGTAGTTTGACGGCACAGTGAAGGTATAGCTCGTTCCTTATCAAGTTACCTGCTTATTAAACATAACCTACAGCTCATTTGTCAGAACACGCTAATCGCGCGGCGTGTCGAACCGGCGCGATCCGTCACACGACGAGCGACACGCGCACGATAAGGCGATTAACTACAAATTAAATTATAATTTACGTTGTTCAATAATAATACAAAACCTTATCACAGAAACCATAACTAATCATCGTGTGAAACAAATGACTAAAGTAATCTCTACTTAAGTATTTCATGCGAACAAGGCAAATGGTAGGTACTAAATCGTTTAGTTTTTCTTATTTTGCTTCTAGCAGGTGAAAATGTAAGCTAAGCATTACCCAAAAGCAAATAAATTATACTTTACAACATGTACCTAGCACAAATACAATAAATAGAACAATTCCACTTATACCTTCTGCTCAACTGATACAGCAAATATGGTGTGTCCCTTCCTTTAGCGTAAACTAACGCTTGCCTTCATAGTTCAGGACATACACCAGCATAGGCAACTTTCCTGTAATAATAATAATATAACCTAGAATAACCTATAATATCCAACTAATATTATAAAAGCGAAAGTTTGTTAGTATGGATGGATGGATGTTTGTTACTCTTTCACGCAAAAACGGCTAAACGGATTTGGATGAAATTTGGCACACCGATAGATTATAACCCAGATTAATAATACATAGGATACTTTTTATCTCAGTAGTACGTTCCCGCGGAATAATTTCCGACTTCCACGCGGGCGAAGCCGCTGGCAAAAGCTAGTATTACATATAATATAGCGAATAACTGGATTGAGCTTTCTATTAATAGAGTGTACGATCCTTTGATTTTGATTCAATAAAGTTATTTTTATCTCGTAATTGGAGCAATTGTTCCCATTTGTGTTTCGGTGTCCGTTGACAAAGGGCTTGCTATTACAAATCAAACAATTAGCCGACAGTTGGTTTAGCTCCAGATTTAGATGAGGTAGGTACCTTCGTATTGTACTCAGTCACAAACACCCACACTACCGACGAAATTATAAATGCGCGCCTGAATAATCATTGACACACTATTTACTATAGATACGCACTGGATAAGACAGTAGGCATCGACCTAATTCGTCATTGTTCTCACAAGTTAGCGCTCTAGTGTTTGTTCGTGCCCCGCGCGGCGCTCTGTCTCAGGTATTGTGGTCCAACAGTAACGCCGCGCGCTCCACCCTGAGCTCTGCACGAGATTGCGGGATTATTTCACGAGATTAGGCAGTGGACTTAGTACAGTCTGGACATCTTTGTTTCAACAACTCCGATCGATGATACCTATCAATACCAACCCTGTTACGTCCCCTTCTGGGCCAAGGCCTTTCTCTTCCTTTGCGATACACATCTTGTGACGACACAACGAGACGACAAAACGAGAAGAGTCATATCGGTTGCAGGAACGTGATATTTTGTAAGGTGTGGCCTCAGGGAAGTGTTTTGGGGCCTCCCTTGTTTACATTATATATTAATGACTTGCCTAAGTCCACAAATCAACCTTTGAGCCTTTTTGCCGATGACAGTGTAGTGACAATTGCATGTAAATATCGAGACACGTATAAATCTGACATTAATAACTCACTAATTGCAATAATTCTATTATTGCAAGTAGTTAATGTCAGTTAATGTCGGTTAAATAATTATAATTTAAAAATGAATTTAAATAAGACTAAAATCACGTACTTTAGTCAGAGCATTAATTATTAATCCAGACATAAACTATAATAATAATAAAATTGACGAGGTTGATACAACAAAATTTCTAGGACTGAACTAGGCACATAGAGACTATCAGTATGAAAATAAGTACCTCAGCATATGCTCTGTATAAACTGGCAGCAGTAATTAGTATAGATTCTTTGCTCACCGCATACTACGGCTTAGTGGAGTCCGTTCTAAGATACGGCGTTATATTTTGGGGTAACTCGAGTTGCAAACCTTATTAAAAAAAAAAATACAAAATCATGACATTACCTTCACTTTATATATTAGAAAATGCAATGCTCCTAAGGTCCAACCCTTTCCTTTTTTTTCGCATGGCAGATCGATTATATTGTAATAGACGTGACAATAGCCTAGTTAGCCTACATCAATATAGAACGTCACATATCTATGCGAAAAAGTGTATTTTGCATGGCTCCAAAAATGTATAATGAACAACCTAAAAGCTGGAAGCAGTTAACTGATGTACAATTCAAAAAGAAAGTTATTATATTTCGAGGAGATAAAGCTTACTATAACTTGAATGAGTTTCTAAATGAGAGATTATGATTATGTTTCACCAATTTGTTATTTTTTAATCATTGTATTTTTTAATATTCTTTTATTATTATGAAATTTTTAAATAGTTTGACTAGGAGTGACATTGTAAATTTTATGATTGTACTAATATTTGCATGCCATTAAGGCAAACGTGATGATCTGTTTTATTTTGCGATTAATATCTCTTGCATGCTGACAATTTCTGTTGTATGTCTTGTACTCATGTTTGGGCAAATAAATTTATATCTTATCTTATAGGAAACTTTATAATTTTTACTGTGCTGTGTTTTTCTGATTGATTTGATATCGTTTAGCTGCTGTGAAAATGTTTAGTAATTGGTATTAACCATTTCATATTATGTCGTGGATACATGTCGACCACAGCAACATATTAATTATAATGTAAGACTAATCGTATTGTCAAACTTATTATAATTAGCAAGTGTAATCACACTTTCCTAATACGAACACAGTTTCACGTGTACTGATAAGTCGTGTGATGTGCGCACTAATGCGCAGCTGTGTTCGTCGATAGTGATGCGATCGGCAACGCTCTCGGCTCACGGCTCTGGTGACATTTTAATTATCGACACTATTATTAACAAGACACCGATTTCTTCAGATAATGTGCTTGAAATGTATAATGAACAACCTAAAAGCTGGAAGCAGTTAACTGATGTACAATTCAAAAAGAAAGTTATTATATTTCGAGGAGATAAAGCTTACTATAACTTGAATGAGTTTCTAAATGAGAGATTATGATTATGTTTCACCAATTTGTTATTTTTTAATCATTGTATTTTTTAATATTCTTTTATTATTATGAAATTTTTAAATAGTTTGACTAGGAGTGACATTGTAAATTTTATGATTGTACTAATATTTGCATGCCATTAAGGCAAACGTGATGATCTGTTTTATTTTGCGATTAATATCTCTTGCATGCTGACAATTTCTGTTGTATGTCTTGTACTCATGTTTGGGCAAATAAATTTATATCTTATCTTATAGGAAACTTTATAATTTTTACTGTGCTGTGTTTTTCTGATTGATTTGATATCGTTTAGCTGCTGTGAAAATGTTTAGTAATTGGTATTAACCATTTCATATTATGTCGTGGATACATGTCGACCACAGCAACATATTAATTATAATGTAAGACTAATCGTATTGTCAAACTTATTATAATTAGCAAGTGTAATCACACTTTCCTAATACGAACACAGTTTCACGTGTACTGATAAGTCGTGTGATGTGCGCACTAATGCGCAGCTGTGTTCGTCGATAGTGATGCGATCGGCAACGCTCTCGGCTCACGGCTCTGGTGTCATTTTAATTATCGACACTATTATTAACAAGACACCGATTTCTTCAGATAATGTGCTTGAAGGATATACACGCACTTACTTCCTTTGTTGCACGTTACTTTTTTTTGCTCTTAGATCCTAAGACAGACGATGACAGAAAATGTTAACATTTTCAAAATTATTCTCATTGAAACACCTTTTTAATTACACTTTTCGTTTATTATGCCGCGCACTATTGAATACTAACTGTTTTATTTTATTTTTTTGGGAATGGCATCTCGCAGTTGACCTTGATAGGCCGTGACTGCTTAACCGGACTTTCTGTCAAAAAAAGAACTGTTTTACATTTCAAGTTTTCTTCTGCAGTTTTTTTCTAGGGTACAAGTAGCGGATACACGCACTGGAAATTGTTTACATTTTATGCTTCTAAACCAATTATAAATAAGCGAGGCTGGGATATTGTGATCAAGCATGAGCCTGATTCTCGACAGGTTGTGACCTGTTCGGACAAGTTTTACTTGCTTGTGGGCGATACTAATATTTGTGTACGTGTGTTTAGGTCTCTGTTAATGTTTTACCTGTGTGTTTTTGTCGAGCTAGAACCTATTTTGTGGGTGATACCATTATTTTTTAAGCTCATGTACCTTTTTGAGATGTGCGGGGTGCTAACTACGTTTCTTATTGATTGGTTTATAGCTACTGTAGGTATTGATCAAACCTATTAATTATGGGAGATGAAAACTAGCCCTATGCTTAAGAATGTAACAACTAATTACCTACTTATTCTATCTACGTGAAAAAGGTTTTTATTGTTTAATCAAACTCTTAATTATCATCACTTCTTCTTGTAGTCGCCAACAGTCTCCCTCTCAGTGCGTTGCACTCCATCTCGTTGAGGTGACGTTGCAGGCACGATCAGGACTAGGCGCGATACTGGCCGCCGCGGGACACCCGCTGCAGTTCGCACGTCTACAATCCTGGTTCTTCCCTCTGGTCCGGGATGAGTGGCGACTATTTCCCCGCGTGGCCACGAGTACCGTGGCAGGGTGTGGTCGATGATCAGGACTATGGTGCCCAATGCTGGGTCCGAGCCTGGCTCCGCATGACCGCCCGATGAGAAAATGGTTCGGGGTTAAGGCTTCTTCTTCTTCTGGGTCGGTGCTGACGGAGAAGAGAGGTCTTGAGTTAACGATGTGCTCGGCCTCCAGAAGCAATAAAATAAAAAGGTAGGTTAAATTGGTTTTTGAGAAAAGGCTGCACAAATAGTGAAAAACCCTGCCTCCTAAACTAGGGGAACCCCGTGACCTAGGAGTCAGTGTTGTACTGTAACTATGTGTACAAAAGACATAATTATTTATGTGTGTTATTAATGATAAACCCATAATGACCTGATTTAGCTATGAATATGAATGTGTGACTATGTGTATGTGGGATGGCTGTGTGAGTGGGATGGGGTGTTGTGAAGTGTGGTGTATGAGGAGTGTTTTGTGGGGGTGTGTGTAGTTGTGTATGGTGTATTCGTATGATGTTGCATGTGATTATGTATCCGTTTTTGTAGAGTAAGAATGAATATTACGTGCCTACATTATGTTTCAAATAAGGTCTTCTGTACGGGAATAATCCTGATTAAACAGCCAGTTTTGTAATTTGGTTTTGAATTTGTGATTGTTAAAATTAATTATTTGGATATGTTTGTTGACCCTTCTGTAAATAAGTGAGCTTATTACATAAAGCTGGTGGCTAACGAGAGCTGTTTTATGAGAAACGGATGGGCATGCAGATTTGGCTTTACGAGTGGTTGAATCTAATGGATGAACCTGACTGTGCTTTCTACCGAGTTCCACAACTCCCTTGCGGCGTTGAGAGATGTCGTCGTCGGCTCCGTTCCCTCCCGTGCTCGTCCTCGGGGACTTCATTGCCAAGAACTTGGCTTGGATTCCCGGTTGACGGATGTGCGGGGCAGGATGGTGGAGGACTGGGCTCTAGAGATGGGCCTGGTCATCCTAAACCCGGGTTCTGTCGCCACGTGTGTGTGGATGCGGGGTGAATTGGTGGTGGACATTTCGTTCGCCAGCCCCGCTCTGTCGCCGCGTGTCGTCGACTGGCGCGTCATGGAGGGGGTGGAGACGTATTTTGACCACCGGTATCTGGTTTGACGTCTCCGCCCAAACTTCAAACGCGCCGGTCCAACAGGCCCCGTGTGGTCCGCGGTGGGCGCTGCAGCGGCTGGACCGGGAGCTCCTCCTGGAAGCCTCGATCGTGTAGGCCTGGGTGGCCACCACCGGACAGGCCTGCCGACATCAACGACGAGGCGGAGTGGTTCCGCGAGGCCATGTTCGAGGTATGTGACGTGGCAATGCCGGGTCCAGCCAGGAAGCGCTTCACGCCAGGTGTACTGGTGGTCGCCGGAGCTCACAGCTCTGCGCGAGGCGTGCGTTGCTGCACCGCACCAGTACGCCAGGCACCGCAGGCTCCGTATCCGCTCTCCGGATACGGAAGCCATTCAGGCGGAGCTGTACGAGGGGTACAGAGCGGCGAAAACCGCCCTCCGAGCGGAGATCCTGCGGGCCAGGGTACAGGCCCGCTAGGAGTCGCTGGAGACTCTGAACAGAGACCCGTGGGGATGCCCCTACAAAACAATGCGGGATAAAGTCCGCCCGTCAGCTCCCCCGCTGATCTATTTATTTCTCACTATTAAACACGAAATTTAAAAACACTTTTCCACTAAAGACTAAAACTATTTCCACAACGTTCTTATTTAGTGATTGGGTTACTCCAGGTATTCGTAAAAGCAGGGAAAAACTTTTTGAACTTTATGGCCTAAAGCAACAAATGAATAATACAAGCTTTGATCAATATGTTTCAAAATATTCAAAAAATAATTATTTATTTGATAACAAATGTGGGCACAATTGTCTGGTCTGTCTGGTCCGGTCTGTAAAAGTCTGTAGTACTATTATCGAAACCATTTTGCCCTATTTAGCATTCATATTTAACACTAGTGTAGACCAAGGAGTCTTCCCGGATCTCATGAAATACAGTAAAGTAGTTTCTTTGTTCAAATCGGGTGATATTAAAGAACCTAACAATTATAGGCATGTGTCAATTCTACCACTTCTCAGTAAAGTGTTTGAAAAGTTGATTCTCAATCAAATGCTACGTAACTTTAATAAAAATGCCATCATGAACAACAATACGGTTTCACCGAAGGGCGTTGTACCATTGACGCTGGTGTCACCCTAATAAAGAACACTTTTAACGCCTGGGAAGAAGCAAAAAATGCCATTGGAATCTTTTGCGACCTGTCCAAAGCGTTCGATTGCGTAAATCATGAGACACTTCTGCTGAAACTAGAGCACTATGGGATTAGAAATACAGCTCTTGATTTACTAAGATCATACTTGAAAGACAGAAAAGTTAAAGTTCAAGTAAACGGCATAAACTCATTAGGGTCTGAAATGGCAATGGGCGTTCCTCAAGGTTCAATATTAAGTCCATTCCTCTTTTTAGTTTACATTAATGATTTACCCTATTTACTCTTAAATCAACCGAAGATGGTGTTATTTGCAGATGCCACATCAATGATATTTAAAATAGACCGACGGTCACAAAATCTTGACGACGTGAATAACTGTATTCTTCAGGTCCAAGATTGGTTTACGGTACACGTACAAAACACATACAATACTAGAAGCGTTACAGAACGTAAATATGAACGAGCACCAGTAAAAAATTACTATGGCAAAAGAACCAATAAGTACTTTACCCCTACGCTGTTTAATAATATCGCCTGGCTAAGGAAGGATGATGGTGTAATTAGCAAGCGAACCCTAAAAAGTAAACTAAAAGCTGAACTACTTAATGCATTGACCGCGACATGTGACAATAACTAACAATAACAACAAAAAGCATGAGCGGTGTTAGCCGTCGTCTGCGTGTGTGCCCGCGGCGGCCCGCACTGTAAGCATAGTATTCTTACCGCGCGTCCTTTTAAATTAGCTGTAAGACTGTATCGACATACTTAGATGTGTAAATAAATTGTTGATACCAAATTTTTAAAACGAGCGCTAATCCTGCCGACAAACTGTCACGCAGTTTGGCAGGTTTATAAATTTTGTACACGTTTTGGTCCAAATAAATTATTTATTTATTATTATTATTTCCTTTATTTCACTAAATAGACATATAAATTACATTTTTAAATATTAGTATAAAAATATAGAAACATTTAAAAATATAAAAAATAGTAGCCCACCGGTATCGGGAACAGGGTCCAAGCTACCGGCGGTCAGGGCTCCAGAGAGAGGAACCTCCTAACAATGCGAGCCGTGTCAAGAAGTACCGCTTTCTGAATCAGGCCCTTGACCGAGCTGCCCAACGAGAGCATCCTTAGGTGTTGGTCGAGGCTCTTGGCTCTCAAGCCATTGGCTGTAACGACTATCGGTACAATGATCGCTGAGTCCACATCCCACATGTCGACAACCTCGCGAGCCAAGTCAAGATACTTGATTTGTTTATCTTTCTTGGCTTTCACGAGGTTCTCGTCATGCGGGACCGTTATATCAACGATCATTGTACGCCGCTCTAGTCGATCCACCACCACTATATCAGGCTTATTGGAGTGTAGATAACTTTGTTTCTTCATTTGTTTCACAACGTTGACTGTCTTGGCGATGGCTCCAGCGTATCTCATCAACTCTCTTGCTTGCTTGCTCTTCAGACATGGGCGGCAGCTTCTCTATGTTTTCTATCTCGTTTCTTATCAGGTAAGTGGGTTTTCCGAATCGGCGTTCCAATGCAGTTATTACTTCTTCTAGATCCACTTGTGTATAAAGAAGCGACTTCACTGCTTCCTCGGCTTTTCCTTTGATTGCTCTTCTTAATCTTTCCCTGTTCCCAATTCTACTGAAGAGAGCCTGCAAGTCCTTGTATGATGCTTTGAAGGCCATCTAGTCTCTTGCGTCGCCGTCGAATTGGTGTAGCTCACTGACGTACTTCAGCGCGCAATTCATAATCGCTGTTGCTTTGCTGTCCATGGCGGACTTGACTGCTTCCAATATTGCTTTGGCCAGTTTAGTGGTGGGGGTCGTAATGGATGGCATCGTTTCTGCTGTGTGCGGCGCTTCTTTTGACTTTGACACCCATGCTTCAATGGCCTTTTCAGCATCGGCTTTGGTTGCGATGTCTTCTTCATTATCACTTATGTCCGTATCATCTTCACCGATACGTGTTAATTCCAACTTGGTGTTCGCCAGCTTAGCTTTCATATTAATTTCTTCCAATTGTAATTTCGTTGTAGTTAATTGGCTTCTAGTTTTTTGTTCTTATTGCTTGCTTTATTTGAAGTCGGTTTTGCTTTCTTTTATTCTCCACCAAGGTAGCATCGGCTTCCTCGACCACGGTTGTATCTTCAGTAAGGGCGCTGCTGTCTGTCACCTCTTCGAAGGTGGTAGCTGACGTCTCTGTAGTCTCTTCTTCCGTGGTCGAGCGCGTGCTATCTCCTTTCCGGCTTTGCGTCATCATTATTAATTCACTTTCACAGCACTTATTGTCAATATTGTTCAGTGACTATTGCTACTGTAGGTATTGATCAAACTTATTAACTATGGGAGATGAAAACTAGCCCTATGCTTAAGAATGTAACAGTAACATTAAAAAAGTAAACAGTTTCCGAACTTTTGATGTAGGTACAAGGTAGCAGCAGTCGGACCATCGTCGTTTGCTTTGGTTGTAAACCGTCGCACTGTCGTCGACCAGAAAAGGTCCTTTGAGCCGGATTTAATATAACTGAATATTAGGTATGACTATTTGTATAATTGGTTTTGTAATAGCAGCTGAACATAGTAAACCAGCGGAACATAGTATAGATGACCACCGAGCCGAATTTAACGCGCCACTACACGGAGGATATCCCAGATATCAACCAGTGCGAGATTAGGGCGGCTCTCGAGCAGATTAAGAACAACAAGGCACCGGATGATGAGTCACGTCTACAAGCTGTGTTCGAGGGTCGTCACGAATCGTCTCGCCAGAAGACTTGACGAGTTCCAGCCGCCAGAACAAGTCAGTTTTCGAAAAGGCTTCAGTACTTTAGACCACATCCATACTGTTCGGCAAATTGTACAGAAGACTGAAGAGTACAACCAACCACTGTGTATGGCATTTGTGGTCTACGAGAAAGTTTTCGACTCCACCGAAATATGGGCAGTTCTGGCCTCTCTGCAACGATGTCCAATTGACTGGCGCTATATTGAGGTGTTGAGATGTTTGTATGACGCAGCTACGATGACTGTCCAGTTCAGGATAAGGAAAAAAGCCCCATCCAACTACTCAGAGGGATGCCACAGGGGGATGTTATATCCCCGAAACTGTTCACCAACGCGTTGGAGGACTGCCGCGAGAAATCGCGGCACGGTGGACAGAGCTCCGGCAGGATCTCATGGCGACATGGAAAGTGCGATTGTCGCAACCCAGTGCTGGGCACGCCACGATTGCGGCGGTAAGTTCCCTCTTTGAGGAGTGGCTTGAGAGGCGGCATGGCGTCCTCACCTTCCGCCTGACACAGGTCCTCACCGGACACGGCTGTTTCGGGAGATTTCTGTTTCGGATAGGGCGGGAGGAAACGCCCGGGTGTTTCCATTGCGAAGATCACCCTGAGGACACGGTGGAGCATACGGTGGAGGTCTGCCCGGTTTGGGCGTCCAGGCCATGGTACGGAGCGAGAGTGCATGGCTAGCAGTCGTCTCCTTCAGCGAAGCAGTTATGCTCGCAAAGAGGGAGGCGGCGCACGTGAGGGAGATGCAGTACATGCGCCCTTACAGCCGTGGCCTTCGCAGGAGACGCCCTGGGCGTCGGGAATCCCAGGCTGATTCCCGGCCACCGTAGGCACGGGCTTGCAGACGGCCAGTAATGGGTAGCTCGTTGTCCGGTAAGGACTAAGCCTGGGTCGACGGCGCGTTGTGTTCCACGCGCGCCTCAAAGAGATGTCAGCAGCAACTGATGGGGCCCGCAAGGGCCGATGCCTGCCAGAGGTGCAGGTTGTTCGAAAGAGATACCGTGGCCCCTGGCACACAGGCAACTGAGGGAACACGGGTGGGTTTTAGTCAGTAAAAGTCTGACACGCCCTCCCGCTCCACCCAGAGTGGGAGAAGTTATTTAATGATTTCCCACCCAAAAAAAAAAGAGGACATCTTTAAGACGTTGGACTGGACTGGACAAGGTATCAATATTAACGGCGAATACATCTTACACCTTCGGTTGCCGATGACATCGTCATAATGGCAGAGAAGTGTCTCTATGCCATTATGACGTATAAAGAAGAGGCTGTGCAGTATCTGGTCTAACTGTTCCAGTAGGAACAGTTAGACCAGATATTGCACAGCCTAAATGGAGCTTCTCGGCGGGTTGGCCTCAGCATAAATTTAGCCAAGACGAAAGTCATGTGCAATTCGCACGTCTTGCCGAGTCCAATCCACATCGAAGATTCGCTTCTCGAAGTTGTGAAGGAGTATGTACCTAGGCATACCTAGGGCAAGTCATCCAGCTCGGTAGACACAACTTTCAGAAAGAAGCCGACAAGAGGATCCGGTTGGGTTGGGCAGCGTTTGAGAAACTACGTCATGTCTTTTCGTCGCCTATGCTTGAAGACTTAGGTCTTCAACCAGTGCGTCCAGCCCATGATGACATACGGCGCCGAAACGTGGTCACTAACAGTTGGGCTGGTCCACAAATTTAAGGTCACTCAGCCTGCCATGGAGTGGGCTATGCTCTGAGTTTCTTTGAAGGATAAAATCAGGAGTGAAATTATCCGGAAAAGAACCGGAATTACCGACATAGCTTGTCGAGTGAGCAAGCTGAAGTGGCAGTGGACTAGCCATGTTTGTCGAAGGACTGATGGACGTTGGAGCAGACGAGTCCTGGAGTGAAGACCGCGTATCGGCAAACGTAATGTGGGACGCCCCCCAGCTAGATGGACCGACGACCTTAAAAAGGTGGGGGGACCGACTGGATGCGGAAGGCGGAGGATAGAGTGTTGTGGCGCTGCCTGGGAGAGGCCTATGTCCAGCAGTGGACTGCGATAGGCTGAGTTGATTAGTTTTCTAATACAGCTTTAGGCGTGTACTTGTAAAGGGGTGTGTTTTTGGTGTATAATATTAACAAATTGATTATGTCTATGCGTATAGTAGTTTTGGGTAAGTGTGATACAAGCTCCTGTGATATATTATGTTGTATTGTTTCGGGTTTGCTGTGACATTTTCTACATAAATCTTTTTTTACTGTACTATCTTTCAGTATGTATTTTCTATTTTTTTTAATATTAATGACTTGAATGGCTAACATACACCCTTCTGTTTCAGGAAACAGCTCACTTAAGTCTAACCATTTGTTAGAAGCCTCTTTATCTATGTATGTTTGGTATAAATCGTTGGGATGTTTTCCATGTAGCTCTTTTTGGCTCCACTTCCTGTGTAACTTTACTGTTTGTTTCGCTTTATCTACTGTCTCAATATTGCTATCATCGCTAAGGTTTAATGGTGTATAATGTTTGCTATCTCTATAATTGTTTTGTGAAGTTGACTGTTGTATTTCTTCCGTCTAAAAAATGTTTTAAATTTATGTCATGTATTTTATGAAGATGTGATATTTCGATAGGGCCCCACCACCTTCTTTTCTGGTCATTATTGCTCTTTCTTTTGCTGATTTGTGATGGTGATACTATGCTGTGTCAGTATAGTTCTTGGTTTTACTTCCAGAGCATGTAATTCTGTGATAGACCATTTTATTACACCGAAAGAATAAGTTAGTATAGGAATCGCGTATGTATTTATGGATTTGAATAAATTTTTACTAGATAGGTGCATTTTGCATAACGAATGTATTCAGATATTGTATTCTGTTTTTAGTTTATCTTTAAGAGTCCTATATTTTAGCAATCTTTCTTGGTTATAACCAAAATATTCATCATCGTCGTCATCACGTCATCTTTCATCACTTTTATTACTTCTTCGGTGTCTGTTGAGTAGTTTCCTTCTGTAATCTTACCCTTCTCCATATATTATTATTAAATGCAAATTATTTGAGAGACAAACAGACTTGCGGAAATATGAATGGACAGCGGGACGTCAACAATCTTACCTGTGTACCTTCACTCGACACAAGGTAAAGTTTTATAAAACTTGTGACAGCTGAATTTCAGAGTAATCAAAAACTCATGTTGTATTATGTATATGCCCCCACTGAGCCTCGGGTACGGCACGTGGATTCAAGATACAGAGACATTCTAACACGAGTACAGAACCACACATGCACCGACACGTTAGGTTGATAGACTATTAACTGATTTTTTATTGGCGACACCAAAATGACAGCCGTGATCAGCCTCTTACATCACACTCAATACATTCTTTCATTCAGTTCTTATTGACCGCAACATATTATACATTTGTTCATTATACACAATTCAATTTTTTTTACACATTGCCAGTTTTTTCATCGTTTAACTCAAAACGGATTGCTTGTAATTTGATCGCAGCTATCATTTTGGTCTAGCAAATTAAATCAGAGTGTAGCTGTGCAGTGGTTCTGCCCGCCGGGATGACTCGCTACTGCCTGACGTAAGCCTGGGATATTTTTTTTATTTGTTTTCATTTTATTTTGTAGAGAATAGCAAACAATAGTTTAGTAAAAATAAAAGGAAATGTTATGCCGGTGATTATAGAGTGAGTTCTGCAACAATGGCTGAATATCCGTCTGCACTCGTTATTAAGACATGTTATCCGGTCACCACAGTCCTTATATCATATGTAGCTAGTTCTCCTCACCCGCAGCTCACACACCTCACCCTCACCTCACCTGCACCTCACCGCTCACTCTATAAATATTTACAATATATTAATTCAACGCAAAAACGTTTTCATTTAAAACTATTTTCATTACAATTTTTTTTGGAAGACATCTCTATGTTCTATGTTATTGGGTTTGGTTTCCGCACTTAGTCCTTTAAGTGGACCATTGTGCGTGAGTCATGGCGGCCATCGGTGGTTATTCCAGCCAGCCCACCTCCCTCCAGAAGTTAGCTATTTCTCCTGGTCTATTGAGAACATCCGTGTAAAATTTGGGCGCTCCGAGGGTTTCTGTTCTGGTCTGGGCTACGCCTGTGCATTCGAAAAGCACATGCGCAACGGTTTCTTCAGCCTCCATGCAGGCCCTGCACAGGGGGCTGTCCGTTATGCCTATTGTGTGGAAGTGTTTGTTTAGTGAGCAGTGTCCCGTGATGGTCCCAGTCACCAGACGCAGATCCTTTCTGTCCAGGCGTAACAGACGCCTGGTTAGCCTGCCATTTAAATACGGCATTGCTTCCCTAGACTGCCTGCAGCCTGGTGTCGAGGTCCACCAGCTCTCCGCTTGTGTGTGGGTGTGGTCCTGAAGCCACCTGCGTATCTGGTTGAATGGGATGGGCACGATGGGCTCGGGTCCATAGGCCGGCGCGCTGGATGCCCTTCTGGCCAGTTCGTCAGCAGCATCGTTACCTAGTGATCCGCTGTGTGTCCTTTTATCCATTGCAGTGTCACAGTGTTGCGGTTAGAAACTGTTATTCGTTCTAATGCATTGTGACATTCTAGTATTAAGCTCGATGTTATGTATTTTTTCCCTAGGGATTGGAGAACTGAAGCACTGTCGGAGAGTATACGTATGTGGGTGTCTGTGACTCTCCTGGCTTCTATCGCGTATGCCGCTTGTATAATGCCCATACATTCCGCCTGATGGACTGTGTTGAACATTCCCAGCGGGCTGGATATGTTTATGTTAAGATCGTGTGAGAAAACTCCGACTCCGGTTCCGGAGTCAGTCTTTGATCCATCTGTGTAGACTCTTAGCTCTTCCGGGCCTGAGTGATCATTCTGTTCTTCGGTGAGTGCCACGTAGTAGTGCTTTTGGAAGAAGTGCAGTTTCGGGGTCTTATCGCAAGGTGATGCCAGCATTTGTTGTCGTTTGGTCGCATCTTCCTTAATGCGTGTGTGTTTGACTCTAGAATCTCTGCCTAGGGTTCCTGCTATGTTGAGCCTGAAAGCGGCCAGGGCCGCCTCCTCTCGTACGATGAGGTGTAGTGGGGGCAGCCCCAGCATTGCCTGCAGGGCAGCGGTGGGTGTAGTTCTCATGCAGCTGGTGATTGCTACACAGGCATACCGCTGCAGTTTCTCGAGGTCTTTTTGGGCTGTGCTCGAGTCCGTCCTGGGCCACCAGACTATTGAGCCGTATGTGATAATTGGTCGAATAACTGTGGTGTATAGCCAGTGCATGACTTTGGGGCTAATCCCCCAGTTCCTGCCGTTGGAAGACATCTTTGAAAAAGTAGTTTATATATTCTACTTTTAAGTTAACACTACACACACACATTTGCTATGTGAAATATAACAACATCATCGACATAGAAGAAGAACTATTGAAGCTTTCTCAAAAACTTCACAAGCAAGGTTGATAGAATTGATATGGGACCACCAAGAGGCCTTCCTTTATCACATCAATCGACTCAGAATTCATGGAGAAATCGGGTTACCTACGTACAAAAACACGGAACCTCCTCCTTATTTCAAGTTACTTAAAAATGACTAAAATTAAAAGCTGCGGCCGCTAGCGCAACTACTAAATATTATTACAAATTATGTAGGATATGTAGGTATACAATGTTAGGAGTGGTCGCAGTTAGTGCTAACATTAACTACGCACACTACTTCACACTAAAATTACAATATTCGATTAGTTTCTCTATTTAACATGGCGACAGATGAAATGCTGCCGCGCTTATCTGGGATTAAACAAACATAAATTATGCATTAGCTGCAGGTTAAGTTTAAACGTAGTCGGAGAGAAAGGGCCACAGTTCATTAGTGTATAGTGTGGCTGTGTACGCAATAGGCTGGCTCAGTAAGTTTCGTTGCAAGTTCATATTTCGTTAATAAATTAGAAATTCTTAATAATAATATGCATAATCGACGCTTCTCATAATCGACACAATCACGTAGTATTACAGAAAATAAGAACCTACAACGTGAAATTCGCTTTGACACGAAATGCTTTGATCGTAGCGCCTTTGACTCGGAATACAGCAAGGCGTAGCACCTACGTAGCGACGTAGACCCTCTACGAAATGTGAAGCTCTACAAGACGCAGTCGTATTGTGAATACGCGGTGCGTACCTACGCCACATACATATACATACTTAGTTACTTGTGTTGTTTGTGATTGTGTAAGTAATCGAAATAGGTGAGCATATTAACGATACACGTGACTTCAATCTTATTATGAGTTTATGACTAATTATTACAGCGGGACGTCTGGTTTGGTGTTAAAAATTATATTTAGTTGTACAGTATTGGTTCATGATATATTTCCCAATCCAGGCGGAATAAGTCATGGGTTCATTTTTACTGGATAATCTGTAGACTTCCTAGGTAATCTGCAGACTTACGGCCAAACATACGGTTGAGTTAAGGACGTGTTTGCAAAGCTGACAAAAATAAGCAGTTTCTTGGTGCTTTTTGCGGTTAAACCAAATTTAACTAATAATTGCCAAAGATAGATTACTTCTTCATCTTCAAATGGGTGAAACTTTGTACTCTAAAATTTTGGTTTTTACTATTGTAAAAATAGTTTCCGTTACCTCTTCACACAACATTGACAATAAAGTGATGAGTTTAGGAAGATTTTTCTTCTATTTAATAACATAAATTCAATTATTGAAAAATATTTTATGTAAGCAGGAATGTTCAACTCAAAACAGGTAAAAAAAGAACTATCAAAATGTAAGAAATAGTCTCAGACAAAAATGAAAATCGAATCTATTATTTTCACATATTTAGCTTCAACGCGTAAGGGTATAAGGGTTGTCTTGATTTATTGCACAAAATTTTTGTAATTAAATATTAGTCTGCGCTCGGCCGCCGTCGTGAGTGGACACTGTGTCGGTTGTAATCAGCAGCTCGTAGTGAAAAAGATCGCTGTGCGAATACAAAACAATTGACGTAATAAACTTGATACTTCACGTGTTTTATACGGGGTACGGACAACTAAGGTAAGATTTTATTCACAATTTCTTATACTTTTGCTAGGTAGGGATCATAAATTCATATTATCATTTTGTTTTGGATTTGATGGAGTGACCTGAAGGTGTACTTCGAAGACTGCTACTGGAACTAATTGACGAGTAGAGCTAGATGTGCCGAGTTTGTGCTCGTTTTGTTAGTTATGTTGAGATCTTACCTCCTGACTTGATGGAGTGACCTGAATGTGTCAAACTCAAACTCAATCTCAAAGCATTTATTTCAATTAAACCATTTACAGGCACTTTTGAATTGTCAAAAAGTCGATCAGTTGGAAAGTTGAAGCTAGTTGCCCATTCCAAAACGTAGATCTCTATAGAGAAGAACGGGCAAGAAACTCCACGGACACTCTTTTAAAATCAAGTTGAAATATTACAAAATCTTGGGAACATTATTCTTGTTGCTTCTGTATGTGAGAATAATGTAAAAAAATGTAATTATAAACAATTCTAAATACAAGATAAAAATAAGCCCTGGAAGTTAGGAGATGACCAGTCTCAACCGACAGCGCCCGTTCACGAACTTGACGCGTGGATCAGCACCATCCAGCTCAACCATTTTGTAGGGAACCGAATGATCCAACACACGCGCCACCATCAGTGAGACATTTATGTGAGCATGACATACTCTCAACTGCCATGCTTTTTCAAGTCAACGTACATCATAACAACACAATAAACGGATGCATGGTACTCACATTTACAAAATTCAAACAAAATGCTTCTAAATTATACAAAACTATGTGTACTTCGAAGACAGCTACTGGAACTAATAGATGAGTAGAGCTAGGTGTGCCGAGTTTTGGTTCGTTTTGTTAGTTACGTTGAGATCTTACGTCTGGACTTGATGGAGTTACCTGAAGGTGTACTTCGAAGACTGCTACTGGAACTAATAGACGAGTAGAGCTAAATGTGCCGAGTTTGGGCTCGTTTTCATGATCCATGATCCAAGACATACATCGGTCTTCGATATATACCAATCTATGGATCGATCTCCAACCCGCGTCCTAATATCGAAAAAAGATGATCCTGCTGTCGCTCAATCCGCAGATATCTTGAAATCCTTTCCCTCTTCGTTATTCCGTTGTAGGCAAAATTTATAAAAATAGACATGGTTCGTTTATCACTACATAGTATAAAACAAAGTCGCTTTCACTGTCCCTATATATCCCTATGTATGCTTAAATCTTTAAAACTACGCAACGGATTTTGATGCGGGTTTTTTTAATAGATAGATTTTTATATTTATAATACACCGACCTCCACGCGGACGAAGCCGCTGGAAAAAGCTAGTTTGTAATAATAAAAAGCTAAGCATAATGGATTTATAATTTTATTTTATGGATTTTTATTACACAATTTTATCGAAGACGTAACAATTCTATTTTAATACGAACAAATTTTTAATAAAATTCAAAACGTGTTGGGTAAAACGGAATGTCACGACACGGCTACCAGGACGCGTTTTATTATGTCTGAGGCGTGGTATTTTTTGTTGTCAAAAAGCGAAAAGTCGCCGCTCGCCGCTAAAAAAACATTTAATGTTGTAAAAAGAACTGATTATAGCTGGGGAACGGGTGTAAGAAAACGCTGGTGCTTAGAAGTTACGCTATAATCACACAGATAACACAAATCACAATCTAACAGAACTTAAAGCACGCGCACATTCGCTCGCTGGTTGGTAGCTTACTATTCTCTCAATACTATGCAAACTTACTGGAGCTTACCCGGGCGCCCTCTGACGGGCGGCCGTGTAACCACCCTGGGTTACAATGATAACATTATATTCTGCCGCACGCTATATGATACAATTTATTTACTTCATTACTTGTGATACCTAAATAGCTATGGAGTCTGAAGTGCTAAGTGATTTTATAATTTTGGAAATGTATCAACTCCTATGAACCTTTTTATGTGCACTAAAGATTGCTAAGATTTTCATAACTCATAAATATTGATAATATTTCTCCCTATTATAGGTAAGAGGCAAACCTTTGACAAAGGACGAAACTAAGTTTTTGGTGGGGTTGGCCAACCGACGCCACCAACAATAAAATGAAAACAGAAGAATGGATTCGACTTACAAACCGATTTAATGCCACTACTACAATTTGTCGTCGAACACCACAGCAGCTACGCTTAAAATGGGAAAATTTAAAAAAGATGCTCGCAAACACAGTACAAAATTAAGGATGAACCGCATCCAAATAAGTTTTTGTTGCAATATTTGTTTTACATATTAATTTTGTTGTTCATGAATATAATTAATATTATTTTTACAGACGGGGGTGGGGTTCCAGAATGCATATCCCCAGATGATGTACTGGACAGAGTAGCAGCTGTATTAGGGAGTACAGCCAGTGGTTTTATTGTGTTGTTTGGTGGTGATAAGGAACCAGAGGTGGTACAAATGATTTCTGTCGATGTTGGTGATGTGGGTGGTGATGATCCTATTGGGGGACAAGCCGGAGTGTTACCTCTAGACAGTGGGCTCAGCGTAGAAGGCATAATTACTCTACCATTGTCTATAGATAATGGGGTCATTGATGTGATCGAGTATGAGACATCAAGTGGTCCAAATGTAGCTAATCAAACTAGTACTACAACCACACCCAAGAGGCTCACATTAAAAACGCCTAGAACAGGTAACATTTTTTTTACATGATTGTATTAATGTTTATTTATTTTTTTGTTCATGAAATGGAGATGGTGAAATTGTAAGTTCACAATTTCAGCTTGAGTTACTCTTGAGTGTCTTGATTATCATGTATTTTTCTTATGTAACAAAAGCTAAAGTTCCTATATATTTATTTATAGAATATCGATTATTATTGTGTATGTTGTCACTCGACTTACTAATGGATAAACAGAATTTGTTAGGTTTTAGATATCTTAGAATCAAGAAAAATAAACAGCAATACCCAGTAAATGGTTTCTGTGTGATATTAACAGTCATTGCCTCATGAAAACAGTTGACTATCTTTTTGTTTGAGGTTTTCTTTGATGTTCCTGTAAATGTGAGGAGGTCACATTTACAGGAACACAAAAATAGGAGAATTTTGATATCAATCCAGTGTCTCATTCATTTGACACACTAAACATAAACAATAACACGAATGAAAATTCCAGTATTAGAGAAGTTTATCATTTACAATTTTCATTCGTGTTATTTTTTATAATACTTACTGAGGATTATTTTTAAATCCCCATTTTGATACATGGTCTTAAAAAGATTGCTTAAATGCCTATGAAATATTGACATAATTATACTTTAATTATAATCTCATAGCTACTATTAGCATGTTTGTTATTTTAATGTAGTACTTCTTTGAAAACTCTAACAAACAAAGAAGTCAAGTGGTTTGTGGTGAGCTGAATATAATTATGAATGTAATGTAATTATTCTAAAAAAATACTTCTTTGTTTTATTCCAGGAAAGAAGAACTTGAAAACTGCAGATGGTGGCAGAACTTCCAGAAATGTTGCATTAGCTGAGTATTATCCAGCCAAGAAACTTTGCATCTATGCAAAGTTTTGAAAAACTAAAATTAGAAAATGAAAAACTAAAAGCAGAGTTAGAGCATTTAAAAATAAATAAAAAATTAATTAAAGGTATTATGAGATTTATGAGGTATGGGGTAGGTTTATCTTATAACTTTACTTACAGTTTTTTATTTTCTAAACTTAATTTTTCAAATAACATAAATATTATATTTTTTTAAAATAAATGTTTGAATAGTGCATAATTCTGTTTTATTTCTTAAACGAAGTAATTATTAATGAGATCAGCTCTTATTTCGATGTCTTGATCTTCCATATTTTGAGTATTTCCATCATAACTGGTATTTGTTATTTTCGATTCCAAGTCAACCTCAGGGGGATCTTCCTCAATATTATTATTCCCACGAATATTGTGTAGTACTGCAGTGGTGATAATTATTGCATGAACAACTGGCAATGAAACACGCATTGTGAGTGCCACAACAGGGAATCTTCGTTTCCAAACACCAAATGTTCTGAAAACATACACTTAATTAGTCCAAATAAAAATAAATCTAGTACATAATGAATCGATTGTATTTGTCATAAATTATGTCGCAACAACTCTTTACAACTTGCTTATTGATGCATTACCTTTCAATTGTGTTTCTAGTCTGAATGTGTGCGTCATTGTATCTTTGTTCAGCTTCAGACCTTGACTTAATAGAGGTGTCAGTAAATAGCTTCTTATTATGATAGGCACTGTCTCCAAGTAACCAACGACCATTTAACTATCCTACATAACATTGGGCTATTAAAAACATTAATTTAACATTACATAAATCTAATCTAATAATTTATGAAGTTAAATTATAAATATTAATGATATAACATGTCGTGAAAACGGAACCTCTTAGGATGGAATTGTTGAAAATTGTTGCACCATGGGTAAATCAGCATCACAGATACCTTGGACATTGAGGGAAAAGTAACCCTTTCTGTTCCTAAATTCTTCACCTATTAATAGACCTGAAAGAAGTTTTATGTTAGGTACAGTAAGTATCTATTTATATAAATTGCAAAACTATAAATGATGTATTGACATGGAGATTTTAAACAAATATGTGTGCAATCTATTGCTCCAATAACCCGAGGAAATTCAGCTATTTCATAAAAAAAATCTGCACCTCCATGATTCATAAAAATGTGCCTAATGCATAAAATCTTAAAGTAATCAACAGTTGATGAAGCGGTGGCACTCCATGATTTCTGAAATATTTATTATAGTTGCTTTAAAAACAAAGTTTCGTTATTTATTAGGTAGATGTGTTTTTTTACTATTTTGCAACTTACCTTGATGAGGTTACACAGACAAGAGGCATAATTTCAGTCAACAGTAAATTTACTGATAATTTTGATAGCCTAAACCTAAAGGTAAACTCCGCATCATCCAGACTTTGCATGTAGTTCACCCTTTTAATTCTCCGCGCAGAAGCACGTTGACATCTTATTTCTTCACCAGCGTCACTATCAGTACTATTCCAATCCAATAATTGAGTCAGAACTTCCATATCACTATCACTGGAGAATATTGACAGTGCCAATTTTCAAATAAAATCCGTGAAGTCAATCTTCTAACTAAGGAAATTCTAAGACACAGAGTACTTTTTAAAATATGGAATAGAGGTACAACTCAGCGTCAAAAGTGAGAAACGTCAATTGTCGCCCTCTGGACGCGTGTTTTGGAACTAATGCCAACATAATGTTACGCACACACACACACATAGGTCCGCACATATGTACTTTACCTACTACTTTCAGCCTTCATAGATAGGTATTTTAAAATGTGAATTACATATTCGCTTGCAGCTATGTAAAAAAGCGAAAGTAATTCACATTATTAAACAATAAAACAAAGTTAGATTTCATTATTTATTTCTTTCTTTTGAAACACTTCTTAGTCAGTTTTTATGGCTTTAATTTTAAACGAATCCGTATCATCATCACAATCCCTCTTATTAAGATCTTTACCACAGTTTTAAATGAAAAATGTACAGGATATTTTTATTAAAAAATCTATTAATTTTTCATTATGTACTGAGCATTTTATGAATGAAAAATCTATAGCAAGATTAAATCAAATCTTTGTATTGTTTACACCGATCAAAACAAACGTCAAATTCAACGGATAGGTTATTGACACACTCAAACTGTCATTTTCGAATAGAGGTCAATCTGTAGTCTATGATCCGTCCTCTCAAAGATTGATTGGTGGAAAAGATTGCAATTGCAATCCGCGGATCGTTTTTAGCTACACTTTACTACAAATCTGGATTTAATTTTCGATCTTAAATCTAGAGATATTGGATATTAATTTCGGCCGTTAGTCGCCTACGTTTAGATCATTTGCTGAGTTTTGAAAAATCTTTTAGGCCGTCCGCGCACACGATCTGTAGTAGATGTGCTTGGTTGAATCACGGTGTGTTCAGTAGTAGTATAATTCTCGTCACTTATTTTTAACTCTACACATTCAATTACACTAAGCCAATCCGCATACTTATTCAAGAATTTTATTTTGGATCTATTTACAGATTTCCAGAAATCGTGCTGAAGTTTACACAATATAAATACACGTTTCTGTAATGAGCCTATATCTAAGTTTTCATTACCTACTAATAATATCTTGAAAAACTAGAAGAAAGAAGTATGTGTGGGTATTTTTCAAGCACACCACCAGGTACAGTAGCCCAAACTTCAAAGAAATGCATCCGTGAAAATATTTTGTCAAAGTACCTGAAAAGAAAACAAATCAATTTCAATTGTTTCGTAGATCCTGCTACGTCAATAAAACTGACGGCGTAGCACCTCTTTAAATTACAAAGGTACGCCTAGGAGCAGACAAATATCTCTGTTTTAAAAAGCATATTAATAGACCTTTATTTTGAGGGTTGACTTAATGTCTGCTTAATCTGCACAACTTTCCAAAAATCTAGAAGAAGAACTTCATTTAGATGTTCAATATCGCGGAAAAATATGCAATGTCATACGTGCGGCGTAGCACAATAATGTAGAAATTTAAACAAAAATTTAATCGAGTATAATAAATTTACAAAACATACCTTGTTCTTGGAATTCCATTTCACAAACACCTCAAAGAATTCTGGGAATCCTAATTTAAAAAACAACAACAAATGATTCACTAAAAGTAGCGCGGGGCAACAATGCCAATGTGTTCACTTCCGAGGTCTAATAAGTGAAAAATACCAAAAAGGGATGACATATTTATACTTTTCGGTAGGCTGTTTAGCGGAATAATGAAATACATGTATAATGATTAATATTTTGAGAATGCATTTTTAGCAATTATGAACTATGGGAGGAACCACCGTGCACTGGTTCTAAAGTTATTAAAAGATTTGGTTAAGGGTACAACTACAGTTTATGGAGTTTATTTTCTACGATTTTTTATAACGTGTAGATATGTTCAATATTAGTATTTTATATGATTAAAGAAGGTTATTTAATCAAAATTGTCTGTAAGGTAAAGTAGGCCCGTATGAAAAGCGTGCCATTTGTCGGCACTTCGTCGACTCTGCTATAACGTACCATAATCCTCTGATTGCGGCAGCCAACCGCCATTCGGGCAGCGAATCCTAATAATGTGGGTGAAGTCCGCATTAGTAGGATTTGCTGGCCACGGCATACCCTAACTATTCCCGACAACGCTACAAACCTTCTCCAGGCGAGGAGCAAGTCCACCAGCAGACGTCCCCAGCCCCAATCCTTGTCGAACCAGCCCGCGCCGCTGAACCTGTAGCATTTATTTCGTCCCTAATTACTAATTATTTAATTCCAACCCAGCCTACTTCTTGCTGCCCTCGCTCTTCACCCTAACGACGCCTAAGCTGAGGTCCGTATTCTACAGGATGCCCATAGCATGTAGTTGCTTTGTTTTAACGTTTTAAGCCCTGGCTGGAGACCTTAATACATGGAGACAGCCACAGGCAAGTCCGGTTATGTAGCCGACAACCTCCTAGGTTGACCTACAATATGCTATCACCAAAAAAAAAACGCCCCTTGGTCAGTCGCACCACAGCCTCCAAAAGGCAACAACAAAAATGGAACCAAAATTTGCGGACTCAATAAAAAAATCTGCATTTTATTTCAACATGGCCTCCTCATCACTATCCGTCTCTGCCCGAGGCCCTTAAGAATTGTACTTTATTGAGGGGTGTGCTGCCAGTGGAGTCACTCGACTATGGTGCTGGGCGCGCCCGTAGGTATCCTCCGCTACACTAGTGTTTCATTTTATCTATATTATTTCATCATCACTGCTCTCAAAACGATTAAGGAAAACATCGCGAGGAAACCAGCACGTTCTAGAACCAAAACTTCGAAGACATGTGGCATCTACCATCCCGCATTATGCCCGCGTAATGGTTCACGGGCCACACCCTCTCACAGGGAGGAGGCCTATGTTCTAGCAGTGGACTATTATAGGCGGATGTTTATATTAGTAAAACAAGATAAAATTAACACATATTTTGAAAAAAGTAGAAAAACTTTCGGAGCAAGGCAAAATCAAAAAATCAAAATCAAAATCAAAAGTCATTTATTCAAACTAGGCTGAGAGTCAGCACTTTTTGAACGTCAAAATTACATAAGACAGTCCAAAACCGTGATTGCAAAATTGCAATCACGGTCATGTCTTTCGGAATTGCTGCCACACTGCTTCTGTAGCAAAACAGGGCACGCCAGGACAAGACATCCGCAGCAGACATAAAGGGTGGTGTCACAGTTCTGTTAAGTGGCGATTTCCGGCACACTACATGTGGTGAGACGAGGAACTAGGACTGACGAGGTGAATGCTGCGTTGAATAGGTCGACTCTACGGTTGCAAGTTTATAGACTGCGCTTGGCCATCAACATGTGAGTTCTGTTTAAAGTTAGTAAATACACTCCACCAGAGGAGAGGGGTTATAGACGAACCTTCCACAGACTCTTGGTAAAGTAGTTCCCACTTTAGAAGATCACATTTGTCTGGTGTACGAGGATATCAGTCCAATACCGTACAAAGAGAATTCTTGGGTGTGCGAACGGGACATTTTAACGCCCAAAAGTGATAAAGCTGCACGGAACAACCACAGTATTCTCTAGCAAATTGAAGGCCAGTAGCCATAAGACCATTGGGCGAGTGCCGATCTCAAGACAAGCTGCTTCTCACCCGGACAACTGAACTGTAACCAAAACTACAAACGTAGTTTACAGGATTTTTTTATGAATTGTGGCTGTTATTTTAGTAAATTGTGGTGACTAGCTAGTCGTTGAATAAAGACAAATAGGTACAACAAAACGTATTCCGTGTGGTGCCGGTAGTAAAAGAATACCCATTATCTCATTTCTTCCCCTGGGTGTCGTAGAACGCGACTAAGGGACTTACTACCTATCTAGAGAATGGGCAAAAGCATTCTCAATGCATTTTACCACCATACTGCGATGTCCAACCCGCCTGCTAAGCGTGGCGATTATGCCAAAACTCTCCTTTTGGGGAACGCTTATGTCCAGTAGTGGACGTCTTTAGGCTGAAATGATGATGATGATAAGGTAGAACAAAAGAGAGTCCATAATGTTTAATTATTTGTCGCAGATGTTTGAGATTTGAAAATAAAATGACGTTAACCAGTGAGTATGTTTACTGTAATCCATTTCGTTAATGTTTAACGGATGTTAAGGCTATAATTTTGTGAAAGTTTTCTTTTAATGGTTTGACGATACACGTATACACGTGCGTGGACGTAAAATAGTTCGCCCTAAGTTCTGTAGCCGCCTTTGGCAAATTGTTAAACGTGGATGCTGTTTATAAGAAATGACTGCTGCTGGTACTTGTTTTAGTTAGGTCATTAGTTATCATAATTTCATGTTTACTACGTGTATATTAAGAAAATCGCTAAGTTCTTACAAACATACAAAACACTCTAATATTACAAAGTGCAGGCAGTCCGTATATAAATTTTATTGAATTTATTTCTAACTGGGACCTTCTAACGACTCACGAGGACCTATTAAATACATCGCACGGATTGCCTTCTCTCGTAAAATTAAAATTGAATATACAGAGAAAACAGATACGTTAATATCAAATATTGTGATGGTAGTCACGCCACTGGCATGTCTAGTTCGATGATGACATGTATAGTTCGATGGCGCTGCGACACCGGTGGCACGTGCGAGTAATGACGAGTGCGACGCGTCACAATAGCCCTCGGCGCTGATACACGCCGGCGACAGAATGTTGCGCGTCACTAAACTATCTGCTTCCGCGCACCAGCCACCGCGCCGGCCCGGCCTCATTATAGCAAAAAACCGTTGTCTTTTGTGTTTGTATTTATTTCTGTTTCTCAACAATAGAGCATTGTGACGCAGCGAACGCAATCAGCTGGCACGCGCCGCGCTCGCCTGCATGCAGCGTTACTACTTACTACGCTAAACAAACCTGCATGTATATCATACGTTAGAATGTTCTTCACCTCATCAGCATTTCGGTTTCACGAATATGTGAACCGTGCCACTAACGGGGCACGGATGAGGCTCGGAAATGTATATTAATTAAACTAACAGGCACTTTTAAACGGTTGATTCGGTCAGTTAGAAAGATGAAGGTATACTTGCCTATTCGAAAGCATAAAAGCTTCTTATGGAGAAGAACGGACAAGAAACTCCATGAAGACTTACAAATTTCGTAGGAAGTGTGACTGAGATGTGATAAAACACAATATTACAACCAGTCGAATTAATCCATTACTTGACTTGGCTAAATAGGGAATGAATAGTAATAGATATAACCTTTTTTAAATCGCCCCACTATCTCCTGACGGAGCTAGCCAGTCAATTATGACATAATATGAGAACGGCTATATTGTCGACTTCCAGCAAAGCGAATAACTTAGTGGTTCGACGACTGCTTTGCAAGTCTTTGTTCGATTCCCAACACTTCTATTTTTTGTGTTTCCTTTTTTTACAATTTGTTATATTTCTATTATAGACAGTTCGTAATATGGACACAAAAAAACATAAAAGTTTAAGAGTCTTTTGTCATATTGGATCATAATAAAATATTTGAGCATGTTCAAGTTGCTCCATTACAAAAAAATGTGGCACGAACAATGCACAGCATACAAATGCCATGATCACATGTCACCCTAAACACAAGTTAAATCTTACATTGGGTGCCAGAGTTCATCGAAAAAACTTTCCCTCAGTTGTAACGATGCATAGTGTTTATATAAGTGTTTTTGAAGGTAATAAAAAATCTTCTTTTTTTTTCATGATAGCTTCAAATGTGACATTTGTGAGTGATGCGCACTTTTGATTATACATGCCTAAACTTGCACACCGGGCTGCGCTTTCTTGTCCCTGCAAAAACATTGCAGCAATGCAGTAATTTTGTAAAATAGTTCTTACCTTTACCTTTATATTGTTGTTTTTAAGTTTTCTTACTAGACAACCTAGACCTTGGTAAATTTATAAGGGGTGCAGAAAACCTCCTCGTGTGCGTGATACTTCCTGGTCCATAATGGATACGTTTGAAGGGAAGAGCAGTTGTCGGGTCGGTGCATGGACAATAATCTCTTCCTGACAAAAGATGTTGGAGTATCTCGGAGTGGGTATTGTAATAGCTTCCGTCCATTCAGAGTTATTTTGCTTCTGATTTTGCATCGCTGGCCGAATCAAAAGGATCTTCGCGTTGCAGCATGGTTACTTGTGAACCCACAAGCAACCATGCTGTACGAGAATGCTGTCAGAGATAAAATAACTGACCTATTCGTATAATGGGAATATAAAGTTTCTATTGTGTAATTAGGTAGACTTAGTTAATGTTCTCAAATGAAACACACTGCCTTTCATAAACCTTATATTGTTGACCATGATGTTAACACAATCCTGTGGAGATGTAAATAGTAAAATGTTTTCCGTAGAGAAAATTGTTTATTCAATTTATTATTTTTAACATATTAAAATCGGTCTGAATTAAACAGCCAGCGCATACCACCTAGGTATGTGACTACCGAATACGGATCACATGAGTTGAATCTCGGAACGTAGGATGCGAGAGCAGCAACTGTGACAGGAAGTTCCATGGCGTCGCCGACGGGTAGTGCTCCAACGACTCGGCCTTCGGACTAGGATGCTTCAGTTGCATGGGTGTCACTGGGTTTGAGCTTTTAACCCACGATGACGAATGGCGTACTGTTGAAGTCAGCAGGGGCCGCTCTGTCAGAGGGGTGGGACTGTAATAAAGAAAAGACTCGAGTGGCTGGTGCGGTAGGCCCTGAGGCGGTTCTGCGCCCGAGTGCCACGGGAAGTGCGGCGCGCGCGGTGTGTCGGGGGCATCCGCATGGTGCTCGGGGCCACAGTGTGGGCACGGATGCTCCAGCTCTTCGATATAAGCTGGTACAAAATATGGTGACTGCTCTCTGTCATCAGTATAACGCTCTGGCAAATATGACCGCGAATTGCCATCGTCGGCAGAATAGTCTGTTGAATAATCTGGTTGCCACGGAATGCCTTCATCCAAATTCTCCTTATACGGCTGGTTCGACCACCATGGCTCGGCGTCTTCAACAGAATGTGCTGATGCACACTTTCTCTGTAACAGCGCCGGATGATCTTGCTCCTGCATTAAGAGCAGCAGTTTCGGCAGCAAAGGTCGTTGCGACCGATCTAGGTCTCTTTTCCACTCCGCCAACAGGGCAGGATCTTCTTCATGAATTGGTGGTACATATCTAGTTTGCTTCTTCGACATGTGTTTTATTGCCGATGGCGATGGACGTTCATGCAGTAATGAAGAAGGGGGCCCTTCGTGAAAATTATGTTTCTGTGGGTGCTTTGACCGCCATGCACCGCCATTGTGTACATATTGTGATTGCAATTCACCGTCTATGTACCAGGAATTTGGATACGTCGGTTCCTCAGACCAGTGCAGAGACAAAGGGTCGTCATCATAAGGAGACCACGGATCACCATAGTCTGAAGTTCGACTTGATGGGCGGTTATGTGGCCGTGTCATCGATTTCCGTGTTTTTCCATCAGGTAGGGATCGCAATTTCAACCACGAAGGTGATGGGCGCCTGGTTGGACGTTTAAGCCACGCCGGTGATCGATTGGCGAGCAATTTCGATGGTTCTTTGGGCCGCAAACCTGTTAAGCGTTTTGCCAACGATGACGATGACGTATCCGATAAAGATGACGATGGATTTTTTGGCCATTTTGCCAAACTATTTAATAATGATGAATACGAATCAAAAACCGATGGTTGGTTTTTAGCTTTATCTAACAATGATCGTTCATTTTCCTGTGATCTGGGCGGTATGCTTTTTGGATATGATTGACTTTTTGACTGGCCTAGCGATGGCGAGGCGCGTTCTTTCCACAGGTCTTTTAACCTTGACGATACGATTGTAGGTATTGACTGATCATGTGAAGAAAACCGTGATTCTAACTGCACTGGTGGCAAATATTCGTCCGTTGAAGAGGTAAGGTCAGATGAGGGTTCGACTTCCGATGATGGAAGATATTCCGGTGTGGAAATTGACCGTGATTGCGTTGATAATGTTGTTGGTGTGGAAACAGATCGAACAGTGGAAGGTAGCGATAACGGCGGTGAGTATATCAATGACGACTGAAGCAATGCTTCTTCTAAGAACCGGTTCGACACAATCGGTGATTCTACAGAAGCGTCCAAAGCTTCGTCGGACTCCGACGCGCAATACGCCGTGATGTAGACGTAGGCCGGCGTGGCAACGCTGCCCTCGCGCACCACCAGGCCGCGCGCCGTGTCCAGCAGGTACACGCGCGGTGCCTGCTCGCGGTCGCACGCCGTCACCTTCAGACCCACGGCCTCCGAGCCCGAACAAACCTGTCGCAAAACTATTAGTAACGTATTTATCAGTTAATGTTAACAAGTACATTAACAATGCAAGCAGCTGCTTATGTTTTCTTTTTTTCATTTTATTACGCAACCGTTTGATGACTCTGGATGTGTCAAGGAATAGGACTAACGCATAAAAGGGTTTTTGGCAGCAAAATCCAGACAAATACCCTAGACCATTTATGTTGATATTAAGTCACCATCTTTCTGCCCTTGTCCCGTGTTACTTGGGGTTGGTGCAACACGTTATCTTCTTCCATTCTCCCCTGACAACCATCATGCATTCATTCACTCGCTTTTCCTTTAGATCATAAGCTGAAAAGGGTTCAAAAAATCAAATATTCATTGTTGATGTTAAGCTTGTTTAGTTTTTTGAAGGGTGGTGCTTATCTACAGGCTGTGGCCAGCTGCAAACTGTGGTTAGTAGTACTCACTTCGGGCTCGCTGATCTCCAGAGTGAACATGTGGGGCTCCACGCGCCGCTCCGCCAAGCTGAGCGTGAACTGCGTCTCGTTCCCTAAACAACCACAACTACGTCACTATTTATCGAGGTACACACAGTATTTCAGCCAAGCTTGGAAAGGAAACGGCACCGCGCCCAGGTGGACACAACTCATTAATTTTCAATTTGACCGACTGACTTACAATTTTTTGTGTATTTTAGAGGCCGCTGTATTATCTAGAAACTAAAGGTAACGATAATTTTATTTGTCAAAACATGTGTATACATGCAAAATAAGCATGCAGGATGTCATAAGAATCAATAAATTAAATTTAACTCGAACTCGATTTAACTTCAAATTTTGCATGATGACATTATAATACACTACAAATTTATTTTACACGGGTGTGATCTAAATGTTAAAACATCGAACTTCTATATTTTACCTTTATTAAATATTTGTGTTTTAAACACGCAAAAACTTACCTATTGATTACTTCAGATTCCTGACCATTCTCTCTCACAGAGACAATACCTGTGTCTCAGCAGTTAGAACATTAAGGTTTATTATGCTGTTGATAATTGTGGAGCAATTTTTTATATCAAGGGTTTAGGTACTTCTTGCATAATAAAGAGTTTCACAGCTAGCATTGGCTCGAGAGCACGTGTAATTGAATACTCACCGATTTGCATGGAGTCGCACAGGTCCTGCGCGTGCGCCCACGCTATGAGCGCGGTGAGCGTCATGAGCGTCGTGAGCGTCGTGAGCGCCGATAGCGTGGCGGTGCCCACAAGCTTCGACGCGTGCGTCATCATACTGTGCAGCGGCTGGCGGGACTCAGTGACTGTGCTCCGGCGTCACAGGCGCGTCTATTTAGCCGCGCCAATAAGCGCCACTAATTGACCACCGCCAGTCACCACAACATCACTCATTAATTCCTACAATCATGTTCTGAAAATTATTTTGCTAGTAGTTAGCAGTGAGTTATTAATGACCATCTGTAAAGATTTCGCGTGACCAATTGAGCTACATTACTCGAAACCATAGATGTATGTTGTTAGACATGAGAACAGTATCCATGCATCACGCGGCGGTAGAGGACAGCACCGACATCTTGCGTCGCTGAACAGTCAAGTCCTGAACGAACCACCACAGTTTTGGTAAGTTAACATTCATTTTTGATTAAAAAAAACCAAGAGTCTAGTCTCATTCTACCATCTTTGCCTTGGCCTGCCGCCATATCGCTTGCCATGTATATCGCATGCTTTAAAAAAACTTACGATACACTCTGACTTCAAACAACTAATAACTAGTATCATTATTTGCCAGATAAATTAACAGACCGGAACCAATCCGCGGATGGTAAAAGGCCACATAATTTTTTTTAAACATTATATTGGTAATGGAAACGAGGCCATTGTTTCAGTAACACTTATGTATAAAATGATTATGTATAATATTAGACAACATAATAATTATAAAAAACAGCCTTAGCGTTGCGCTCGTCGAAATTGTTTCTTTTGCACAATTTTTGCAGAAACGAGAATACCGGAGCACCTACCCACGGCAGCAAACAATACAAGTCTACATAGACGTCAATGAGTTTGACCCTCAAACAAATCACCAATGACCAAAAACGAACCCTCCCTCGTATTGCATTTCTAATTGGTTATATATCTTTTATATTTACAAAACGTCGAAATATTGCGGTAATTTATTTCATGCCACACTATTTCGACCATGTAATTTATATCTATACATATAAATAAAATTGGAGTGTCTGTTTATAATATTAAAATAACCGTTTTTGCTACATGCATATGAATATATATACGGTACATATACCAAAATAACATTTTTTTAAATTTTTGTCTGTCTGTCTGTCTGTTTGTTCCCGCTAATCTTTGAAATGGCTGGACCGTTTTTGACGGGACTTTCACTGGTAGGTAGCTGATGTAATAAGGAGTAACTACTTTTATTTAAAAAAAAGTCTTCTGTTATATATCTATACTAAAATTATAAAGAGGAAACCTGCGTATTTTTATATGTTTGTTACGAATAAACTCAAAAACTACTGGGCCGATTTCAAAATTTTTTTCACCATTACAAAGTTACATCTTTACTGAGTGACATAGACTATATAACATCACGCTGCAACTAATAGGAGCTGAGCAGCAATGAAAAATATTGCAAAAACGGGAAAATTATTCCTCATTTGAGAGTTTCCGTTGCGTGCGCTGGTTAAACGGTTCAAGAAAAAAATAAAATCCAAGTGGACGAAGTCGCGGGCACAGCTAGTATGCCATAAATACATAAAGAGATAATTCAATCATTCACTCATTAATTATTTTTTTTAATACGCAGTTACTGCGATCTACTCAATGAGAGCTGAATTGTTTCTCTCAGACAAAGGCCACCGCAACTTCATGTGCCAGGTCTCCAGCACATCCTGACGATCTGTTTGCGGCTGAATGGATAAAGATTGTATCGTGATGTCAGAAGAGAGCGATTCGTGACGGTGTATTAGCCTTTATGTATTATTAAATAAATAGTTGTATAATAACTAGCTGTCGCCCAAGGCTTGCTCGCATGTAGGTTGGAAATTATCTCCACATTATTATTATTATTATCAACTAGCTGACCCGACAGACGTTGTCCTGTCTTAACTATGAATATTGAATTCGCATTGGTATAATATTATAAAAGTAACTTTCTTATTTTTTTCTTTCACAAGAACCTTCTTTTGACAATTATAAACACAATAATAAAATAATTAGCAAAATTGGTCCAACCGTTCACGTGTGACGCCGTGACCAAAGGAAATAGGGATTTATTTTTATATAATACTAGCTTTTGCCAGCGGCTTCGCCCGCGTGGAGGTCAGTGTATTAAGGCTTCTTCAAACAGGCGCGAAGCGACAGCGCGACGCGACACTTGTAGAACAATTTCCATTAAGTTTTCATAGAAATTGTTCTACGAGTGTCGCGACGACGCTAGTCTGCACGAGCCTTTATACATATAAACCTTCCTCTTGAATCACTCTATCTATTTAAAAAAACCCGCATCAAAATGCGTTGCGTAGTTTTAAAGATTTAAGCATACATAGGGATATAGGGACAGAGAAAGCGACTTTGTTTCCTACTATGTAGTGATAGAATGAATGAATGACAACAACAGCGTTGCGCCACTTTGCGTTATTCTGATATTACTGAAAAGTTTCAAAAGTTGCGTAACAAACATCTCCTGGTCTGACTATACATTTTGTGATTATTGGAATTAAAACCATAAAAGCTACAGCAATCACCTTGAATTGGATTTTTTAAAATGCATCTCTTAGAATCAGTAAAAGTATATTTACGCAATCTTTTTCTGACGATACAACTGCGTCAGCTGCCATGTACAATTCTTGGATTGCGACCGTTTAAGTCACCACTTTGCAGCTCAGCGTAAGCTGGGCTGCATCGGGATCTGGTGAAGGAATAAAGTCGACACAAGATCTCAATTTGAACGTCATCTTACGAAACATTTAGCAAGCACAGTTAAAAGTGGCGGAAAAACAGCAGCGGCTGGCGACGCTGCAAAAACGTCAGGCGCGGACTGAGCAAGCTGTATGGTCTGTAGACCGGAGCGAGCGAGTACGGCGGCATCAGGCCGAACGGCGACGGCATCGCGGAGTACTGCGGGCCAGGCAGGTAGTGCGGTGGCTGCAATCGCGGGCGCAGCGGCGGCCGGTACACATTTGCATGCGGGTACGCTTCAGGCGGCCGGTGCGTTGACAACCCTGAGCCAAGCGGTTGCTTGACGTTCTTCCACGGGGGCATCTCAGCAAGTCGTGGCGGCGTCACTATGTATGGTACTGATGAAAACCTGGGACTATGCGATGACATCACTACGTCGGCCTTTTCTTTGTTCGATAACAAAGGTAGTTCTACGCCAAAAGACTGCGATACATCTTCTGTGGATACTTGGTTGGTTGGATTAATATTAATCGTTACTTTCAGTGATTGTGGTGTTTTTTCTTTTGGATGGGTCGTGTTATCCGGTGGGGCTGTAACCACTTCAGAAGGTGATGTAATTTCAACCTGCGTTGTTGTCTCCTCATGAGTTGGTTGCAACGTTGTGCTTGAAGTTGGCTTCACCGTTGTTGTCAGCTCAATTGACTTTAAGTCAGATGATTCGGATTCGTACGACTTCTCTTCGTCTGAAGTCACTTCTTTTGAGCCCAGTTCATTCGATAACATTTCGTATACGGACCTCGAATCTGTGAGGTGTGTCAGCGGCGGGGCGATGCTGGTGGAAGAGGGACGCGGCGGGCGCGTTGGAGGCGGTGGAGTCGTGCGGGGGGGCGGGGGTGGAGGTGGCGGGGGCGCTTGAGGCAAGATACAGTAGACGGTGACGTTGACGGTGGCGAACCCGGCGAGCTGCCCAGCACGATGCACGCGCGCCGACCGTGCGTCGCTCATAGCCACGTCTGGTGGCGCGTCTGCGTCGCACACGCGCATGTCCGCGCCCGTCACCTGCGCCTCCGCGCACGGCGGTGGCATCTGCACAACGATGCCAACTAATTACAGTTCACAGTTTCTAGGTAATGAGTGCTTACAATTGCTTACTTTATCTTGTAATTTAGAATGCGTGTATGTTACTCACAGGTACGACGATGTTCCAATCGGCGACCCCGGGTGCCAGGTGCGTCTCGACCAGGCGCTGCGCCGAGCCCGCAGCGTTGCCTGTCCGTCACACAACAACACATGTACCTACGACACGCTACGGCGATAAGCTGATAACACTGACTCAGACACAACTGTTCATTTCTGTAGAATTAATCAATAACAAAATAGGATACAGGCGGGAGTCGTTCCACATTGACAATATCCAGGTACATAACGTTAAGCATCTTCATTCCTTTGTCAAAATTAATCTAAACCAAGTTCATAAATCTATTGTACCTATATAATATCGTTGAGATCCTTGTACCTAAGAGTGTTATGCTTAACGATGATCGCACATATATCAAGTTCAGCAATGGTATCGGCATCAATTCACCAGGCTCGATGTCTGCCAAGCGTCAACGCAACGTAGGCACGTAACCGGAGCACCTTTGTGGTGCCGGCATGCCCGTTGTCGTTACAAAGGACTGAATGGAGGCGGTGACGACCCTACGTAAGTTGGGTGACGATGTCGCCTTGACTCCAGCGGGGTGATGCCCAACTCTAGCCGTAGGCTCTGTGGCTGCGAGTCGATCACAAACCGCATGCCATTTACTATTACCTTATCTCCGAGGCGAGACGATACTGTTACGATGCTGATAAGTGGGTATTAATGTATGGCATTTCATAGAAAGAATGGTGATTGCACAGAGTAGACGTGTTGTCGAGACGGTGCGGAGCTGATGTATGCGCTAACATTTAGCATTATGAAAACTAACCGTAATGGGCGAACCCACAATTGCTTGGTGGTCGTTCCCGAAGACTGTAGTGAGGCGAGCGCAGCGCGGCGATGCTTGCGACGAGCAGGAGGGCCGCGAGCGTCCAGCAGGGGGGCATCGTGAGCACGACGCCTGAGTGCGGCTCCGGGTGGTGCAGCGTTTTGCGCGCGGTATCACAACTATCTAACGGTAAAGCGCTACACTACATCGTCAACTTATTGTTACTTATATATTCTATACATGTTCTGGAAATTGTTTTCTTATTCAAACAATTAGTAATCACTGTAACTAATACGTGGAGCGAATTATGACATGCACTAACTTATTTTTACAAGGTCGTTGGCGAAAAGGTGATATAGTTGATGTTTGGAACGAGTTATTTACTGACCACATTTATCTATTTGCACAAGCATAGATAAATGTGGCCAAGTAAGAAAAACCGCGTAAATGTGATGCCAATTTATTCTCGTGTACACCGTGTGGACGTGTAGCCCTGCGTCCTTCCCGACACACTGACAGTCGGATACAACGCTTGAGCGATGCTGCGGCTGCAATGCCGCATGCAACCGTTGCACGACTTCGTAGTGGTATGCCTGATGCTATTTATCGAGCCAAAAGTAGAGTACTAACGAGTGTTTCATTCTTAGAGTCTGACCGAAAACGGATGTTATTTTTTTGGTCATAAACGAAAACGAATATTGTCCTAATTTGTATAAGTATTTGACCGGAAAAAATATTTCGTTTGTCGCTAGGTTTTACCAATAAACATTATGATTTAAAGCGAGATTTTTTTCTGCTTCTTCTCAGTTATTATGCTTTTAGTTGTAATAACTATGTATTTTCTCTGAAGAAATTAATTGAAAGTACGGTATTCCTTTTCAGTCACATAATTTACTAGGTAGAAAATGGAAACTTCGGAAAATTAATTTTTCGACCAAAAGTTGAAAACCGATTTCGCTAACAAAATTTGGTAGTACTCTGATGATTATTGTAACGAATTTTTAAATGAACACTTAAATAGATTGTACTGAATCGCTTTATGTGTTAATTTAAAAACACAGTAACAGTTTGTTTATAAACTTGCAGGCAGAATATACATTCTGTAACACTTTGTATGACACACGACGAGAATACTCGTAGTCATTTAACATTTATTTTTCTTCTGATTTCGCTTTACTGTCAAAATCACAACCATAAGACGGGTTCCTTCTATCTGGCAGAATCTTGATGCTCGGAAATTTATTTGGCACAACACACTTGGCATAATCTTCTTTAAAGGCATAAAATTTATTTAATATAATTAATATTTAGCCCAATGTTTATATGTCCCAATTTACAATGGCATACTTTTAAGATGGCAGAATTTTATTTGGCATAATTACCTTTGGAATAGTTAAAATTACTCATAATTTCGTTTAGCATAACTTTTATTTAGAGTGACGATTATTTAGTACAGTTTCACTTGGCATACTGTGAAAATGGCAGAATTTCATTTGGAATAATTTTATTCGGCATAATGCCATTTATATAAAATACGTTGCATGCATTTTGAACCCTAATTAAAATTCAAATATTGTCTTAAAAAGTCAATATGTTATTAGATTACGTTAGGTTAGGTTACAACTGCGGTTCACCACTGCGTCGACTGTCGGGAGGACACGGCGTGGCACACGCTGGTAGAGTGTGCCGCTTGGGAGGAGCCGCGCCGTGCCCTCATCTCAGGAGTCGGCAGTGACCTGTCGCTGCCGGCCGTTGTCGACTCGATGGTCGGCAGCGAGGAGTCCTGGGACGCGGTGGTATCCTTCTGCGAAACAGTCATGTCGCAGAAGGAGGCTGCGGAGAGGGAGCGGGAGACTGCTTCCGCTAACCCGATCCGCAGCAGACGCACCGGGCGTCGGCGGAGGGCGGACAACGCCCTCTTCCAGCCCCCCTAAGTGGGTCCAGGGGCAACGGATCTGGGGAAATTCGTTGCCCCCTACTTCTTAGGACCCGAGATGGCGGCGCGTAGTGTTCCACGCGCGCCTCTCTATGACGTAAGGGGGGAGTTTAACACCTCACTCCCCCCTATCGCGAGGTGGCCCGCGGAGGCGGGCCGGCACTAGCCAGGGATCGCGGAAGTCACATCAGTTCCCGTGATCTCCGGTGCAAGTGAGAGACGGAACACCGGGGTGGTTTTAGTCAGTAAGAGTCTGACAGACCCCTCCGCCCTCCCCGGGGCGGAGGACATCCATGAGGATTTCCCCCCGTGATCAAAAAAAAAAAAAAAAGGTTACAACTGCGAACCCCTGCGCACGAGCCGAGCGAGCGAAGCGAGCGGTACCGCGGCAGTGGCCGGCGAGTGCCAGAACCTTATTTTGACCAATTTTACTTAGTTAGGGAAGCGTTTAGTTTAGGTTAGGTTAGGTTATATTATAGATATGAAATGTATGCCAAAACATGATTATATCTGTAAACTTTCTGAGATATGATAGATCGTCCTTTTAAAGACTATCGATATGAAATGTATGCGAAACGACGATTCTGACTGTGAACTTTCTACGATATGATGGTTCTACTTTTTAAATTTTATGGATATGAAATTTATGCCTAAAGATGATTCTGACTTACAAAATTATGAGTTTTGAATGTATGCTTTAAGAGTGTGTGCTAAACGATTTTCTGCGAAATGAAGTTTATGCTATTCGCTGTTATGCAAAATAATATTATGACATAAAAAGTTCTGCTCTAAAGGGTAGACCCCCCCAAGTAGCATTGCAAGCTGTATACAAGCTGTATTTAAGTTCGATTTTATACTAGAAGCTGTATATTCCGGCTGTATAGAGGCTGTATAAGCGCTTATACAGCCCTTGAAAGTAAACAATGGGCACATTTTATACAGCGTTTTGCTTTAGTATAGCTGTATAATAGCTGTAGAAGCTATAGAGGCGCTGTATAATAGCTGTATTAGAGCTGTTATTTGGTGTACAAAGAAACTATTATACTACAGATATTATCTTATAAATACTTTATAGAGAAAAGAGTTTTAAATAGGTTTTTGAAGAGAATCACAAAATGAATGTAATTCTTTTCAATGAATGGCGAAATTTTTATTTATAATATTTATTAGTAAGTAAAATTAATCTTGGACTTAGATATCTAAAGGTGTTAATTGGTGAATTGAAATTGCGGATTCAAATTTATTGTGAACCTGTCTATGTTTTCCGTCAAAATATTCAAGCGCCAGCAAAATAATTGATCTGATATAAAAGAAAAATACTATTTATATGGTAAGGCAATGTTGGTTTTAAGGTTAGAATAAAAGACAATTTTATAATAACAGAAGTGAGCGTAGTGTGATCATTGTGTCCTCATATCAAGCTGAAAATCATTATATATTCCTTAAATTATGTTTCAAATTTGGTTTTATACCTAAGTACATTCGAAATTACGAAAATGGCGACTATTTTCTAAACAGCCTAAACGATAATCGGAGTGTATTATAGTCTGAGTAGCTGTACTAAGTAAGTTAAGGATTATATTGTACAGCTTTTGGCTGCTAATTAGCTTTGTAATAGAATATTTTTATTACTTAGGCTGTATATCAGTTCTCTATACATAACTAATAATGCTCATAAGGGTTACTTAAAAGAAATAAAAACGCTGACTCAATATGATACGTACCTAGTACCATATATAGTAAGACTAAAACAAGTAGCTATTTAATTTTTAACCCACAAAAAAAAGAAAGAGATTCTCAATGTGACCTTATATTTTATACCTAAGTAAACTTATTGTGCAGCATTATTAGTTTGTTGTATGTATTATATCAGTTTTACTTTATTTTCAGGAAAATATGGCGACTAAATTTTTTAGCAACCATTGAGAAAGGGCAAAACAAGCTTTGCATTGTACCAAGTTTGTGGGAATCGATGGCCAAGAAAGCGATTAGATGTCAACAAATTAGTAAAGGATGAAACATCTTGGCCTTTACATAATTGATCCACCTCAAAATGCTGTGTGAAAAAGGCTATTAATATCGTCACATGACGAAGCAGTAAGAGAACTAGATCTCATGGTTCAAATCAATCATCATTTGAACTACTTGCGCTGCTTTATGAAGAAACGTCATAATCATGTCCCGAAAGTTGAATTAAATTTACACATTTAACACAACTGTTACTATCATTAATAACCCTGTTTAATGTTTTTGCTACGGAACCCTGTTCGTTGGACGTCGACGGAATTGGCGGTTGACCGTAAAGTCTTTCCGAGTGACTGTCATTAATACAAAATAAAGCTGTACTGTAGCTGTCATTAATTTTTTTTAGTTTTAAAACACCCTCAAAAACAGAATTCATAAAACCACTGTATTTACAAGAGTGTACAATTGCGCCATAAAAATAAGTTTTAGAACGGAGTTTGCATACACCATTGTACAGAAACAAGTCTTAAGTGATACTATAATAACACTAAGAGCTGTAATAAGTAAGTGTTCACATGCAAAATACAGCTTCTATACAGCTTTAACGATAAAACCAGATTAAAGTGTCACAAAATACTTAAGCTGTATAGTGGAGTTTTCATATTCTGTTTAAATACCCTAAGCTTTCGCGGACCCCTTAATAAAGATTTAATACAGTTTGAGCTGTATGGTGAATGACTCATGAATCACTATTAGAAAGACTAAATAATTTTTTGACACTCTTGTAAGTCTCTAAAAGAACTCTAAGTTCTAAATAAGCTGTTATATTGATGTTGAAAACGCTTGCGTGCTGCTTGGGCCCCTTATGACATGTGGTAATAAGGTTGCTGTTGCATTGCGGTCAGAGATAAAATAATAGACTGTGAAAGGACGGTACTATGCGGCTGATTATATTATAAGTTTGTGTGAGTTTCTCTGTTTGCAATACGGCTAAAAATAAGAACGGTTATTAATATAAAGATAAAGTTTAATTAATCATCGCACCGGATTTTCATGAACCGGTGATAGGTATCCTGCGGTAACTGCTAGAGCTGTACTAGTTTCCACTGCAGTAGTTGACGGTTGTCCTCCGGTTTGACCTCGGAATCTTCATCCTCGTCCTCATTGGATGATGACGACATTTCAGGAGTACTCGTTGCTGCTATCGATGATACTGTGTCGTCTAACTGCTGTGGTGTGGGGTCTGTCGACGGTAGCGCCGGCGCTGTCACGTTCTGGAATCTGTTTGGTAGTGCAGGCAGTACATTCGGCCGAGCGGGTGACATGTTTGTCTGTGCAGGCAATATGTTCAGCCGCCCGGGCAACATGTTGGACTGTGCAGGCAATACGTTCAGCACGGTGTTCAGCGGTGGCGGCGGGTAGGAGAGCACGCAGTACACGGTGAGCTGCACGGTGGCGTATCCCTGAAGCCATCCGGCGCGGCGCACGTGCAGGCCGCCGCGCTCGGCGCGCACGCCTGGCCGCGCGTCGTGGTCGCACGCCAACACCTCCTGCCCCACCGCCTGCCCGCTTACGCTCGCGCACTCTACCGGCAGCTGCAGCACGAATCACCATTGTAAAACTAGCTTCCCACGGCCTGTCCGTGGGCTTGAAGGCGACGCGTGAAAATCGTAGCTCGTGTGAAACCAGACGCCAGTTGCTTAATCGCCATTACTTAGACGAAATTTACGCATTCTGTACATTGAAATCAGGGCCCGTTCACACGAACCACAACCACAACACATCGCAGTGGCAAAATGTGGTCAAGCAGAAGTACCTACTCGTGAATAGTGTCGCTGCAACTTCTTGCAGTTGCGTTGTATTAGTAGTAGCGATGTGGTTACGTTGTGGCCAGTGCTTGCAGACATATCTTTGTGTTTGCGTTGTGGCTGCGCCGGCAGGCCTTGATGAGGTCGACATCGCCCAAAAGGTTGATTTTAAACTTTGGCCCGTGTCAATAAAGTATCCGTTTTCATATAAATTAGCGCACGTACACGTGTTGTTGTGGTTTGGCTGTGGTATGTGTGATCGGGCCTTTAGAAACATCGAGCAAAATTAATCGCTTACTGGGAATAGCCTATTTTTTTTTCTAAAGAAACCGTCGCATGGTAATGCAGAAGACTGGTGCTTTCCTACGAGAGTATCGCCGAATGGGACGGTGGACATTCAAAAACATGCTGACTTTGACCTTCGGTGTCTCCTTTTTAATCTGTTTCTAGGTGAGGAAAAATAATTGTAATGCGGGAAGAGTTATAATGTGACACTCGACATGGTGATAGATCTTTTTACTCCCGTTATAAACACTGCAAAAGGTGTAGGTTGAATTACATACTTGTACATCAGAGACAGTTATTAACGGCAGGCTTACCTAGGTACCTAAATTGACCCCAAATTCGAAATAGCCATTTCATTTAGAAGACCAGGTTTAGTGTAACCGAGTGTGTTGTTACTCACGGGAACGGCTACCATCCAGTCAGCCACGCCAGGAGTCAGGTACGTCACGGGTAGCTGGTACGGCAGCCCTGTCAGGTAACCTATTCAAGCAGAGACAATCATTGTTGATGATGTGACGGTTGACGACTGACAAGGCACAATACAGTCCCTATCTGATTATCTTAAAGGCTCGTGCAGACTAGCGCGACGCGACGGTCGCGTCGCGACACTCGTAGAACAATTTCTATGAAAACTTCATGGAAATTGTTCTACAAGTGTCGCGTCGCGCTGTCGCTTCGCGCCTGTTTGAAGAAGCCTTAACGCAAACTCTGCAGCACTGCTATGAAGCTATAGGGACTAACCTTCTACAGTTTGTTTTGGATACCATATTAGGATGTAGGTAGTTTCAGTGTTTGAGTCGAATAAAATGATTAATATAGTTTAGTATTTTATTCCCAGAGCTGTTTGTATTGTGTAGCAACTATGGGTTCGAAAGCATGCCTAATAAATTGTGGTACCTCCCCGTAAGGCCGTTTGTTCACTGCCACCGTCAACGGTACGTCAACGAGAACGGGGTGACGGTGCTGAAGAAGCGATACCTACATGTTAATGTATGTGGCTATACTAATATTGCGGCACGTCTACCGCACGCCGTCACCGGGACGAATATTGAGGACAATATCGTTTCTCTTTTTCGTTGACGTACTGTTGACGATGGCAGGTGAACAAACGGTGTAGACTTGTGAACGGTGACGCAAATGACGTTGGTGAGTTTGTGCGAGACACGATGGTCATTATGTGGTATTTTGTATGGCAGTCTGAGCACTTCATCCGAATTCCATCGGTCCACTTTTTATTCGCACCGGCATTTCTCAGATTCGAATCAGACGCAGCACACAAACGCTACAGCAATAAATATTTATCACTGTCTGTTCCAAATATTATAAAAAATTAACAAAAATTATAATAATCACTGTTGCTTCGTAGCCTGCAGTGTCATCAATACATCAATCAATACATATAATAGAAATGTAACAGATGGCTGTCTGTACATGGAAGATGAGAAAAAATATTATTCGGACCTTTATCAACGCAAATAGCACCCAAAACAATGATAGAATTTTTGTCTGTTTCTCTATTTATTTGTTTGTCTGTGCATTTGTGCACGCTTATCTCAGAAACGGCTTATCCGATTTAGATTTGGTTTTCACTAATATATTTTGGTAAGCTTCACTTAACATTTAATGTTTGTTTCATGTCAGTCGGTTTATAAATAAAAATAAAAATCCTATTAGAACTATTTTCGACTCCTACGCGGACGAAGTCGCAGGTATTTTGTTAGTCAGCTTTTTAAACGCTATAAGCCTTCGAAGTACCAAGTTGTCATAACTCGGTAGGAGCATGCCTAACATAGTTGTGTCAGCTAGAAAGCGCTTACATTTTACCATAATAATTATATGATAAAACAAAAATAATAACGTAAAAAACCAATGAAAAATCCTATTAGAACTCTTTCCGACTTCTACGCGGACGAAGTCACGGTCATTTTGTTAGTTAGCTTAAACGTTATAAGCCTTCGAAGTACCAGGTTGTCATAACTCGGTAAGAACACGCCTAATATAGGTAGCTGTGTCAGCTAGAAACGCTTTATGCAGTCGAAGTACTAGGTTGTCATAACTCGGTAGGAGCACACCTAGCATACTAGGTAGCTGTGTCAGCTAGAAAACGCTGTATACCTTCGAAGTACCAGGTTGTCATAACTCGGTAAGAGGACACCTGACATAAGTATGTTAGTAATTAGAAGACGCTTTAGTCCTATGAAATATTAGGTTGTCATTGGTAGGAGATCACGTACAATGACTCAAGATGTTTTGCTGAGGAAAAGACATTATTGATTGATTCTGAGGCGGTACGAAGTTCGCCGGGTCAGCTAGAATACATATAAAGTGTGAGTCTCACCAGAATTCGCGTACGTGCAGGCGCTCTGCGACCGCACCAGCGCCGTCAGCGCCAGCAGCGCGCCGCATGCTAGCAACACCGCTCCCATGCCACGCATCATCGTGCAGTGGCATGCTGCCCCACTTGCTGTATATTGTGCGCTCCACTCACTTCATTACATTGCTTGTTTTACAAATTAATCCTTATGTTATTTGATTCAATTAGCTCTGCTGTAACGAGAGCGCGTAACAAACTTTGCTACCTAACAAGTTTAGAACGAATAACCTTGTCATTAATTACTATCGCAACCTCTTGTGCACTGACAAATCAAAAGAAACTATTTCAATTTTGTATTTTAACCTTTTAACCGCTTACGTCGTATTAATCCGACAAATATTTTCGGGTCCATTTCGCCAGGGTCGTATATTTATGACCAAAATACCACAGCTCGTTTCATCTGTTGTAAGAAGTTAAGTATTGCACATCTCTCTTTGTTTTAGGTATTCATTTTTCGATTCACTGCTGGGCGCTGGGGGCACGACGACTGATATGAAGCCGGGCAGTTAAAAGGTTAAATAACTATTAGCTTTAACACAAAATATACCTGCTTGCTTTGGAGTATTGAAATGCAATTACAGCAACACGACCCGCTATGAAGGAGCATTTGGAGAGATAGCATGGCGCCCTTACCTCCAGCTGGCGCAGCACCCAGAATGGTCTCCGGATCTGGGCTCTTTGGAAAGTAAACTGTAACATATAGACCCCTTTGCAGTGTTTTTTTTTTTTTCAAAACTTTTACAAATGAAGTAACATTAGAGCTCTAAGGCTAAGGTCAAGTCAAATATTATATTTATGTGATGACGTGGGTTACTTTTCTATACTTGAAATTTAAATCAGCTGCATCAGTGATCAGAAACAAGTTTTATTAGGTTCCATCCTGCTGAACTGAATACAACTTGACAAGTTTTTAAAGACAAATATTTGTACTTGTTGAAAGTTTGACCACTGGTCTAGTAGAATTCGTAGCATCTCCATACAACTTACCAGTTGACACCCATCGACATATGAGATAAAATCTTAACTCTTTTATTGGATACTTGGCCTATTTTACAAATTTTAACTAATTTGTGTCGTTCTTATTTATTTATTTATTTATTTATTTAACCATTTATGTACACACATATATAAACAGACAAGAAGATTAGAACAGAAAAATAGGTACAGAGGTGATGCTTATTTCTAAAGAAATCTCTTCCGGCATACCTGCGATAGGAGAGAAGATAAAGAGATGTAGACAGCGTGTGAAAGGGTAAAAGAGAAAATAAACTACATTAATTTATGATCAAAAACAATAAAACACTAAAAAAAATTAACAACTAATATGGGAATATACTTACATACATAATTACAAACATACATACATATTTCTAAAATAAATAGCACTAAAATATTAATAATAATAATGTAAATAAAATAATATATACACAACTATGACGATGTGGACAGACAGTGTTGTTTCACTCTTCTTTTAAAAACTGCAACAGTTTGGCAGTCCCTAATGTCGGGCGGAAGTGCATTACTGCTTACTTTTGTTTTGTTGGGGATAGTTTTACTTTAGTAATCTGTAACCGAATAATTGATTTGACTCTTGTGTGGAATACTAACGTATCGATGGAATCCTTGCACAATATTGTAACAGTGTGATCAACTATATAATATTGTTTGCACTTGGTTCGATCGTCAACATTCTGATGACAGCAGGAAGGCCAACCCTGACGTGGGTCACGGGACACACTGGGTTCAGCAATCGGCGTTGTTGGTCGCTTCGATGTCACCGGTTTCGGAAACTCTGATATTGGCGGTGGCGGTTACTTTTAGGTAGGCAGAGGAGCACACTCTAACGTAGGTATTGTTGGACGCTCTGACGTCGGTGGGTTTGTACGCGCAGTCGTCAGCGGTGCTGGAGGCGCTGACGTCGGCGGTGTTGGGGACACTGACAGTGGCGGTGACGGGGATACAAACGGTCGTGACGCGCCGCGGTAGTGATGCGGTGCGAGGTGGCGCAGCGTGGCCTGCAGGCGCTCGATGTCCTGCCGCCGCAGCGCCGCCAGCTCCAGCTCCTGCTCACCAACACACCACACGCACACTTATTTTTTTTATATATTTTAGATATATACCTGCAGTAAATAAGTATAAATATATTGGCAGTGTAGTGGAAAGATGAAATATTTTGCCTGTAGATGAATAATCAGCCTATAACGTTCTCATTGCTGGGACACAGGCCCAGTGCACATTGGTAGATGTCACATGTCTTTAAAATTTTGTTTATAGGACATATCGGTTTTCTCACAATGTTTTCCTTCATCGTTTTGAGAACAGTGGTGATGAAATAATTTACACAAAGTTAAGCGCTTGTCTGGGTTCGGACTTATGACCTACTAACTCGGAATTCACGGCTGTTACCTGGCCACCACTCTTTTTTTTTGTTCTGGGGTGGAAAATCCTCATGGATGGCCTCCACCCTGGGGCGGGTGGAGGGGTTTGTCAGACTCTTACTGACTTAAAACCACTCCGGTGTTCCCTTCGCATACTTGTACCGGGGTTCATGGGTACTTGTGTGCCTTAAATGATTCTTGGCTGGAGCCGGCTCGCCTCTGCGGGCCACCTCAGGCTGGTGGGGGAATGACGTCTAAGACTCCCCCTGCAACGTCTGCAAGGGGCGTGCGTGGAACACAATGCGCTGCCACCGAGGGTCCTGCTGGATCGGGGGCGGCGGACATTTCCGAGTCTGCCGTCCCTCAGGACCTGTTCAGGGAGGCTGGAAGAGGGCGTTGTCCACCCTCCGCCGATGCCCGTTGCACTTTCGCTGGATCAGGAGAGTGGTCTCGATCTCCCTCTCCCTTTCGGCAGCCCCCTTCTGCGAAATGACGCATTTCATAGTAGGAGATCACTGCATCCCACAACTCGGCGCTTCCGACAATTGAACAAGTGATGGCCGACAGCGACAGGTCGACTCTGACTTTTGATACGATGGGACGGCGTGGCTCCTCCCATGCGGTACACTCTGCCAGTATATGCCGCGCCGTGTCCTCGCGAATTGACTCCCAGTGAACGCAGTGATGGCACCATGCGTCCAGCTCTCTGTCTATGCGACACAGGTACTTCCCGAAGCAGCCATGCCCCTTGAGCACTGGCGTCGCCTGAAATTTCAGGGAGCCGTGACTCATCTCGAGCTATTCGTTGAGCACTGGTTGGATCGCTTCGACATTAGCACGGCCGAAGGCGGTAGCGCGCAGAAGCCTGTCCCGCCATTCGGCTGGCAGGACCTCGCTGCATCGGTTCACCACTACGCGTTTGCGCCTCCTCGCGCCATTGGTACAGTAAAGTAAGGCCCCTCGCTTCTAGGTTCCAAGGGGATCCAAACCAGGCCACCACTGCTCCATCTGGTTAACAGCCAGCATAACCTACCAAAATACTTGTTTGACGGTACACCATACATTATCATAATCGTCATATCGCCTAAGACTGATGACTTAGTTAGGAACTGGTTAATCAGACAACTTTTCTGAGCTTCATTAAATCTGGGAAATCTGAAAGTGAAAATGTCGGATTAATGCATTGACAAACGTTAGTAGACATGCCCCAAAGATTTTCGGTAGTTTTCAAAAAATATTTTGGGGTGAGATAAAAAAAATTATTCCCCCCATTGTTGGTAATTATAAATTATAAATGGTTTTCCCCATTTCCCAAATGGGGAAACCATTTATAAGTTCGGGGACAGATAATACGAAAATTCTTGGAATATTAAGATTAGAAGCTTGATAAACAGAGTGGAAAGTTTGAGCGGGCCTTGAAGAAGAAGTACTGATCCTGACCTACATAATATTATGCTAGTAATTTTTACACAAAGGAAACACTCGATCTTTTTTAATACCTAGTATTTTATTAAAACTATACTAACAGAGGTAGTCGTTGTCTTAACTTTACTGAAGCGGCTACGTTTTATCACGCGTTCCTAATGATGAGGTTTGTCACTATCATAAGTCACTACGTTGTTTTTTAGAATCACAGGATTTACTACCACACATTACCTTATCGCCCTGTTTGTTCGCTTGTCTGTTCACTTCAAATATAACAATAAGTCCTCCCAAGCCAAACACTGCTATTTCACCTGCACAAACACGCAACGTGAGAGTGCTATGTGCTGTGCGTTCGAAACAATATCATCAACATACATTACTTTACTAGGACTAAACTATGCTTTGAATAAGTTAATATAATACGTATTACTCAGTACCTAATTTGTTTTATATTATGTTAACACACCATGATTTGTGTCTACATCAAGGTTGTCGATTGACTGGTAGGTGGTAGAGAATGGCTAGCTGACGATGTGCACCATTTACTGCTTGCATCATATATTTATAAAGCATTCAATAAATAATTACTTTATTTAACTTCGCAATAGGTACAATCCTTTAATAGTGAGCACTGTCCAAAAAAAGGAAGTGAAAGGAGACCCAAAAAGTAAAAGTCGCTCTTAATTATATTCGTAAAATGTGATCACTGGACGAGACTACGTATGGGAGGGACAAAGTAAAAAGAAGCAGTAGTTTTTTAACCGAATATGTCGACGCCGGAGTCGAGTGCGGTCTGCTCGGGAAGCGGCGGCAGCGCGCGCGGCTGGCGCAACGCCAGCATCCACAAGCGCAGACGCAGCTGCAGCACGTGATGTGTGTGCGCTGCGCCCGTGCACACCCAGCTCCGCAACACAGGGTGTGCCACGGCAAACAATGGGGGAATAATGACTTTTGCTTATTTCATGTTAATATGAGATCTCTAAAGAAACACTTTAACGAGTTATTAGCTATTTTAAATAATAGTCTGGAATATATTGATGTAATAGTTTACGGAACCTTATATAAATTTTGAATGTCTGGGTTTCTATATTATTAATGGGTACACGATAAATAGTTTCATCCGCACCGGGCGAACCGGGGGAGGGGTATTAGTGTATGCGTGTGAGGGGCTCGCGGCTCAGGTGATCGAGTCACCGATACCTACGATGCGCACCGCGGAGCGTGTTTCCATTTCGTTCAAGTGCGTCAACGAGCAAATTTATTTAATTTCCATTTATAGGCCGCCTAAGATAAATAAGCAAGATAAAATAGTCCAATTTATTGACGAATTTCGTAATTTTCTTAATAACATACCAGATACCAGATACCAGATACCAGATTTGATTTGATTTGATTTGATTTGATTTGATAACAGTAAAGTGATTTTATGCGGCGATATAAACATTAACTTACTTAAACAGCAGGATAGACAGGTAAATTTGTATGAAGATCTATTAGCTGAATATGGGTTTACAAAATGTATAGATCGAGTCACTCGTAGCGAAATTGTCATGGGCAGTTTAGTAGAATCATGTTTGGATCACATTTTTATTCGAGCGCCTCTTGCACATATGCAATCAGCTATATTACGAACTAAAAGATCCGATCACTACCCTGTATTGGTAGCAGTAGAATGGAACCGCGCTCGTGTTGATAGCCAGAACACCACTATACCTACGCGTACGACTGCGCAAGCGTCATACTCGCGCGCGCACACTGAGCTTACGAGACGGCGTGTCCTTGATAACCGCGCGGTGCGGGAGAAATTATCGTGCATAGATTTTGATAAACTCCTGCTGATTCAATGTCCAGTTGAATTAAACAACAAATTTACTTCTTCTACTTCAACATGTTCTCTATAGCACTTTACGAACACTGTATATACAATATATTCCTTCTAATGCAAACTCTTCCTCATCCTCTTCTTCTAATAACATCATTCTCCTGTTCCTTGACTGTCCAGCTGCCTAATTAGTACTCACAGTCTCTTTCTGTTCAGAATGTTTACACACTGCTGCAAAATGATTGTACCTGGTACACGAGGGTACCAATCACTTTCCGATTTTTTTTTGTTCGAATTTCATTTAACTATTGACCGACGTCTTTTTGATATATGCGTTGTTTGACATATTTTTAGATAATCGAAGTATCATGTGTCATATAAATTTTACCGAACTATGTTTTGCCGATTTACAAAATAACTTTTTAATATTGGCCGAAGCCTCTTTTGAACTTTTTACATTTGCCAAATGATTTATTTGGCATTTTTTCACCACACCGAAACAACATTTTACAAAATATTATTTAGTCAAATATATAGCCGGTTACTTGGTAGCATTTTCAATATTAAATTAAAATAGTGTCATAAAAAGTCAATATGGTGTGCTACAAAATTTAATAAGAAACGATTCGCTGCAAAACCGACTTCACGCAGTCTTGTCTGCCCTACCCCTAGAGTCTAATTTAAGCCCGCGTAGGCGCGGAGTGGTGGGGCGGCCCGCGAACTGAGGAGCAGGTGGTTTGAAGGCATGCCGCCGCGGCTGATGCTGGCTGGCGAAGCCGGCCAGCAATCCAAAGCCGTGGTGGTGAGCGTTTATAACCATCAACGAAGATAAGCTCGCATGGGGCCGCCCAAACCCCGCAGCGCCGGAGCCGTGACAGAAACAATGCTTGCTGCATGTTACATGACTGCATGCATGCTGCACGCCCGCTTGCACGCTGCATGCAGCAAAAAGTAACAGCAAACATTTGAGATGAAACAGTGTGCACAAACTTTCTAGGTGTTCGGTGAAATGAAAATATGTTAATTAAAACAGTGGTCTAATGAATGTTCGGAAACATAATACTTCAAACAAATGTTATTTCGGCTAAGTGTAACTTTGGTAAAACGTTTTTCGACCAAGTGAAACGTCGGAGTAACGAAAAAAATCAAATTGATAATAGGTCAACTGATGCAGTGGCAGACGTGATTTTGATGAAGTAAAATAAAACGAAACGAAAATAGTTGAAAAGTTTTAGGTGTAATGAAATTCGGTCAAATATTTTTCGAACTTATGATAGGTAACCGGTACATGATGCACACCTTTTTCCATAGGCAGGGCAGTTTCCTCTTACACTTGCCCACACCAAGAATACTTGTGATGAAGTTGTTCTGTCTTACCTAGTTGGTTAACCGAATCAGCTTTTTTAATGGCATGCACTTCTTCACTCTTTTCTAAGGACTTTATTTGCTGTTTACTGGCTTCATAGGCTTATCGGCATATTCTTTCTGCCTCATCCATTGAAATCTCTTCCTCTCTTAAGAGGTTTTCTTTCAGAACCTTATTTTTTACTCCTATTATGATCACCATTGTAACCAACCTATCTTCAAGAGTGGTAAAGTCACAAAGCTTACTCAGGGTTTTTATTCTAGTTATGAAATGATCTATAGATTCACCCCACTCTTCTTGCTTTAATTGAAGAAACTCTTAAGTATTTATCAACGTTCTTTTCCTCGGTTGGGAGTATAGCTGAAATTGGTCGAGAAGAGATAGGTACAAGTTTCGTCGGCTTTACCTTGAAGGTGTTGAAAACCTCCACAGCTTCTTTGCCGGCTGCATTTAGAAATATAGCAATTTTCCTCGCCTCGTCCGCCGTTGTTAAACCTGCTGCATCCAGATAGATTTCTAATAACTGTCTATACTTCTTGAAATTGGCTTGTTCCCCTGATAGTATCAAATTTTTTGGGGGTTTGATTCCCTCCATTGTTATTGTCACTTTATTTTCTTCGTCTGGCATCTGGTATTTATGTATTTATCTTGCACTAAGCTACCCTTCCTACAATGACCTTCTTTATAATTTTCTAAACAATACATACGCTTTTTTCACCTGACACCATGTTTAAAGAGGATTTACATAATAAATAAAACAAGCAAGTATCGTCCATGTTAAATCAATGTAATGACGTCTCTTTCTTGGTGTTGCCCTCTTTCTAGCCCTCTGCTGCCCTAATTCTTAGTCTGCCTACCACAGGCCCAGGATGGGTAGCTTCATCAGTTCTGTAATTTTAAGCGATAAGTAATTACGTAAGTTGTTTCGTTTCTTGAAGCTTCTAATATAATTGAGTTTCATTTTCTTCTTTTAGTTTTGACTTCATCACATAGAGCGCTACAAGGTTATTTTGGCACCAGTCCAAAATTGGAACTAATCTCTCGGATTTGGTATACATTTCGAAGTTTATTTATAAACGCTGCGAGAGATGCAAACGTCAACAATGTATAGTTAAACAGCCGCTAATCAGTACTTAGCTTTAAGCAACGTTCATAAATAAAAAGGGTACAAAACCAACTTGTCTCGAGCGCCAAAAGAAGTTTGTATTCGACATATAAGGTGTATCTTTTAAATGACGTGTTGCCTTCTTTTACCTTTTGCGTAGCCATGTTTGGCATGGTGTTTGAAAAAAAAAAAATGTCAATCATAAACAACTTTGACGTTGAGTAATTCTTAGTATTTTTTATTTTATGTAGTTTCGTTTTAATAAAGAGTTTTACATTTTGAAGTGAAATTTATCATTCACTGTTTTGTAACAACCAACATGGACTTGAATTACGTTTACACGGTAAAGCGATGCGAGATGGGCAAGCAGCCGATGTACAGCGTGCTGGCACCGCAGCTGGTCGACACCATCGCGCCCAACCTCTTGGAGGCCAGCAAGTACATCCTGCGCAACCCCGTGCACCAGCCCACGCAGAACACGGCCTGCTTCTCGCAAAACGATGTCAACACCGAACGGTACGTGACACCCGCTCGCCGCTCGCTACCACATGCCGCACGCGCTGCACGCGCGGCACGCATATCACGCACCTCAACTGGCGTTTTAATTGCAGAGTGGAGTACACCGACTCCGGCGCAAACCATACAGAAGGCGGTTGGCCAAAGGACGTTAACATCAATGACCCTGAAGCCACGCAGCGATACCGCCGGAGAGTTGAAAAGGATGATGCTTACATTAACTGCGTGATGAAGCATGCTGAGGTGAGCATGCTCCTCGATATCGTTTTACAACGAAACCAACTGTGGAAGCATGTAATAACTTGGTACAGTCGAGGAATTAGAGACACTCGATTATTTGCATAATGGGTTTTTAATGTTTCCACTGCTCGGACACAGACTTGTCACCATTACTCGAAGTTTTGGTCCAACTGACGGCATGCCGATTCTTACAAGATATTTTTCTCCATTGTTTTGCGTGCATGCCAGCCTACTGGATAGTCCGAGGTTAATTGACTTTTAACTTATCATGGAACTCCACTGTGTAGGGTCAATTTGATGCACTTAAGTTATATTTTTATATGCACGTATTTCTGTGACAAAATATAGTGCTTAATAAAACACAAACAAAAATTTGCTATGACTTCATTTCGTGATTGACCTACTTATTGTTACCCGAATGCGCCACAAGGAGGGTTATCTTCTTTTCAAGTGTGCATACGTATGTATGTATGTATATTTCTTTGGCACGCTCTGTAGCCTAAACGGCTTGATGGATTTTAGCTTGAGAGGCGGCGTTAGATTCATCTCAACTTTGAGAATGACACTGGGTATATCAAAATTATGAAAATTTAAATTGCCGATTTTTTGCGCCATTACAAATGTCGTCATTTTTTTTGCAAAGATGCTATATAAAAAATAATAAAATTATATGAGGTCAGTAAGAAATAAATTTTGAAAATCAAACAACCCGACTGCGTAAAAAGTGAACTTAAACAAGATGGAAACAAGAAATATAAAATAGTATTCAGTTTAATAGAATAAAAGTTTTTTAAATGTTTAATTATTTTAATTTTTTTATGTTTTAGGACTTGGAGCACTATGTTTTTCAAAATAATGCCATCGACATGTACCAAACGTATTACTCAGAGCTGGATCAACTGCCGAAACAAGAGCACAGGGAGTGCCGCACTGTGAACGTGTACCGCGACATCCCGGCGAACAACGGACGGCCCATTGGCTCCATCTGTTGGAAGCCGGACGGAGGCCAGCACTTCGCGGTTTCCTACCTCCTGGTGGATTTCTACAGGGAAACTGAGTCTTCAGTCGAGGCATTCATATGGGACGTAGAGAACTCGAACAGCCCCTTGACGAAGTTGGTGCCGCCGTGCCCCATGCTGGACTTGCAATACAACCCCAAGGAGCAGAGCGTGCTGGCGGGCGCGCTCATCAACGGACAGGTGGCGGCGTTTGACGTACGCACGCCGCTCGCACCCTCGCACCTGTGCCCCATGCACGTGGCGCACCGCGACGCCGTGCATAACGTGCTCTTCAGCAGCTCCAAGACCGGGATGGAGTTCTTCTCGGCTGGCACCGACGGCGTCATCAAGTGGTGGGACCTGCGCAACATCAGTGAGCCCATCGAGGAGCTCTGGCTCGACATGGTCAAGTCTAACGAGGAGCAGTCCATGTCCAGGGTGAAGGGGGTCAGTGTGCTCGAGTTCGAACCAACAATTCCCACGCGGTTCATGGTGGGCACCGAGGACGGAGCAGTCATGTGTGGCAATCGCAAAGGGAAGAGTATTGCGGATAAAATACCAACCAAAGTATGATTTCAGTATTTTAACTCCTAATGCAAAGTATTTGCACAATGAATCCTGTGACTGTTTTTTTCGCAGTATACTGGGTGGTCATTTGTGATGTGTATGAAGGGCACCTACCTTAAACTGTTAGAAGTCGTTGTAATTTCATTATTTAGGACACCACCAACACTTTGGAAAAATGGTACAGACAGCTAGGAATACGACGATTCTCACATTTAATTTTTATGTTGTCAATCGAAGCAATATCGTAAGTCAGTATCTTTAAAGGCGGAGTCTGATTTGCAACGTTTGTTTGTAATGTATCGAGAACATGCGCTAGCAATGATCGCATAACGTAAACGAATCTCGTTCTAGTGTTTCTCTCATTTCGTGCAAATCACATGTTCACCTGAAAATACACAAAAATCTTAAGCAACTGATTTTTTTTATTGAGGTGAGTTATAAAGGTATATCTGCCATCACATTTTGTATTTGTAACTGGCTATTTAAGTATTTAAAAAAATAGGCCCAAATATACACCAACACTGTCTACAACATGACTTTTTTTGATTGACTGATTTGACTGACCGATATAACAAAATAATCTGATGCTTCACCATGTAATAGTGTAATGAAATGTTTAAAGTACACATAAAGCTATAAAACGATTTAAATATAAAGTTATTTACGATTGTTACTTACGTTCACGGAGACAAAACATTTAAAAAAAACTAATTACCATTCATGCAGATTGAAATAGGGAAAACCGCTGGATCTACCAGCGGTTTACATACGAACGAGTGAAGTTCTTGTACGACACCCCGCGCTTGGTGCTCAAGGTGCTCCCCCGACTTCACCAACGAACGTTGAATAAGTCGAACCCCCGCAACTTATATTTTTGGAAATTTTATCAACATGAGATTTTAAGTTTAGTAAGTTTTTTTTTATTGCCATTCCCGCTTTTAAGGGAAAATTACTTATTGTGTTGAAGTATTTTTTATGCCAACATAATCATAATCGAGTTCAAGTAGTTTTAAAATATTAAATACCTTGGTATTGTAGTTAATAAGGGAGTAAATCTAAATAAAGTGTAAAATGTCATAACCGTTCCTGTCATTACCATAATTTACCAGCCACTATTATAGAAATGGTAATGATCATACAATTATGGTAAAGATGTTACACTTATGGAAATCATCTTAAAATTATGGCAATGATTATAAAAATATGGTAATAAATATCAGTAATTATGAGGTAATTTTGTAAATTTTCATTGTGTATCGATATAATTTCTTTACTCTTAGCTACATTTGTACTACTTAAAACAACGTTCTACATTCATGATGATTAATCATGTTACCTAAATTAACTTAGTTAGCAATGTTACCTAAAATAACTTAATTTCATTAATGTAGCGTTATTCGAGTAGGAAAATGGCTTTTTACTTTTTTTTATATAAAACCTCAATCTGAAACAATTGTCTTATTTATATCTTCATTACCAGATTTAATTTTTCGTTACCATTATAACAAATAATTAACAGATTACATTCATCATTACCATATCCAGCAAAATTTTTAGGTCTGTATCTGCGGCAGTTTTGCGTATAATGTAGTATATCATACATCAGGATATCTATTTATCATGTAGCTTTTCATAAAAATAAGGAAATAATATTAATATATTTTCTCGCAATTTCTTTGAAAATACACGAAATGTGAGAAACACCCTTTTGTCTCTTTTCCATAATAAAAATATACTTTACCACAGTAAATGTACACACAACCTCTACGTCCGCGATTCTGAATAAAAATGGAGCACGCTTGAGTCAAGTGTCCGAAGCGAGCGATCGCCGCATCTTGTCTATCGCTGTTTTGTAACCAAGCTCGCCTCGAATGATTACAAACAAACGTTAAAACAATAATTTGAGTTGACTTAATTCATATTATTTTTTGAATTACGATTCATTTAGTGCAGAACGTATAATGTATAAATCATTTTTTGCCACATTTCCAGTGAGTACTGATACCTACCACATTTAGTCAAGAACATTTTTTTAATTACGAAGCAGCTTCGATTGTCGTCGCGAAAATACGCTTGCTCGCACAATAATTGACATTGCCGGTTTGTCAAGCTTTCAGTAACGTGGTGCATCATGAGGCACAGGTGTCAGCGGTGGTCCTAGAATAATGAATATTTTTTGTTCAGTTCGACGCGCACGTGGGACCTGTGTGGACGCTGCAGCGCAACCCCAACTTCATGAAGAACTTTCTGACGGTGGGCGACTGGACGGCGCGCGTGTGGAGCGAAGACTGCCGCGAGTCAGCCATCTTGTGGACGGCTCCCGATCGGCACTGCATCACCGATGGCACCTGGAGCCCTACCCGGTACGGTACACGCATAGGGCTCGTACAGCGGTTCCCACACAATATAACAGGACTTTGTGCAGGTTCTCGCTGATGCTGCTGGCGAAGGCGAACGGAATGGTAACGGTGTGGGACCTATTGAAGTGTCAGCATGAGCCCGTGCTTACTGTGCAAGTGTGCGAGGAACCACTCGCCAAGGTGGCCGTGCACGAAGCTGTTAGTATGCTCTCACCCATTTATTACCTATGTTAAGGGGGCGTAGTAAGCCAGAAAAAAATCAAGTTACACCCGCGCCTCGTTGCCTGGCCCTCTCTTCATACACGATGAAAACAAAACACAATCCCTTCCCGCCAGCAGAAACTTTTCGCCCGGCATTTAAACCAAGAAAAAAAAATATATCACCCGCGCTACCCTTACTTGCCCCTCTTATGAAACTCGACGAAAACAAAACACAATCCCTCCACGTCCAAAAATAAAATTTAGTTTCCTCGTATCGTAGGGTATCTGAATCACCCCCATATATGTTCCGCGACTTTTCATAGTTTTCGAGTTATGAATTTTTTTTCTGAATTTTTGAGAATTATCGACCTGACCATAAAAAAAGTAGAAGCGAATTCTCGTAAAAGTAGCAGACTTTTACGAGAACTTACTAAAAAGGGTTTTATTTTTAATATTTACAAAAGGTTTTGAAAGTGGCCACCTCCACATTCATCTGTCGGGGTATGTTTCATTTAAGTAATTTCGGACCTGCGTGGTGTAATGACACGGGGTGCCGTCATTTTGTAACACTATGGTTCGAGACTTTTCGAGACTCACATCTTCCAGCAACAATGGAAGTTCTTTTTCCAAGAAGTTTTTGTAGGTTTCTCCATCAAGTCTAGACGGTAAATCAAATGGACCAATTAGTTCACCATTGAGGATACCAAACCACAAGTTAACGCTGAAACGATGTTGAAACGTTGAAACTCTCACTTCAAGTGGATTTTCAATCGCCCACGTGTGGTAATTATGAATATTAAATATTCCGGATCGCTCGAATCGTGACTCATCTGACCATACAACTTTATTGAAAAATCTAAGGTCCTCTTGCTCTTTTCGTAACACGGTTTGGCAAAAATCAACGCGCAATTTGTGGTCTGTAGGCAATAAAGCTTGAACTCGTCAGATGTGGAACGCGTCGTATCCTTCATCGTGAAGTATGGCTCGGATAGAAGTCCTTAGGATCTTCAGAGCACGAGCCATACTTCTCGTACTCGTAGACGGATTTTGCTGAACTTCATCCCGCACCATTTCTCTGCGATCCGGGTCAGCTCTAGGGATTCCTTCATGACTGCCGCGTCGACCAGGAATGCGGCCTGCCATTAAAGTGTTGTGCGGGATAATAAAAACACGATGGTTGAGATGTCGCTCAGGTTGCGACCCACCACGATGTTGAAGTTGTTAGCGTTACAATCGCGCTGCTTCATGGCCGTTTCCTCGTGCGACTCCATAAAAATAATGCATTTCTGCATATTCACTTAACGTGTAACTCATCTCTTACACTTCTGAGTAAACAAAGTCTAAATCAAAATGCAAAACACAGTCCAATAAACGAGCAAAGTAGTCAAACAAGTAGGCAGCAAGGTCTGTGGGCAAAGCGAGTGTGCTAAGTAATAAACGAAATGGCGACACGCGTATAGCAGTAAACACAAAGTGAGCACGACTGAGGTAACTTGTTTTACGTTGGTTTCGGTTGCGCGCTGCCCTTCTCACCATCGAGAGTGAGAGAGATAGCAATAATTCGGTCTGTTATCCTCTCGGCACATTCTTATTGCAGGGAATTGAGTTGCGCCCTTGTTTACGACCCATGATCCACGAGAACGTATGATGATGATGCTTTTCCGCACTTAGACTCCCATTCAGCCCGTTGTACGTGGGGATTCCGGCTAACAGAGCCAGCCTAGCTCCGCCCAGAAGCACAGAAGCTTCCTGGGAGCTTCACAGGCTTCGCGGAGCGACCTCACTGTTCTGAGGATTTCTTCACGGTGAGAAGCCACGGCCTCGCATTCCAGGATGACGCGGGCGGCTGATTCCTCGGCGTCAAGGCAGCCCCTGCAAGGGCTGTCTGTGGCGCCTATGTTAAAAAGATGTTTGTTATGGGGCTACTGGCCCGTGATTGTGCCTATTATTATTCTAAGGTTATTTCTACTCAGGCTGAGTAGTTTTTAGGTTAATCGTGGGTGTACAATTGGTAAAGCCAATTTTGACTGTCTACAGTCTGTTGCCCGTAACCATCTGTTGCTTTGGAGTTCGGTCGACCTTTGGTGAATCCACGCACGAAATTGTGAGAAAGGCAGGGGAGAAGCGGGTACGGGCCTAGCACTTTCATATTAGAGCCTCTCTTCCCAAGTTCATCTGCGGCAACATTGCCTAAAGATCCACTATGCCCCTTGATCCACTGGAGGGTAATACAACTGGACGTCGATAAACTCTCCAGAGCCAGATGGCACTCAAAAATTAGTTTGTTGTTAGTTTGTCTGTTTTCTAAGGCTTTGAGCACAGATAGGCTGTCGCATAGGAATTTATCGCCGTAATTCCGGATGCCTAAGCGCTTTACTGCTGTTGCGGCTTGTGTTAAAACAACACATTCACATTGATTGATTGTTTAACATTCAACGCATACAGACGTGCTCATAAATGCACAATATCAGTAAATAAATTAACGCTTGCATAATCAGTGACCCAGTTTTATAGCGTGTTACATCAATATATATTTTAGTGATAATTTAAAATAATGGACTGACTGTATTAAAATCGTATTACTTGTATATGGAAGGCATCCCCTTTAATCGCAGCGTGATGATACGACGTAGCCACCTATCGACTCCGACGCCGGTACCAACACCGGCACAGACACCGCCCCAACAACCAAGACAGGACCAAGATGAGACAGTTGAAGTTGTGACCACTCCGGAGATTCAGAACTGGATGGGGTCCATTGAGCAGTGTCTGAATGAGGTTGTTGCTATTGCTTCTGAGGGAAAGCTATACGCTGATCAGAAGCTGAAAATAAGCAATCTCTGCCGGAAGTTGGACATGGTTTTGCAAATGGCGGTACAATACCAGTTCTTAAAACAGAAAGCAATCCAAACCCATACCTCCCTTAAAACCATGACCGAAACCCAAGACCTGATCGATGATGACAAGAGATGAACCGGACGATTCAAGAGTCCTGCACGAAGCGGGAAGTAACTTCTTCATCTTTTGCAGAAATGATCAAGAAGGGGTCCAACACCTTTGTTCGTCCTAATACTTTTAGCTCCGTGGCTATTTATCCCAGTGACAACTCAAAGACCAAAGACGAAACCAAGAACATGGTCCAAAAAATCATATGCCCTGGAGAAATGAAGCTGAAAGTTCGAGGCGTACGAAAAATTGAAAAAAGTGGACTAATAATAAGCACTGAGACAAAAGATGACCTAGATAGGCTCAAGCAAACAGTCGAACTCACTTCGTCAGGGCTCACCGTCGACGAACCTAAAAAGCGCAGACCTCGCATAATAGTAATAGGAGTTCCCACATCGATGGCTGAAAATGAGGTTTATAAATGTATTTATGAACAAAACTTGGCCGACAAACTGCCCACTATATCCCTAGATACATTTTTGACTTCAATAAAACTAAGCCACAAATCTGGCAGGAAAGATGCTGAGAACTGTAACTATGTCATAAAAGTTCTAGCCGTCGTACGCAAGGCCCTCATCACACAAGACCGGGTATTCATAAATTGGACGTCCTGCCCAGTACGAGAATTCACATTAGAAACGAGATGTTTTAAAAGCCAGCAGTACGGTCATGCAGTTAAAACATGCGAAGTTGCTGCTTAGACCTGTGGACATTGCGATGAAGAAGGACACATATTACAAGACTGTGCAAAAAAGCCGAGGAGCCTGAATGTGCTACATGTTTGCGCTTTAAAAAACAAGCCAACCACAAGACAGGAAACGCAGATTGTCCGGCCAAAAAAGTTGCCAAAAACAGGCACATCAACTCGATCGATTATGTAGACGCCTATGTGCGCCACATCTTTTGTTATATTTTAGACGTAATCTTTATTGTTATTTCTTTAGTTTAGTATGGATATCAACTTATTTACCAATATAGATAACTCATTTTTAACCGTATCGAAAACATGTGTCGTTGAGGAGTGTAGACAATATCTTTCCGATTATCAAAAATCATTTACTGACCCAAAACATTCGTAGTATTTTCTTTCATAGACTTACCTTTGATTGTGATAGTTGTACTAACTGAGTGTTGGCTAGCAAACCGCATAGATAACCTCCCAGTAATACCTGGTTATAACTTACTGCATACCACAATAAATCGCAATCAAAATGATGGTGTGGTAGTTTTTGCTAGAGACTGTTTAAAGGTCACAGTCGAGGAACCTACTCTACAAGACTAATAAAGAGTAATTGCTTCGTAATCAAAATTGGCGCAACTACAGCGATAATCGCTATGTATAGGTCCCCTTCCGCTAGAAACTTAGATTCTTTTAACAATTCCTTAAATCAGATTTTTCAAGCACTAAGCTCGTTTAAGAATGTAATACTAACAGGTGATTTAAACATAAACATTGGTGCCAAAAACTGCGATGCAGGGACCGAAAATTATCTTAATATTTGCTCATAGCATGGTTTTCTCCCCACTCACACTTTGCCTACTCATCAGAGCGGTTCCTGTCTCGATCATAATCGAGGGTTCACGGGCTATTTGTAGTAAGCGACAACCTGGCCGATATTGAGATATATATATATATTCGGAATCGCCAGATATTTCTGCGTTGACTGAATCCGGTTTCATGGTGATCTGAGCACTTTTTTGTCGCTAGAAACATCAGTAAATTTAGGTCTAGTTTGAATCTGATTTGATATAAGCGACATCCATTTTGTACAATCTGACTAAAGATGGACTTCATACAGACAAAATATTTTGTGATTTAGACTTATGCTGTTTGTCCTATTTCGTAACATAGGTAGTTTGAATCGTTTTGCCTACATCTGAAATCCATATTTAATGTCGCCTAAAACATTTAGCCTGCACCTGAAATTCATATATTCGGTCACTTAAAACATTTAGCCTGCTCCTCAAATTTATACCTTGTTGTAGTTTAAAACGTTTATCCTGCTAAATGCTAATTTTAATACGAAGGGCGTTAAAACATTTTGATCTTCAATCCAAATTCTTTTTACTCGGTGATCGAACTCTTTTTCTTGAACCAACTTAATAAATATCTGTCGCATCAAACATAACAAAACTGTATGTGGTGGAAGTTAAAGTTTAATTTTATTTAACACTTAATTTAACACACTTTCCCGTGTAATAAAAAGATATTTGAACAATACGTATTAATAAAAATGTATTGCTACGAGAAACGATCACAAAATAAAATAAAAAATTATAAATTATACTCATTTTAAATGACCATACCAATACCATTAATAAATGATCATACCATACCGATACCAATTAAAATGCCTACCCAAAACAAGGCGAAGCTCAGGCGGTGGGGGAGTCTTAATGTCCATTTCTATTCAAAGAAAACACTTTTTATCGATTTTCTCCTGAAATATGAGTCCAATTAGAAAAAGTCTTAGATCAATATTTGTAGGTATTTGATAAAGAAATACGACAGCATTTTTTTTATTTTTTTAAATCCATTTTGATATCACAAGCTGTCTATGTCCAACCTCTTCTATGGGGACGATCCACTGTGCGTGGCCGGCAACGACATGCGCATGTATGCGGCCTACAGGCTGCCAGGCGACCTGATTGTGGCCGCCGACATACACGCCCTACTCGCCACTCCATTACCAACCATCATTGCTGGTGTTCTAAACTGCAAGCATCCAGCGTGGAACTGCTGCAGCACAAACACTGCAGGCAGACGGCTCTTCACGGACACAGAGACCCGCGGGTACGACGTGTCCGGGCCAGAGGCACCCACGCATTACCCAGCCAGCCATACACACGCAGATATCCGATGTCTTGGACATCTGTGTCCACAGTGGCCTCACCTGCCAGATCGCGCAGGACGTACCTACTGGACAACGAGCTGCGGTCTGACCATCAGCCCGTGCTCGTCCGTTTATCGGAGCACCCGAGTTGCCCATCCATCGCCACGTCACCACATGGACTGGACCACCTTCAGGGATAAGATGGAAACCACCACACTGACTCGGCCTATCACCAGCGTCACAGAAGTGAACGAGCTAGCTGAAGGGCTCACCACGTGCATGCAGGACGCCTTGCAGGCCGCGACATGTGCCTCAACCGCGCCTCAGGGTCGCTACCAACCGCTTCCCGCTCACATCGCTAACATGATCGCTGACAAAAGGCGGCCACGCAAGTGGTGGCAGCAGACTAGACGCCCCACAGTCAAAACCCAGCTCAACCGGATCACGAACAATGTGAAGGCCGAAAAACAGGCGCACTCCACCGAGGGCTGGGAGAGACAATTAGACTCCACGGACAACGACTGGACGTCGGTACACAGGATATACCGACGTCTAAAGAATACCCTAGCCCCGGTGCGCACGCTGCTAAACAGTGACGGGGCGCTTCGTTACACGGCGGCCGACCGGACAGAAATATTTGCCAACCACCTGGAGCGTCAATTCACTCCAAACCCGACCGTCGCTCACGAACATGTTGCAGCAGTCGAGCAACACCTTGGAGAGTACTTCAAGACGCCGTTAGCTCACGATGAAAATCCCATCTTCTCCCCGGGCCAAGTACGGGGGGCAATACGAAGACTGAAAATTAAAAAAGCACCCGGTGCGGACGGAATAACAAACGCCGCATTCCGACACCTGCCACCGAAAACGGTGGTGCCACTGATTCGCCTTTATAACGGCATACTCCGCACCGGCGCGGCGCCCTCCCCTCCTGCTGGAAACTGGGGAAGGTCATCATGTTGCCCAAGCCAAGAACATCCTGAAACCGGAAAGCTACCGGCCGATCACGCTCCTGCCCACCACCTCCAAGGTGTTCGAAATGCTCCTGTTGCGGCACCTGACGCCACATATCACACCGCACCCGGAGCAGTGCGGGTTCCGGGCCGAGCTCAGCACGACTCTTCAGCTGTCAACGGTACTGCATCTCTCACGGCAGCTGTAAACAGGCGGCAATCGCTGCAGCAGTACCTATTCCTCGACATGGAAAAGGCTTTCGACTGGGTCTGGCACGCCGGCCTACTATACAAGCTCTCACTTACCACTGCGCCCCATCATCTATTAAGTTAAGATGTAAAATAAAACACTGTTCTAACTTATGTGAAAACTAGACTTTTAAAGATTTAATAGTTATGAAACTTATTGTTGGAACCAGCTCTGAGCTGAAATATTTTTCAAATAGTCTAATGTTGTTAGGTCATTACGTAATAAAAAACAACTTTTTATTTTATTTAGTTTTTCGTTTTATTTTATTATTTCAGTCCAACAGATTCAGCAAAATAATTTTGTTCTAACCACCAATCTTTATTATACATACAAATTTACTGTCATTTCAAACCATTAACTTTTAATGTAAAGATCTACTTAAATCATTTTGATCTGCAACTACTTTACGATACTTCAGCTGCCTACGCCTGATTCTATTTTATTATCACGATGGTTGTTAATATATTTAGCCTTACATTAAAACACAACACCGAGTGTTGCTTAAATCCTTTTTCCTGAACCTATAATTTACAGTTTATGGCGCTTGAATCATTTAGCCTGTTTCTAAATAAAAGTGATTTGAGGTAATTTTGTATGAAGCGACATTTATTTCAGCTAATAATATCTTTAAAAAAATGAAAACTAGACTAAACTGTGCGGTTTTTGTAAAAGAAAACAACATAGACCACATTTTTGTAAAAGTATTATTACTTTTTTATAATGTTTTTTTTTTCCAAAAAATTAAACTTTGAAATGCTCTCCTTTAAAGTTCCAAAAATGTCGCTTAATACAAATAGCCCGTGAACCCTCGATTATGATGATCAAAACCAGCTTATCATACATTACGCTTGTTACTAACTCAACAATTACTGACCATCACACTGTTCTACTTACCGTAATAAATTGACGGTAAGTAGAACAGCGTAAATTTACGCTGCCTAAGCAAAATCGTCCCCTGACCAAAAGCAAATTAAACAAAAATAAACTCGAATATGATTTATGCAACCTCGATTTTAGCTTAGTTTACAATACTGCTGACGCTAACTTGGATTTATCGTACTTAATAAAACATGTCCAACAAGCAATATTACGTAACACGACAGTTTTTACTGTGGATAAAAAAACTATAATATTAAACCTTGGATTACACCTGGACTAATTCGATGTATTAGACATAGAGATAAACTTCATCAGAGAACAAAGAAATACCCCGATAATCTAATAATACAAACCACCTATAAAAGATACAGGAATTACTGCAACAATTTGTGGAAACGGATTTGAGGAACTTAAAAAATAATTACGATAAAAACGAATTAACTAGAGCAGGTAACAATAGCAAGCAGCAACTTTGGAAACTTAAAAAAACGTCACCAATATGTCTAAACATCGTGAATCAAATTCGAGTTTACTGCTTCTAATGCCTCACCACTCCTTTCACCTAACAACGTTAATAACTTTTTTGTCAATGTTGGAAAAACTCTTGCAGAACAGATTCCGAAACATTATTGTGACCAGTCTTACCAAAAACCAACAAATAGCAGTAACCTGAAATCTTTTGCTATGCTCGACACCGACGAAGACGAAATAACCCGAATTATTTCTGGGCTAAAAGATGACTGTGCAGTTGGATGGGATAACATAAGCAATAAGATCCTTGCGCCCACGGGACATACCGTGTCCCGTACTAAAATACCGTTGAGCACCCGCGGGACAGACGCTGTCCCAGCGGCACAGATGCGAGAGTGACGCATTATTTCGCCTTGTCAAAAAGTCGACTATTTAGTTCTCTGTGGAAATGGTACTTTCTGATTCCATGCTTTATTAAGTATGGAATCAGAAAGTACCATTTCCACAGAGAACTAAGTAGTCGATTTTTATATTAAAACTGTTTAATAAAACGTACAGCATCCCTGGAATGTTCGAATAAAATCTTTTTTTCTGTGGGTTTTGCGTCAGTCTTGCGTCAGTTGTAAAAAATGTCAAGTGTTGTGGTTGTTTTGTGATGCGTGTAAATATTAATTTTATACTTTTGGTAAGTGGTTTTATTTATTTGTTACGTTAAGAATATACCCACCATGCATTTTAAACCTTAAAATATATGGGTCATCGCTTGTTTTTTTTCTGCTATAAATAATTATTTTGATATGATAAACATTCTCGCGCTCATATTACAACAAAAATACAAATTATTACGACCATTCATTCAAACGAAACTAACAGATGTTAAAAGACCCATTCATTAGCCATACAAAACACCCGACACTCCAAATAAGCCACTAATTACGTAAGCTACGGCCGGAGGACTCAAAAAAACCTAATTTATTATAAACTAATTTATTTTAATAAAAATTACAATTATTGGAAAATCAATTTGACTCGATCGATGGTGGATACGAAGTGCGCGGGTTCGGTCACGTAGATGGTGTCTTCGAACCTCGTGTTTTGTGTCAGCAGTTTCCCCTCGTAGTAACCGGGTCGATGATGCGCACACGTCGTGCCTCGTGCCTTTGTGTCAGCGCTTTCTTTAATAGTGATGCGCGTAACACCTCCCCCCTCAGATCGACGACTATTTCAGATTTTGAGATGAAATATCGTCGAGAGTTTAGATTGATCTTGGAATGCCGGCTGGTTCTGGCGGGTTTCAGATGTTTCAGGCTCGGCGTACGTGCCTTCGTCTGGAGTTGTCATCTGCTTCCTTCGACGGATGTGAACTCGGTATAGTAGTACTGCTCCCAGTGCAAATAAGGCAAGTAATGTACCATAAAATGAGATTGTCGTATGGTAAATAGTTGAGGTTAGTTCAATGTGGATTGGCTTCTGTGAGTCTATTCTATCTTGAATATCGTGCAGCTTCTATAAGTTAATAGCACTGATTTGAAAGGGTGGCATCGTTGATCCTTCGATGTCATCGTTGCTTATCTTCATGGGTCCTCTAATGTGGTCGTTAATATTGACGATGGTGAACTCGTCTGTTCGTAGCTTGCAATCTCGTATGTGGAATAGTGGCTAGGAAGCTTCCGACTAGGGTTATAGATTCCTCTTGTTCGCAGATTAACTGAACTTGTGTTGGTTTCGGGAACACGAGAGCGTAGCGGCGGTCATCTAGCTTTTCCATTGCGGCCTTCGTTAGGCTAAATCAGGCTGTGTTTGACTTCTAATGATATCGCAGATGCAGCCTGGATGGGTTCTCATTTGGTGGTTGAGTTTTTCTTCGCAGAGATACTCTGAAGCTACCTTCGGGTATTCTGCCTCTATGTACGCATGAATGTTTCTAGTGATTGCTAAGAATGGGTAAGACGGGATGATGGCTTGCTAATTTCTATTTGGTACGATGACTAACTTATACATCAGGAATTTTAGTGGAGACGTTATGGGAAATTTAAATGCAAAAACTATTTAACTTCCACGATAATAGGCTAATGGTTTAATAATGTCATAATATTCTCTAATTTCTAATTCTAGTAGTTGGTCTTTGTTATATAGCGCGCCTAGTTTCCGTATCATATTGCTTAATATTTCTGTACCTAACAGGGAATGATGAGTATTCAATTGACTGGAAAATGCTATCGTGTTCTCTAACCTACTTAATTTGCTTAATAAACTGTCTACGTTATTGCTAATTATTTGCAATATTTGCGAAAACTTTGCAAATTATGAGGTTGTGTTGTTTATACTTATCGGCGTCAAGTAAATTATGCAGACTGTCATTTAATTTCACTTGGCTTTCTACTAATTTCGTAATAATTTTTGTATGATCATTCGTAAAACCTTTGCTCAGGCTTATATGATGATTTTGCTCAATGGCCAATTGTTGCTGATTATCATTGGGGGCCTTAAGGGCGATAACATATTTGATGGCATCTGTACGATCCAAGTTTCCTGTAATACTCTTAATTACGGAGCCAAGACCATCTACTAAAAATCTCTTGAACCGATTGGGCTTTAGACTTTGTAGATGAGAGGAGGCTTTATCTAATTTCATGTTCAAACTATCTATTTGGAGCTCGTATAAAGTGCGAGTGTAATTGTCATGTCTATCTGTGGCTTTAATAAGTTGGATTCGGATTTCGTTAATGTTGTTGTCTATGTCTGTTTGTTCTATGTTCTGCAGGAATGTATGATAATGAGTAATGAGTTTCATGGGGCCTAGTTTGAAGGGCAATAGTCCAGGTCCATTCTCAAGTCGTTCTAGATTGATCTCCTGCGCCCGTGTTAGGCTAAGTGACAGCGTCAGGGGTATCCTACAACAATTTCACGGTTTTAGGGACGCGCTTTAGTCTAGATTTAGCTATAGGTCCCTTTTTCTTGGAGGTATAAATGTGGATAGGTAAATTAGCTAGGACGGTGTCCTGGGTGTATCTGGGTGCGAGTTTAGATCTACTAGCGGAGGGATTACTGATGAATATTTGTTGATCGGGTTCATAATCGACTTCATCCTCACGGGTTTTATTACGATTCTCCATAAGTGCTGTTCGATTAGCGAGAGACGTCTCATTGATTACTTCGTATACTTTTTGCATGCGTTCCCTATGTGTTTTAGTATATTGTTGTAGTAGGTGTCCGGTCAAATCTATATCAATCGGGTCTCGTGGAGAAGTATGTCATAATATAAGGACGTATGGTTTACATCGTGTGAAAGAATGGATCGAACTATTGTACGCTAAGATAGCATATGGCATCAGATGTATAACTGGCTCATCTTTGTGTTTTAGTTTCAAAATACGAAGATGTTCCAGTATAGTGGAGTGGAAGCGTTCAGTATTCCCATTAGCGTTAGGTGAGTATGCGAGTGTTTGGTGATGAATGATTTTATGCACCTTGCAGAACTCGGAGAACATCTGTTTGGTGAAATCGGTCCCTTGATCTGTAATAATAGTTAGAGGTAGGCCATGATGTGTGCTGAAAGTTAGTAAAGCTTGTATGATACTAAATGCAGTCCCATCTCGAAGGAGGTAAGCTTGACCATACTTTGAGAAGACGTCTATAAAAGTTACGTATTTTTCATTTTGTGCTGAAAAGCTATCCATATGTATTATTTCAAACGGCCTGGTGGCCGGTGGTGCTATATTAAACTTTTGCTTTATGGGGCTCCTATCGTATTTTGCTTGCCCACATATTGTGCAGTCATTTATTAATTTAGTTATGTTTTCTCGCAACTTAGGCCACTAATATTTAACAGATAAAGCTAGAAAGCACTCCTTAATGCCACGGTGGTTGGTCTTGCCTTCGTGGTAGTGACGAATAATTTCCTGCTGCCTCAGGTATTCTTTTACGTTTTCAAGTTCCTTTTTTGCCAATACCAATTTTATGGATGAACTTTTATAATGCTTTTGTAACAGAGGGATTATGTTGTACATTGCAAGGGGTGGATTTATTAACAGGGCAGTTTTGATCTTACGGTTGACGTATTTTTTAATGGCATTAATCATATCCTCTGCCAGGTTAGACTCAGATAGCTGGACGGATGTTCGAGCGTGGGTGTCAAATGACTTAGTCGCAGTAGTCCGTTTTTTAAAGTCACCTACAACGGTTAAGCATAACTGTCGGTGAAATTTATTAAGTGGTTCGTCGGTGATGGGTATATCAAGTATAGGATTTTCCTGAGAGGTATGTGCTGTCAGGGTGTTGGAGTTAGCTAGGGATAGTGGTCTGTCAGTTTCGTTTGCAATCATCGAACTAACCTGTTCGTTATAGACCTCGACACGAGAAAGGGCGTCGGCATTGGTGTTGTGTTGGCCTTTTTTATAGATGACGGAACATATTCGCTTAATTTCAATCGCCGCCTGGTTAATCGTGAATTAGGTTCCTTGAGGCTCATGACCCACTGTAATGGTTTGTGGTCCGTTACTATTTTGAACTTACGTCCAAAGATGTAAGGCCGAAAGTATTTTGTTGCCCATACAATGGCCAGGAATTCCTTTTCTATTGTACTGTAATTTACCTCACTTTCATTAAGCGTTCGTGACGCATACGCTACGGGTTTATCCGAGCCTATGGAACCTTGTGAAAGTATCGCACCGATTGCAAAATTGGAAGCGTCTGTGGTTAAGATTAATTCTTTGTCAAAGTCAGGGTATTTAAGGATAGAATCGTTGGTCAGTAGAGTCTTACACTTCTCGAAACAGATGATATAATCTGAGTCTAAAGTTACTTTTTCCATTTCTTTAAACATTGTGTCATGGGTTTGGTAATACGAGAAATGTCTGGAATGAATTTTCGGTAATAACCGACGAGTCCGAAAAACTGTTTAATTTCTTTAGGTGTTTTAGGTATGGGCAGTGACGGATTAAGACTACTTGATGCCCTAAGCAATCCACGCCTGTGGGCCCCCCTATCCGTATGTCAACTAGAATCGGTCTTTAAAACCTTTACCGCCTAAAAACATTAGTATTTTTTGTAAAATAAGATGATGAGATGTAACGTATCTTAGAAGTGGAGTAGGTGCGACAACAATAAAAATCAAAGCATAATTTATTTATTTAATTAAATGCGCCTTGCGGCTTTTCCGGGCATTGAATTCACGCAAGATAGTATTAACGTCTAACGTTTTCAACATATCGGACTCTATGTATAATATCGATAAATTATCGAGCCTTTCTTGTATCATCTTTGTCCTTTTTCCATTTTTTTATATTTTTTATTTTGAAAAAGAAAGTTCCGCTGAGCAATTTGTAATCATAAGCGATAAAATATACGCAGGGCTGTTTCCACATTAGGGAAAGCTGATTCAATTTTATCATCATGTATTATTTCATGTCGGGGGCTCGAACTCACTGGTGGGCGTGGCTAAAAAGTACGCTCTCTGGTGAGGCATCGTGTCCGACAGAGGTAGTATCAGTGATGAGCTATTAGACGCTAGTCTACACGCACGACGTTATTGAGTAAGATGCTGGATCATTTATAGTAACACAGGCGGGTAAAAAATTAATAAAAGTATTTCGGAAGATCGGGTTTTGTGAAAAAACCACTGCATATATCAATAACTAATAAAGTTTATTGAACTGTTCGATATTTGATCTTTGTCGGTACCGACTTGGTTTTGGAGATTTTACACTTCTTTTATTACTTAAACACGCCCAAAGTTAGGTTAATTTGGCAAGAAAAACTAATCTCTGTTGGCTTCGTTAGAAACAGAATACTAAAATAAAAAGCCATTAAAAAGTTATTTTTAATGGCTTTTTATTTTAGTATTCTGTTTCCGTACAGACATTATTAATAATGAGACAAAACCATACCATGTTTAATTTCGATGTACATTGTCAAACAGTGGAGTAATACAATCCCGAAGTTTGTATGGGAAAAATGTGGACTAGATCCACCTTAATGTAAACTTGTGCGAGCCGAATCACTGGGTCTGGAACTTATTTTACTTATTACATACGAATGAAAATTTTAAATTTCTGTTATCGCCCGCGGAGAGGGGGTGGTTTGTGATTGGCTGATCGCAATTCCGGTGTATTCGAATTGCCGAATGCACTAGCGGGCAGCGAGTGGGCAAGTGGGAGCGGGGTTATGACTCTAGGTCGGACTCTATGTCAACTTAAAATGCGCGAATTTTCAAATTAGTCCTAGAAACTTTTTTTGGTGTGGTTTTTGGTGACGTGAGAGTGAGACGTGATGCCCTAAGGACGGATTTTTTTGTGCTTCTTCTGGTGCCCCCCCAGACGTGATGCCCTAGGCAATTGCTTAATTTGATTAAGGGTTAATCCGTCACTGGGTATGGGGTAATTTTGAAAAGCTGTGATCTTGTCTGGGTTGGGCTTTATCCCTTCAGTACTGATGACATGACCTAGGTATGCGGTTTCGAGTTCAACAATATATTTCATTAGTGGGTCAATTAATCAATTACATGTACACTTTTACGTCGTTATGATTTTTATGAACGTTGAGTTTACTGTTTAGGTACCCATACCAAGGTAAGTCATCGATAACTGTATTAATAATATGTCCGTACATCTCTATTGTATATTTATAAGTCACTACAAATAGTTGACTTCATTAAACTAGCGCTCTTGAAATGAATCCAAAAAAATACTGTCCTAGATATGAAATGTATAACAAACACCAAATTCGGATATTTTCGTTCAGACATTATTAGGCGACAACCGATGCACGAAAAAGATTAGTGATGGGAATGGCTGATGCAGGTTTTTTTTGTTTTGGAAATGGTATAAGCGATAAAATAATGTGTTTTTCTTATGGAGGTAGTATCAAAGATTGGGAGATTTACGATGATCCTTGGTTGCAGCATGTTATATACTTTCCTGCTTGCAAATAGTTAAATGCTTTGAAATGAAAAGATTACATTGATAAGTTCCATCCAATCCATTGGGTGGAATAGGCGCCGAACCAGTATTTAACTGCACTATGTAGGATTTCATTTATATTATTTACCTTCCGTTCCATCGGCTCACTCCGTTTGCCTCGTCACTCTCAGTGGAGTAGAATGCCCAAAAATATCCTACTGTTAGGGAATCTCACCCTTCTTCCTGAGCGAGTAATTCTTACTTCTTTATCTTTGCTTACAGGATTTGGAGTTCATGTGGAGTTCATTTTCATGTGGCGTCGCCACAATACATTATTATTATAACAATAATAATGTATTGTGGCTACGCCACACTAGTAATATATTAATAATAGCCCTCTTTATACTGGCTACAACTAGATATAGCCAGTACCCCGACTCGGATAGGTGAAGTTCATAGAGAATGTCGGGGTCTAGTGAGCGAGCGAAGGGAGCGAACACAGACCCCTCCATTCCCTTCGTGGCTCCTACTTCTGAATGGTTTAAAAAAAAACGATTTAGAAGTAGGAGCCCCGCCGAGCGGGGCTCCGTCGCCTACAATATCATTTCCAAACACCGCGCCCCACTACAGCTTTTAGCCGTAACATAAATAAACATTTGTAATGTGCTCGTCAAAACCTTTCTTTTGATACCAAACTTGTCATGATTATCTCAATTTAATTTTTTCTGTGGTCAGTTTACGTGATGTCTACAATATGAAATTAAGGTATTTTTTTATTGCCCATGTCACCGGACTACTATTATAAATATGTTAATACCTCATTCATCAAAATCGATTCAGAAGTTTAGGCGCTACGCTACGGTGGAACACACGTAAATACAAACATACTTACATACATAGATACATAGACTACTAAAATCGTAACCCTTCCTTTTGGCGTTGCCGTAGTTGGGTAAAAGCAAAGTATGTTGTTAAATAACTTGTAAGTTCCATTCCTTGGCACTGTTATCGACATTACAAGCTGTATCGCATGTCGGTTATCTGAGCCGACTGACGTGTGACGTCATAACCTGCTTGTACAGGGCGCGCTGCTGACGTGTGGCAGCCGTGGGGGCTGCGTGTACCTGTTGGAGCTGTCGTCCAATCTCATCGGCGTTGAAAAGAATGACAAGATGCAGTTGACGCAGGTGCTAGAGCGCGAGGCGAAACGCGAGCGCATTCTGGAGGCGCGCTTGCGCGAGATCAAGCTGAAGCAGCGTCAGGCGGAGGAGGCCAGCCCGGCCGCGTCGCTGACGTCAGCGGACGGCGCGGCCGGCGACGCCGACCTGGACGCCGCCACCGCCGACTACCACGCCGTCATCAAGAAAGAGCTCACCTTCTTCTGAACGTAGCTAGACGAACATCATCACACTTGCAGTTCTTTCATTTTATAAGGATTTAATTTTTAAACAACTGTACCTTTGTAGTTACGTTAAGACGTTCCAATTTATTAATTAGATATAAATATTTTTAATGACTTAGAAATATTACATTTATATTATATAAATACATGTATTTTTATAGTATATTTCACATAAGATATTTGGATTTTTTTACATTAAAAGTGTCATATATATAGTGCCTCTTTTCTTTTGGATTTTAATATATTATTTTTAAACATATTTCATGCGAAAAAATTGGAAAAAAGATTGCCGTACTATGGCCGTACTTAACTTTTTGCTTAAAGGCCTATTCAATCTGGAGGCAAAGATCCTCGTGCACACTTGGGAGTGGCGCGAGGAGGCCAAACGCCGGGGCGTAACTCTGCCGCCGCGTGAAATCGCAGCACGGCGGACAGAGCTCCGGCGGGATCTCATGGCGACGTGATAAGTGCGATTAGGTAGCTCGCTGTCCGGTAAGGACCAAGCCCGAGTCGATGGCGCGTTGTGTTCCACGCGCGCCTCAAAGAGATGTCAGCACCAACTGATGGGGCCCACAAGGGCCGATGCCTGCCAGGGGTGCGGGTTGTTCGAAAGAGATACCGAGGCCCCTAGTACACAGGCAACTGAGGGAACACGGGTGGGTTTTAGTCAGTCAAAGTCTGACACGCCCTCCTGCTCTACCCAGAGCGGGAGAAGTTATTTTATGATTTCACACTAAAAAAAAAACGTACATCAAAACAACACAATAAACGGATGTATGGTACTCACTTTTACAAAACAAAATGCTTCTATATTACACAAAACTATAGTTTACAATGTATTTGAGATATTTATAAAAATGTGATTTCCTAAAAGAAAGAAAAACATCACTACATAGTATAAAACAAAGTCGCTTTCTCTGTCCCTATATCCCTATGTATGCTTAAAACTTTAAAACTACGCAACGGATTTTGATGTGGGTTTTTTTTAATAGATAGAGTGATTCAAGAGGAACGTTTATATGTATAATACACCGACCTCCACGCGGGCGAAGCCGCTGGAAAAAGCTAGTTTAATATATGTTGTCGTAAGTAGTCAATAACAAACACTTAGTTCAGTAGAAATAAAACATATTCGTAATGTCACAAAAATTATAATAATACGAATAAAAATGTTCGTTATGTCAGAAAAAAGGGAAATATCTCTTCCAAATATTAGCGTTTTAACTAGTAAGCCCAGGTGGCTGTGGAGCAGGACCAGCCAAGCATTTTTATCTACCTACGATATAATCATCTACAACAAAATATGCTTGGCTACATAGTGTGCGTTTAAATGCATGATTTAAATTTATTTTAACATTCTACACAGTGCCCCATAAAAGAAGTGTGTACTTTAGACAATCTGAAACATGGTTGATTTATTTTGTTCCTATTTCTAGTCTAAAAATTGTGCCTGTCGTTTATCTTACTAAAAAGATGTAGATTTTTCCGAAAAAACATAATGATATAATGACAAGTTACCGTCATGATCGTTGAACAGGTCCCTCGAAAATTCGCATCTGTGGAGGTTGTAGATGGCTCTGACAGCCCTCTTTTGCAGAATAAAGATTGACTCAAAATGTGCAGCCCGTCCCTATAGCAAAATACCGTAAGACATGATTCTATGAAAGTAACTAAAATAGACCTCGCGATATCCACGTCTGTTGATTGGCGAATCTTCCAAACAGCGTAAGCGGCAGAACATAGCTGCCCTGCAAGTGATGTTAAGTGAGGACCCCACTGTAGCTTTGAGTCAAGCGTGATCCCCAGGAAAACCGTCTGTACGACGAATTCTAGTATATATCCTCTCATACAATTCAACGTGACATTCACTACTTCTAACATTCGGTAACACGAATCTTATGCATTTCGTTTTCATTTCGTTTAATACCAAATTATTTACTTGCTGCAGTCTATCATTCAAGTACGATTTTACCAGGCTAAGCGCAAGTTCACCCAGTCCGTAATGCCCAAGTTTCAAGAGAAGTGTTTCGTGATTCACGCAATCAAATGCCTCGGATAGGTTACAAAAGATACCTATTGTATCTTGGGCCTCTTCCCATGCGGTAAAGATGTGCTTTAATAAAGTGACACCGGCGTCGGTTGTGCAACGTCCTCTGATGAAACCATACTGTTCATAGTATAGGATGTTTTACGATTAAAATGATTGAGCATTTGATTAAACATAACTTTTTCAAACACTGCTGAAAACCGGCAAAATCGATACAGGTCTATAATTATTAGGATCTTTGCTGTCGCCAGATTTTAAAAGTTGAATAACTTTACTGTATTTCATTAAATCCGGGAAAACCCCTTGATTTACACACTATTAAATCTTAAAGCCAGATAGGGTGCAATTGTCTCAATATTGCATTGAAAAACTTTAGTAGACATGTCCCACAGATCTTCCGTAATTTTGATCTTAAGTTGCTTAAAAAAGTAAATCAAAGTAAAATTTTCCTAAAACGTTAGAACTGAGAGCCCAACATTTTCGGCTTTATTGACTAGGCTCAACCTCATGTACTAACGCAAATTAGAATAAGTTGTACTATTTTTTTTATTAAAATGTAACACATCGGCTATTCTTATATATGCCATACTTTTAGAGAAAATTGTTTTTTTTGTTTTGTAGGTCATTTTGGAGGGTGGGTATGATTTTTATTTTTTTGGACTGATCAGTATGTAGTCTCATATAAGCTATTTATAATCCCCGACGCAAAAAGAGGGGTGTTACAAGATTGGCCTCTATGTGTGTCTGTCCGTGGCTGACAATGTATAAATAAAATAAGACTCTTCTACTTAAATACGCCTTTTCAACTTATTATACGTCAGAAATGTCTTTCCTACTTAGCAAATATAATAGCTTTAAGCAGATGCGTCTTTTTTATTAGTAAGAATTATTAGGTTTTCATTAAATTTACGCCAATATAAAAATAATGGTAGATGCGTCTTTTTTTGCTGCTTCCGAATATGTATTCAACTCTATTTTGAAAAAAACGTCTTTTTTTCTTATGACGGCAGTACTGGTGAATCTGAGTAAATAGGTTGGTTTTCACACGGACAACTGTAGGTATGTCAGTGCTCTTTCGAGCAACATCGCTTACGTAGAAGCATTTTCTTACAAGTTTAAAAATATATTTATTTATCTTTTTGGTATCTCCAACAAAAGATACATAGAAACAATAGAAATCACAATAATAAAGTATTGACAATTTAGTAGGTTTTTGCCTGGTTTTGAATGTTTTTTTTTTCAAATGCGTTCTTAAGGGGAACCTAGTCGCGGGCTCGAACTCACTGATGGGCCTGGCTAAAAAGCACGCTGTCTCACCAGGCGTCGTGTCCGACAGAGGTAGTATCCGTGATGAGCAGTTAGAAGCTAGTCTACACGCACAACGTTATTGAGTGAGATGCAGGATCATTTATAGTACAACAGGCGAATAAAAAATTAAGAACAGTCCTTCGAAAGATCGGGTTTTATGAAAAAACCACTGCATAAATCAATAAGCAATAAAGTTTATTGAACTTTTCGATATTTGAGCGTTGTCGGTACCGACTTGGTTTTTCAGATTTTACACTTCTTTTATTACTAAAACACGCCCAAATTTAGGTTAAATTAGCAAGAAAACGAATCTTTGTTGGCTCCTAACTTTTGAATGGCTTTTTATTTTAGTATTCTGTTTCCGTACAGACAATATTAATAATGAGACAAAACCATGCCATGTTTAATTTTTGATGTACATTGTCCAACAGTGGAGTAATACACTCCCGAAGTTTGTATGAGAAAAATGTGGACTAGGTTCACCATAAGGTGGGTAACGACAGACGTTACGGGGTGTAATGTAACATTCGCAGCAAGCATGTCGTTACACCGTATGCTAAACGAAATCAGTGTTGCTCGCTCGGATATTTTGCCGTACTGACTGCACGAATTCTCGCTTAGTAACATGTTAGGTGCATTTTGCCCCGTGATGCCAATCAGTATCCACCTTTACAGCGTGATTTTTCTTCATTGTGATAACGCCGCGATCACACGGGCCGTTAATCTGCTACCTGTCGAGGCCTATCGCAGTCCGTGCCAAGCATTCCCACTGCTGTGGTTTTATTCAGTCGTCAACATTTGATAAACAAAGCTAAACGACACGCGCCTGTACGGGCCGAGACAGGCGCCCGCCCGCGCGCTGCGCCACCCCACGCCGGCGACGACTGGCCACCGGAGGCCTCATTGGCATCGGATATTCCCACGACCTGTCGGCTTGGCTTGGCGCGGTATGGCCTGTGAGAAAGCGGGCCGTGGGAAACTGGAATAACGCTTCAGCACACTCAACCGGACGCGCAGTCGATTTATTGAGTACGGCAAGTGCACATAGGTATATTATAAAATGAGCCTCGACCAGGCGCTTTTATTAAATATTTAGACTCAAAAATTTGAGTGAGACTTTGTCGCATTAACATTATAAACCCTGAAGACGCAGTGACTGCATTCGAAAGTTGTGGTAGGTTTCTACCAGGCTAGATCAGAAGATTCTTCCTTTTTACTGGAGGAGTGGTACCTACACCATCTAATGAAATGAAATGAAATGAAATGAAATGTTTATTTATGTAAGTAGATCTTAAGAGACACTTTTACACGTCAATATTTTGTTGGTCAATATTTTAAAAAACTAGATGGCGCCGGCATTTCCTAGCTGACTGTTCCCTGAGAAGAAAAGCCGAAACAAACTCAGAGATCATCTCTTCTAAAGTCTCTCATCTCTTTTAAAGTCCAAACATTATATTATTTGAATTTTATGTGAGTCTAACAATGCAGGGCAATGTCTGGAAAGGCCATTGCAGCTTTGAGCTCACCTGTCTCAACAGGCGGCATGTATGTAGCAGTCACCGTGTAGCCCAAGCGACACATTATTGTTTTGCATGCGAACGAAGTCGCGGGCATAGCTAATCGTTAATAAAATGCAAAACGAGACAGCACCCCGAACGGACCAAGTGGTAATCAAAGTTTATAAAGCGATGCCCCAAATATAACAGGAAGCCGCAACTATACACATAAATAAAGCCTGGACACAGAATAAAGTGCCGGACACGTGGTTTGAAACCACGCAGGTACCAATCCCAAAACATAAACTAGATGACGCGAACGAATATCGCTGCATAACGGTTTGCAACACGTACCTACTACAGAATTTACGCCAGATCCGTAGTAAAAACAAATGATTAAAAAATAGACGGTGCAATAGCAGAACTAGGAAATTACCAAGCGTCCTTCTTAAACAATAGATCAACAGATTACCACGTTTTATGCTCGATAGGGTCCTAAGCGAGGAAAGACTTGCCAGTAAACGAATTTACGTACATGCTCTTGTCATAGAAAACACTATTACAATGTCGACTTAAAGGCATGAAGGTATTAGGATAATTATTGCAATGAACCAAAAATCATTGGCCAACAGGATATTCAAGGTATGCATGAATGTAAGAACATGCATCAAATGGTGTGGCCAGCAAAGCAGTTGGATTATAATTATCAAAGGAAAGTGAGTTAAACAGGGTTGTCCTCTTTCTCGTCGCCTTTTACATTGATCTTCGATGAAGTCCTTAGAACCCATAAAGATACAACCCATTTAATCAAAGTAGATTAGGACCGCGTTTTAATCCCTCTGGTATTATTATTTGCGGACGATCTTATCCTCATTACAGACGATCTAGAAGGACTACAGCGCATCTTATACCACATAAAACCCTTACTAAATAGCGCAGGCCTCCAAATAAACTAAACAAAAACAAACATTCTAATTAGAGACCCGATAACATCACAGCAAACGACCAACATGACCCTCAATGGAATAAGTTTACCAACAGTAGACGAAATGAAATACATACACAACAAGCAGAAAAAGTACAATTAGAAAATGATGCCAACAGACCACGAGAAACGCCAAATCATTACTACCATGCATAAACTCAAAGATGGATTGGAAGTTAGCTAGACTTATGTATCGAAGGGTTATCGTACCGTGTATGATATATGACTTAAAGGTTCGACCCAAGGCGAACAGATTAAGACTCAGAAGATATGAACGAGTTATCATGAGAGACTTGATAAACCAAGTTAGGAATGAACCAATAATTAAGAAAATGCACCAAATCTTGACGGAAAAACCGTAACAAGACGAACCACAGGATATGCTACTTAGCACACGTCTTCAGACGGGATAAACCATACCTATTGCAGGCAGCAATGCAGTACAAGGCCAAATCTAAGAAGGTCAGACAACCTATTTACATATGGAATGACAATCTAAAACAAGCAATAAAATACTTCGAAATGGGAATCAAGTTTTGAAAGGACATGGCTGGAGACAGAAATAAGATCAAGAAAGCGGCTAGTGATATCTACAAAAAAACAGAAACTGATAGCAGCGAGTGTTGGAATTATCTTGTAAACAGAGCTAGTTTAGTAAAACTCGCTAATAGATGGTTGACTTTTTATTTTTACCCTTTTACAGAGTGACATACATAATCAACAAGTTACCTAGCAACCAAAGTTACAATAGACTAGAATGTATCCAGCATACAACCTCTTTAACACCCCCACTGTATGCCTATACATTTTTTAAAGTAGTCCTGCTTAACTCTAGTAAGTCCTTTTGTGAAGATATCGGCAGGCATCTCATCAGTTTTACAATATTTGATACAAATTTCATTTGCCTCGGCCAATTCCCTCACATAATGGTATCTAATATTAAATATTAGCCTCGTAAACCCGATCTTAATTATGTGAGCGTGAACCTTCACGTTCCAACATCGTGCTGCCTGCTTCAGACCATATATGGCCTTCTTCAGCTTGCAAACCTTTCCTTCTTTCCCCCTCGTGATGAAAACCTCTGGCTGTTCCATATACAGGTCTTCAGCAAGGTCACCATTAAGGAAAGCGGTCGTGACATCGATATGATGCACTGTCAATCCAATTTCTGGTGCAAAGGTTTCGGAGTAATCCTCCCCCCACTTCTGGGAATACCCTTTAGCCACCAGTCTTGCTTTGTGGCGCTGCACTGTCTCATCAGCGCCAATCTTCAGCTTAAATAGCATTTGACTACGTTCGCTCCTCTTGGGCGATCCACCAGCTCCCAGGTTCCGTTCTCGATGAGCGAGTCATACTCTTGCTTCATCGCATCCAACCACAGGTCCTTATCTCCGAGGTCCATTGCATCCTGTACTGACACAGGATCGTGCACGCTGAGAAAATTATATTCAAAATCTTCCTGTCTATTTGGGACTCTAGTCCTTTGAGGGTATCGAGGCCCCTCTACAGCTGGTTCAGCTTCTCGTTCTTCGCTTCTGTCAGAATCCGAGATGGAATCCATTGAATCATAGAACTCCTCAGATTCGACTACAACGTTCTTGGGTGTGGTGGACCCAGTTGCTGGAGCTGGTACGTTCTGGCTTGGTACTTCCTCCTGAGTTTCCATAGACCTGGTAGTCCCTTCTGTAATGGGGACTATGAAAAATTCTTCAGGAACATCCACCACCGACATCTTAGTTGGTGATTTGTTTGGAGGTCCGAGAAAATCCATATTGTCCTTAGACAGATTTGGCAACCTCTCATCAAACACGGCATCCCGAGCAACAATAATCCACCTTGGATTATTCTTAACATCAGCAAACTTAAACCCCTTTTGATTCTCACTATAGCCAAGAAATATAAGTTCTCGTGTCTTGGGATCAAACTTTTTGAGGCTTCCATCCTTAATAAGAACCTGTATTTTTGAACCAAACACTTTTAAGTGCGAAAGGTCCACCGCCTTTCCGGTCCACACGTGTTCAGGGACTTGCTGCGAAATAGCCATAGTGGGCGAGCGGTTTTTCAGATAAATCGCCGTTAGAACTGCTTCACCCCAATATCTCTTACTGAGACTGCTTTCTGCCAGCATGCATCTCGCCTTTTCGACGATTGTCCGGATGGTTCTTTCCGCAACTCCATTTTGCTGTGGAGTGTGCGCTACAGTTGTCTGATGTTGAATTCCACGATTTTTCAGGTGATCCTGGAATTCCTTACTAGTGTACTCGCCACCATTGTCGCTCCTTAACTTTTTAATCTTTTGGCCCGTTTGGTTTTCAACTAATGCCTGAAACTCACGAAACTTCCCGAAAACTTCTGATTTGCATTTCAGCAAATAGCCATAGACTTTCCTGCTATAGTCGTCAACGAATAGCAGTATGTATCTTTTGCCGCCCCATGACTCCACCTCAATGGGACCCGCAACGTCACTATGGATAAGCTCCAAAATGTGTGAAGCTCTATTGAATTTCCTTTTTGGAAACTTCTTCACGCCTTGCTTGCCTTGACTGCATGGTACGCAGGGGTTCATGCAGTTCCCAAGGCTATAACTAAGGCCCTTGACGATGTCCTTAAGTTTGCACATTTCAGATTGGGATAAGTGGCCCAATCTCCTATGCCACAACTCAAAGTCATCCTGACTTTCTCCTATGAGAACAGTCGCCTTGTTACTCTCCGAACCCAAAACATAGAGTCCGTTTTGCTTGCGTGGCGCTGTAAACAGTACGTTCCCATCCACAGATACATTGCCATCTAAAACTCTGCAACTATTTTTGTCAAACACTGCTTGCCATTATCAGTGCATTTGCCAACAGACATCAAGTTGGTGACTAGTTCTGGAATCAACAACACATTATTCATTGTCAGTCCTAATGGACGTCCCTTGTGACGTACGTTCAACTTGACAGTACCTTGCGAGGTCGATACTATTTTGTCATTATTCGCGCAAGTAACAGCTTTCGAACTGCTTGCTATAGGCGTTAAAATAGACTTATTTGATGTCATGTGTGAAGTCGCACCACTGTCTACCACCCAGCAACTATCCCCACTAGCGGCAAGTAAAGTAACAAAATCAGTAGAATCATCATCATTAATCCTGCCTGCAGCCGGTAAATTGCTCTCAGTCTTACATTGTTTGGCATTGTTTGCCATTTAAAGTGACCCTTCTTTTTACAAAAATGGCAAACTATTTTCTTACTAGCGCTACCACAGCCACTACCACCTGCAACATTAGCTAACACCGTATCGTCCTTAACATTATTCACTTTCTGTCGGTGACTTTCACGCAGAAGAGCTGCTATGACGTTCTCCGATGATAATTCCTTGCCAGAATGTTCCATGGCCATCACCAAAGGGTCGTAAGAATCCGTCAAACCAGCCAAGAGAATAACCGCGATGAATTCATCGTTCAGTGCAGCTTTGATTGCCTCCAGTGCTTAATGCGTAGCTTGCACTTCATTGACGTAGGCATCCACATTTTGGAAATTATCCAGTTTCAATGAAAATGGCTTCCGCAGCAGACCTAATCTTCTAATTAGTCCACAGTCAGCATAGGCCTTTTTGAGCGTATTCCATGCTTGCCATGAGGTTTTGGCATTCTTGACAACGGTGATGCACTGTTCTGCGATTGACAGGCAAATCTTTGCCCTTGCCCTTTCGTCGCGTTTCCGATCTTCAGGTTTGGTAGTAACGAAATTTTCGCTCACACAGTCCCAGAGCCCCGCATCTATTAATACCATTTCGATGCTGAAGGCCCAATAATATTATAATTATTTTGGCCTGTGAGCTTTTTGATCGCTCTTGTCGAACTTTCTATCTTTATACCTAGTCGAATTTACTATATATAACTGCCCTACTAATTTAACATTAACGAGGCACGGGCTGGGCCCATAACCTGTTGGAATTATCTTGTAAACAGAGCTAGTTTAGTAAAACTCGCTAATAGATGGTTGACTTTTTATTTTTACCCTTTTACAGAGTGACATACATAATCAACAAGTTACCTAGCAACCAAAGTTACAATAGACTAGAATGTATCCAGCATACAACCTCTTTAACAGCGAGAACTCAGAAGATGACTACGAAAACTAAAAACTCAGAACATAGCGAAGCAACGGCATAGAAAATAGCTAAGAAAACAGTTAAACGTACCCAAGAAGCCCAACCTGAATCAACCTGCCGGCGACGTCGTGAAGAGAGCCCTCCTATAAATAAATACCAACCGTCTCTCCACTAGTCCAATGCTTACTCAGGGATGCATATCCGGTTGGCTCGCAATCCTTTCCTATCCTATGGGAACGTCTACCTGACCATTACAACGCCCCCCGGTCTACTTCTTGATATGCAATGGCCTCTGTAACACCATGAAGCATGAGGCTCTAGGGGCTAGTGCAAATCTTGGGGTTCATTCGATTAATCGAGTCTGGTCAAGCCACGCTGGGATCGGGGCATTTCATTTCATTTTAACAGTTTTAATTCACCCTTAAGAAAATCATGGCCCTTAGATTTAATTTTTTACTATTTATACTAATTTCCCTATGTCTTATTTTGTTTCACAAGGATAAAAAAATAGGCTCTCAATCCAGATGCACATTATTTCATTGTAGCGGAAGAAAAATATCTGACCAGCAGAAGTGGATCACATAAAATCACATTTTATAATAATTTTTTTTCATAGTCCTTGTAATCGAGTGATAGGGGCTCATGGCTAAATAATAACATCCACACGTAGCGATCTTAAAGGTTATTAATATAATAAGAATAATAATAATAAATCTGTGGCCCGACTGTCAAGTTGACGGTTAAAGATGTTTTTTCGCCGTGTATATTTTCCAATATTTTAATAATGAATTATGCAAAATGTTGTATTAAATGCTTCTACAATACCACCAAAGACCCTACAGTTCATCCTTAATAAACATTAAACAGAAACACTATAACAGAATGAAAGAATGGCATGGTGAATAGTGCAATGCTGACGCGAAGTCGGGCACGATTGCTGCATAATGCACACCCATCATCTTCGGGTTCGTTGCTCAGCTCCGCCTCGCAGTTGCCGGGACCTACTTCGGACGTGAGTTCAGTGATACCGGCCGCTGCAGTTGCGTCGAGTTCGAGCGACGAATATTTCTCGCCGCCGTCGACACCACCACCACTACGTCGGCGCGGAAGAGGCCGACCACCGGCCACCGGCCTCTGATAGGGTCCCCGCCCCGGTGGAAGTGTGCAGCGCATGAAGTGGGTACAAACTGTCAACGAAAATGTCATGCGCGCATACTATGGGGCTACAGAGGAGGGAAGTAACTTGACTGCGTACCGTGGTTGGATGCTCTCTCTGTTTCAGGTGCTTGAACCAACAGTCAACGTGTCGGCGCAACGACTGTCGGATCAGGTGCGGGTCATCCAGCGTAACCATATGCTGGATGCTGCTGTACTTGATCGACTTCGCCTCGAATCACGGAATAGTCATGCTACGCCTGCTTCGCCACGGGTAACGGTGCAACTACAAAATATAGGCAGTGTTTCACCGCGACCCAACCACGTTGGTGAAGAGGATGATGGCGGGGTGATATACGTGAGTTCCCAATGCAATGCAAGATTGAGGAGCGCTTTAGAGGATGCTATAAATTTGAGGAATATTATAAATAACAAAACTGGTAAAAGTCAGACAAGGCAGTATGACAATATATCACTCAAAGTAAACAATAAAACTATTTCATGCCCTAAAAAGATATCTAATATATTTAACGACTTTTTTGCTACAGTTGGTGAAACAAAAACTGATACAAATACAAATATTCCCTTAAAAACTAGACGTCCAGTAATTAACTCACCAACTAAATCAATGTACCTACGCCCAGTAAATCAAAAAGAAATACTTAATATAATTAAAATAACAAAGAATAAGCATAGCTCCGCAGCTATGCTTATTTTTTGTTATTTTAATAGACGACATTCCCCCTATATTAGTAAAACAATGTGCAGAAGAATTGTCAGCTCTACTCACATTCTTAATAAACCAGAGCTTTGAGTTTGGAGAATTTCCCGACTTACTCAAAATTTCCCTAGTAAAACCCATACACAAAAAAGATGGTATCCACACTCCTAGTAATTATAGGCCCATAGCATTGCTGCCGACTTTTTCAAAGATTTTTGAAAAGGCTATGTGTAACAGACTAAACTTTTTCTTAGAAAAATACAATACTCTTGATGACTGCCAAAATGGTTTTAGGAAGACAAGATCCACAACATGTGCAGTTTACAAATATGTCCAAACAGCTCTCCAACAAATAAATGACAAAAAGTATGCATTAGGCCTACTACTCGATATGTCAAAAGCCTATGATAAAGTATCATATACCATATTACTAAAAAAACTTTACGGTTCAGGTATACGTGGCCCTGCTTACAATTGGTTCAAATCATATTTAAGCGAGAGAAAACAAATAGTCGAGGTTGAAGATCACAATATTAAAAATAGGGAAACAATAACAGTCCGGTCCCAGATGAGAAATCTAATATGCTCCATCCCTCAAGGCAGCGTTCTAGGCTGCATATTATTCCTAATATATATAAATGACCTCCCAAAAATTCTAAAAAAACAAACTGCATTACCCGTACTATTTGCCGATGATATCTCCATACTTGTGAAATGTGACAAAAATTGTGACCCAAATGCAATCTTACAAAATACTCTCCAGACAGTAACACTTTGGCTAGAAGATCATAATTTAGAAATTAACTGTAAAAAAACTAAAATGATACAATTTAGACCTTATAAAACGCCCCCCCTTAGTGTAAATGTAATTTTTAATGACACCGCTATAGAATCAACAACTTCATTTAATTTACTCGGTATAAACATAGACACACATCTCAATTGGAAAAAGCACGTAGAAATAGTGAAATCTTAATGATCTAAGTTTAGCTACGCCTTGTTTCAACTTAAGTGCAGCACAAATACAGAAACAGCACTAGCGGCATACTACGCCTACGCAAACTCGTGGCTAAGATATGGAGTGATGTTATGGGGAAACAGCGTCAACGCAAGTGAAGTACCTATTTATAATCCAAAAAAAATGTGTCAGAATACTGGCCCATATTGACAACACCCAAAGCTGTAAGCCATATTTTAATAAATTAAAACTCCTTACTTTACCTTCTATTTATATATATGACCTTTGTATATTTGTATTTAAAAATAGCAACATATTTCCAAAAACAAAAGATATTCATAACTTAAACACACGTCATAAAAATAGATTACATCTTCCACCCTCTCGGATAAAAATGCTTTACCATAGCGCATATTACATGGCAGTCAAAATGTTTAACAAATTACCGGAACAAATAAATAACTTTTTTCAAAAAAATAAACAACCGACTTCCAAAAAAACACTAAAAAGTGAAAAATAACTTTAATTTCGGAAGTCGGTGACTTTGGATATGTATTTTAATTTTTTGTCACCGCCTTCCGAAATTCCGTTCGTTTCAGTTCCGTTGCCTATCTCCGAAGTTCTTCATCAGATCTTCACCAAATTGAAATGAAACCACTCCGAGAAAGTACTCTTCCAAAAACTACACAAATTGCTTCAAGAGTGCCTATTAAATTTGAAGAGTTCTCTCTATTTCTCCAGGATCCCATCATCAGATCCTGACTTGATGATCATGGGACCACCTGGGAAGTATACCCTTTCGAACAAAAAAAAAAAATTAAAATCGGTCCAGCCATCTTCGAGTAATCGGGGAACATACATAAAAAAAAAAAAAAGGTTCCGACGAATTGAGAACCTCCTCCTTTTGGAAGTCGGTTAAAAAGAAGAACCCATATTCAATAGACTTAACAGAAAATTAAAAGAATTTCTAACGCAAAAATGCTTTTACTCGGTCGCAGAATACCTAGAATTTTATTATGTTAAAATTATTATTATGTTGCCGTGCCCTAACCGGGTTTCATGTTGGAACTTACTTAATTAAATGTAAAACAATGAAATGTACACATGAATGCAATAAATAGATTTGATTTGATTTGATTTGCTTTCCGGGAGTATCGCTCCACTCCATCTGAACATAGACCACGTTTACCTCGTTTGCCCATGCACAAGAAAAACAAGGCGCTGGTGTGTGCTCTAGACTCACAGTTGTCAACATGTTTTGACGGTAGCAAAGATCTCGCCAATACCCACTCAATCTTGTACTGTGCAGCTGTAGCGGCATGTCGTGTAGCTCATGTTCGATTTCCTAACAGTGACAAAGCTCCACGACCAAAGCCAGCCGTACCAGCTTGGCAGTGCAGGATTGAGCGTCGTATCGGTGAGGATAGAACACTCATCGGCAAGCTTATCTGCTTCAGAGAGGGCAATACTCGCCCTAGAGTGATACGCTTCGTGAGGCGGTCGTTTTCCGGGACTGATATTAGTTCTTGAGATTATATAACCCGCGTCACGGAGCGTATCAACTTCCTGAAGCAGAAGACCTGAATCAATCCGACACATTATTTCTGGCTGTTCTAGTCTGGCTAACGGAGACTACTTGCATAGGCACAACCTTGTAGCCAGGATTATCCACCAGCAACTTACTCTGAAATACAGTCTTGTGGACTCGGAAGTACCGTACTATAGGTATGTGCCCAACCCAGTTCTCGAAAATGGCACTATCACATTGTATTGGGGTCGATCTATCATCACTGACCGGACTATTGTTGTCAATAAGCCGGACATCGTGGTGATAGATCGATTAGAGCGTCGCACAATGATTATTGATATAGCAGTCCCACATGACGAGAACCTCGTGAAAGCTGAAAAAGATAAGCAGATCAAGTATCTCGACCTGCCACGCGAGGTCGTCGACATGTGGGATGTGGATACAGCAGTCATTGTGCCGATAGTCGTGACGGCCAATGGCATTATAGCCAAGAACCTCGACCAACAGCTCAGGTGGCTCTCGTTAGGCAGCTGGATCAAGGGCTAGATCCAGAAAGCAGTATTAATTACTGGACACGGTGCATATAGTAAGGAGGTTCCTCTCTCAGCAGCCTTGACCACCGGTAGCTTGGACCCTGTTCCCGATACCGGTGGGCTACTACTTTATTTACATTTTTAAATGTTTTTTATATATTTTTTTATATTCGAATATTTAAAAATATAATTTGTATGTATTAATCAACGAAATAAAGAAAATAATAATATAACACTTTCAAGTATCCAGGACTCATAATGTTAGCAACAATTTTCTTACAAGCTACGTTAGTCATATTTACAAAAAACTATGTCCAAACAATTATATTAGCAGGTACATGTAGCTACATGTACCTGCTTAAAAAGTGTAAAATGGGGCAATCCAGCTTGCTAGCAATGACAACCAGGAGACTGTTGGAGCTGGCACGCACTTTGCACAACAGAGATGCTGCACGCTTGCGTCTGATCGCAGCGAAGCCGTCAGTTTGCGCGTCCGCGAACATACCCGAAGCACTACAAAAGCGTAGCAGCCCCAACAGCATCCTGAATGTATTATTGTAATGAACGCGAAGAGCATTAACAGGTTTTTGAGTGAAGCAACCCCAAAGACTGCACGAATAGAAAACTTGACAATATACCTTAAAAATAGTTATTTTAACCGCCCCCGAGCACCGTGAGAATCTTCGAATTAAAATGTTACATCTAACTGCTAATGCTCTTCGCTCCCGGTCGACATCTAGATTGTCCCTCAAATCCTCCGTTACAAGATGCCCCAGATATTTAAACTGAAGAACACGGTTCAAGTGACTCCCATTTAATGCGACAGTTGGGTAGCTCTCAGCGCCCTTATTGGCCGCCTTAAAGATGAGCAACTGACTTATGACCGTGTTGTATCTCAAACCGTGATCCTCTGCTTAACACTCACAAACATTAAGTAATTTTCAAAGACTTGCCTTTGACGGGCTCAGCAGCGCCATGTCATCCGCATAACTAATGTTATTAAATGCTACCCCATCTATGTAGCAACCAGCCTGCAAACTACTGAGCTCGACAATCAGCTCATTAATGTGTCAATTAAACAGGGTAGCTTAGTCCACCCTGCCTAACTCCACATTCCATAACATATTCATCCGACAGAGCATTTGCCCATCTTACACAATTAACCTGATGAGTGTACCAGTATTTAAAAACACCCGTCAGCTCACCAAGCACATTTGCGTCACTCAGTTTGGACCACAACTTGTCATAAGACACCATGTCAAAAGCCTTTGACATATCCAAGAAACAGGAAAAAACAGGAGTCTGGCTGCTGGTGTAATATTTTACAGTCTTCTTGTGGTGTTATGGAAACTCATTAGAGTTTCTATAGTATTAAAAATAAAGCTGTTAATTCGATATTGTCATCTATCAATACGACTCAGGAACAAGTTCTTCCTCAAGCTTTACATTCCATACGGTCTTTGCTCTGTACAGCTACTCACTGTACGCCGCATGAACGGATGTTTACGCATACTAGACGATCATCGAATGGAGTCTCTATACCTACTTGGTTGACTGAATCAGAACAATAACATGTGCTAATGCGAAAATTTTACCGTAATAATAAATATCAGCCAGTCGTTGAGGAGGTGACGCTACTTCATGTAAATCCGGATTATTCCTATGTGCGTCTTGCAGATGGTCGAGAATCAACTATCTCTAATCGACACTTAGCACCATTAGGACAAGATAGTGAGATAATCCAGGAAACGCCTGAAGTACTTAACGAGACCCGAGATTCAGTCGAGAGTAATGAAGACGACGACTTTTACGATTCTCAAAGTATGAACGAAGATGAGGAACAGCAACAGTTGACAGACCACCCAACAGTCGAAGCCGAACACACAGCTACTGAAAATCCAGCTACTGTTCAACGAAGGTCCACTAGAATTCGAAGGCTTCCAGACCGCTATGGAGACTACGTTCTAAACTGAATCGTTCTCTTTTTAAGCCTGGAAGAATGTGGTGATATGGAAACTCATTAGAGTTTCTATAGTCTTAAAAATAAAGCTGTTAATTCGATATTGTCATCTGTCAATACGACTGAAATCTTTTCTTTGTATTTTGCTGATTAAAACCATTTATTCTAAAGGTTTTATCTTATTTATCAATTTAATCAGCAAAATGTTCTAAATAAAATGGAGAGATTCTTACGCCCCGAAAAACTAGACATTGATCCGTCTGACAGCTCCGCCTCGAAGGATTGGGAACACTGGAAGAGGACATTCGAAAGTTTTTTGTCATTCTGCGGGAAAGATACGAAAGATAGTAAAATTATCCTAGATTTACTCATAAATCATGTATCTGCTAGAATTAACTCGTTTATCAGTGAGTGCACCACTTATGAAACAGCTATTAACACTCTCAATAATTTTTTTATCAAACAGAAAAGCATAATTTACGCCAGACATATACTGGCAACAAGAAAGCAACAGAGTGAAGAAAATATCGACGCATATATTCAGGTACTAAAATTAATGGCAAAAGACTGCAAATTTGAAAAAGTGGATGCCGAAACGAATAAACATATATATAGATAGTATTAGAGATGCATTTATTTCTGGCATCAAGTCAAACAAAATAAGACAACGATTACTTGAAAATCTGTCATTAACACTCGACCAAGCCTACAATCAGGCGTTGTCGTTGGAGATGGCCGAATTGAGCTCACAGAACTACAATGCTTCAAATTTAAGTTCTGTTCAGAGTTTAAATGAAGACAAGGAACCTATAGCAGCAGCGTTTACTAAGCGAAAGTGTTTCTTCTGTGGAGGGCGTGTGCATCCTAGAAAGGATTGTCCAGCTGTCGATGCCAACTGCCAGATTTGTAATAAGAAAGGACACTATGCTAATGTATGTATGCGGTTCTAGTTAAACAAGATACAAGTAATAACAGTTCTGCATGTATAGTAGCAGCATCACCGGATTCTCTTAAGAAAGCAACTGTAACAGCCTACATCCAGGGAATTCGTGCCCAAGCATTAATTGATACGGGCAGTTCTATTAGCTTTATGAATGAAGCCTTCTTTAAATTGTGTCGATTAAAGAAGAGACCTTGTAACCAAACGATTTCAATGGTTTCAACTACACTGACATCTCAAGTAGAGGGACAAACCTGCGTCTCTGCTAAAATTGGAGATCACAATTATGAAGGTCTGAATTTACTTATAGTAATGAACCTGTGTGCCGATCTTATTATTGGTCATGACATACTAGAAAAGCATTCTTCACTTGAGTTCTCTTTTGGAGGATCAAAAGATCCAATTAAGGTATGCAGTGTTGCTGCAGCATCTGTACCTGCAGTGCCTTTGTTTTCGAATGTTTCTCCCGAATGCAAGCCTGTCGCCATAAAATCTCGAAGATGCAGTGAGGACGATAAAAAGTTTATTGGAGATGAAATAAGAAAACTTTTAGCTGAGGGAATTATTGAAGAGAGTATGTCACCCTGGAGAGCTTTTTTTTTTTTTTTTTCTGGGTGGGAAATCATCAAATAACTTCTCCCGCTCTGGGTGGAGCGGGAGGGCGTATCAGACTTTTACTGACTAAAACCCACCCGTGTTCCCTCAGTTGCCTGTGTGCCAGGGGCGGCGGTATCTCTTTCGAACAACCCGCACCCCCGGCAGGCATCGGCCCTTGCGGGCCCCATCTGTTGCTGCTGACATCTCTTTGAGGCGCGCGTGGAACTCAACGCGCCGTCGACCCGGGGCTTGGTCCTTACCAGACAGCGAGCTACCCATTACTCGCCGTCCGCAAGCCCGTGCCTACGGTGGCTGGGAATCAGCCTGGGATTCCCGACGCCCAGGGCGTCTCCTGCGGAGGCCACGGCTGTGAGGGCGCATGTACTGCATCTCCCTCACGTGCGCCGCCTCCCTCTTTGCGAGCATAACTGCTTCGCTGAAGGAAGCGACTGCCAGCCATGCCCTCTCGCTCCGTACCATGGCCTGGACCAGGGTCGGACGCGAGAGATCGCCGCCGCCGATCGCCTCCACGAGGACACGGCGTTGCTCCGCCCAAGCCGGGCAGACCTCCACCGTATGCTCCACCGTGTCTTCTGGGCGATCTTCGCAATGGAAACACCCGGGCGTTTCCTCCCGCCCTATCCGAAACAGGAACCTCCCGAAACAGCCATGTCCGGTGAGGACCTGTGTCAGGCGGAAGGTGAGGACGCCATGCCACCTCTCAAGCCACGCCTCAAAGAGGGAACTTACCGCCACAATCGTGGCGTGCCTATCACCCTGGAGAGCTCAAGTCCTCATTTCACAGAATACTAATCATAAGAAACGTCTCGTTATCGATTATTCTCGAACAATAAATAAATACACACATTTAGATGCATACCCACTTCCAAACATAGAAGAAATGGTGTCACAGATATCAAAATATCGTGTGTTTAGCGCTATAGACTTACAAAGCGCATATCACCAAGTCCCGATTCTGCCAAAGGAGCGTCACTTGCACTTGGAAATTTTTACCAATTTCGGCGGATTCCATTTGGTGTCACTAACGGAGTGTCAAGTTTCCAAAGAACCATAGACTGGGTTATTCGCAAAGAAGAGCTAAAAGGAACGTATGCCTATTTAGATGATATTACGGTATGTGGAATAAATCAAGAGGAACATGATGAAAATCTCAAGAGATTTGTAACAGCAGCTCAAAAATATGGCCTAACTCTCAATAAAGAAAAGAGTAAGTTTTCCCAATATTCTATTAATATTCTGGGATACAATGTAGAGAACCACGTTATTAAGCCAGATGAGGAACGCTTAAGGCCACTATTGAGTTTGCCACCACCATGCGATGCGCCATCACTGAGAAGAACAATAGGAATGTTTGCACATTATAGCAAATGGATCCCAAATTTCTCAGAACGAGTTCATGCTCTCGCTCATTCACAGGTGTTTCCATTGAAAAATGAATAAGTTCGAAGTTTTGAAAGACTAAAATCTGATATTGCAAAATCAGCTGTTCACGCTATCGATCACAATGCACCATTCACCGTGGAAACAGATGCATCTAATCATTCTATCGCAGCAACTTTGTCACAATGTAATCGACCGGTTGCATTTTTTTCCAGAATGCTAAATAATAGCGAACTTAAACACTCAGCTATAGAGAAAGAAGCTTACGCTATAGTGGAATCTCTAGATAGATAGATAGTGCGTCATGCTCCCGTAGATGTCACTGCTTACGGTAGCGTTGGGGATCGGGTTACCTCTTTCCCTCAAATATGGCGAGGGGGGTAATGGCTGATCTTTGCGTTATGCTCGTGAACGGGTGCTGCTTGTGGTGACTGGTCGTCTTGCTGACCATGATTTTGTTATTGTTGCTAATAATTACCTACTTGTTTATTTATTTTACGTCGATGGTCCTAGGTTATCATTTGTAAACATAATCCAGCATTGCTTATGTAAGCTATCACGCCATTTATACCAGGAGACTTTTATTTTGGTATATGCTTTGTTTACATTTTATTTTTTGTGCTTGAGTTAATTTTTCACTTTATTTGTTGGTATATTGGCATGGCTAGCTGACATAAATGACAATTTTTTTAAGTTCTGTGTCTCGTAATGTTGATTACTTTGCCTATGTATGTATAGAATCAAGTCTATCCGACTAAACAGACAGCTGTGCTGCTGGGGAGTTTGTTCCGCCACTTCTTCTTCCCAGCTAAAGCACTAGGAAGTGGTGAAGGGTGGGCGTTTTGGGGGGCTGTCTCGTGTACTTTGACGTTCGAAAAGTGCTGATTCTCAGCCTAATTTGAATAAATGACTTTTGATTTTGATTTTTTAAGGAAATGGCGTCATTTTCTCATCGGCCGACCATTTCGTCTCATTACTGACCAACGTTCTGTATCATTCATGTTTGATTATTATCTGACGAGCAAAATAAAGAATGAGAAAATACAGCGCTTGGACTTAGCACCTTTCAAGTACGACATAGTGTACCGTCCCGGAAAGCAGAATGATGTGGCTGACGCACTTTCGCGAGTTTGTGCTTCGGTACCGGTACGTACTGAAAAACTAATTTCATTGCATGAAGCTTTGTGTCACCCAGGAATAATGCGCATGAATCACTGGGTGAAGTCTAAAAATTTGCCTTATTCCACTGAAGAAATTAGGAATATGACTAATTCCTGCCGGATATGTTCCGAAATAAAACCTAAATTCTACAGACCTGACTTATCAGATCCAACCTTAATAAAAGCAACTTCACCTATGGAAAGATTAAGCATAGACTTTAAAGGTCCTGTACCATCTAATACAAGAAATAAATATATATTGACTGTAATCGATGAATATTCACGTTTCCCGTTTGCGTTCCCATGCAGTGATATGAGTTCTACGACGGTAATAAAACATTTGAATGAGATATTTATGTTACTTGGCATGCCATCTTACCTTCATTCCAATAGAGGAACTTCATTCGTATCGGCAGAAGTAAAGAATTTCTTGAATTCACGAGGTATTGCTTCAAGTAGAACCACTCCATACAATCCAAGAGGAAATGGCCAAGTAGAACGTTTCAATGGGACTCTATGGAAATCAATACAATTGGCTCTACGTTCACGCAACCTAGCAATAGAAAATTGGGAACAAGTTCTTCCTCAAGCTTTACATTCCATACGGTCTTTGCTCTGTACAGCTACTCACTGTACGCCGCATGAACGGATGTTTACGCATACTAGACGATCATCGAATGGAGTCTCTATACCTACTTGGTTGACTGAATCAGAACAATAACATGTGCTAATGCGAAAATTTTACCGTAATAATAAATATCAGCCAGTCGTTGAGGAGGTGACGCTACTTCATGTAAATCCGGATTATTCCTATGTGCGTCTTGCAGATGGTCGAGAATCAACTATCTCTAATCGACACTTAGCACCATTAGGACAAGATAGTGAGATAATCCAGGAAACGCCTGAAGTACTTAACGAGACCCGAGATTCAGTCGAGAGTAATGAAGACGACGACTTTTACGATTCTCAAAGTATGAACGAAGATGAGGAACAGCAACAGTTGACAGACCACCCAACAGTCGAAGCCGAACACACAGCTACTGAAAATCCAGCTACTGTTCAACGAAGGTCCACTAGAATTCGAAGGCTTCCAGACCGCTATGGAGACTACGTTCTAAACTGAATCGTTCTCTTTTTAAGCCTGGAAGAATGTGGTGATATGGAAACTCATTAGAGTTTCTATAGTCTTAAAAATAAAGCTGTTAATTCGATATTGTCATCTGTCAATACGACTGTAATGTTTTCTTTGTATTTTGCTGATTAAAACCATTTATTCTAAAGGTTTTATCTTATTTATCACTTCTTTAGTCATAAAATTGCAATTTCAGTAGATAAACCCTGTCTAAACCCATGTTGAGCATCATATCATGCAGCTTGACATTGTTCTTCAAAAAGTTGTTTAACAAAGAGTCAAAAACTTTAGCTACAATTGTGGCCAAGGAGATTGGTCTGTAATTCAATTTATCCGATATGTCACTAGTCTTATTTTTAACAATAGGAACTACAATCGTTTTCATCATGCCTTTTGGAAGATAAGCGGTCGAGACACAACAATTATAAAACAAAGCCAGTACCCTGGGCAAATAGACACCAGCGTTCCTTGAGTGTTCCACACTGAGCCCGTCGTGTCCCGGGGACTTTCCGCGCTTCATATGCACCAATACATTCTTTATTTTTTTAACTGTGTACCTTATTGTAAAACTTTGAGACAAAGGCCGTTCAAGTTCACCGTCGACAGAGGCCGAGCCCAGTAGAGATTTAATTGTAAACAAGTCTTTATACAAATTTGTGATCTCCGCCGTATCAGTGAGACCTTCAACGCTGACAGGAACGCTAGACTTTTGGTTCAAGATGTTTGTACTTTTCCAGAAGTCTTTAAAATTATTTGTACTATGTAAGCAAGCTAATTTATCCATTGCAATTTGTTCGTGATGGTCTTGGCACCATTTCAACTTAGATTTAAAAACCCGTCTTGTCTGTAGCATATTATCATAAAGCCGGCCACGTAAAGGTTTACCTGCCTCCAGCCACAACTGAAAACCAAGTCTAGCCTCCCTGTGCGCCCCACTCACATGTCTGTTCCACCCCTTAACTTAATCCCCGTTCCTTTTACAGCAAGGTTTCTTAAAAGTTTCGCAGGCTGTATCACTCAGTACTGCTATGATACACTGATACATGTTGTCAATAATAGATCGATGATCTAAATTATCAACACAACCACGGAACTGTTCTGGAAAATCAATGTTTCTTAGTTTTTCATTGCACAGTTTATTATAATTTGCTACTTGATCTACATGACTGTTACCACATAAAATGTTATTATGCATGATATTATCAAAGCAGACTTTCGGTTTAACAAAATTGAAATCATAGTTAATAAATAACGGGAAATGGTCAGAACACAAAACATCATCTAAATAAAATTCTCGTGTCACAGTTTTCGTTGCCATACTCCTCCGAAACGGCTTGACCGATTTTGATGAAATTTTTTGTGCTTATCCGGTATCTATGAGAATCGGCCAACGTCTATTTTTCATCCCCCTAAATGTTAGGGGTAGTCCACCCCTAAATAATTTATAAGGCAAAACAACGTTTGCTGGGTCAGCTAGTACTATATATGTACATTAACAATTGACCTCCATGCGGACTCCGTGACCACACAGTGGTCAAGCCATCTTTTACAACTATGCGCTTCACTAATGAAAGTGAAAGTGTCTGAGTTAGTACCTAAAATGTGTATGTCAGCGCATTTCCACCTTTGATCTAAGCAAAATGGTTGCTACTCGTTACCAAACAATTCGTTTGGGTGGGAATTAAAATTGCCTAAAATAAAGCAAGTTTCTACCGTTTGTTCCTCAATAATGCCACTAAGCGGGCTCAAACACTGAGTAAACTCAATTAAGTTCTCGGAACAGTTCGTAGGCCTAAACGCACTAAACACAAGGATTGATCTCTGAGACGACACTATTTTCATTGCTGATAACCGCACATTGTTACAATTAACTGCAGACACCGTTTGAAAAACACATTTTTGCCAAAGTAAGGCGACCCCGCCAAACAGTCTGCCCAGCAGAAGACCAGTGGAGGTGTTCACCGCTGATGTTCCAGTATGTCCAAAGTCGGGATCAATTGTTCCCAACAAAGGAATGTCATGGCATGAGCCAAGTTTCCTGCAGGGCCACAATGTCTGCTGACCCACATAATGCTCGAATATCGTCCATACTTCTCTTGAGAGATTTACAGTTAAATGTGACTAATGTTGTATTCAATAACAGCTACCTTTATTTTCCGACACATTTCGCTTTGCAAAATAAACAAAGCGTCTAAATGATATTCCATCAGGCCATAGTTTAGCATCCATAAATATGTTTAATTTACTCCGTGATATAAGTATTTTGTAGGCATCGTACTCCTTTTCCTTCTTCATGATAATCCTTTCTAAAGAAATCTGAACCTGAGTCTTTCCAAGTATGTAACTCGAAATATCACCCGCAGAAGTATTTTAGACACTTTATTTATAAACTGAATTTTCCGTCAGATTCTACTCCAGCCTCGCCTTTTTCATTGTGAAATCGCCACCCCCGGAGAACAAAATGATAACCGTCATTACCATAGTTTTAGTGTTATGTCATATTTGAGGTCTACGGTGCCTAATACATCTACACAATTTTTTTCGTGAATGTCCTGCCTGTATTTAAAAAGTTATAAAATATTGCAATAATATTCATCATCAATTTTCTACCCGAAAAATAATGTATCATAGTATTGGTAAAAAAGTGTCTTCATAAAATATATGCCAAATACTTTTACAATAGGATTCTCGGAAAATAAATAGATAAAATAAATTGTTAACGCTATTACCATTTTGTTCTCGTAATAATACATTTAGGCTCGGTGACTAACATGTCCTTAGTAAAAAGTACTGAGAAAAGTAAACACGGAAACATCTTGCCATTCTTTTCGGTCATAGGTGCATAGGTGCATTAGAGAGTGATAGCACGATAATTCATTGCGTGCGGCGCTCGGCACGTGGCAATGTTTGTTTACCTACTCGACCTTCTCTAGTGCACTTGTAACCGTCATTGCGTGAGCGTAATTTCTTTTTAGCTGCGGTTGTTTCTATTATTTTTGTGTAAATTCAGTGTTTTTTTAAAGTGAAAAGTGGTAAACCTAATTGCAATAATAAAATGAATAAACGGAATCCTCGTTTAGACGTTATTATGAGTATGGTGTCTAAAATAAGTGACGATTCCAAACATCTTACTAATGATGGTGAGTACCGACTGTGCCTTTTACACAGTATCATTGTCTTTTAATTAGTGATAGGTAGATAGAATGGCCATAGAATCTTATTTAAGTAAGTAGGTACTCGATCTGTGACCCGATGTTGATAGCTGCAAATTCGACACACCTACCTACCTAGATACCAACTTGCTTATTTTTAAATAGGTACCTACTTCGAGTGAAACAGTTGATCTTCCTTGGAACCTACCTAATGCTCATTACCTACAATGAAGTTTCTTTGCGTTAACTAATCTATATGCATGTCAATTTGTCATCACTGTTTGTTATTATCTAGGTATTAATTCAATGTCATTAAATCGTATCGTTTAAATGTTTTAGATCACAACCCACCCCAAAATGGTACTACAGATCAAGACAAAATAACGAAACATGAATATAATTTACGCGGTAAGTGTTAAATATTATTTTATGTTTTTGATAGGTAGGTAAGTAGTAATTTTTGCCTGTATTTAAAATAATTATACTAAAAATAAACTCCTGCCTCGATGGTCGAGTGGCCGCAAGCGCGGGTCCTAACCTCGAGGTCCTGGGTTCGATTCCCGGGTCGGGCAAAGTGTTATTGGGTTTTTCCATTAAGTTGGAACTTCTCAGTAGCAGCACGGAGTCTGGATTTGTGCCCGGTAGATGACAATAGGCTCGCCCCCTATTACATGGGACTTAAAACATAACTGGCGAAACGTGGGTGTATTACACACCTCTGCCTAACCCTTCGGGGAATACAGGTGTGATTGTTATGTCATGTTATGGTTATGTTAAAATAAACAAAAAGCTATCGTATTATGGGTACCTACCTACCTCATTTTTTTCTAGCTTAACCTAGCTTCTTATATTTTTTGCTTTTTTATTTAATGTAAGTATAAAAAAGCAAAAAATATAAGAAGCTAGGTTCACCAAACTAATCTATATTTCTATATTAATATTATAAAGCAAAATAGTTTGGTTGGTTGAACGTGGTAATCTCAGGAACCACTGGTTTGAGTTGAAAAAATATTTTTGTGTTAGATAGTTACTTAGTTCATTTATTGAGGAAGGCTATATCTATATTATATAATATTATAAAGAGGTAATATTTTTGTTTGTAAGTTTGTATGTAAGGGCTAATCTCAGAAACTACTGGTTCAGAATCAGAATCAGAATCTATTTCTAAACTTCCGTCTTTGAACTAATTGCCAATTCTCATCCTGTTTTCCATTTTTCCAAACTCCGCCACCACTTAGCAAATCAGCGAAGGATTTCTTTACTGGATGGGTGCCTATGTTTTGTACTTGCTTATCAGTCGCCGCGATGGACATGCATTCTTTAGTTGTTTTTTCTCTCTGGCTTACTGTAATAGCTTCAATCGGTTGACCTCGCCTCAAATTTGTTGTTATAGACGGAGATGCATTTTTTGCCAGAGTAAACCGCAAGTCTGACTCATCACGACCCGGTAACAGGTCGGATGAAATACCCTCAGAAACATTTGTGTTCTCAACGGACTTTGCTATTTCTGCATTCTTAAACATTGCCATCTCATTCTGTACTATATTTAAGTCTTCTGCTTTTGCATAGGTTTGCTTAATTGTAGTAACCTCCTGATGTAACAACACAATGTCTTTCAAAAGTCTCGTAACGTCGACATGATCGAACGTTACAGGCGGTAGTTTTGTCAGATTACGAGCAACGAAAATTTATCTCATCCTGATTTATATGGTTCATAACACTTATAATGTTGTCAACATCACGTTGTGATTTACCATCTTTCTTCCGTTGTACTTTTCTCTTGTTTGTTTTGACAGAATCAAACAAAAGATCCTTTGCCGTCACAATGTCCTCCTCCGTTAAAGCACTGGTGCAAATGCGAATCAAGCTCACATTATCCATTACTTCCATTTTATTTTGTATGAATGCTAGCAGTTCGTTTATAACAATATTGCACGTAATACACTTAACGACATCAGATGCAATTCTTACACTTTTTATTATACACTGGCAACGTAAAAACGCGTGCGTACGGTAGCACGTCAGTCCGGTACTGGTTAACCAACGCTTGCCGAAGTCGGTCCGTGGATGGGTGATCTTCTATTTTAAACCAAGACCCCTCCGTACCTCAAAAAGCTCGTAAGGCCGTACTTAGGTGCCGTTTGGCATTTGTGGATGCTTAACTGCCGAAAATCTGACAACTAGTCTTGCTAAGGGGTATCGTGTTAATCAGTAACTGGGTTATGGAGGTCAGATAGGCAATCACTCCATGTGAAATACCAGTTTTTAGCCGCATCCGGTTGGACTGGAAAACGTACCCAACATACTTGAGAAAAGGCTTGCCTAGCCGTTTCGTTACGTTTCATCGTTTGATTTGTATTCGAGTAAATTTAACTCAGGTACGGGTTCATTTCAGAACACCTCTAGTGGCTTTAGTCAAAGAGGTGATGTAGGTTTTTTTCACGGTTTTGTACCGAGACTCTCAAACACGGCCTTTGTGGAGGTAATTACATAATCATAAAATAAACATAATCATAAATGTAACTTTTATTTTCTACTTTTTAAACTTAATGTCTCGCCTAAATCTACGCAGCGTTGCGTATGTTTCCTACAGTGAAGTTACTAATTTATCCTAATTCGTCGTCCTGATCACCATTTATCCATAGCCTATTCATTAAGACCTTTTCAATCAGCCCAAACACGATGCTTCTGCTGTTTCTTGGTGAGTAACTTGGGTATCGTGGAAATTCCAGGTGTTGCTCCAACATCAGTTCAAGGTTAGTTTTTTCATCTAATATCACTGAAGTAATAGAATACCAAATGTCGACTTGACCAGACCCGTGGAAGATTCTCAAATCCCTTCATCAACCAAAAAAGAGCTGATAATCTTCAAAAGGCTGAACCGATTTTGATAAAACATATCTAAGAACGCTCCCGACTAATTTACCTTTCAAACAAAAAAAACAAAATCATAATCGGTTAATACGTTCGGGAGCTACGATGCCTCAGACAGACACACACATACACACACAGATACGTCAAACTTATAACACCCCGTCGTTTTTGCGTCGGGGGTTAAAAATACATCCAATCAGTTATAAAGAGGTACCCAGAAATTAAGCAACTGTGCTTTATTTTAATTGTTATGATGCTTTGTAAATATGCCCTTTTTAACCGACTTGAAAAAAAGGAGGAGGTTCTCAATTCTACTGTAGGTTTTTTTTTGTTTGTTACCTCATAACTTTCGATTGGGTGAACCAATTTTGATGATTCTTTTTGTTATTTGAAAGCTCGTGCTTCCCGTATGGTCCAAATAGATCTGATGATGCGTTTCGGAGACAAACTTTAATTTCGGAAGGCGGTGACTTTGGATACGTATTTAAATTTTTTGACACCACCTTCCGAAATTAAAGTTATTTTTCACTTTATAGTGTTTTTTCGGAAGTCGGCTGTTTTTTTGGAAAAAGTTTTTATTATAAATAAACGATATTATTATAAAAAATAAAAATAAAAAAACAGATTGCGTTTAAACTCTATGTAACTGTTTTTTTTAATTGATAATCATGATTCCTACTGTTTAGATTTCTAGTTCCGAGACAGTGAAATGATGCACTACCTTGAAATACTGAAAACGATTTCTAAAGTTATAAAAGTACAGTAACCTAGTATTTTAAAGACTTTTAACATACGCGGTCTTAGTCTATGATAACATTTAAGTCCTGTATGTTGAATAGCTTCAAAGAATTACTGTGATTACTGTGACTGTGAGACATAGTTACTAAAGTAGCTTATTATTATTATTATGATCAGCTATTTGTATTTAGATTACCAACTGTAGTGACCTACCTTTATTTTACTTTTACATTTATACTATCTGTAAGCGCGTGGTTTTGCGACTTACACACAAGTAGTTTGTTTGAAGTAAAACAGTCAGTTGAACAACTATAACTTTAATACCTCTAAATTTACAATTAGTTTAAGAAAGGTTAAGTGTCTCGGATAGTTTTTGGGCGCGCAGTAGGGAGCACATGGGCGCGTGTGTAGTCGTTGGCGGTAGCGGAGCAAAGAGAGCGACAATGCGGCTCGCTCGACGCAGACGCGTTGCGGGGCTTGAGGGCAGGCGCGGGGTGCGCTATAGTGATGGGACGCGCGGCGCAGGCGAAATTCTGGTCGCGTAGTATTGGCGCGAACATACTCCGGGGCCGGTAAAGTTCAGCAGGGGAGTGTGGACGAGGAGACTTTGGCGACGAGGGCTTCCGTCGTCATCGAAGCTGATAAAGTTGCGCCCTTGGCGCTGATGCAGAATTATCGGTGCAGCGATGTGTGCCCATGATGCAAGAAGTGAGTGGCAGTGCGGCGCTGTATGCGGCAGTGCAGTGATGTGGACGCCGAGAGGCCGGTGTGGTGATGGCGTGCAAGTGAAGATGTTTTCCTTTTCATTAACTATTGTCTCTATTTTCTTTAAATGTTGTCTTCATTGATTACTTAGAAATGTATGATGAACATATTCTGGATTAGTCTAGTAAAGGGCAGAGGCGGGTGAGGGACCACTTGATTGTGCCTCTGGTAGTCGAGATATCGGCGACGCGGGATATGCCGTCCTCTCCAGGATACAACTTGGCAATGCGCCCCAGGCGCCAACATAGCGGCGGCGTATTATCCTCCTGAATGAGGACTAGGTCCCCAGTAGTCAACTTGGCCTTGTTCTCACGCCATTTCATTCTCGTTTGGAGCTCAGAGATGTACTCCCGTTGCCACCGTGTCCAAAATTGCTGTCGCATTTTTTCGATGGCCTCATATCTTGTGCGGCAGCGTGCGTTGTCATCTATTATTGGCGATGGCGGTGCAGTCAGCGGCCGGCCGATCAGGAAGTGTCCTGGGGAGAGAGGAAGGAAATCTGTAGGACAAGAAGAAAGTGGGGACAGGGGTCGACTATTCATTATAGCCTCCACCTGCGCAAATAACGTGGACAACTCTTCGAAGGTCAGATTAGTGTTGCCCATTACACGTTTGATTATATGCTTAGCCGATTTAATGCCGGCCTCTGACAGACCAGAAAAGTGAGGAGCGTAAGGTGGATGGAAATTGAAGTTAATTTGCATATTTGCTGCAAGATCACAGATTCCTTTCGCGTGTGCTTTTAGAAATTGACCGACGTCCTTGGACGCTGCCACGAAATTACGCCCGTTGTCTGAAAATATCTCTAAAGGTTTCCCTCTACGTGAAATGAAGCGTTTGAAACATGAAATAAATGCGTCTTTGGAGAGGTCGCTAACGGCCTCCAAGTGCACACACTTGAACCTAAAGCAGATGAAGAGACATAAATAACATTTGGATAGGCGAGCCCCACGACCTTTTTTATTTAGTATGTGAAAGGGCCCTGCGAAATCCATTCCGATAGACTGGAAGGGTGGAGCGGGAGTGACTCGCTCTGGAGGTAGATTGCCCATCATAGGTGTGAGAGTTTGGCCTTTGTGGCGGCGGCACACGACGCAAGAGCGCACGGTGCTGCGGGAGAGCTGCCTGCCGTTAATCGGCCAGAACGTCTCTCGGACAGAGTACAGCAATTGCTGTGGACCTGCGTGTAATAGGCGTTTGTGTTCTTGGCGAAAGATTAAAATGGTCATATGATGTTTGGAGTCTAAAATTATAGGATGTTTTTTATCGTGGCTATAGCTGGAACGATCAAGCCTACCGCCTACTCTCATAACGCCTTTCTCGTCAAGAAATGGGCTGAGACCTGATATTTTACCCTTAAGTATGGATTCACCTTTAATTAGTTTATTATACTCTTCAGGGAATGATTGTTTTTGAGCCTCTTTGGCTAATAATGTTAATGAAGTGTTCATCTCTTGAACTGATAGAGGACCTCTTATAATATTTTTATCTTTCAGATATTGAATGTACCTTAGTACATATGCAAATATTCTCTTGATTCTGTTGAGAGCGGAGAAATCTTCAAATCGTATAACTGGTGACTTGCTTTCGGTCGTCACGAGTAGGACCTTCATCTCAGGTAAGTTGGTTTTACTTGGTTTTGCTTGTGATGGCCAATGATTTTTATCCATGCTGAGGAAGGACGGGCCTGACCACCAGTCTTGTAGAGTACGCAGCTTCTCGGCAGGGACGCTGCGGGAGATGTAGTCGGCCGGGTTGTCAGAGGTGGGCACGTGACGCCATGAAGAAAGGTTTGTATTTTCGCAGATTTCTACGACCTTGTTAGCAACAAAACTCTTCAGTTTGCTGGGAGTGCTGTTGAGCCATGCGAGTACGACACTGGAGTCACACCAGTGTATGCGCGTGGATATAGGGTGCCGCAGGGAGTCCAAAACAGTCTTCGTGAGATTTGCGGCTAGTAGAGCTCCAAGTAACTCCAACTTTGGTATGGTAAGAGGCGGTTTAGTAGGCGCCACTCTTGATTTGGCACAGAGTAAATGGACTGCTACGTTACCTTCGTTATCAGCTGATCGTAGGTATATGCATGCGCCATAAGCGTGCATGGATGCATCACAGAAGGAGTGTAATTGAATTTCTTGTGGATTCTCACATAGAACTCTTCTTGGTATTGCCATTTCATTAAGACACTGAAGGCTAGAACTCATTTTTTGCCATTCTTTTTGTAAATCATCTGGGACTGGCTCATCCCAGTCCAATCCTCGCCGCCACAGCTGTTGCATAATCATCTTCGGCTGGACTGTGGATGGTGAAAGCAATCCTAGAGGATCAAAAATGCTGAAAGATGATGATAGTATTGCTCTTTTCGTAGTCTTCTCTGCAGATTCAGAGCTTGGGGCTTCAATGGAGAATTGAAGAGAGTCGGATCGCGGACTCCAACCCAAGCCGAGGGCACTGGATGCGTCACTCAAGCTTAACTCGCTCAGCAGTTCGACACTGGAGATGGAAAAGATGTCAGGGGCATTTGACTTGAATTTTCGGAGGTTGAAGCAGCCGGATTTCAACATAGTGGTGACTGCATTCAGTATGTGTAGTAGCTCTTCTTTAGTGTTAGCTCCTGTTAGTAGATCATCGCAATAAAAATCCTTCTGAATTATTTCCTTGACCTTATCGTCGTCGCAGTCTTCTCCAAGTTGCCACAAGCATTTCGTGCTCAAGTAGCTTGCGCTGGCAAAGCCATAGGTCACGGTGTTCAGCCTAAGTGTTTTTATAGGGAGATTATCATCTTCACGCCAAAGAATAAGCTGCAAGTCTCTGTCTTCTTCGTGGACATCGACTTGACGAAAGAATTTATCGACATCTCCAGCTAATACGTACTTGTATAGGCGAAATCGCAGCAGAATCGAAAACAACGAGTCTTGTACCTTGGGGCCAATCATTTGGATGTCGTTTATGGAAACGCCAGTAGATGTCGCGGCGGAGCCGTCGAACACGACGCGCAGTTTGGTGGATTCGCTCTGCTCGCGCAGCACAGCGTGGTGGCACAGGTAGTGGCGCCGGCACGGCGGCGGCGGCTGCTCCAGCGGAGTGCAGTGGCCCAGAGACAGGTATTCTGCTATAAATTCACAATAAGCTTGCTTGAGATGCGGATTTTTGCGGAATTTTCGCTCTAAAGAATATAATCTTTGTCTTGCTCTATAATAGGAGTCACCAAGAACATCAGTAGACTCTTTAAGTGGAAGCTTCACAGAGAAACGTCCATTTTCTTGGCGGGTAGTATGTGTCTGAAAATGCTGCTCACACATCTTCTCACTGTCACTCAGGAGAGGCCTTTTTGGTAGCTCTTCTAGCTCCCAAAATCGGGCAAGTTGTTGATCGAACTTATTGTTTAAATTGTTGTCATTTCTTGACAAATTGCACTGAATATTTCTAGTTACACAGTTGGGAGGTAAGGATATGGCGCCTGAAATTAGCCAGCCCAATTGGGTACTTCTCAAAAATGGCAAATTTGCTCCAAGTGATTGCTGCTCTGTTCCTATAATTTGCCAGAATAAATCTGCGCCAATCAGCATGTCTATTGGGCCTGAAATGTTAAAGGAAGGATCGGCGAGTGGAGTTTTCGGCGGAATCTTGAAGTAGCTTAAATCAATGGTTGAACTTGGAATATTTGCTGTAAGCTCAGGTAGAACCGAGCATGCCAGTGTGGTATGGTATTCTGTATGGCGAGAATGTATGCGGACGACGCTTCTCTCTGCGATTAATCCACAGTATGTATTGCCCATACCGGTTATCCTTGTAGTATTTGCCGGTATGACAGGTAGACCCAACTTCTCTTTTAAATCTCTAGTTATAAAGGTGGCCGCACTGCCGGAATCGAGAAGGCAACGTACCTTCTGGCATGCATTGCTACTTGGATTTGCCACATCAATAATGGCTGTAGATAGTAATACGAGATTGTTTTGTTGAGCCTGAGATGAGAAGTTTACCAAAACTTCAGTGGTTGATTCAGGAACGTCATTGGCTTCAGCGATGGCAGGTTGCACAGAGACGCTGGTTGCAGGCTGTGAATTTATGTGAAGCAATGAATTATGCTTTCTATTACATCTGCGACATGGCCCTTGAGGACAATCCTTGGCAACATGTCCTTTTTTAAGGCAATTAGGACATAACTTTAAGCGGTAAATTTCAGCTTTTCGTTTTTCTGGAGTATTTGCTAAAAATATAGGACATTTGTAAATGCTGTGATCTGCACCGCAATAGTTGCAGACCCAAGTTGATTCACCATTAAGTTTGTCATTGATTGTATTAGCTTCTATGCAAGCTAAGGAATTGCAGGCGCGCTCCTGCTTATTGCTCAAGTTGTGTTTCTTACTACTAGAAGTATTCTCTACGATGTTAGCTCGGTTTTGTAAGAATTTCATTAATTCACTTAATTTGGGCATAGAGTCATCATCAGGATTCCTATGTTCATCCCATGCTCTTTTGGTAGTGAAATCAAGTTTGTGGTACATAATTTGTACTATCAATGGGTCCCATTCGTCCGTGGACTGACCTAAACTTGACAGGGCTCTGAGATTTTTATTGACGCTATAAACCAACGTTCTAAGAGAATTTTCAGAATCACGGTGAGTGGGTTGTAGTTCAAATAAAATTGAATCTATGTGTTGGGTGATCAAGTGTCTCTTGTTATTGTACCTCTGACACAGCAGGTCCCAAGCAACCGAGTAGTTTTTGTCTGATACCGCTAGGTTAGTTAAAATGTTGGCTGCTTCGCCAGTTAAATAAGAGTTGAGATAATGGAATTTATAAATGGGAAGTAATCGTGAGTTTTCATGAATTAGTGACTTAAAAGTATCTCTAAAGTCTAACCATTTAGAATAAGTACCATCAAACCTTGCTATTTCAATTTTAGGTAATTTAAAATTCACACTGTTAGAATGCTCACTCTGAGAATGATGATGGGATGGAAGTTGTTGAGATTCACTAGGACATTGCCACAGAATTGTTTCTGCCTCAGCAATCAATTCTATAAACTTAGAGTCTGTAGCATCCCTCTCATCAATTTCAATAGATATAGTTTCTACAGAAAGCTCATCGATTTGATCTTGCAGCACGACAAAGTTTTTAAATAAATCTCTGATAATCTCTACTTTTAATTTAAGCTCATTTACTCGTGATTCTTTGTATTCAGATATGGGTACTGACTTGATTTGGTTTAAGTAATTTTCAAATTTAGTCAGCCTGCCACGGAAACTGGCACGTTTAGCTTTTAGGGTTTTGATATCCATGGCGATAAATTAGCCAATTAAACTGCCTTGATAAAGGTAGCACTGAATCACTAGTACAAGATGAATGGAAAGATCTTACGTTCCTCCTCGTCTGGCTATCGGTAGTTACCGGCACTCCTTCGGCGTCAGCGAAGCGACGAGACCACGCGCGGGCGCGGAGGATGGGGCGGGGGGCACGGGGCACCCGTGCAGTGGCGGCGCCGTCACGAAGCGCTTGATGATTACCCGAAGTGATGACGGGCTCTGGCCACAAGGATGGGCACGGGCACCTCTTGCGCTGAAATAGTCGGCCCAAAGCGGGGTATATAACGTGCAACACAAGCCAAGGATAGTGCAATTAGAGAATAGGAGGGGTGTAAACAACGACGCACAGGCACAAAATAAAAACTCGTCAATAAACTGAACAAATTAAACTAGGATAGCTATATTGCACACGAGCACAACTGCTGGCTAGAGCACATCCAACACGTGCGGGCGATAGCGTGGGCAACACGATATTCACAACACAAAATGGCGCGCTAAATTATTATTATTATGTATTATTTTTAAGGTCACTGTTGTAGTTGCACAATTTAGTGCGGGGTATGGAAGATAGCCTACAACGAATTAGAATAGGTGACTGGTTAATAGAATCGCAAAATAATAGCGTGGAATTGTAGATAGGTACCTTACCTATAGGTATTTTCCTAGCCACTTGTAGCTACCTGTGCACAGGGCTACAATAATCAAGGGTATAGGTGGCAGGAATAAATGTTGAATGAAATAGATACGCACCCCAATGCACATGCATGCAATAGGCTTCTCCTATCACTGATGTAGTTTTCCCGCAATTACGCAGGCTGAAGACTACAACAAAAGGGGTATAGGCGATAGGAAAATAGAAGAAAGGAAACTTAGCTGGGTATTCACGGGCCGGCCACACCCAGGCAGGCCGCACTCGCAAATTAGGTAGATTTTGATTCGCTTCTTCGAACTGATTCTCGACACGCACGATGGTCGAGGCTCGTTGCTCGCAGGCACGCCGAATGCACACGGTGGCAGGTGCACGAAGCTCAGGGAAGTACGAAGCGGTAGAAGGCTCGGAGTCCCGGAATCCGATGATTGCAGTTAGACGGTCGCCATTATGTAAGCGCGTGGGTTTGCGACTTACACACAAGTAGTTTGTTTGAAGTAAAACAGTCAGTTGAACAACTATAACTTTAATACCTCTAAATTTACAATTAGTTTAAGAAAGGTTAAGTGTCTCGGATAGTTTTTGGGCGCGCAGTAGGGAGCACATGGGCGCGTGTGTAGTCGTTGGCGGTAGCGGAGCAAAGAGAGCGACAATGCGGCTCGCTCGACGCAGACGCGTTGCGGGGCTTGAGGGCAGGCGCGGGGTGCGCTATAGTGATGGGACGCGCGGCGCAGGCGAAATTCTGGTCGCGTAGTATTGGCGCGAACACTATCCTACATTTGTTAGAATAAAGTAAACAATAATTTATATACATATTTCCAAACAACTTATAAACTAGTATTATATAATACCTAACTATATAAGTAACTTAATTCAACATGTCAACAGACAAACAAATATTTTATATTAGTAGATAGTTTGTTATCAGCTAGCCGGCCGCTATGACGCGTCCATTGTCTTAGCGCGAACTGGTCGGCCGCGTACGTCACACACACGCCGTGAGCGTGAGCGAGACGGCACTCTAATCTATTAGCGTCGCGCTCACGCACGCGGCCCGCTGTCCAGCGATGACTTGCCACCTTGCCAGTGTACTCACTGCGCTTGCTTATAGCTACCGCCTTACCTTTTCACCTAAGATTGTAAACATAGCTTCACTCTAACTGTGCTTTTAAACTGTTCTCTGCTATCCATATACTATCACTCCTTCTTCTTAGTGTAACTCTCGTGTGTTGTGAACTGTAACCTGTGTCTGTGCAATAAACTTTTCTTTCTATATTCATCTATACCTACTTCGGACTTATTTCTTCTAACCTCTGCACCCTTCACACACACCTGCCATACCTACACAACTATTAACTAAAACCACTTTGTACTTTTAACAATATAATTACTTCAAACTATCGAACAAAACCAGGATGACAAGGGAAATATTTTACACTAGAAACGACTGCCTCGTACAGCGCTCTCCGAAAAAGTCCCTCATCAGTCGGGTGGGAACGCTGCTCTTGTATAACTTCCCATGCTGAATTTTGACCCTTTCTTGTGGATGTTTACGTCCGGCTCGGAATACTGCAGCGCAAGCACCTCGTCTGTTGGAGGCCACCAGGCTGCTCTGCTGATGTCACTCTTTACTTTGTAAAGAAAGCGCGGCAATCGCCTACATTATTTTTTAAAAATTAGATATGAAGTACTTAAATTATAATACCTGTCCAGTTCCTTTATTTATGAACGCAGGCAGATGTAGAAACAGTCGCAAATAAATCATCATTGAGTAAAGACGTTTGTTATTTTTCTAACACACCGTTCCACTATCGAGAAAAAAGTGAAGCTTAAGTACAGGCCGGGGCTGCCTTGAAGCGGCTCCTGCCCAATCTAGGGGGGCCAAACGCCTCCTGCCGGAGGCTCTACGCGGGGGTCGTGCGGGCCATGGCCCTATACGGGGCGCCGGTGTGGGCGCCTACATTGAGGCGCCAACCAGCACGCCGTTTGAAGGCGGCCCATAGGGTCATGGCCATCCGGATGATCCGGGGATACCGCACGATCTCCGGTGAGGCGCCGGGCCTCCTTGCCAGATTACCGCCATGGGATCTGGAGGCAAAGGTCCTCGCGCTCACTTGGGAGTGGCGCGAAGAGGCCAAACGCTGGGGCGCAACTCCACTGCCGCGGAAATCGCGGCACGGTGGACAGAGCCGGCAGGATCTCATGGCGACGTGGAAAGAACGATTGTCGCAACTCAGTGCTGGGCACACCACGATTGCGGCGGTAAGTCCCCTCTTTGAGGAGTGGCTTGAGAGGCGACATGGTGTCCTCACCTTCCGCCTGACACAGGTCCTCACCGGACATGGCTTTTTCGGGAGATTCCTGTTTCGGATAGGGCGGGAGGAAACGCCCGGGTGTTTCCATTGCGAAGTTCGCCCTGAGGACACGGTGGAGCATACGGTGGAGGTGATCGGCGGCGGCGATCTCTCGCGTCCGACCATGGTCCAGGCCATGGTACGGAGCGAGAGTGCATGGCTAGCAGTCGCCTCCTTCAGCGAAGCAGTTATGCTCGCAAAGAGGGAGGCGGTGCACGTGAGGGAGTTGCAGTACATGCACCCTCACAGCCGTGGCCTTCGCAGGAGACGCCCTGGGCGTTGGGAATCCCAGGCTGATTCCCGGCTACCGTAGGCACGGGCTTGCGGACGGCGAGTAATGGGTAGCTCGCTGTCCGGTAAGGACCAAGCCCGGGTCAACGGCGCGTTGTATTCCACGCGCGCCTCAAAGAAATGTCAGCAGCAACTGATGGGGCCCGCAAGGGCCGATGCCTGCTGGGGGTGCGGGTTGTTCGAAAGAGATACCGCCACCCCTGGCACACAGGCAACTGAGGGAACACGGGTGGGTTTTAGTCAGTAAAAGTCTGACACGCCCTCCCGCTCCACCCAGAGTGGGAAAAGTTATTTGATGATTTCCCAACCAAAAAAAAAAAAAACCGACCCAGATTAATTAGTGAATGGAACGGCTTGCGGACTCGGTGCGAATATAATAGGAATTCAGGTAATTATTGAAGTTGTTTACAAGTAATTAGTGTTTGTGAAGACTACTTATAAAAACTTATAGAAAAAAGTGGTTAAGACATTGCAACTGTATTTAAGGTGTTTGTGCGAATAATACTAGGTGGACTATTTATTTTAATTCAGAAAAATGACGTCACCAACTTCAGAACAGTCTAAACATTTATCTACGCTAGAAGATGTGGCTAGTATGATACAGAAAGCGCAAGTTAGCATAAAGAAGTGTCCGAAGCAGCGATTAACACCAGGTTATGTTAAAGCTAGATTAAAAACCATAGACGATTCGTTTAAACAAACGCATAGCAGCCTGATGAAGTGTACGCCACAAGAACAGCGGGGCGTGTTGCCTTATTTTATCAATGAAGAATATTATACGTACGTAGAAATGTATCTTTGTCTACAAGCGGATTTGACCGATCTTCTAACAAACTTGGAGTCACAACAGAGATCACGATGGCCAGCTACCGTTTGCTAAGCTACCGATAGTAAAGTTACCCACCTTTTCGGGACGATATTAAGAATGGCCTACGTATAAGGATATATTTACAGCACTCGTCCATACTTCTTCTATTAGCGATGTACGTAAGTTGCATTATTTAAAGATTAGTGTTGCCGGAGAGGCAGAGATGTTATTACGACATATTCAAATTACGGAAAATAATTATGCAACAGCATGGGAACTACTTCAAGGTCGTTTCGGTAAAAAAAGATTATTGTTTCGTCAGTTTTAAAGAAATTTTGCAATCAGAAAAAGATAAGCAACCCATCAGCTACACAAATTAAATCTTTGCTCGATACTACCGTAGAATGTATCAACAGTCTGAATAACTTGAACATAAATACCGCCATTTGGGATCCTATCTTAGTTTTTCTAGTGGCGCAGAAGTTAGATTCAGAGACATTAAATTGATGGGAAGAGGAAGCTTACAAGGAAAATAGCGATAAGTTGTCTACGTGGGAGGAGTTGAAAAAGTTCCTTGAGTCTAAGTTTCGCACACTCGAACTAATCGCTCCCATCGCTAATACATCAACAAAAGAGAAGACACAAGGTCACAAAGCATATCATGTTATTGCAAAGGATATTGAGAACGATAAGGGTGACTCTGCGCACACCAAAAGCAGTTCTTCACCATCTTGTGTATATTGCAAGGGTGAGCATTATTTTACTATTTACATTATTTATTTATTTATTTACATACACATTTCTATCTTTAGTTGTAAAGAATTTGCAAAACAAACTGTGCAACAACGATATGAATTTGTGAAGAACAAAAACCTTTGCTTCAACTGCCTTGTACCGAATCATATAGTCTACAAATGTAAACAAAAGAGGAAATGCCGAGTATGCGGAAGAAAACATCATTCTCTCTTACATAAATCAAAGAAAACAACACAAGAGAGTAACAAACGAGAAGAACAACCAGAACACAACCAGGTCACAAGCGCACATTTCTCTAAAGAACAACCTGGTCGTCAAGTGTTATTGGCAACAGCACAAGTACATGTTACATCAAGTGACGGCGGAACACATGTACTTCGAGCATTGATTGATCAAGGTTGATCAGGCTTCATTTGTATCTTCAAGAGTAGTCGAACTCTTGAGGTTAAAGAGGACAAGCATCAACAGTGTAGTCTCAGGGGTGGGAGAAGGAAACCTGGTTCCTATAAAACATGTAGTTGACTTGTCAGTTACATCGCAATATAATAGAAGGGAAGTTATTCAAGTGAAGGCTTATGTTTTTAAATCACTATCTGCTAGATTACCTTCACAACGCATCACGATGAACTGTCCAGAACTTCAAAAATTATTATTGGCTGACCCTACGTATAACACACCGGGTAAAATTGATATATTACTCGGTGCAGACATCTTTTCCCAAATTATAGAAGTTGGTTTAGTAAGATGTTCTGATGGCATAGTGGCTCAGAAAACACGTCTGGGGTGAATACTTTCAGGTCAAAAGGAAGACAAATCAATTAGCGACGAAAACAAAATAACAACACTACATGTGACAAGCATGGTATCAGAAGACAATGATATACTAAGAAAATTCTGGGAAATTGAAACAAATTTATACAAGCAATTTATATTGTACATAACTTCAAAAGAGCCTGTAAAGTAGAAGTACTTGAATTCGCGCTATCCGACCACACAGCGCAATTAATAAAAATACCTGTCAAAAACTGTTGCACTCTAAAATACTGGCGTATGAATAGGCGTGATTATAAATCAGAATATATTTCAAAATTTCAAAATTGCCTGCATAGTTTGTCATTATCTGAAATATACGAAACAAGTGATCCTAATATAGCCTACAATACATTTATAGAAACATTTTCACTTTTCTACCAATTATGCTTTCCTGAAGTATCTGTAATCATACATACGGCAAATAAATCTAAGTGGGTATCACGTGGTATTAAAATATGCAGTAAAAAAAAGCGACAACTTTTATGGCAATACAGACGTGACCCAAATGGAACTAATAAATATAGATTGACTAAATACTCTAAATGATTTAAGAAAATTATACAACTAACGCAATATGCACAGAATAATTATTATAAAATAAAACAAGCTATTAATAAATCTAAAACCAGTTGGAAAATTATCAATAACTCAAAACATAACATACCACGAAATCTTATCACAAAAATAAAAGTAAACAGTGACATTATAAGAGACCCCCAGGAAATAGCCAACGAATTTAACAACTACTTCATTGAAAAAGTGGTCCCACTTGTTGATTCAGGAAATCAAGATACTTCAAATATACCAAATAGAGAAAAATCATTCTTTATGCCCCCTTGTATACCGCAGGACGTGTTTAGAATAATCAAACTATTGAAAAATACGAACAGCGTGGGTCATGACGGAATATCAACAAAAATAGTTAAGTTGGTGGCTCCAGAAATTTGTACACATTTAAGCCATCTGATTAATTTAAGTATAAGTACTGGCATATTCCCAGATGCTTTAAAAAAGTCAATTGTAAAACCTATTTAAAAAAAAGAAAATAGAGAATCCATGGAATTTTACAGACCTATTTCGATTATTAGTGTTTTCTCCAAAATTTTTGAAAAGTATATATATAAAGAATTAAGTGCTTATTTAGAAAAACATAATATACTAGTTAACGAACAAAAATGATTCAGAGAAAACCGAACTATAAATATGGCTGTTTACGATTTCCTACATAAAGTTATGCTAAATGTCGATAGAACCAATCCCGTCTGCACCATATTCTGTGATATGACCCAGGCGTTTGATTACGTCACATTTTAATAAATAAGTTGGAAGCATACGGTATAAGAGGCAATGTTCTAAAATTAATAAAAAACATATCTGGATAACAGAAAACAGGTCACGGAGATATCTAGGATAAACGTTAAAACTAAATGTGAAGAAATATTTCATTCGCATGAGCAAGTAGTCAAGTATGGAGTCCCCCAGGGTAGTGTGATGGGACCCCCACTATTCATAGTATATATAAATGACTTACCTAAACATGTAGACCAACCAGTTACACTCTTTGCTGATGATAGCACTATCACAATTCAATGTAATACCAAAGATAGCTACAATAACGACATTAATAATTCTCTGACATCAATAATAAATTGGATGAATAATAATAATCTAAAAATTAATCTTAATAAAACTACCGTAATGCACTTTAGTCAACGTTTATCAATGATGACTGATCTTAACGTCCAATACAATAATAGAATTATTACAGAAGTTGACAATACTAAATTCCTTGGAGTGACGATTGACAAAAAACTAAACTGGAAAGCACACATAGAAGAACTCAGTAAAAAAATTGGTAATTCTTGTTACGCTCTGTTCAAACTGGCCTCAGTGACAGTCAGTCAACACTGAATCATTGCTCATGGCTTATCACGGTTTGGTTTCTTCACACTTAAGATATGGAATCATTTTCTGGGGCAACTCAACTGACAAGGACGTACCCTTCAAAGCCCAAAAAAGGTGCATCAGGACTATGTTTAGATTACAGTCAATCGAAAGTTGTAAGCCCTACTTTAAAAAATATAAAATATTAACTCTCCCTTGCCTTTACATTTTAGACATTGTCATGTTTGTAAAATCAAATCGGCTCTTATTTCCACGTCAATCAGAAGTGGTCGATCGCAACCATAGTAGACGCGATGACAGTATTCTCTGTCTACATAGATCGAAAACAGCATTAATGCACAAGAGTGTTTTCTGTCTGGCCCCTAAAATTTTCAATAAACTCCCAAATAGTTGGAAGGAGCTTAATGTCCGTCAATTAAAAAATAAATTAAAGATCCTGCTAGAAGGGAAAGCATACTACAGTATTCTAGAATTTCTTAATGACAACATCTAATACTGTGTAACTAACCAATATTATCAATACATCTTTAACATAATCCGTACATACAGCAACATTATTGCTATGATCATAATTTTAATTGACTGACTACTTGATTAATTGTTACGTAATTATGATGACGAAATTTAAATATTTGTACGCAACAAACATGACTGATCTAAACTATAATGTAATTTAATAACTTGCATGCTCTGTATGTGTACTCATGTTTCCACAAATAAAGAATCTTGTATCTTGTATCTTGTATCTTGTACAAGAAAAGAAAGCTGCTTACAAAAGAAGAAGAGATGTGTGAAGAGATTTACAAAAATACAACTACAAGAGTGAACGGAAACTACACAGTGCACTTACCTTTACGACAAGGAATTGAAGAGACACTGAAATTATGTGGAGATACGACACAACAAGCTGTTTATTGATTCAAGCAGTTGGAGAAGAAATTACAAAATTCTACGAAGTTAAAGTCAGATTACTCTAATGTAGTTCATGAGTACATGGAAATGGGTCATTTGAAAAAATCGGGCCCAAACGATGACAACAAATCAGTCTATCTTCCTCATCATGCTGTAATACGCGAAAACAAGGACACAACGAAGGTTCGAGTAGTTTACGATGCGTCTGCGACGGGTTCTAATGGTCATTCTTTAAACGACACCATGATGATTGGACCTGTATTGCAACCTGATTTACCGCTTTTATTGGTACCACCTGGAGTCGAACGTTTTTATTGCTGGCCTTTTGTTTACCTTGTCTGTAACTTGTTTTTTGTAAAATTCATAATTTAATAGCACTCGCATCACTAGTTTATTTCTATTTACATAATCAATGCCGTTTAATTCACTACCACAGTTCACTTTTATTGTAAATTCACTACACTACTGCACTGCTCCGAATTGTTTTTTTTGTATTTATTTCTATTTATCTATGGATGATTTAATGTCGGGATGTGATATTGAAGAAAAAACCAAGAATCCTCCCCATCCATATAAAATGATTTTTTAATTACAGGTGCTGTATTAGGATATTCGAGTGCTTCATCATCGGCGAGTTGTAGTAACGTGCGTACAGCTAAATATCGTACTGCCGCTGTACCAAAGGTTACAGTCGTCAAGTTGAAGCTTTCTAGTTTTTCTTCAGGGTTATCTCGCCAGACTATACGTTGTAAATTTGTGTGATCTGGTGTCATATTACTCATTCTATACATCTTAATGATGTCTCCGACTGCACATATTCTATGAGTTCGCCATGTTATAATTAAACTTCGTAAATAGAAAGAAAGAAAGAAAGAAAAAGTATTTATTCTGACTCGCACAGGAAGATCACATACTAAAATAAACACACAATGGTACAAAAATGATAAAAAACAAATTACTTGGAATTAAAAAATAACTAAAAAATAATAAAAACAGAAGGTCCTGCACGAGGCCAAAAGGCCCCTACCTCAGCATGATGCTACGACATTTAAAAGAAAAATGTCGCAGCGCTGGTATTGTGATAGGGCCCGAGCGATGTGATGTCACGGGCAGTTACAGTATATATAAATAATCAGTAATAAAGATAGATAAAATGTGGTATGTTATAAAATAAAACAAAACACCGTCAGCGCCAAACGTAACCTCATTATTTGTCAATGCCATAAGTGTCTGAGGCACTCTGTGGCACAGAGTACATTTTTTACTCTGTGGCATCCGTCGGCCCGTGACACTGACAAGCAAAGGGTCGCAGGCGCCGACATTCAGCCGGTTAATTATAAAAACATTGAATTGCATGGTTTTGCAGATGCATCTACGCACGTATATGCTGCTGTTACATACCTTAAGATTATTGACGACGACACAGTACATATCACAATAATAGCATCCCGAACCAAGGTTGCACCGTTGAAGCAAATTTCAGTTCCTAAATTGGAATTGTACGCCGCAGCATTTCTAACAGACTTAATTAATGATCTGGTAAACCTGTTAAAAATACCTAAAAACAAAATCTTTGCGCGGACTGACCGTCATGGCGACCGCTGTGGCCGTGATGTCATGGTTGCAATCTCAACCTCATCGTTGGCGTACATTTGTTGCGAACAAAGGGGTAGACATAATACGGATACTAGACAAGGATCGATGGAGACACGTTCAGTCTACCGATAACCCAGCCGACATCGCTACAAGAGGCGTAAAAGCAGGCGACCTGGCTTGTTTAGACTTATGGTGGACTGGACCTATGTGGTTAAAACATAAAAATCTCGATCTACAAACAAATGAAATTCCTCAAACGGAATTAGAATTGAAAGGTGCATAATTTCACACAAATTTAGAAGTCAAACCAATCTGGGAACATTTTTCTTCAATTTCAAGAATGAAAAGAATTTTAGCACACTGCAGAAGATTTATAAAAAGAGAAAAAGAAACAAAGGAAATATATTTAACAGTTAATGAGCTAGACAAAGTATTAGAATTATGCGTAAAGTATTATCAAGACTTAGTTTATCAGAAGGATATTAAAGATTTACAGAAAGATGGAAGCGTAAAGAAAAGAAGTTCTCTTATCACACTCGCCCCTTTTTAGATAAAAACGGGATCATAAGAGTGGGAGGAAGGTTAGAAAATGCCTCCATAGGTAAAATTACAAAACACCCAATTGTAGTACCATGTAATCAGCATAATTAACTAAATTATTAGTTCAAGAAGCTCATCGTAGAACGCTACATGGTGGGATACAAGCGATGATGGCTTTTGTGAGAACTAGATACTGGGTCATAGGTTTGGAGACTGCCATAAGAAAATGCATTCACAACTGCAAAACTTGCATTTTGGATAAAGCGAAGTTAAGAACGCAGTTCATGGGGCAGTTGCCTGCCGTTCGAGTTAATCAACATCGGCCATTTATGAATAGTGGGGTTGATTACGCTGGACTGGTATTCATAAGGACGTCAAGAGGCCGCGGACACCATGCACCAAAGTGCTACGTCTGCTTATTTATAAACATGGCCACTCACGCGATCCATCTAGAAGCAGTCACAGACCTCACAACACAAGCTTTGATTGCCGCATTTCGGAAGTTCGTGGCGCGCTGAGGCCACTGTTTGAACTTATGGAGCGACAGTGGTACCAATTTTGTTGGCGCTGCCAAAGAATTGAAGGACATGTTCCAGAAGGGACAGAATAATATCGCGAAGGAAGCGGCTGAACTTCTAGCTAATGATAACACAAAATGGCACTTCACACCACCAAGAATGCCCACATGTGGAGGTCTGCGGGAGGCTGGAGTTCAGTCAGCTAAAAGACACCTTTATAGGATAAATAAGGATACAAAGCTGACCTACGAGGAGATGTCTACGCTTTCAGCACAAATAGAGGTATGTCTCAACTCTCGCCCGCTTTATCAAATGGACAATACTATAATGCCGCTGACTCCAGGGCATTTTTTAGTTGGCGAGTCCTTGATTTCGGTTCCTGATTCATGCTACGAGTATCAGCCTGTCAGTCTTTTAACTAGGTGGCAGATCATTCAGAAAATGACTCAAGATTTTTGGCATAGATGGCATACAGAGTATCTTAATACGCTCCAACAAAGATACAAATGGCAAGTGAAGGTCTCACAGCCTGCTATTGGAGATGTTGTTATTATTAAGGAAGATAATCTGCCACCTACCAAATGGTTATTTGGACGGGTGAAACATATACATCCTGGAAAGGACAATTTCGTAAGAGTCGTTACAGTCCAGACTATGGGGAAGCGGTATTAATTTGTATAGGGGTCTTTTTAACTCCTTTAAAAAGACTCCTATACAACACCCCTATACATGCGAATGTACAACAACCCGTTTCAAAGTATCAAAAATCATACATTTTCGAAACATATTTTGGACATTCGTTTAAAGACAATCATTGTTTCGTTGGATTTCAGCTGTAAGAATAGGCTTATGTGTGCATGTCCATTTCTACTATGAGGTGATAGCACCTCATGGTAGAAATAAACATGCTCGTTAGGTTAGGAATGATATGTTCTGCTGCGTGCCATTGGCGCGACAGTATTTCAAATTGTTGTTGGCCCAAAATTTTGTCTCTTCCACGATCAGACGGCAGAGGTCACTTTGACTTCGAAAGTATGATAAAATATTTAGGTATTCTAAGTTATCGACAACAAGATTGGAGGAAGTGTTTTTTTATTACATTTAATCACAGAGCCGTCAAAAATTGTCTAGCGCGAAGGTTCTACGAGTTTCAGCCATTCGGAAGTCAGAGAATACGTTAACCTCGTGAAAACTCTGCAGTTTGCTAGGAACAACTTGGAAGCTTCTTCAAGTCGCGTATGCCACAGAGCCTAAAGAATAAGGTCTTCAATCAGTGCGTCCTGCCTGTTATTTTATAATTTGTACAGCTACCAGCTTTATAATTTTATTAATAGGATTAGTAACACGGTTAAAGAGAGTACGATCTCTCTTCAAATTAAAATATTTATAAGTGATTTATTGACCCAATATTATTGATTGTAAGAATTAAAACACCTACCTACCTATAATAATAGTTTGTAAGAGTAAGAATTAGTGACCTCACACACACACAATATCTTACATTTTATTTTATTCTGAACAGAGCTAGGCAATCCCTTTTTATTTAACAGTTTCATTTTCATTACCTCGCAATAGGTGCGAAAAGTAGAGTGTAGGTACTCCTCGGGGATAAAGATGTCTCTGTGTTGGGTTAGCTAAAATTCCTCGCTGCCCTCAGGATTGTGGCCCTAACTCAGGAGTTTGCTAAGTGCTCCCTGCTAGGCGAGATTCTCTAAAGGAACTTTTCAAAAATATTAATATCATGACGGTACCTTGTCAATATATCTATGAGAACATCATGTAAGTCAGGAAAAAATTACAACTTTTCAGTAAAAGAAGTGAAAGACACCGTTGAAACTAGAAATAGGGACCAATTAGTTCAACCAGGTTATCAGACTGGCTAAAGTAGACTCATCCTTCATGGGGTACTGTTTAAAATGTTACAATAAAATACCTCACCACATACTGCAACTGAATGAAGCGAAATTTAAGTATTGTATAAAAAGCACACTATGCAGCCAAGCATATTATAAGTTGGGCGATTACATCGCTGACAAGAATTCCTGGCTAAAAACTGCTTGTCCTGCTCCACAAGGTCGCTAAAAACTAATTTGATCAGCATTCGTAAATATTGTTGGAGCTGCTGAAGATTGTAAAACTAGATATATTTGCATTGCATAAACTCAATCTTTTAGTATTGTATAATTGCATAGTACATGTGTGAGCACTATGTTCCTACTATAAAGCTACCACTTACTGGGTACGCCTTTCATTGACTTGAATGTGCCCTGGCAACAGAGAATTTGTCATGCTCCCTCAAATGTCTCACTGATGGTGGCGTGTGTGTTGGATCATTAAGTTCCCTTCAAAATGGTTGAGCTGAATGGTGCTAATCCATACGTCATGTTCGTGAACGGGCGCCGCCAGTAGGGACTGGCCATCTCTTAGCTGCCACGGCCTATTTTAATTGCTAAATTGTCATTTGATTTTTGTTTTTAATTACAGACGCTTTAAATGTGCACGTCTTTTTACATCGTTCTCACATTGATAATTTGAACTTAAATGATGTAACCAACTTTCTGTAACAAATTGTTAATAACAATTTCATGATTTAAAAAGAGTGTCCATGGAGTTTATTGCCCGTTCTTTTCCATAGGTACCTACTACGCTTTAGAATAGGCAACTAGCTTCATCTTTCCGACTCTTTGACAATTCAAAAGCCGGTAATTGGTTTATTTGAAATAAATGCATTCGAGTTTGAGTTTGAGTTTGAATTCGTTTTACTCTCTAATCCAACTCATTTTTTTAATCTGACATCTCACTCATGTTGCTGAGGCCATCCCCTTTTCTTTGGTTGAGGTTTCTCTTGTACAAACACCGCACAGGCATGTCATGATTTGCCCAATGCACTCGTGTAAATGCGCAATTTTCACTTTAGTGACAATTTGCTACTTGTATTTAGGACGGTGTGGAGCCTACCGAGAGCGAATGTGGCACGCGAACGCGCCTTCTTTATGTGCTCAGAAGGAGGATGCTGGAGAGGTTCTGATCGAGGATCACTCCTGATAATTGGCTCACTTTTCCCAAGAGATCGGCTAGTCAAACAACGAGATGGGTCGGGGGGGATTACTCCAACTCCGTTCTATTCTACTATAAATATGAATAATCTCACCCGCACGTCACTTCATGAGATAAAAAGTAGTATCAATTGTGCACTAACAGTGCACATGACTTATAGTGCACTAATAGTCAAAGGCCTACGCCTTTATCCATAGGTACTCTACAGTACATACTAATTCCTATATTCATAAAGTACATACTAATTCTATGCCACAAGTGTCATTATAGTTTATAATCTATGCTCGCAGCTTAAATCATAGCGATCATAGTCAACAGTAGTTAGTTTTACGTATTTTTCCTTACTTCCTAGTAATAATAAGGATTATAACGATAATAATTCGTTGTTGATAAAATAAAATAAATACTCCCTAAAATGGCGTTAGGTCATGAATACACTAAACTACGCAGCCAATTCGGTCGGCAGCCAATGTTCAGCATGACGCGGGTAGACATGTGCGACAGCATCGCAACGAATCCCACAGAGCAGCGCCTTTACGTCCTGCGCAACCCCGTGCACACCATCACGCAGCACACGCCCAACTTCTCGCACTGTGAAATCAACACCATTCGGTAGGTACCTACCGGTAACGTAGGTCCTCCCACACCGCGCCCCCTACGCTCATCCAAGCCACCGTCTGTTTCAGGGCCGAGTACGCCAATAGCGGCGCCAACCACGCGGAGGGCGGCTGGCCCGAAGGTGTGAATGCGAACGACCCGGAAGCTACGCAGAGGTACCGCCGGAAGATCGAGAAGGATGACGGGTACATACAGTGCATCATGGCAACGTCCGGGGTCAGTGGCGTTATTTTGATATACACAACGTCAGCTGTAGGTACTCTTTATCTAGCTCAATATTACTTGACGTTTTGCAGGGATTGGAACGCCTCGTATTACAAAATAACGCAATTGAAATGTACCAGACATATTATGCAGAATTAGTGAATATGCCTGCCGTAGAACACAACAGCTGTCGCACGGTGAACGTGTACCGTGTGCCCGGGCCACCCCGCCCCGTCAGTTCTGTGAGCTGGCTGCCCGAAGGTGGGGCCCAATTCGTTGCCACGTACGTGAACGTCGATTACAACCGTGAGACGCGCGCTCCTCTCGCCGCATATATTTGGGACGTAGAAAACGCAAACGCGCCCGACAGGACTATAATGCCACCGTGTCCGCTGCTAGACCTACAGTACAACCCAAAGGACAAGCACGTGATGGCGGGTGGGCTCATCAACGGCAGCGTGGCCACGTGGGACACGCGCCAGGCGGGCAGCGAGCCAAGCCTCATCAGTCCGCCGCACGTGGCGCACCGTGACTTAGTCCGAAATGTCCTCTTTATCAACTCCAAGTCCGGCCAAGAGTTCTTCTCAGGCGGGCCCGATGGCGTTGTCAAGTGGTGGGACATGCGCAAGTTCGACGAGCCTTCCGAAGAGATGATCATTGACGTGGTGAAGTCGAGCTTCGAAGTGCAGAGCATGGTGACGGCCAACGGCATCAGCGCGATGGAGTACGAGTCGACTCTTCCAACGCGCTTCATGGTCGGTACAGAAAATGGATTCGTCATTAACGGCAACAGAAAGGGAAAAACGCCAATGGATAAATTGCCTGCGACGGTATTGTTACAAATTTTTACTTAGATTTGAGCGAGACATTGTGCGTGGGCCATGGTACCTGTTGATAGTTATTTGTATTTATGTTGTTATTTGTATTATTTGTATTATGTTATGTTGATTATATCTCCATAGGTACCATGGCAGATGCCATGGCGTTCCTGAACTGCCTGCAGCCGTGTCGAGGTCCACCACCTCTCCACTTGTGTGTGAGGGAATTCCTGTAGCTAGTTTAAAGGGCGGGGCACGATAGGTTCGGGTCAAAAGACTGACACGCTGGATGCTCTCGTAGCTAGTTCAACAGCTGCGTCGTTACCTAGTGAACTGCTGTGTCCTTTTAGAGTGGTTACTTTCTATTACAGTGTCACTGTATTGCAATTATATAGCGTTAGTAGTTCTGATGCATTATGACATTCTAGTGTTAGAATCGAGGTTACAATTATATTTTTTCCCTAAGATTTGGAGAACTGAGGCGTTGTCGGAGAGTATACGTGTATGTTTGTTTAAAACTCTTGTGGCTTCAATGGCGTATACCGTTTGTGTCGCTGACCCACCCAGTCTACCTGGTAGAAGGTATTGAAAATTCCTAGCGGGCTGGATCTCTTTATGTTGAGGTTGTGTGAGAAAACTCCGACTTCGGTTCCAGAATTGGTCTTCAATTTGACACTGTCGTTGTCATCATCCTTCTGAAGAAAATGGAATGCATGGATATAAGCGGCGTGGCTATGAACATTTTCACAAACTAGGTAGTCTACAGGACGAAGAAAATGTGTAAAAATACAAACCTCACAAAGTGATAACGTTAATCTCAGTGGCTTTGGGGTGCCCCATGTACACTAGTACTTGGTCCTACACTTTTTTTGATATACGCAAACGAACTCTATCAATCAAATAAATAAAATGCAAAGTATTCGCCTATGCAGACGACACTGCTATATTCGTATGTAGCAAAGCCTGGGAAGACTCTCAAACTGATGCAGAGAATGCTCTCAGAATAATTATGACATGGTTGAATAATAATTTGCCCACTATAAATGTCGCTAAAACGAATTATATCGCTTTCTTACTGTTAGATATGTAGGTATAGGACGGACAACAGTCAAACACGCTAGTCAATGACACACTAACTTTAATTGCTATCAACAAGTTACACCCGGGTCGCAGCCACGGTCCGGTACATATACATACATAACATCCCCTTCCCTTTATTTTGCAACTACAAATCAACCCCAATCAAATAAACAATAGTTAATTGTGAAACAATGCTAAGGAGTAAAGTTGTCGGGTGACAACTCGAGACGTCTTGGATTTATCGCTGGTATGGGCGTTAGCGCATCGACCGAGCCGTCTGACTCTGCTAGTGGCGTGGCGAAGGCCACATTTCACTCTGAACCACATTCACCTTCTCCTTCCCTCGGACTGGTGTACTAGTGACTGACATTGTGTCTGGTATGTTGCGCTGTACGTCCGGAACGACATCAGAATCCCAGTTTGTGTCGTGTTCTGGCATTTGTGTTTGTCCGTGTGCCCGTATCTGATCCAAATGTCTTTTTACCATGCGATCCATTTTAGGAACATAAACTTCGTACATTACGTTTCCGATCTTTTTCATTATTATTCCTTCGACCCATACAAACTTTTTTTATTAATATTTTTCGTTATCCACACCACTTCATTTTCTTGGAATTGTTTTCATTCTTTTCCTTTATAATACTTACGCTGTAAGAATTGGTTTTGCTCCACGGTTTGAGCAAGGCAAGTGGAAGAGGAGGTCGACGCTGCGGACGTCGCCGATGCCGATGTCGTCGACAATAAATCAAGCCGTGTGCGAAGCGACCGGCCGTACACGAGCTCCGCGGGTGATTTTGCGGTGGTACTATGCCTGGAGTTTCGATAGTCGAACAAAAACTTTGAAATTTTTTCCTTAAATGATTTCCCTTTATAATTAAGAAATATGCTTTTGAGATCCCTTTTAATAATTTTAACAGAGCTTTCAGCTTATCCGTTAATTGACGGATGATATACCGGAGCGAGCGTATGTGTTATACCATTCTTTGAACAAAATTCTTTAAAAGCACGAATGGTAATGAAAAAAAAACTTACGAAACTTAAAATGTCGTGTTGATAAAATGTCCAAAAAAAAGTTGCACGGGTTCATCTTGTTCAACGTTCGTTGCTCAAAGTTGAGAGAGCACCTTGAGCTGGACCAAGCTTGGGGTGAAGTACAACAACGGGAGACGGGACGGCGGGAGGATGTCGGGAGGGCGCTGGCGTGCGCATAGTAAACATTAGCTGCGTATATTTTAATTGTCTAAAAATATAAAAATATAAACAACTAATATTCAGTGACGAAAACTAAATCAAACAATAGTTTATAAATACTTTCAGTGATTAAAGTTAAAGTTCACAAGTTTACATCAATATCCCGGTAAAAAAACACAATAAACAAAAACAGTGCAGTGTTACGAACAAAGATTTATGAATTGAGCGAAACAAAAACAACTGGATTGGACACAATAAAATAAGTTTTGAAGTGAAAGACAACTACAAAGATAAAGTTAGTTATTATTAAAGATAAGTTACAAAAACAAAATGTGATGGCACACATATCTTTCTCACCTCGATAAAAAAAATATTTAGTCACTTAAGAACGTGTAGATTTGTGTATTTTCAGGTGAACATGTGATTTGCACGAAATGAGAGAAACACCCTTTTATGATTTACTGTAGATTTAAATTTCGCATACAAATTAAGTAACAATCGCTTAGTAACCGTATTTGTTTTTTTACTATACTTTTTTTCTTGTGATCGTTTCTTTCGTTCCTGCCGTTAATCTACTACATTTATCTTTTTCCAAAAACTCTTTAACCTGTTGCCAAGCCGCATGCATTCTGTCATTATTCTGTTTTGCGCCTGTTTTGGTACGAATCACTTTGTGTCTCTTAATAGCTCTGTTATAACGCATTTGATACTTTTTCACTCTATTATCCAAAAAACGCAATTTTTCTTTTAGTAAATTATCCTCTCGCATGTCAAGTGAACCTAATGGGTTCCGATAACAATACAATTTCTATTAGAAACCAAGATAACACTAATTAGTAGGTCAACATTCTATTATAAGGTCTACGACTGACCAATGACCTGGCCTTATCCCGTGGCCACGAGCTACACGCGTCTTGCGACACTGTCTAGAAAAAAAATAAAAGAAGTTGTTTGGAACATGCCACGGGTTATTGTTTTTTGTGAGCTCGGGGCGTCAATTGATAAATATTTTTTACCTTTTCTGTTTGTATCGTTCTTTATCTTTCCTTCTTCTTTCTTCTAGCTATTCTTCTGATAATTTATGTCGGTATCAGGTGACATAGCAGGTTTCACTTGTCCTCTGCGTTTTCGAAGATTTTTCAACTCTACCCTTTTTTCATTTTTCTTTTTATCTTATTTCATTGCCATTTTATAGCTATAAATAACAAAAGTAACACGAAGGCAATATTTCAGAAAAGTCATAATAAATTACACAAACCTACTAATATCATAAATATTCTGTTAATCTTGATGATAAAAAAAATTCATCACTAACTACAATATGAAAACATAATGTACTTATTGAAAATAAAAAATTGCACTATTCGTTATTTTAAACATTAATAAAGGCATGACAGTCTCGGATCTTAACTCTATTGATAATATATATTGATTTAAAGAGAGCAGTACAATAAGCTAAAACAAAACTAATATTTCGTCACTTAGATGATCATTCGTCACATTTGTTATCACACTGATAACAGATATGACGATCACAGAAATGACGATTTTTAAGATGAGCAGGCATACGTTTTCTAATTCACGTTCAAACTTGTGTTTCAATCCATGGTAAATGACTGACGTCAAAACACATACACGCTCAGTTGTTTTATAATTTAATTTGAAAATCTTACCTTATCAAAGCTTAAACAGATGTGATGCATGAACTTGTACACCATGAAAATTGCAAACAAAACAGTTTTTCGTTAAAAAATCTATTCTATTCAATATTTTTCCATGGCAATGGTGCCGACGTCGACAATTCTGCCAATGTCAGATGTATTGAGAAAACGTGCGAAGGAAAGAAAAAACTAAAAAATAAAACAATAAAAATTCAAATCCGATTTATATGATACTACAGACGATTTAATGTGAACTTGTTGTTAGTAGGTACACTGAAACAAACAAATAAAAGTGTTGTTAAATATAAGAATCATTATTTACATAATTGAGCTTAAACTACATAAAAAACCTCATAATATTATAATGTCATTGACGCGGATAAAAAACATCAAAGCCTCAAAGAGTGGGATGCTACCTGTGTCGACACCCTCGGCTGTGCTGGTGTGGCTGCTGCAGGTGCAGAAAGCCTCAAATGGCGCAAATATAACAACCTTATTAGGAGCTATATGTTTGAGCCGTTTGGGGTTGAAACACTAGGGCCGTGGGGTCCGGGTGCTCATCAATTATTTCGGGACATGGCCAAGCGGTTGGTCGACTCTTCACGTGATCAAAGGGCTGGCCTATTCTTTGGTCAAAGAATCAGCATTGCCATCCAACGTGGCAACGCTGCCAGCCTTTTAGGCACTTTTCCCGCTGACAGCGATGCGGACGAATTCTTTGATGCTCAGTGAGCTCTTCCCTTTTTTACTTTATATACTTGGTCATAATGTCTAATTATTATATTTAATTGTAATTGGTTTATTTGAAATAAAAATTCACGATTGACTCTAAGAATAAAAAACAATTTACGAAATACACAGATAACAAAACGTGACGATTGCCATTAGAATTGAGTTTTATATTTTATTTATTGTGTTTAATTGGTTATCGCCGATAAACTTAAGGTCGGTTTCAATCAAAAGAGGGTAAAAATTAGACCTTCACGTAAATAAAATTCTTGTTTTTTTTTGCACACTTTTTGGAATGTAAAATAGAATGACCTATTGGCAACAACAGTGTACTACTGTACTGGGATCGATCCATCATCACTGACAGGACGTCAGTGATAATGGATCGATCCCAGTACAGTATATATGTCCTTTTTCGAGAACTGGGTCGGGCACATACCTGTAGTACGGCACTTCTGATTCTACAAGGCTGTATTTCAGAGCAAGTTGCTGGTGGATAATCCTGGCTACAAGGTTGTGCTATGCAAGTACGCTTCGTTAGCTAGATGAGAACACCCAGAGATTTTGTGGCTGATTGGTTCTCCCGGACGGTGGCACGCCCGACAGATGTCAACCATGCCATCTTTCATAACAAATCTCCGGTAATTGTTCGTCATCATAACTTCGTCCATAACTACACAGACTAAATCTTCAGTTTCCCCAGAGAGGTCACCAAAACGCAGCCAGGCTACGGACGCTAGAAGGTCTACATCGAGTCCATGTAGGGCTCGGAAAAAACCTCCGTGAAGCTCCTTACTCTGCCATACCTTCATGCGATCTTTAGTGTCAAGCACTACAGGCTTGCGCCAGTTCTCTTTAGCCAAGGAGAGCGGGGTGAGGCCCTTATCCACCACAACCAAATTTCGATGCATCCCCACGTAGGTTTCTAGGAAATAATCCCTGAGACTGCATCTCTCGCGATTGTACAGAGTCTTAGCACTTAAAAAGCCCCGACCTCTACATTTTCGCGGGATATACAGTCTCATTACCGATGACCGTGGGTGATGCATTCGATATGCAGTCAGCAGCGTACGGGCCCTCCTATCCAGGGCGTCGAGTTCGGTCTGAGTCCATTTGAGTATGCAAAAAGAGTACATCAAAACTGGCATGACCCAACCGTTGAAGGCGCGCATCTTGTTTCCTCCAGATAAAATACTATTAAATACTTTCTTCAGGCGGCCAAAGAAGCGCTCCTTCATGATTGCTTCATGTCAGTAACATTGATGCCCGACGCTTCCGACATACCCAAATACTTATAGGTTTCGGTAACGAAGGCTCGAAGGTTTATGAAATCCGAGAGTTGGGTTCCCATGGATTCCACAAACTCACCTTGCTTCACATGCATGACCGCACATTTGTCTATACCAAATTCCATCTTGATGGTGCTACTGAAGGTTTCAGTTCAGTAGCTCCATGAATTGCAAATTATTTGAGACAAAGAGTTTTAGCTTATCTATGTAGAGGAGGGGAGATATAACCTGACCACCTCTCCTCAACCAATAGCCTATACCTGAATCCTGCAACAGTGTGTTTAGAGGATTCAAGGCTAGGTAGAACCAAAGTGGACTCATACGATTGCCCTTAAATATGCCTCGCGCGATCCTTATTGGTTCGTTGTTCCTTTGTATATTTCGACATCCTGGATAGCATAGCCATACTTCGTATCCAGCGCGCAAGTGAGTCGTGTTGTGTCGAAACCAGCTCCGTATATTAAATTCGAGATACGCAAAACCGAAATAAATCTTTTAGTAAATATACTGTGCCGTTCTACTACAAGGCTACTCTGTATTAGTGAAAACAGAACTTAAAAATAACAAGTGGTTCTCAAGTAATGACCATTTTTATTTTCAAAAATTTAAATAACGAACTCAGAAGAAAAACACAGTGTTGACTAATTGAAAAGAGTCGCGTTTTGTGCCGTTCTGTGTCATACGTAGCGAAATCACTCCGCCCACTGTACACAGTGGCGCTCGGTGTGCCCTAGTTGGAAAGGATCGCATTCTGTGTCGCTCCGTTTCACTGAGCGTATTGTTGATAAATACAACAGTACTGACTGACCGCGAGTTAACGCCCGCCTGCTACTTCGCTTGTCAACGCGTTGGGTATTCATTAGCGTGGTCACACGTATTTATAACTGCATACCAAGATTAATAATGTCTACATCGGCCGACAAAATAATGATTTGGGGATGCTGCGACAGTGAATTGGATGAAGGACATTATCGTTATTGCGCGATTTGTGAGACAGCATTTCACCTTGCCTGCTTAACAAATTACGACGAAGAACTCCTCGCCTCCATGCCTTGGAATTGCCCGTCCTGCTCTAGTAAGAATCCTGAAGTGCCCAGGGATGATAATACGCCTATTCGGTTCAATGCCAATGTTACCGTGAGAGGCGCTAAAAGACAAGCACTTCACTCGCCCCCAAATTCCTGTAATACCTTGACAACTGATGGCATCCATAATGTTGTACAAGACGTACTGCAAGAACAGCTAAGCAGTATGCTTTCAAAAATCAACGATAGCATAAGTATACTAATGAGTGAGGAACTTCGATCAGTGAAACAGGAACTCCAAAGCGCAAAAGATTCTACGAATGCTGTAAAAACCCAAGTACTCATACTCTCAAGTATTGTCACTGAGCACGCAGAGGTTAAATTGAGTATGGAGAACTTGAAGACGCAAAACTCTTCGATGCAGCACACCATCACGGAACTGAGCACTAGACTACATCGTCTGGAACAAAACTTGCACAGTAAGCCACAGGTATCTGCAAGCAGTACAGAGCAGGACATCTAAGCTAAGCCTCTCGCTGAACCAGCTCCTTCTTGTGCCAGCTCAAGTGAACCCAATACCGATTCCGCGCCAGCTGAAATGGTGACACAGACTACCTCTTCTAATTCACAAGGTACAGACTCCCAAGAATGGACGCGAGTAACAAAGAAATCAAAAAATCGTCGCCCAGTGTCAATTCAGGGAGCAGGCTCATGTCACCTCCGATTCGGCAGTTTCTGGTTATGTTTACTACATTTTGGTGCAGTAGGGTCTGTTTTTACGTGTTCCATTAATTTTCAAACTTATAATGGTTTAGTTTAATGAAACACTATTGTAAAACTGGGGTAAAATTACTTTCTCTGATAAAAATATGCAGTTATGAAAAAAATTGGAAAACGTGACGTTTGGTTGACACATTATTATTATTATTTTGTTTTTGAATTTATTTTCTCAGGTTTCAAGAACCTGGTTTTTTTTTAAATCTCACGGGTGTAAACCAAGGTGAGATTCTAAGTTTGAAAATATTAGGTGTTTTGTACTGCACTGGAATTATTGTCTAAGTCTAATTGTAGGAATTTTCGAACTATGCGACATGTGTTTAATATAGCTGCTTTCTGCAGTGTGAGAAAAGTATATTTGGAAAGATTAATTACATTTAAACTGATAAATAGTTGTTTCGGGATGATACCGGTTGTTGATATCACTATTGGCACTATGGTTACTCTGTTCATTTTCCAAACTCTGGTAATTTCTTCTTATAGTTCTGTTTATTTCTTGATTTTTTCGGTGATCGTTTTCTGTATGTTATTGGTGTTCGGGACAGCTATGTCTATGATGTATGTGTGTTTGTTTTCTTTATCAACAAGTGTTATATCGGGCCTGTTATTATAATATAATATAATAACAGGCCCGATATAACACTTGTTGATAAAGAAAACAAACGATCACCGATATATTGTATGATCTGTAATTATGGTACGGTCATAATACAATTTGTATGATTGATTTTCTAAGACAGCCCTAGGTGAGTATTTGTAGTATGGTGTGAATGGATCCTGCGTGAGATTGTATTTTGTTGCAAGTTTTTGGTGTATAATATTAACTAGTTGATTGTGTCTATGAGTGTAATCGTTTTGTGTGAGTGTGCTACAAGCTCCTGTGATGTGTTGTATAGTTTCAGGTTTGCTATGGCACTTTCTGCATAAATCGCTTCGTACTGTGGGATCTTTAATTATATATTTTCGATAATTTTTGGTATTTATGATTTGGTCTAGCCTTGGAGGCTCTGCCTCCTTCTTTTCTAGACATAATTACCCTTTCTATTGCTGACTTAGGGTGGTGATATCGATGTTGTGTAAGAATTGTTCTAGTTTTAATTTCGAGTGCATGTAATTCAGTAATGGACCATTTTATCACGCCGAAAGAATAAGTTAGTATAGGTATGGCATAAGTATTTATGGATTTGAATAATTTTTTACTGGCAAGATACATTTTACATAAGGAATGAATTCTTTTAAAATATTCTTGTTTGAGTTTATCTTTAATACTTTTGTGTTCTAGAAGTCGTGCTTGGTTGAATCCTAAGTATTTATAAAGTTCTTAATTTTTCATTGCTTCTATTATTAGTTCTTCCGAATCTGTTGAGTAATTGTCTCCCACAATCTTGCCCTTTTCTATATTAAGTTTTCGACATTTGTCTAGTCCAAAATCCATTCTAATGTCTTTCGAAAATGATGTTGTAATGTCTAATAAACCATCCAAATCTGTATTTTTGTTGGCATATAGTTTTAAATCATCCATATAAAGTAAATGTGTAATTTGATGTTATATCGATCTATTGTTTTTAATGTCAAAACCTAGTCTAGATTCAGTTAATGTGCGAGAGAGTGGATTTAGGGCTAGACAAAACCAAAGAGGGCTTAGTGTATCTCCTTGAAATATACCCTTTTTAATTGCTATTTCAGCTATAGATAAGTTTGTGGGTTCCGTTTTTAGTTGAAGTGTAGTTCTCTAGGACTCCATGGTATTCTTAAGAAAATTTATTAGTAATGGATTAATTTTATATATGTTAAGTACTTGAACTAACCAGGAGTGTGGCACGCTGTCAAATGCTTTTTTGTAGTCTATGTATGCTATGTATAAGATTTTTCTTGCTTTCTGAACGTGTTTTAAAAGAGTGGAGTCAATGATTAATTGTTCCTTGCAACCCATATGTCCTCGTGTACAGCCATTCTGTTCTTCCGTTAGAATGTTATGTTGTTCGATGTGTTTAATCATTTTGTTGGTTACACCTGATGTGATAATTTTGTACATAGTTGGGAGGCAAGTAATTGGTCTATACTGTGAGGGGTCCTGGGTTCTACTCGATTTTGGGATCATGTATGTAATTCCTTTTGTCGGAAATTCGGAGATGTTTTGGTTCCCTTTTAAAATGTAATTTATTTGTTCAGATAATATTGTATGTAGTGAGTGTAATCTTTTTATCCAAAAATTATTAATTATTCCTGCTGCTTTCCAGTTGTGCGTTTTATTTATAATTGTATTTATTTCAAGAGGATCTACATCCTCAAACGGCATTTCTTCTATTGTTTCAGATCTAACTATTTCTTCTTGTATCCATTTAGCTTCTTTATTATGTTCAGTGTCGTCTGACCAAATCCCTTGCCAGAATTCTTTTAGGGCCTCTTCAGATGGCGGGTTTATGATTGTGGTATCGTTACCTTTAAGCTTTCTATAAAATTGTTTCTCACTTGTTGTAAATGATCTATTGTTATCCTTTCTTTCCTTGGCTTTTTTAAATCTTGCTAGTCTATGACTCTTAACTAAAAGTTTTTGTTTTAATGTGTCTAGGTGATCTTCAATTCTCTTATTAAAATTTTCATGTGAGCTGTGTTGTTTGGTCTTTTCAATTATTTGTTTGACTTTCCTTTCAAGTTTTCGAGATATGTTACCGTTTTTATATTGTGTTAATCTATTTATGTCTTTTCTTAGAAGTTCTATGTTCGTTTCTAATCTTTTTTGCCATTGTGGTTCGTTCGTTACTCGGGTTTTATAGCTAGATCTATCTTTATTTATTTTTAATTTAAAGTATTTAGCAACTGTGAGAGCTAAGCAATACATTAAAGAATGTGTGTCGGATAAGTTTTCTAGAGCTGAAACTTTAAGCGGAATAATTTGTTGGTTAAATACGCTAATAACATCCGATAATTTACGAGTTGGTCTCATTTTTGGTAATAATGGTCTACAAGCAGGATCCATTTTTTTTTTTTTTTTTTTTTCTGGGTGGGAAATCATCAAATAACTTCTCCCGCTCTGGGTGGAGCGGGAGGGCGTGTCAGACTTTTACTGACTAAAACCCACCCGTGTTCCCTCAGTTGCCTGTGTGCCAGGGGCGGCGGTATCTCTTTCGAACAACCCGCACCCCCGGCAGGCATCGGCCCTTGCGGGCCCCTCTGTTGCTGCTGACATCTCTTTGAGGCGCGCGTGGAACACAACGCGCCGTCGACCCGGGCTTGGTCCTTACCGGACAGCGAGCTACCCATTACTCTCCGTCCGCAAGCCCGTGCCTACGGTGGCCGGGAATCAGCCTGGGATTCCCGACGCCCAGGGCGTCTCCTGCGAAGGCCACGGCTGTGAGGGCGCATGTACTGCATCTCCCTCACGTGCGCCGCCTCCCTCTTTGCAAGCATTACTGCTTCGCTGAAGGAGGCGACTGCCAGCCATGCCCTCTCGCTCCGTACCATGGCCTGGACCAGGGTCGGACGCGAGAGATCGCCGCCGCCGATCACCTCCACGAGGACACGGCGTTGCTCCGCCCAAGCTGGGCAGACCTCCACCGTATGCTCCACCGTGTCCTCTGGGCGATCTTCGCAATGGAAACACCCGGGCGTTTCCTCCCGCCCTATCCGAAACAGGAACCTCCCGAAACAGCCATGTCCGGTGAGGACCTGTGTCAGGCGGAAGGTGAGGACGCCATGCCGCCTCTCAAGCCACTCCTCAAAGAGGGGACTTACCGCCGCAATCGCGGCGTGCCCAAAGCAGGATCCATTCCATTGTATTTTAACATACCTATTTGTTTCTAACTCATTATTTAATGTATCTATTATAGAAGAGTCAATCACAGTTTGCGTTTGTAGTGATGCGGGATCATCTGTAGTTGATTGAATGCTGCATGGTGCGTTTACGGTTACTTCAGTATCAAAATATTCAGTCACTGGATTCGGGGGCTGTTGTAAGGAAAGGTTGTGGGGTGTGAGTAATTGAGTCATCTGTAAGGTGTTCATTTGTTGTGTAACATTAATATTAGCTTCTTCTTCTTTTTTAAGTTGTTCTGTTATTTCAAATTTAATCGTATTTAAAGTGTCATCTGATAAGAGCTTGTTTCTAATAATAACCCGTCTTTGGTCTGCTATTCTTTGTTCTGTTACATTTATGTCTGGGTATTGTAATTTAAAGCGATCGAATAATTGTGTGCAGTACATTGTTGTCCTCTTCAAGTTTTGTAACATTGTAATAAGTGCGCATGATGAATATGTTCATATCTTCAGTCCATTTCATGCGCACTCTGGGTTTTCCCGCTTTGGTGGTCGCAGGCTGAGTAGCTGAAGCCACCTGCGAAACATCCAAGCCGGATGCTCTAATGTCATAATTATTGTCTAGTCTGTCTGTCAGTTCGGCTGTAGTATTTTTGTCGGGGAGAACCCGCCTGCTCAGTCCCCACCACCGATGGGTCGCGTGCTGAGACACCCAGCATCGACCCCGGGTGCGCCCCAACAATTGCCCTCGGGTAGCGGTCCTATACGTATTTTCTTTGATCTAGTCTCCATGTTATATGGGTTTCCAGACCCACGTTAGCCACGCCAGTAATTTTTCTATCGTGTGTCCGCCCCCCACGTGATTAGATGTTCAATCAGGACGTGTGGTTGTTTAGGGGCTTATTATTATTTCCTTTATTTCAGAATATACACATATCAAATACATTTTTAAATATTAGAATATAAAATATATAAAAACATTTAAAAATATAAAAAATTGTAGCCCACCGGTATCGGGAACAGGGTCCAAGCTACCGGCGGTCAGGGCTCCAGAGAGAGGAACCTCCTAACAATACGAGCCGTGTCCAGGAGTACCGCTTTCTGGATCAAGCCCTTGACCCAGCTGCCCAACGAGAGCCTCCTCAGGTGCTATCAAGCCATTGACTGTGACGACTATCGGTACAATGTTCGCTGAGTCAACATCCCACATGTCGACAACCTCGTGAGCCAAGTCAAGATACTTGATTTTTTTATCTTTCTCGGCTTTCACGAGGTTCTCGTCATGCGGGACCGTAATATCAACGATCATTGCACGCCACTCTAGTCGATCCACCACCAATATATCAGGCTTATTGGCAACAATAGTCCTGTCAGTGATGATGGATCAATCCCAGTACAGTGTGACATGTCCATTTTCGAGAACTGGGTCGGGCACATACCTGTAGTACGGCACTTCTGATTCCACAAGGCTGTATTTCAGAGCCAGTTGCTGGTGGATAATCCTGGCTACAAGGTTGTGTCTATGCAAGTACTCCTCGTTAGCTAGACGAGAACACCCGGAGATAATGTGTCTAATTGATTCACCCGGACGGTGGCATGCCCGACAGATGTCAACCGTGCCGTCTTTCACAATAAATCTCCGGTAGTTGTTCGTCATCATAACTTCGTCCATAATTGCACAGACAAAACCTTCAGTTTGTCCAAAGAGGTCACCAAAACGCAGCCAGGCTACGGACGCTAGTAAGTCTACATCGGATCCATGTAGGGCCCGGAAAAAGCGTCCGTGAAGCTCCTTACTCTGCCATACTTCCATGCGATCTTTAGTGTCAAGCACTACAGTCTTGTGCCAGGTCTCTTTAGCCAAGGAGAGCGGCCCTTGTCTACCGCGACCACATCTCGATGCATCCCCACGTCGGCTCCCAGGAAATATTCCCTGAGACTGCATATCTCGCGATTGTGGAGGGTCTTAGCGTTTAAAAACCCTCGACCTCCACACTTTCGCGGGATATACAGTCTCATTACCGATGACCGTGGGTGATGCATTCGATATGCAGTCAGCAGCGTACGGACCCTCCTGTGAAGGGCGTCGAGTTCGGTCTGAGTCCATTTGAGTATGCCGAAAGAGTACATCAAAACTGGCATGACCCAACCGTTGAAGGCGCAAACAAGGTGCACCCTTGTTTCCGCCTGATAAAAGACTATTGAATACTTTTTTCAGGCGGCCAAAGAAGCGCTCCTTCAATGATTGCTTCATGTCAGTAACGTTGATGCCCAACGCTTCCGACATACCCAAATACTTATAGGTTTCGGCTGTGGAGAGAGCTCGAAGGTTTATGGAATCTGAGAGTTGGGTTCCCACGGATTCCACAATCTCCCCTCGCTTTACATGCATGACCGCATATTTGTCCACACCAAATTCCATCCTGATGGCGCCACTGAAAGTTTCAGTTACTTTCAGTAGCTCCATCAGTTGCGAATTGTTGGGGGCAAAAGTCATCCATGTAAAGGTGGTGAGATATAACCTGACCACCTCTCCTCAGGCGATAGCCTATATCTGAATCCTCCAGCAGTGTGCATAAAGGATTTAGGGCTAGGCAGAACCAAAGCGGACTCAAACTGTCGCCCTGAAGTATGCCTCGCTCGATCCTTATCGGCTCGCTATTCCTCTGGATGTTTCGACATCCTGGATATCGAAGGACCGTACTCCATTGCCCCATACATGACATCAGGAAGGTGCGTAGAGTTGTATCTACTTTATACAACTCCAGCACCCTCATGAGCCATGTATGTGGCACCGAGTCATAGGCCTTCTTGTAATCTATCCAACATGTCGAAAGATCCTTTCGGGAACGACGAACCTGTTGGCTAATGGCCATATCAATGAGGAGCAGCTCCTTAGTACCACGGGACCCGTTCCGACATCCATTTTGAGAGACAGACATGATGGAGTTACCGTCTATATGATTGTAAATCTTAGCTCTCAAAATGGATGTAAGAACTTTATAGACCGTCGGTAAACACGTGATCGGCCTATAATTTTTGGGTTCAGCGTTACTACCTGATTTATGGAGCAGGTGGGTTATTCCTGTCGTTAGAAACTGGGGTAGCGAACCAGACTCTAAAGCAACCTGATACTGAGCCGCTAAGCAAGCGTGCGACCTTTGGAACCATTTAATCCAGAAGTTGTGCAGCCCGTCCGGCCCTGGAGATTTCCAGTTTGGCAACGGACGGACTGCACGAGCTACATCTTGGGGGCAGATGGCAATAACCCCCATTTCTGGTATCGGATCGCAGGCTCGCTCGACTTCCCGAGCCCAATCACCTTTGGTGTGGCTGACAGGCACCGACCAGATACTACGCCAAAAAGAACACATGGCATCATCATCCAGTAAACGCCTGTCAGCCACATCTTGGTCTGGTCGCTCCCAAGCTCTATATACCCACCTTTCATCACTTTGGAAAGTGCGGTTCTGGGTGTATCGGTCCACTCGCCGCTTGTACCTACGAATACGATTCGCCCATGCATACACTTTCTGCTTCAGGAAGTCGATGCGCTCTGTGACACAGGACATATAGTCTTGAGGACTGATGTCAGTCCCTGAGAACGCCCGTCTCACAAAGCGCATCACTCGAAGGCGAGGATTGCCCTCCCTGAAGCAGATTAGTTTGCCGGTGAGCGCTCTGGCCCCACCAATACGGCGTTCAATTCTGCACTGCCAAGCTGGTGCGGCTGGTTTCGGTCGTGTAGCTCTTGAATCATTTGCAAATTTGACATGAGCTACACGACATGCCGCTACAGCCGCGCAGTACAGAATCGAGTGAGTATCGGTGAGGTCTTCGCAGTCATCAAAATAGTTTGACAACTGCGAATCCAGAGTCGCCACCAGCACCCTATTTTTGTTATGCATGGGTAAACGAGGTAAGCGTGGTCTTAGTTCGGGTGACATGAACCGATATTCCCGAATCGCACCATCCAAAGTACTCCTCAATTCCTCCCTGCACTGGATACTTACGTTTATAGGCCTATCATCAGTCCCCTCGTCAGTGTGATCTGTGTTGAGCTGTGGTGGTACCACCAGATTCTGTAACGAGGGGGCGATGACATGGCTACTCTGTTTTTCATTTCGTAGGCGATCAAGTACTGTGTCATCCAACATATGGTTACGCTGGATGACCCGCACCTGATCCGACAGTCGTTGTGCCGAAACGTTGACAGCTGGTTACATTATTATTATTATCTCCTTTATTTCAACATATACACATATAAATTACATTTTTAAATATTAAAATATAAATTATGTAAAGACGTTTAAAAATATAAAAAAGTAGCCCACTGGTATCGGGAACAGGGTCCGAGCTACCGGTGGTCAGGGCTCCAGAGAGAGGAACCTCCTGACAATACGAGCCGTGTCCAGTATTACCGCTTTCTGGATCAAGCGCTTGACTCAGCTGCCCAACGAAAGCCTCCTCAGGTGTTGGTCGAGGCTCTTAGCTATCAAGCCATTGGCTGTGACGACTAACGGTACAATGATCGCAGAGTCCACATCCCACATGTCGATAACCTCGCGAGCCAAGTCAAGATACTTGATTTGTTTATCTTTCTCGGCTTTCACGAGGTTCTCGTCATGCGGGACCGTTATATCAACGATCATTGCACGCCACTCTAGTCGATCCACCACCACTATATCAGGCTTATTGGCAACAATAGTCCTGTCAGTGATGATGGATCAATCCCAGTACAGTGTGACATGTCCATTTTCGAGAACTGGGTCGGGCACATACCTGTAGTACGGCACTTCTGATTCCACAAGGCTGTATTTCAGAGCCAGTTGCTGGTGGATAATCCTGGCTACAAGGTTGTGCCTATGCAAGTACTCCTCGTTAGCTAGACGAGAATACCCGGAGATAATGTGTCTGATTGATTCACCCGGACGGTGGCATGCCCGACAGATGTCAACCGTGCCGTCTTTCACAATAAATCTCCGGTAGTTGTTCGTCATCATAACTTCGTCCATAATTGCACAGACAAAACCTTCAGTTTCTCCAAAGAGGTCACCAAAACGCAGCCAGGCTACGGACGCTAGTAAGTCTACATCGGGTCCATGTAGGGCCCGGAAAAAGCGTCCGTGAAGCTCCTTACTCTGCCATACTTCCATGCGATCTTTAGTGTCAAGCACTACAGTCTTGTGCCAGGTCTCTTTAGCCAAGGAGAGCGGCCCTTGTCTACCGCGACCACATCTCGATGCATCCCCACGTCGGTTCCCAGGAAATATTCCCTGAGACTGCATATCTCGCGATTGTGGAGGGTCTTAGCGTTTAAGAACCCTCGACCTCCACACTTTCGCGGGATATACAGTCTCATTACCGATGACCGTGGGTGATGCATTCGATATGCAGTCAGCAGCATACGGACCCTCCTATCCAGGGCGTCGAGTAGGGTCTGAGTCCATTTGAGTATGCCGAAAGAGTACATCAAAACCGGCATGACCCAACCGTTGAAGGCGCACACCTTGTTTCCGCCTGATAAGAGACTATTGAATACTTTCTTCAGGCGGCCAAAGAAGCGCTCCTTCAACGATTGCTTCATGTCAGTAACATTGATGCCCAACGCTTCCGACATACCCAAATACTTATAGGTTTCGGCTGCAAAGAGGGCTCGAAGGTTTATGGAATCCGAGAGTTGGGTTCCCACGGATTCCACAATCTCCCCTCGCTTTACATGCATGACCACACATTTGTCCACACCAAAATCCATCCTGATGGCGCTACTGAAGTTTTCAGTTACTTTCAGTAGCTCCATCAGTTGCAAATTGTTGGGGGCAAAGAGTTTTAGGTCATCCATATAAAGGAGGTGAGATATAACCTGACCACCTCTCTTCAGCTGATAGCCTATACCTGAATCCTCCAGCAGTGTGCTTAGAGGATTCAGGGCTAGGCAGAACCAAAGCGGACTCAAACTGTCACCCTGAAATATGCCTCGCTCGATCCTTATCGGCTCGCTATTCCCATGGATATTTCGACATCCTGGATATCGAAGAAATGTCCTCCATTGCCCCATACATGACATCAGGAAGGTGCGTAGAGTTGTATCTACTTTATACATCTCCAGCACCCTCATGAGCCATGTATGTGGCACCGAGTCATAGGCCTTCTTGTAATCTATCCAACATGTCGAAAGATCCATTCGGGAACGACGAACCTGTTGACTAATGGCCATATCAATGAGGAGTAGCTCCTTAGTACTGCGGGACCCATTCCGACATCCATTTTGAGAGACAGACATGATGGAGTTACTGTCTATATGATTGTAAATCTTAGCTCTCAAAATGGATGTAAGAACTTTATAGACCGTCGGTAAACACGTGATCGGTCTATAATTTTTGGGTCCCGCGGTACTACCTGATTTATGGAGCAGGTGGGTTATTCCTGTCGTTAGAAACTGGGGTAGCGAACCAGACTCTAAAGCAACCTGGTACTGAGCCGCCAAGCGAGCGTGCGACCTTTTGAGCCATTTAATCCAGAAGTTGTGCAGCCCGTCTGGCCCTGGAGATTTCCAGTCCGGCAATGGACGGACTGCACGAGCTACATCTTGGGGGCAGATGGTAATAGCCCTCATTTCTGGTATTGGATCGCAGGCTCGCTTGACTTCCCGAGCCCAATCACCTTCGGTGTAACTGACAGGCACCGACCAGATACTACGCCAAAAAGAACACATGGCATCATCATCTGGTAGGCGCGTGTCAGCCACACCTTGGTCCGGTCGCTCCCAAGCTCTATATACCCACCTTTCATCACTTTGGAAAGTGCGGTTCTGGGTGTATCAGTCCACTCGCTGCTTGTACCTACGAATACGGTTCGCCCATGCATACACTTTCTGCTTCAGGAAGTCAATGCGCTCTGTGACAGGACACACTGCCAAGCTGGTGCGGCTGGTTTCGGTCGTGTAGTTCTTGAATTATTCGTGAATTTCACGTGAGCTACACGACATGCCGCTACAGCCGCACAGTACAGAATCGAATGAGTATCGGTGAGGTCTTCGCAGTCATCAAAATAGTTTGACAACTGCGAATCCAGAGTCGCCACCAGCGCCCTATTTTTGTTATGCATGGGTAAACGAGGTAAACGTGGTCTAAGTTCGGGTGACATGAACCGATATTCCCGAATCGCATCGTCCAAAGCACTCCTAAATTCCTCACTGCACTGGGTACTTACGTTTGTAGCCCTATCATCAGTCCCCTTGTCAGTGTAATCTGTGTTGAGCTGTGGTGGTACCACAAGATTCTGTAACGAGGGAGCGATGACACGGCTACTCTGTATTTCATTTCGTAGGCGATCAAGTACTGTGTCATCCAACATATGATTACGCTGGATGACCCGCACCTGATCCGACAGTCGTTGTGCCGAAACGTTGACTGCTGGCTCAAGCACCCGAACACGGTACGCGGTCAGATTGTTTCCTCCTTCTGTAGCCCCATAGTATGAGCGCATGACATTTTCTTTGATGGATCGTGTCCATCTCATGCGCTGCACACTTCCGCTGGGAGCTGGGACCCTATCAGAGACCAGTGGGCCGCGAGGTCTTAAACCGTCCGACGGCCGGCGTCCTCTCCGTCGATGAGCAGGTGGTGGCGTCGTAGGCGGGGAGAAGTACTTGTCGCTCGAGCTCGACGCAACTACCGCGGCCGGTGTCGTCACAGCGCCCGGAGTGGGGCTGGGTACCGGCGGCGGCATTACGTGCGGCGGCTCTGGTCAACATTTCTCTGTTTTCCTATTTCGTGTTCAATATGTTCGGAGGTGACATCTGTCATGTCACCTCCGACTCGGCAGTTTTTGATTCAATTTGTTACATTTTGGTGTAGTACGGTCTCTTTTTACTTTTTTCAATGATTTTCCAGATTATTGTTGTTGGGTATTATGATAAACTATTGTTAAATTGGGTTAAAATTGCTTTAGCTGATTAAAATGCAAAGATTGGAAAACTTGACGTCTTGTTGCCTCGGTGTTGCCAGTATTATTATTATCTCCTTTATTTCGTTAATTAGTACATACAAATTATATTTTTAAATATTCGAATATAAAAACATTTAAAAATATAAAAAATAGTAGCCCACCGGTATCGGGAACAGGGTCCTAGCTACCGGTGGTCAGGGCTGCTGAGAGAGGAACCTCCTCACTATACGCGCCGTGTCCAGTAATACTGCTTTCTGGATCTTATTATTATTATTTATTTACATTCACATATGGGAAGTATAACTTATAAACGGAGCCCCACAAAACCGTAGTAGTAGTTTGTCTGACTTTCCACGTTGAATGATAATGCTTTTAGCCACTGTCCAAGGCAAAAATCGGCACTTGGGGTCACGAGAAGTGTCAAGCAACCGTTTGGTGATTACGCTCATGTTTGATTTTCCAAGCATGAGCGTGACGTTTAGTCGTGTTCTACTATTATTTTGACACTTAGAATCGAATCGAGCTGAAATTTGGCGTTTCATCTGTCAAAAGTCACGGTTGAACGTAGGTTGGTAAAGTGTAACTTTTGCCACATCGATCTAGGATTGCTTACGTTTTCTTCCCTATAAATTCTGTTTTTTTTTAATGGATTTTGTCGGACTTTCCCATGAGCTTGATATTGACATTGAATCTTTCAAAGCAAGTGAACAGTCTGCGATCACCAACAGTCTCTATAATAATTTGGTTGGTTGCGGGTCTGGACCCACATGTGTTGAGTTGAGGCAATTGTAACGATATACTCAACTGATGATACTATCACTAAAATAAATTGTTTACTAGTCACCATAAGATAAATTTATTTTTATCCAATTTCTAAAAGAGGGAGGTTATCAATTCGTCTGTATAATACAAGTGGCCCAGGAGCAGTGGTGGCCCAGTGGTAAAGGCCGTGACTTGCGAGTTGTAGGTCCTAGGTTCGAACTCAGACAGACGCTATACTTTATGAAAATTATTTCATCACCACTGCTCTCAAAACGGTGAAGGAAAACATCGTGAAGAAACCAGCATGCCCTAGAACCCAAAATTCGAAGATAAGTTATATCTACCAACTCGCACTGGGCCCGCGTGGTAGGTCATTTTCGGCTTCTGTCCTTTGAAATGTCAAGTCTCACCACTGGTTCATACATCATTACATTATGTCTTGCAGTACAGCGCTCACCTGGGTACCGTCTGGCGCGTAGAGCGCAACCCTGGCTTCCTGAAAAACTTCCTGACGGTGGGTGACTGGACGGCGCGCGTGTGGAGCGAGGACTGCCGCGAGTCATCCGTCTTGTGGACGCCAGCCGCGCGCCACCGCATCTGCGACGGCACCTGGAGCCCCACGAGGTGCCGTCCCAAGCCACTCCTGCCCCCCTCTGACCCTGCCGCGAGCCCCGCTCTACACTGCTACCACTCTTATGCCGGCAGGTTGTCCCTGTTGCTGCTGGCGCAGTACGACGGGCAGCTGTGCCTGTGGGACCTGCTGCGGAGCCATCACAAGCCCGTACTCACCGTGCAGGTGTGCGACGACCCACTCATCTCCGTGCGCGGACATGAGGCTGTCAGTATTTACTACTTAAGTCTTGTTTTCGTAGCTATACGACACTATCTAACAGGCGGTATCGTATATATAACATTATTTTAAAGTATATGCGAAACCTGAATGTAGTTTATTCAGAATATGTAACTGAATGGACTCCAATTTTTATTTTTTAGTTTTTTATCTTTATTTATTTACAGGGTTTTTTTCTATAAAGAATATGTCGCTTCAATTATCGAATACAATAAGTATAACAAAACTAGCCTACCCGCAACCTTATACCCATAATAATAATATGATAAAGTGTTCTGGCCCCATCTGACAATGGTGAGGCCAGAACGCTATTATATAACCTTACATTAAAACTATTATCAAACGCTTGACATCTTTGGACTCCAATACGGCCACACTCAGTCAAGATGTGATGCACATCTTCTATGACTCCACAGACAAAACAATTGGGCGACTCAGGTTTGCGCTTCATAAATCCAAAACTATTGAGAGAAACGTGTCCGGATCGGAGTCTCAAAGCCATCACGACTTCTTGCCTATTCATCCTGCCCTCGCTGAACCAAAGCATACGTGGAAGAGATGGTTGAATCATCCTGTACCAAATGCCCTTCATTAAAGATCTTTTATCAAAATATTCTGACCAAGATTGAATACATCTGTCTCTTACAAAAAAAAACTTCGGTATGCCATGGAGGACAAGTATAAAATTATCAGATGCAGCTTCATCGACCACACGATCAACCATCTCATTACCATAGAGTCCAACGTGAGAAGTAATCCTTTGCAGTACAACTATTTTATATTTGGCAACTAGTTCAGTGATGGTTCTTAAGATACTATACGCCAGTGGAAGCCTCCTGACGGTGAAGTACTCGTACATCTCATCAGATGAAGAAAATTTTTCGAGTCAGTGAAAATGACAAAACGATCACCGTCCAAAGATTTGTTGTAGGCCAAAGCATCATCGATAGCGATTAACTCTGCATTATATAAGGCTGCGCCACCCACAATAGTTTTCATGTCTATAACCGTCCGTATACACACAGTAAAAGTCTGAATATTGCGCATTTAGAGATTTACAACATGTTGATCTTAAATTATGTACAGAATAACAATGCTTAGGTTTATCAACCGAATCTAAACAAGGTTTTACAATATATGAAAAGTCCATATTGCTGATCCTAGTATCCATGGAGAATATGCCAATTTTACTACTGCAGTACATTTGTTCTTGCTTTAAGACGTCGTGAGACATAACTAACAGTGTTTTTTCTTATTTCGCTAATAAGGATTATTACTACAAAGACCATGAAGATTCTCCAATAATCCAACTAAAGGAAAATCGTAACGCTTATATTTTAAGTAAAACTTACCAGCTAAGTATCGGCGGCGAATAAAAAAGGAGGTAATATCAATTCGGACTCCATCACGTGAATCGGAGGGCTTTTGAAATATCCGCCTATTACCCGCAGGGACATGTTTTGTAATCTATCCAGTTTGGTTAAATGTGTGTCCGGTGTTATTGTCTAATAAAAAGCTACCAAAGTCGATACGACTACGAATAAGAGAGATATAATAGACATATATAAAAATCAGCCATGTAAATTTAAGTTACTCTTATTTTTAGTTACATACCTTTCTCACCTGGTACCTGCCCAGGTGTCACTGAGCGAACTCCACAAACACGCACGTGTTAAAACTTTTAATGACTAAAACCCACCCGCGTTCCCTCAGTTGCCTGTGTGCCAGGGGCCGCGGTATCTCTTTCGAACAACCCACACCCCTGGCAGGCATCGGCTCTTGTGGGCCCCATCAGTTGGTGCTGACATCTCTTTTAGGCGCGCGTTGAACACAATGCGCCGTCGACCCGGGCTTAGTCCTTACCGGACAACGAGCTACCCATTGCTTGCCATCCGCAAGCCCGTGTCAGAATATAGGTGGTATATAATATAAGTGTATATATATATAAAACAAGTATCAAGCTTTGAATATCAGAATGGTTACTGCTTATTTACTGTATATGAAGATTCTTATGAATATGGTTTGTAGGGAAAGGATTTCATGAAGTAAAGCAAAGAAAGACAAGAGTAGACATTTATTTTAATTGGGCTTGTCAGTATTTACCAGCGCTGGGTGTCTGACGTCCAGCAAATGCAACCCTTTCGCTATGGGCACGCTCAGCACTTTTTTACTGCAATTTTATTGTAATGTTTATTGTTCTTTTTTTATGTGTTTGTTGCTGTTGTGTTGTGTCTGTATCGAATAAATGTTTTCTGTTCTATTCTATTCTATTTAATCAGAAAGCTAAAGCTTTGAATATCAGAATGGTTACTGCTTATTTACTGTATATGAAGATTCTTATGAATATGGTTTGTAGGGAAAGGATTTCATGAAGTAAAGCACAGAAAGACAAGACTAGACATTTATTTCAATTAGGCTTGTCAGTATTTAATCAGAAAGCTAGTCGTCCGTTACAAAACTAGGTCTTCATGGAGAAGAAGGACAAGAAACTCCATGGAAACAGTATTGAAGTATTTCATCAACACATCTCTTACATTGCTATGAATTATCATTATCCTACATACATTTAACTTCAACCCTTGGACCATTGTCCAAGATAACTCGACATTATTACCACTTAATAACAATAGCTAGGAATAGATCATGAGTATTCCATTTATATGATTTAACATTAGCAATATTAACAGTAATGTAACTTATACAACAACATTGCTATAATAAGCAATAATTATGGTATAATATCAAATTACTTAACTTACATGACATCTAGTTGATCTATTCCACACAACAACAGCACTATAGGTCTAACTAACAGAACACCTACCGAGCAACGGGCTCGATAACGTCATTACAATTCTTTTTATATCCTACCTTTTTATGTAAATTTACGTTACATCTCCTGCCATTTTGAACAAGTTTCAGATCGTCACACAATTTAGCTTAATAACTTCTAACACAGATAATAATAAACAAAGATTATGTAGTGAAACTATTATTAAAACATTTTATGGTAATTAAAGAATTTAATAAGAACTGATTTGTAATTTATGACAGTTAAAAGTATCAATATGAACTGACAACATTGTGCCAGTCATTTGAATCAGCCTATTGTATTAAATAATAATAGAAAACCTAAAATATATTATAAGTGTAATTAAATACTACGTATTCATTTATGGTAACAACATTTAAGTTATTTTCACAAGTTAGGACAGTTATTTTTGTAAACATGTAGTCAAATTAGTTACTTTTGCATTTGTTCAAGGCTTAGTTAATGTGACAGATGACATTATCCACCAAACAATATTACAATATCAAAATGAACAATCCAACACCCGCGTCTACGGTGGCCGGGAATCAGCCAGGGATTCCCGATGCCCAGGGCGTCTCCTGCAGTGACTAAGGCCGTGAGGGTGCACATACCTACTGCCTCTCTCTCACGTGCGCCACCTCCCTCTTCGCGCGCTTCACTGCTTCGCAGAACGCACTCTCGTTCCATACCATGGCCTGGACCAGGGCCGGACGCAAGAGATCGCCGCCGCCCACCGCCTCCACGAGAACATAGCGGTGCTTCGCCCAAGCCGGGCAAACCACCACCGTATGCTCCACCATGTCTTCAGGGCGATCTTCGCATTGGAAACACCCGGGCGTTTCCTCCCGCCTTATCCGAAACAGGAACCTCCCGAAACAACCGTGTCCGGTGAAGACCTGCGACAGGCGAAAGGTGAGGACGCCGTGCCGCCTCTCAAGCCACACTTCAAAGAGTCCCCTCTTTACCACCACAATCGTGACGTGCCCAACAACTCAGAACCTAAGGCTTCGTCTTTATGAAAATAAGTTATGTCTTCAAGCTCTGGGATCTCGCAGTATAAGGATTCAGAATCAATTCGACCAATAGCAAAAAAGCACGCTTAAAGCATTAGCCAATCAGAGCGAGGCACAATATTGCACAATTTACCTTAAGTACCTCGAAACTTTACCGTAACGAGGACCGCGCGACATTATTTGCGTCTTTCGCTAACTATTATTAGGTTTATATATATGTAACCTATGTATACCTGAGAGAGGGCGCTACTATGCGTGAACGAACATTAGCTCCGTGTATCTTCAATCTTTAAATATTGTTAAAACGCCTTATTTGTGAAAATAAGTGCACTAAGTTACAGTTATAAATAAATAAGAGTGAAGAACGGTGCAGTACTCAAGTAATTCCAAAGAAAAGTTAACAAAAACGAGTGTAAAACTTTAAAACGACCATCTGTTTTCAAACTTGAAGTTTTTTGTTTACATGCCAAACAAGAACGAAACCTCAGCAGTGAAAAGCAATTAACAACGGGTAAATTTCGACCTCAAAAAAGGTAGGAATTATTATAAAATAACTTACGCACCTAAAACCTAGCGAAAAGTTTTTAATAATTCAAAAATCATCTTTTTTTTTTTCATCTGAACTATAACTGAGAGCAACGCCATCTGTGTTTGATAGGAGAAACCAACTTCAACCAGTACAAGCTCTTTGATCGATAGAATTTTTTTCATCATCCTTCCCTTGATGGAGCCACTGGGTACAAAATCTCTTTTCAATTCAGTAATAAAACTAACATTAAAAATGGATTCCGTATGCGCAGGATGTAATCAAACACTGCAAGGAAATGAAAATCTTACCTGTGTACTTTGTAAAAACACATACGACTTAGAGTGTGCAAATGTGTTTAATGATCGATTCTATAACAAAATGACATTACATCTTAAAGATTCATGGCATTGTCAATCTTGCATATGCAAAAGACCCAAAATAGGCAACACGAATACCCTAATACGGCTAGAGGATCGCCAGCTATCTCAGCAAATGCGAACACCTATTTACGATAATGTAACTATTCATAGTGTCACTGTCATAATATTGCGGCCGAAGGACAATAATAAGTCAATCATAACTGAACTTGAACATATAATACAGAGCGAAATCAACAAAGCAACAACTAAACTAAGAGTAGGTATAGAACAAAAAACCGACGCCTTACGTAAACATAACGACCAAAGAATAGAAGACATGGCGGGAGATGTATCCATCTCCCGCCATTTTGAACAAGTTTCAGATCGTCATACATTTTGGCTTAATAACTTCAACACAGATAATAATAAACAAAGGTTATGTAGTGAAACCATTATAAAACATTTTATGGTAATTAAGGAATTGAATAAGATCTGATTTGTAATTTAAGACAGTTAAAAGTATCAATATGAACTGACAATATTGTGCTAGTCATTTGAATCAGTCTATTTTATTAAATAATTATAGAAAACCTAAAATATATTAAAAGTATAATTAATTATTACGTAATCATTTATGGTAACAACATTTAAGTTATTTTCACAAGTTAAGACAGTTATTTTTGTAAACATGTAGTCAAATTAGGTACTTCTTCATTTGTTCAAAGCTTAGTTAATGTGACAGATGACATTATCCACCAAACAATATTACAATATCAAAATGAACAATCTAACACATGCTATCTCCAGAATTTGCAGACATTCATATTTAAGTGACAGAATGTTTAGAATAAGACAAGAAAATGCATATTCTGAGTTGAAAACTATAAAAGCTGGGGTACCACAAGGAAGTGTGCTATGCCCTATCCTGCACTTGCTATACACATGTGTTATCCTAGAACTGGAAACAACACCATTGCGACCTTTGCAAATGACACTGCTATTATGGCTACCGGATCAAGCCACAAAGAAGCAATAGAGAAAGTTCAACAAGTTGTGAACAAAGTCTATAACTGGACACAGAAGTGGAAGATCAAACTCAATGAGTCAAAATCAATAGGTACTAACTTATTGACTTTACTAATAAACACTTTTAACTTTACTAAGATTACTACCCAATTTACACAAACGGCATGCAAGTGCGTTATGCTACTACAGCAAATACCTTAGCAAAACTCTTGACGCCAAACTGCGTTGGAAATCTCATGTGAAAAAGAAAAGACTGGAACTTGACAAACGTTATAAAAGTATGTATTGGTTATTCTTTCTTTTTTTTTTTTTTTTTTATTCGGAAGGTAACCCTCCTGCCTATCAGTACAAAATAAAATTATATTATACAAGCATATTCTTATGCTAATTTGGACGTATGGCATCCAACTTTGGGAGTGTACCAAACAAAGCAACGTTAAAATAATTAAACAATTCCAAAATAAAGTACTCAGGGATGCTGTAAATGCACCATGGTACATTATAAATGACGACCTCCACCGTGACCTTAAAATAGAACTTGTCACTGCTTCAGATGGCGCTGTACGTATGTTTACGTCGTAGAACTTGCTCCCCAGTAATAATAGTTTTAAAATATTTAAGGTGCATACGCTGACTGCTACACAGTGATAAAGTAAGATACGCACTTTCTGACCGTGCTAAAAGTTAGTGCGTAAAACCTACTCAAATAGTGACTAACGTTCAGTAAAACCGTGAGTAACAATAACGCCGTTTTACATCTTGTAACAATCACAAGTGTTACGAATCAATTGCAATAACTTCTTCCTGGAAGATTCTTGTGTTACTTTCTGTGGCCCCGTGCACAGTTTTTATTCTATTGTCAATTGTGTATTAAAATGTATATATTCATTTTCTGCAAATCATTCCGGCCACGGTGTATTTGAGAATAGCACTATCTATACTAACTCGGTGGTAGTACCACATTGAAGGGTGGGCGTTTTGGGGGACTGTCTCATGTACTTTGACGTTCGAAAAGTGCTGATTCTCAGCCTAATTTGAATAAATGACTTTTGATTTTTTGATTTTGATTTTGACATTGGAACACTATTCAGACAAATATTCTTGATCGTTTTTGCGAACGATCCCGCGTACCACGTATTCAATACATACACCTAAAAATAGGTGGCACCACTGGTACCATACTAAACATTATCTCCATATTACTTTTCAATAATATTTAAAAAAAATGGAACAATAACAATTTTTGTAAGAAAATTTTTTTACGAAAATATTCAAAACACGATGTAAAATATTACTCATAGAAAAAAACTATTCAGGTCACAATCACAAACTAACTTATCGCGTTCAAGTCAAGACATATTTAAATCCACTAAGCTAGATTCTACTGTGATGAGCATACAGAGTGCTACACAAATTAGCAATCAATCTTTTGTGGAGGATTTCAGACAGGAAATGAAGGAATTTAAAGAAAAACTAAAAATTGCGGACAAAGAGATAGAGAATGTTTGTTATGAGAATACCATTAAAACAGTGGTGAGCAGTGGTGGCCCAGTGGTAACGGCTGTTACTTACGAGTTGTAGGTCGTAAGTTCGAACCCCGGCAGGCACTTTACTTTGTGTAAATTGTTTCATCACCACTGCTCTCAAAACGGTGAAGGAAAACATCGTGAAGAAACCGGCATGTCCTAGAACCAAAAATTCGAAGACATGTGACATCTACCAACCCGCACTGGGCCCGCGTGGTAAATTATGGCCCATTCCCTCTCACAGAGAGGAGGCCTGTGTCCCAGCAGTGGGAACATTTTAGGCTGATTATAATAATATAAATTAAAACAAGAGATACAGGATCAGCAAAGACAAATAGAATTGCTGAAAGAAATCATCAACTCTTCTCCACAACTCAAAAAAAGCAACTCGACACCCATCTCAAGAAGAGTTTTGAGTATGAGAGTGAACACTTCTCGCCATTCTCCTGTACTTCTAGCCAGAAGTATTCTGCCAAAAAGTACATCGGAGAAACCCAGCAAACACATAACACAGCAACATCATTCGGAGAGATGCTCAGAACTAAACGGACACCCTACGTCATTGCAGTGAAAAAAGAACTGGTAAAATCAAAATCAAAAGTCGTTTATTCAAACTAGACTGGTGTCAGCACTTTTTGAACCTCAAAATTACATAAGACAGTCCCCCAAAACACCCGCCCTTCACAACTGCCTAGTGCTTTAGCTGGGAAGAAGAAGGTGCAACAAACTCCACAGCAACACAGCTGTCTGTTATGTTAGAAGAACTTCATTCTATACAATATTTACGTAATTAACGTTACGAAACATAAAATTAAAATATTTGTCATATGTCAGCTAGCACGTGTGTGCTAGCTGACATATGACAATATACCAAAAAAAAACAAAAAAAAAATTTACTCAAGCAGAAATAAATAATATAAAACATAATCGGGGAACATACATTAAAAAAAAGGTTCCGACGAATTGAGAACCTCCTCCTTTTTGAAGTCGGTTAAAAAACAACAGAACTCCGAACCTAAATTAAAGCCTCTAGGCATAAAGGGCGTGCCCGTTTACGTATGCAATGGGCATTATGTTCACATAATTGTAGCTAGAAGTAACAAATGTTAAACTGGGACCTTCGGAGTAAAATAAACAGTCAAAACTATTAACAATAACAAAACCATGTTCAGCAAGACGACCAGTCACCACAAGCAGCACCCGTTCACGAGCATAACGCAAAGATCAGCCATAAGCCCCCTCGCCATATTTGAGGGAAGGAGGCAACCCGACCCCCGACGCTCCCGCAAGCGGTGACATCTAAGGGAGCACGCCACCATTGCGGCGGTAAGTCCCCTCTTTGAGGAGTGGCTTGAGAGGCAGCATGGCATCCTCACCTTCCGCCTGACACAGGTCCTCACCTGACACGATATTTTTGTGTGAAAATCTTAATGCGGTTCACAGAATACATCTACTTACCAAGTTTCAACAGCATAATTCTTATAGTTTCGGAAAAAAGTGGCTGTGACATACAGACAGACAGACAGACATGACGAATCCATAGGGCTTCCGTTTTTGCCATTTGGCTACGGAACCCTAAAAACAATAATAAGCTAAACAGAGTTGACATACAGCCAATCGGCTATGTGTATCGGGCCGGCATGGTACATCAGCCCAGCAGCTATGTGTACCTAGCAGGCATTGTACGTACCACGGTTGTGGATTAAGAATTTGAAGATGAAAACTTGTCAAACTCTACTTTTAATATTTTAACTTGGTACAGGGCACATTATTGATATGCGGAAATGCCAGAGGGGATATTTACATGCAGGAGTTGTCGGCGAGTCTGGCCGCTTCGGACAAAAACGATAAAGCTCTGCTCACATTGGTAAGTTACGTAGTGGTGCCGCGAGGTGTCATGCAGCCGGCTCGCACCTTGCACCTAGTGACGTGTTTGTATGCGCAGGTCCTGGAGCGTGAGGCCAAGCGCGAGCGTATCCTAGAGGCGCGTTTGCGCGAGATCAGGCTGAAGCAGCGCCAGGCCGAAGAGGGCAGCCCCACGCACTCTGCCTCCGAGATGGAATCCACCATAGGCGACAAGGACCTCGCTGACGCCACGCTCGAGTTCATGCAGGTCGCCAAGAAGGAGCTCGCCGCGCTCTAGCGCATAGGTACTGCCGCACCGCGCACAAACCGCCCGGCAGAGTTCCCGAACTCCACACACCGCACCGTCTACATGTCGTCAATACTACACATTTGCGAATAAACGTAGTCCGTTTCATTACATAAACAAGTAGCCAAGTACAAATTAATTGGAAACATAGTTAGGAAACCGTTGCGCAACATTTCTGATGGAAACTTCAAAACATTATTTTGATATAAAGAAACACTTTCCGAAGCTGTCATCTACGAGAATGCGTAGATAATGGCCTCGGGAAGAGTGCTTTTACACCGGCTATGTTACTCGTCTACCCCCTTGTTTATAAACGGCGCTTAAAGTTAAGTAGTGATTAGCGAATGTTTAACCATACATTTTTGACGTTTAAACAACTGTTAACTTTAAGCAACGTTTATAAATAAAGGAGCTATTGTTTACCTATATGAAATACAAATCATGCCAGCGTCTGTGTTCCCTTCCATATTTAACCCGTCTGTCTTCTGCCAGGGGTGCGGGTTATTCGAAAGAGATACCGCGGCTCCTGGCACACAGGCAATTGAGGGAACACGGGTGGGTTTTAGTCAGTGCTCCTCCTGCTCCTCCCAGAGCGGGAGAAGTTATTTGATGATTTCCCACCCAAAAAAAAAACCCCCGTCTGCCTTCAAATCGTGATCAAGGTCAGCCAGCAGGCCCATTCAGTAAATAAAAATTGAAGACGAGCAATACTGCAGGTTCCATAGTAGGTATGGTAAGGTCATGTAGCTCAAAATAAAAAAAGCTTTATTCCCTCTGAGGCTTCTAACAAAATTTCTAACAAAATTAGGAACTTAGACTGGCGCAGTTCACAGCGATTCGTACGCCTTGCCGCAAATTATTATTATTATTATATGACTAACCTAACAGTAGCATTGGTTTACATTTTGACAGTTGAACAGCATTCATTGCGTTATTTACGTTGCTGAGCAGACAATTGTTTCTAACACAATGAAGCTGTGGCGGCATCTACAATGCCACATGCAAACTACGCATCCATGACCTGATGTCACACAAATCCTGGATCGCACAATCATAATTTACCGCGCGACTAGTAGGTATGTACAACGTGTAACGTTAAATGTGCAAAACCTGAAAATAGTTTGATCAGAATAACGAGCAGAATCAATTGAACCACTTTTTAATATAATGTCACATTTTTCTAAAAATCTTCATTAAAAACGTTACCGTGTCTGTTTAATAATAAGTGAAGCCTTCACATGCACAAACCCGCCAAAATAGGTAAACAAACACAAATTGTTGTCGACCAATTTAAATTTTCTCATAATAATAGCTTTTTCATCCATTCTATTCGAAAAGTTTCGTTTTGTTCCTCAATAAGCGGAAGCAAAGTAGCTCTTTTCTCCACTAGACTTTTTAGCGGGCAGTAATGAGATTTGAATTTGGAACATGAATCATTCATTGAAATCGAACGAAAATTGTATAAATTGATATAATTATAAATAATTGTAAGTGTTGGCTGCACGGTGCGGGGAGGTGCAGTAACTAAAAAAAAAACAAAAGCGTGCGATTAACTCCCTGTTCTTGTAACCGGTACGGACTTTATGGTATTTTGCATAAAAATGAGTTCTACGTGGAGTTCTGAAAGTGATAGTGCATTAACTGCTGAAACAATAAAAATAGAAGCTAATATCGTCATACAAAACTTAATACCTAGAAAATCTCGGGAGAAATATTTAAAGGCCTATGACAATTTCATACTTTGGAAAAATAGAAAAGGAGCGAAGACATTTTCGGAAATTGTATTTTTAGCATAGTAGCCAAAACTAAACAACCATCTACTCTTTGGAGTGTATACTTAATGCTTAAATCTAAAGTTAATGTAAACAAAGATACTAAAATTGACAGCTACTCAAAATTAGAAGCTTATCTGAAGAGACTGTCTGAAGGACACAAACCAAAGAAATCAAAAGTATTTTCCGGACAAAACGTCGAAACTTTCTTGACTGAGGCACCTGATAAGGAGTTTCTCGTGATAAAAGTGAGTATATTTAGTTATTCAAAAATATAAACAGAGTGTTTTATAACGTGTACGTATACATACTATACCTACTCGTCTGATTCCCTTTCCGTTTTGTTACAGGTGGCTTTAAGGCTAGGTTGTTCCGGCCTGTGGGCCTTTGAAACGCTACCTTCGCCTCCGCCAAATGCAGCGCGACGTATTTATTTACGTCGAACTGTCAACCATTTAGCGGAAAATGCATACCATAGTATAACATATTGCAGTTGATCAACTGAATTACTTTTGCTTATGTTCGATATTTTTTCCTTAGTTTTACATACATTTTATGGTAGAACTAAAATTATTAAATAAAATGCCTTGTGTAGGGTAAGTATCCCGTAAGTTACCTATTGAGCGTTTTCAAATGATCAGATACCGACGCCAACCCGATACCGATAATTATGTTAGCAGCTATACACAAACCGATATAATTATTATCGGCCCGATGATATTGGTGAACATCGATGACCATCGCGAGTCACCAAACGACTACAATACAGTAATTACCAGTGATCGGAATAGGCTGACTATATTTGCCTAAACTTCGGAGAACAGAGACAGAAAGTGAAGACTTCCTTAAGACTTTTTTTCCCGGGATCCGGGAAAAATCTTCAGTAAGTTGAAAATAAGCTTTATTTGAGATGTGTAAAGGCTATTTTTAACTAAACTTGCAATTAAAAAATCTTAGGATTTTTCGCTAAAACTAATGTAACTTAAATCATGTATTAGAATTATCCATAATGGTCAGTACCATTGTTGCATCAAATCTTTCAATAAATAACATTTGTCAATGTGTAACACCTAAGTAAAACTAATTTCTAATTGCATTAAAGGTACTTCGATATGTATTTCAAACGTAGGTACTGTAAATTTACGTATTTACTCTTTCCCTAGTTCACTATTATGCCAGTGTCCTGAAACTTTCTGACAGGAATTTCGTGTCCCAATTTGAGACTCAGCAATGCAGACATAGGACTGAAATATTTTTTTAGAGGTATCGCGAGCTCGCGCGACCTACGCATATTATTAATTATGCCGTAAACCGCCCACTCGATTACGTCATCTCACATATTTCGCCGTGGGTGGTCGCCTCTTATCGCAAAGTCGTAAAAACAAAGAATGTTTATAAGTGGCTTCTTTGGAGTGTCGGGTGTTTTGTATAGCTAATGAATGGGGCTTTTCACATCTGTTAGCTTCGTTTGAATGAATGGTCGTAATAATTTGTTGGTTTGTGGTCGTGTAATTGTTTACCTTATCAAAATAAATATTTATGACGGAAAAAAACAAGCGATGACCTGTTTTAAGGTTTAAAATGCATTTTGGGTATAATTTTAACGTAACAAATAAATAAAATCACCTACCCACAGTACAAAATTAATTATTTACAAGCATCACAAAATAACCACAACAATGAAAATAATTGACATTTAATTACCGCAGATGCAAAACCAACAAATAACAAAAAAAAAATTTCGAACGTTCCAGGGTTGTTGTATCTTAAAACGTAGCTTATTAAGCATGGAATCATAAAGTACCATTTCCACAGAGAACTAAACAGTTGATTTCGTGTAACAAGGCGAAACAAAAACGTCGCGCTCGCACCTGGCCGCTGGGACAGCGTCTGTCCCGCGAGCGCTCAACGGTAGTTTAGGTATGGGAAAGCGTATGTCCCGTGGGCGCTCTAGAAGTAGGTTGAAAAGGTATCAGAGCAGGTACCGGTTTCTATTGTTTAGCGAAAGACGTAACAATATCCCTCCAGCTCATTGACTACTGCTCACTACATTTTCGTAATGCGAGATAAAAAAAACAATGTTATCTATCTCCCTTTAGTAATAGCAAGCACACAGCCAATCAGCCATTTCCATTCCATTCTTCTTAGTCTTGGAGTGTGCACGTTTTTAATTTTGAAGATCCTTATTTTTGACCTGGCTTGAAATATCGGACTATCTTCTTCTTCACCTGACTTACTTGGCTTGACCCACGGACTACGTTTTCTCTACGATTGGATTTTGTGGATTTCTGGCATCTGCAATATCTTAAAGTAAGCTTAAATTACATTAATTTCTTGATATTATTATTTGAAAACCACTAAACATTTTAGTTTTTATCTTTAATTTATCTTAATTATTTATTTTATTTATTTATTTATAACCAACTTACATTAACAGTTTGCACCACACATACAAGTTATCGGTCAATACAAGTTATTACACATACAATCTTAGAAACATAGAACAAGGTTACATATAAAATTAGACAAAATAAAAAGTAATTAAACGATAGAACAAAATTTGTTAAAATAAGGTATACGTAGATAACATTATGTACAATTAGATAACATTAGATACAATTGAATAAAATTAGACAGAACTGGGATAAATGTAGTATAAAAATAAAAATAAAAATAATAAGTATCAAGATGAAATTGGGTTACAAAATTATTAATAGCAAAATAAAATCGGGATACAAAATTATTAATAACAAGATACAATTTTTATTCATTTACTCCATAGAGATTGTACTAGGAGTGGCAATAGACTCCAGGTATCGAGTAGCCGTGTTCAGGAATCTCAGTTCAGAAATTGCGAAAATATCTAAGGATTTGTCATATAACAAAATGTTGTTAAAATGGCTGAGGGCTTGGTACAATGGACTGGTCTTAAGGGTTATGGTACTGGTTTGCGGTATTGAGAAAAGGGGACGTTGGCGAGGGCGAAGCGTGTGTCTAATTGATAGTGGGATGCTAAAGGGGATGCACTGTAGCAACGAGGAATTGTAGTGGGTACCACGAATTAAGCGGATGAAATACTTGACCAGATCAAGATTTCTCCTAACTTCTAAACTTTGGTACCCCACCATTCCTAGCACAAATGGTGTTGGGTACATGTACGGGTAATAACCATAAAGTTTTAAGTACAGGTAGCGGACAAAACACTTCTGAACCTTTTCGATAAGCAGTGTGTACAATTTTTTCGTGGGGGTTCCAGATTGCATTGTTAGTCTCTAGCAAGCTGCGGGTGAAGGAGCTGTACAGTATGGTTATTGCTTGACGATTAGTAAAAATCTTTGCCTGACGCAAGACAAAACCTAAGTTTTTCCGAGATTTGTTGCAGGTCTGTATTATGTGCTGGTTAAATGTTAAGTGTGGATCAAAGTGTGCACCCAGATCACGTACGGTTAAAGCGCGTTTCAGGGGTTCATTGTTCATTGTGTAGATGTTGTGTATAGGTAGTGTGGCTTTTGTGTAGGTCATGACAGTGCACTTACTAATGTTTAGGTCGAGATTGTTTATAGTGCTCCAAGTGTGAATGTTGTCGAGGTCGAGTTGAAGTTTGGCCGTATCGCTAGGGTTAGTTACTGGAAGAGCAACTTTGACATCATCGGCATACATTAAGACTGTGGAGTGTTTTACATATGTGGGAAGATCGTTAACTACTATGAGAAAAAAAAGGGGCCCGAGGTTAGTGCCCTGCCCTATGCCCGAAGTGACCAAGTAGCGCTCCGATTTGGCATTTTTGTATGTTACAAATTGCTTGCGGTCGCGCAGATAGTTTGCGAAGAATTTTAGTGACTTTACAGAGAAACCTGCCAATGCCAGTTTACCAAGAAGTATGTCGTTGTCAACACGGTCAAAAGCCTTCTGGAAGTCAAAATAGGCTACATCGATCTGCTTTCTGTCATTAATATTTTTGGCTAAGAGTGTGGTAATGTTAAGTAGATTGGACGTGGTTGAGCGATTCGGAAGGAATCCGTGCTGCTCTTCCGCGAACCACCGTTGCAGTTTAACAAATATTTTTTTATAGAGCACCGATTCGAATACTTTGCTTAAAATAGATAAAACAGCAATTGGCCTATAGTTTTTAAAATCACTCTTTGAGCCGTTTTTATAGACCGGAAGTACTTTAGATATTTTCCACTCCGTTGGATATATGTTCGTGTTAATAGACAGGTTGAAGATAAATTGTAAGGGCAATTTGAAAATTTCACAACCGTCCTTAACCAAGTACTGTGGTATTCCATCTGGTCCTTGGGTAGATTTTGGAGGTAGTTGGGCCATAGTGCTACGAACTTCAGATTCGTGAACGTAATCAATATTAACAAGATGGGACAAATTATTAGGAGACGCATTCGCAGTAGCGATAGCGTGCTGGGGATCTAATGACGGCAAGTTTGATAGAAAAACGCTTCTAAAATATTTTGAGAACGCGTCAGCCACTTGCGTTGGCGACATGTCACCAAAGGTAGCCTGCTCATTATTTTGTCTGTTACTTTTCACATAGGCCCAGAAGGCTTTCGGGTCACATTTTATTTTTGACTGAATACAATTTGTATAAGTAGCAAAATCTACAGCCATACTTTTCCTTCATAAGCGCCTATAGTAGGTAAAGAATGCATAATGCAGTTGGTTATTATTATTCAGTTTGTAGAGCTTGTGATAATGGTTTTAAAGGTTGTTTAGTTCAATAGAAACAGACGTAAACCATTTGGGGTAATTCTGTCGCAATTTTTTCCACTTTTTTAGAGGAACAGTTTGACAAATAACATTGTTAATGAGGTCATAAAAGGTGTCGACAGCAACGTTAACATCATCTCATGAATACACGGGCTCCCAGCCTATACCAGCCAGTTCAGAGTATAATACTAAAAAGTCCGCCTTGCGGAAGTTACGCTCTAAAGTTACACTGGGGGCCGAGTCATTAGGATAGTAGGTATTATTTATACTCAAGCTAGCGTACGGCGTGTTAATATTGATAGAGATATCTAACGGCTTGTGATGTATTTCAGACGGGACAATGCCGGAACATGCTGAAACTGAGACTCCGCCACACATGAGTTAACTAAAATCAAATCCAGCATTCTGCCAAGATCATTTAAAATAATGTTTTTCTGTATTAAATCACACTCAGAAAGAAACAGATCAAAATCATCACGTGTGGCTACATTAGCGGAATAAAGGTTAAAATCCTCTAATACAACCAGAGGCAGTTTATTGATGTCACACATAATCCTTCTTAAACAATTAAATATAGAATAATATCTAGCGTCAGGTACATTAGGTGCTAAGTAAACAACGCAGCAAGCAAAGCGTAATCGACCTTTGGTGACAATTGCACATATAATTTCGTCGCACTGTTCAGACTTACAGTCCAAACGTGTGAGAGTGTAGGGCGCGCGCGCGGCCAGCAGCACGCCGCCGCCGCCACGCCCCACACGATCACACCGCAGCACGGCGTATTCTTGCGGGAAGACCTCAGAGTCAAACACGCTATCATCAAGCCCAGTTTCTGTTAGGGCTAACAAATTATTTGGAAAGGTGTGGAGTAAATTTTTCGTTTCTGAGCGCCTTGACTTTAGTCCCCGCACATTCTGATAGAAAATCATATCCAACTTTTTAGTTTTCCTCACGAAAAAATGATTCACTGGATTCATTGGGTTCGGTCTTCTTCTCCGCATTCCGTTATGTGAACCATTCTTGGATTGATGTATTAATTGGCCAATTGTTGGGTGACATATAGTAGTCAAATAGGTGTAATGGGACTCCCAATATGAAACAGTTGTGTCGGGGGTGATCAGGATCAGGTTTTTTTATCGAGAAGGTCACGATGTTTGGGTGTTTTTTGCGTAGGTAAGAGCGAATGCTCTCAACAGATACGTCTGGATGGAAATTCCAAGCATGAATGTACTTGACAGGCTCCAGGGTTTTTAAATCAGTATCGGCAGCACCAGTCGCGCGTATGACAGATCGGCGAGGCCGCGATTGAGTTTTACCCGTCGTAAATATTCTTGTGCTGTACGTGTTTGTGGGGGGAGGCTCGCTGCTTATCAATGGCCGCGACACTGTACTGTAGGCAGATGATGGTGGTGAGAGAGTGTTCGGCATCTGCAGAGACGACGCTATGGGATCTGGTACATCCAAGGATAAGCGGTGATTGTTTTTATGTAACAAATTCATGTGCGCGTGTGAAGATGCTCCATTGTCAATCATTTGTTTCTCAATGACATCAACACGTTGCCTCTGGATCATAATTTCACAGCCAAAATCTTTGATCTCTAAGTCAGCTATACGCTTCGAATTTCCATCACACTGCAGCTGCAGTGTGGTTTGTGTGCTAGAAATGACATCTGAGGTCACCATCAGGTTGTCAACGTCTGTCCGAAGGGTGTCATATTTACTATGAAGATTGTTTATGGAACATCTTATTTCTTTGATATCTTCAGCGACCTTATTAATAGAGGTTTCTTGAGTATGGTACCTTGTCACACTTTCTTCGCGGAACGCTCGCAACTCCATCAGAACAGTTTCAAGATTACATACATTTAGCGCTGAGCCGGGTGCACTTGGGCAATGAGTGCTTGACAGAGTAGCAGGTAACGTAGCTTTATTCCGCCTTACTGTAATATTAGCTGAGTCATCAACATCTGCAACTGAGCGCTGGGGCAACATTGGGCTCGCTGGTGTGGCCGAATTTATTGCTTTTGGTCTTTTACAGCGACATTCGTGACATACCCAGCTGAACTTTTGCTTGGCAGTCATATGTATGAATTGGTTTTGAAGAACATTAGCGCACTCCAAATCATACGAACACTTACAAGTATTATCTTGTAAACTTTAAGCGTGAAAGCATATTTTTGAAACCTTGTATAATATTTAGTTCTTATTATTATTTTCAATGTTTCAGTCTTGATTTCGCGAACCTTGAAGCGATTTTTTTTATTACAGAGTGAATGAGGATCAACCTGAGTGATGCTTGTTTTGCACTAGTTATTGTTAATTTCTGTTCATTTTGTAGGTTTAAAAGACTTACTCAAATAAATGAAAATTATTCATTGTAACATTTGCTTGTTTTATTTAACACATCCATGTTTCTTAACTTTATTTTCATACAACAGGAAAAAAATCTACAACTTGTATAGCAATTAGTTGTACTTAGCTTTCAATATTTGAATAATGAAAATGAATATTTATAAAGACTTTAAAAAAACAATGTTTGTTTTTATCATCTGTAAGAACATTTGTGTGAAATTTTATTACAGTAATTTAAAATCCCAAAGCCAATGACTAACTGCTCTATATAATTTTTTTTTTACTAAAAAAAATAGTGCATGTTGCATAAAAAAGTAAAATATGTATATACTTATTGACAAAACGTAATGTATTCAATGATTTGATACAACGGTTAGTAGGATCGTAAATATAATTCGAATACATGAATTAAAGTTAGATTATTTATTTCGGGATTTTACGTGAAAATTCCGAAAATTCGGTAATTGCAAGTTTAGTTAAAAATAGCCTTAACACATCTTAAATAAAGCTTATTTTCAACTTACTGAAGATTTACCGAATCCCGGGAAAAAAAATAGTCGTAAGGAAGTCTCCACTTTCTGTCTCTGTTCTCCGAAGTTTAGGCAAATATAGTCAGCCTATTCCGATCACTGGTAATTACCTACGCCTCAAAGTCGGCAGCGCAAATAAGTGTGTTCAAGTGAAAGAATTGTTGGTCCTCTCACCCCGCACTGCGTCTTCGCCGGTAGAAATTGTCCGATATCGGTGTCAGACACTGTCTGCGACGATATAATTGATAGTAACAACTAAGTATCTAAAAGCGTTTAGTAGGTACTAAACGTATGCGAAAATCTGACCGCCGATATTGTGGCGGTGTCGGAATCGGCTTATGTGCTATGTTGTAATTTAATGTAATTGTTAAAGTGATGTAATCAACTAATTTTATTAATGAAACAAAATCAAAAAAGTATTTTCATTCAAAATTAAATAGATTATATAATAGATTTCAAACATATAATATATAATAAACCGGATAAGTGCGAGTTGGAATCGCCCACCAAGGATTCCGTACAAATTTGTAGGTACCATATTGTAATAAAAGTTATGGGCAAATTTAGATTTTCGCGAAAATATGTAAGTACCAAAATTTATTTTGATTTTCAGCTTTTTAAGTTTTTTGAATTTTTCCTTTATTTGTGCTGTAAGATCTTACTTTTTGCCAAATTTCGTGATTCTAGGTCAACGGGAACTACTATATAGGTTTTTGACCCAAAACCTATAGGGTACTTCCGGTTGACCTAGAATTGTCAATTTTGCAGCATAAAAAAGGGGAAATTCCGAAAAATAAAAAAAGTTGAAAATTAATGTAAATTTTGGCACTTACAAGTTTTCGCAAAAAATCTAAATTTGCCCATATGTTTTTATCGTGTTGACTCAGGACCTTGATTTTTATACACTTAATAGGGACTATAGACTTCAGTATCTGGTATAAATTTCAACTTGCTAAGTTCACCCGTTCCTGAGAAAATTGGGGGTGACACACGGACAGACAGACGGACAAGATAGTGATCTTATAAGGGTTTACTTTTACCTTTTGAGGTCCGGAACCCTAAAAACAAACTCTTCAGCTTTATTATTATTATGATTGGTACGGGTTTCGACCTCAGGACTAGATGCTTCTCACACGGACAACTGTACGTCAATTGCTCCCGCGTCACCAGTCCTGTTTTTTTTTTTTTTTTTTTTTTTGTTTTTTCTGGGTGGGAAATCATCAAATAACTTCTCCCGCTCTGGGTGGAGCGGGAGGGCGTGTCAGACTTTTACTGACTAAAACCCACCCGTGTTCCCTCAGTTGCCTGTGTGCCAGGGGCGGCGGTATCTCTTTCGAACAACCCGCACCCCTGGCAGGCATCGGCCCTTGCGGGCCCCTCTGTTGCTGCTGACATCTCTTTGAGGCGCGCGTGGAACACAACGCGCCGTCGACCCGGGCTTGGTCCTTACCGGACAGCGAGCTACCCATTACTCGCCGTCCGCAAGCCCGTGCCTACGGTGGCCGGGAATCAGCCTGGGATTCCCGACGCCCAGGGCGTCTCCTGCGAAGGCCACGGCTGTGAGGGCGCATGTACTGAATGTCCTGTTCTTTTTTTATTTTATTTAGGCTGTTGAGAACAAAACTATAAATGTGACGTTGTTGTGTACAGGGAAGTTTTATATAATGTGGCTGTCTTACAATATACTATAGTATATTGAGGTGTCTTACAACTTCCACGCGAACGAAGTCGCGAGCAAAAACTAGTTACAGATACACATGGTTTTTCGGTTCTAAGGTGAAAATAAAAAATTGCAATGGTTTTACCATTGCAATAGGAACCCTTGTGCAATTTTTTCATTGAAAAAATAAATGTCTTTAACCGAAATCATGTTTCCAGACTTTTCAACCAGCGACTTTCCACACAAGTGTTAGTTGTCAGTGAATTTGAGAATTTGAATTTGAACTGAAGGAACACGGGTGGGTTTTAGTCAGTAAAAGTCTGACACGCTTTCCGGAGCAGGAGAAGTCACTTGATGTTTTCCCATTCAAAAAAAAAAAAAACCCTTGAGCAATTTGTTCTTTGACAAAATAAATACCTCTAAACCGAATTCGTGCTTCTCAGACCTAGAGGTTAAGGCTAAGCGTTAGTTATCAGTAACTTTAAAAAATTCATCAAGTAGACAAGCCGTGTGCCCGACGGTATTTTTCTTCGACAAAAATGGTAGATTTTCATACAAATTTTCATCCACTATTTAACTTCTTTAGAGGCAGAATTTTCAAAGATCCTGAAATTCAGATTTTTATAAAGTAGAATGGGCTAAAAATGGCCGTACTGTTTGTAACCAAATTCTTTTTTTTTATGTTTACCACGGCTCATAAAGAACCATAAACATTGTGAGCACATATGAAGAACAGTTGCCGTACTTTATTGTCTAGTGACGTACCTACTGCTCCAGCTATAATTTATCGAATCTATTATTTTAGGACATCAAAATTAATTTTGTGTATATTTTTTATCCGTCCCCGGTCTTGTTGGATTACCGACTCATTGGACCATTTACCAAGACAAAAGTGGCGTAGATGCAAGTATATGGCATAGATACGATACGATACGTCTTTGACGAACTTGATTGGGAACATGAGCACCAAGTTATACTGTTAGCGCATAATCACTGCCTTCACACTGCGCTATTTTTTAAGCACGTTATGATATTGTATCGTATCGTGACAGTGACTTTTGGTATTCAAAACTGAAAGTTATTCACTCAGAGCCAATGTGAGAACATCCTCTGGACAGATGAGTGCACATTTACTCGGAAAGGTTTACTTCTTTGGGTCCATGTGTATGTTATAAAGTAGTCAATCACAAAAGTGTATCCACGAGAACACTGCCGACAAACTGTACAGCAGTTTGGTGGAAGATTTATGTATTTTTCTATGTAACTTTTCGTGAATAAAATAAATTTAAAAAAAAAACTTAATCAGCACAATAGGCACATGTGGGAGCACGAGGATCCTATGTTGACGGAGGAAGATCCATTCCAGTACAATTTTTTTTTTAATGTGTGGGCTGGTATTATCGGACCGTACGTATTTGGGCCAATCTTTTTGCCATGACTTACTGGTGAGATATACCTGGGATACCTCCAAGTAACTCTGCCGCAACTAATAATTGATTTGTTGGATACACCGAATGTGCCTTTATCAGCTGCAAGCCAAATGTACTACCAACACGTTCCACAACTAGCAAAAAGATCGTACAAGCAATTACTCTCACGACTATGGATCGAAAAACACTCGTATAAAAGATCCTATTATTTCAAAAAGCCGTATAAAAGCAGCTTTCTAAAGTATATAGCACTTATCGCTTTTTGGGTCTATAAACATGTCGAGTAAACGTGGACTCGACGAATTGGTATCGCATTTACACGATAATCATATAAATATATCTCTCCATCGCCTTTATGCAACCATGAGTCTTATGAAAGCTCTTTGAAAGCATCTGAATTGCTAATTTGTCGTAAGACTGGCTTTTATACTCGTAGGACGATATTTCGACATTTAATTATTACAGCATTACTGTGGAGTAAACGCTGTTCATTCAACAAAATAGCATATCTGTTACTATAACAGCACTTAATTTCATAATTATAGCTTACTGCAAGGCATTCATTTGACTTAACTATTGAAGTTGAGAAAATGATTTAAAATTATCTATTACAGCTCTAAAGGGGCTCTAAACATTATTTGATAGCCATCATACAGCGAAATAGTGGTATGAAAGTTCAGTAAAATCTTTTACAACACTGTAAACGCCAATTTTGTCATAATAATAACCATACTTGCTTAATTTTGAGAAAATGGACTAAAATTGGTTGAAAAAAATTAAAAGAACTGGAGGTTTCAAACGAAAAGTAAATAAGATGTATACGTGATTCAAACAATCAACATCTACATTGACTGTAACCACGGATGAAGAACGATCAAGTAATACGAGTGCGGGTTCTGTAGGAAATATTCACGTTTCTACTAATTACGAAATTTGTAAGCCGTCTACTAAGTAGTAAAGTGTGTTCTCGTTCCAAAAATATCTCCGCTGATCACGATTCTGATTTTGATAGTAAATATGATTATAATGATAGTAGCGATAATGCCAATAACAGATCAGAGTTTGATGACAATGATATTTCAGAGTCCGAAGGTCTAATTAATTGGATGGTAGGCAGTTTTTCAAATAATTTTCTGCTTGTTTCATCGACTAGGTACTCGTTTCACTACTTTACCATTTGTTACTAATATCTTGTGAAAGTCACTCTGTTAATAATTAAAACTGTCTGATGAAATCACTTTACATTTCTCTGGAGTATTAATGACAGTATTTGTTCTAATAATAATAAAAGTAAAAGAAAGAATAATGATTTAACATTTTGCGCTAGGGAACCCTAAACTAACTGCAATGGCGCTTCTAGAAGTCGTAAAATGGAAAATTCATTTTTATTTCTCAGCTAAGAAAAAAAAAACAATTTATGCACGCAGAAAAGTAATCTTGTATACCGAATACTCCAAGTCTGTACATGAAAAATTTACTAAACGCTGTGTAAAGTATACTATTGTGAATGTGATTTTTTTTAAATATTCTAATAGCGTTTCAGTTTTACAATATAATTTTAGTAATTTTGAGCCATTTTTTAAATAGTGAATTCTATAATTTGTTTTCTCTGTTATATGTTATTAGGTCCACTTTCACAATTCACTAATACGCGAAGGTATGCTTTATTAGCGCCTAAGAATCAAGATCTCGGTGTTTATATATGTAATATTATATCGTATATTAACAGATGAATCAAAATCAAAAATCAAAAGTCATTTATTCAAATTAGGCTGAGAATCAGCATTTTTCGAACGTGAGACAGTCCCCCAAAACGCCCACCCTTCACCACTTCTTAGTGCTTTAGCAGGGAAGAAGAAGTGGTGGAACAAACTCCCCAGCAGCACAGCTGTCTGTTTAGTCGGATAGACTTGATTCTATACATACATAGGCAAAGTGATAAACATTACGAGACACAAAATATTAATTAAACAATTAGTTAAAATGTCAGCTAGCCATACCAATATACCGACAAATAAAATGAAAACTGTCGAGGCCAAATAAAGCCTAAAACAACTCATCATAAAAAATATTGTTATGAGTAGATCATGTCAATAACTAATGACATATTAGATCATAATAAAAAAAATTGTTAGACAGGCAATAAAAAATAAAATAATAATTACATGAACCCATAAAACCTGTCACTAGATACGCCAATTCTGGAGTAAGAACATAAACATTGTCTTGAGTTAATCACAGCGACCAACTATTCTTGTCATTTATATAGTCGCTGATGGAATAGTAGTAAGCCTTTAAACAAAGAATGGATTTTACTTGAGCTTTAAAAGCATTAAAAGGCAAATCTAGCAAAGAAGAGGGAAGCTTGTTATGAAAAGTTATACCAAGCCCAGCAAATGAGTTATGAACCTTATGTAGCCGGTGAAAGGGAATACGTAGGTTGTCCTTAACGGTGTGAATATCACTGTTTTTAGTGTACAAGTGTATATTTTGCTTAATATATAAGATGTTAGCGAATATGAATTGTGATGCCACCGTGAGAATACCAACATCTTTAAAGTTAAATTGCACGAACAGCACATTTTTGAAGGACAAAAATGTTTTGAATATCAGCAGCTTTGCCCCACAGCAGAATACCGTAGGACATAACCGAGCTGTATCGACGTCAGTGTATTGTCTTACTTTTCTGACGGCTGAACTGAGCCTCCCCGCTAGACTTGATATGTGTGATCCCCACTGAAGTTTGGCATCTACTGTTATGCCCAGAAAAACTGCCGAGTCTACGGTTTCAAGCACCTCTTTATCTAAGACGATGTTGGGACCTAGATTTCTAACATTGGGCAAGGCAAATTTTATACATTTTGTTTTCTTGGCATTGAGAACTAGGTTATTTGCAGTAAACCAATCCGTAACCATTGAAAGAGCACTGTTTACGTCGTTTAAATAGAATGGTAAGTCATTCATATACACTAAAAACAAGAATGGGCCGAGTATTGAGCCTTGAGGCACACCTAACTGAACTGGTAGACTGGAAGATTTTTCACCATTAATTTCTACACATTGGGACCTATTTCGTAAATAAGAATTTATTACTTTTAAAGCTTCGTTATGGACACCGTAATAACGCAGTTTACGCAAAAGCGTTTTATGGTGCACGCAATCAAAGGCTTTGGAGAGATCACAAAAAACTCCAACAGCATTTTGCGAGTTCTCGCATGCTTTAAATATGTGTTTCAACAGAGCAATACTCGCATCTGTAGTCGAATGACCTTTTGTAAAGCCATATTGCTCATTATGAAGGAGGCTGTTTGAATTAAAATGTCTTAGCAACTGCTGGAGTATTAACTTTTCATATATTTTGCTAAATGCAGGTAAGATAAAAATCGGCCTGAAATTACGAACGTCATTTTTATTACCTGATTTAAATAATGGTACTTATGACTTTACTACTCTTCATGAGGTCAGGAAAAGTTCCTGAATCAACACATTTATTAAAAGTGACAGCTAAATAGGGGGCTACGATATCTATTATATTACTCAAAAGTTGAATGGAAATGCCCCACAAATCACCAGTGTTTTAGACTTAAGTGTGTTAAAAACATTAACTACATCACGAGGTGTTACATGTTCGAAACTGAATAGGTCACTACACTTAGGCATACTACTATGCAAGAGGTTTTCAGCTTTAGTCGGGGTTGGATTTAAGGCGCGAGTCGTAGTTACAGGTATGTTGGCAAAAAATTCATTAAATGCCTGTGCTACGTCAGCTTCTTTGCTAATTAATTTGTCGTCTACCATAATCTTAAATTGTTTGTCTTGTTTAACCGACTTACCAGTTTCATTGTTAATTATTTTCCAAATGGTTTTAACTTTATTATTAGAACTTTTAATTGTGTCGCTTAAAAACTTTCGATTTTGCAAAAGCATTAAGCTTTTTAAATAACATTGAATAATTTTTGACATACTCTAGGAAAGGAGTATCAAACCTGATTTTTTTAAATCCATATAACTCGTACAGTCTCGCTCTACTTTTGTAAATACCTGGAGTAGCTCATTGGTTAAAGCCAACGGAGGTGCCATTAATGTTAATGGTTTTGGTCTTGAAAGTAGATTGGTATTCTTGTTGCACAACAACAAAAAGGGCTCCATACATTTCATTCGGATTCTTGTGTTGTGCTTTAGATGGTGTAATTCTATGAGCGATATTATTTTTAAACCTTTTGCAACGACTAGCTGTATAAGGCCTGCATTCAAGTGTATGCGGCTTTTTATGTAATGGCATGGGGAAGCTAGCTAATAAACCACAGTGGTCGGACGTTAAGTCAGTTAACACTAACTTATTTTTGGCATCACAGTCACTAAATATATTATCAAGACATGTTGACGAAGATGCCGTGATCCTAGTAGGTTAAAAAACAAGTTAATTAAGTTAAAAGACCTGAACAGGTTGTGAAGTCTAATACTTAATGGAGTAACATCTAAAATGTTAATATTAAAATCACCGCACAAAATTATATTTTTATTACTTGATTTTAACTTGTTGAGTAAATCCTCCATTACCGATTCGAAACGAATGAAATCCCCAGAGGGGCGTCGGAATCTAATAATAATTACCCAATGAAGATTAGAATGACTGCAAGTGATACTTTCAGGGTTAATACGTTTCTCGTCCTGATAGATATACTCGTATCCGAGATAGAAAAACGGCAGAAGGCCTACAACGGATTTAACGAGAAGTTTTCATTTCTGACCATTATTAGTGAGTTGTTACCATCAACCCTGACGGAAAAAGCCATTTTCTTGGAAAAAATGTATTGTAATGATTTAGAAAGTGACATAGTTCAGGAATGCGTAGTATTAAAAAAAAAAATGAAACCAGAATCTGGATCATTATAAAGTTAGTCTTTCTTCATTCCTGCGAAAACAGAATCTGGAGAATTACCTACCAAAACTTCGATATATCACTTCGCATGGCTCTATGTACATCAGCAATACATTGTTCGGGTGAGAGAACCTTTTCTTACTTAAAGCGGGTGAAAAACATCTACGATCGACTGAAGTCAAGAAAAGCTAAACACTTTAGCTGTTTTATGCAAAGAGTCAGAACTAATGAACAAGATTTCAAACGATGATGTAATTGATGATTTTGCAGATTTAAAATTTCGCAAAAAGGTCATGTAAAACTTTTAACGTAATTGATTTCATTGCCATCATGAAACAGATTGTTTACAGATAATATGATAGGGATATTGTAAGTGCAATAAAAAATATTTAACAACTTTTATTAAATTTACATTATTTTGTGCAACCTGTGTTCATATTGTGCAAGTAGTTTTAAGGCTTGCCTTACCCCAGCTTATAAGTAGTAGGTACATAATAGAGCTTTCCTTAGCTCTGAAATATACCCAAAGATGATTTCTTGAGCAAATTTCACTAAATCGTAAGTTGTACGAATAATCTAGGCACTGACCAACAGTCCCTTAGTTTACAATCACACTAATAACGGAAAAAGCTGATGTAATGATGATGATGATGATTGATCGACAAAATATCATAAAATTGCAATTTTATTGACGAAGAAAATGTAATTAATATGATTATAAGTAATATGATTATAAGCTATTGGGGATTAAATTGCAGAGGATATTAGGGGCGGCAAAAATGTAATAGCCTACTGGCGGCAAATATGTGAATTCGCCACTGAGTGAATGCCTTGTGATGATAAGTGAGTTGCTATTAATGGCGAATTTATTTTAACTATTAAATTAATATTATTTTTCAATCATTATTTACTAAGAAATCTAATGGCGCATGAAAGTATTAACTAAAATATAAGGAATATACTTAGACGAAAAAAATAAATCACACCATGTGTCGGAACGTCATCTCTACAATCATGTAAGCTTCTTGTATATTCAAGTATGCCAAAAACATCAGTTTCCACTTTTCTTCTGTTTCTGATTGCACTCAATCGAGTGCTGTGTGATCAAAGTGTAAGAGTTTTCAACGTTTTCAATCCACAATCGAAGCAACCTCACTAATCGTTACGTAAACGTTTAAATCGAAAGCGATAGAGGCATAAATCGCTATAAAATCATTAATACCCAAGTCGAAAATTAAAGAGTAGCAATAAATGAAACCAATACTAATCGAATATTGATGTAAGTGCTTTTTGATTGCAACCACAAATGTGACGTGAATTATGTGTAATTTAGTTTTGTCTAGATTTAATAATTCTGTTTTGTAGGTTGCAGGTATTAGACATACAAATACGGTAGTCGATAGGACGTACATAATGGTAGGTATGATATGAGTTGTGTGTTTGTAATAACAAATTTTCAAATTATTACATTTTGTACAGGGTCTAAAAAGGTACGAAGTGTAATACAGAGGCAGATATAAACAGTAAACATTATATAAAATTGATAATCTTAATAACATTTTTATATGTGGGTAACAAGTTGTATTTAAAAAATAGAAAAAATCAGGTTTGTAAGAGGCTAGTAGCACTCGGGTTTGTAAGTGAAACCGTAAGCTACTAAAATATTTAAAAAACATGCAAGAATAATGAAAATGATAATGAAAATGAGGGGCCTTGCGTTTTTCATGCAGGGGTTTAAGACAAAAGTTGAGTTGATTACAACGGAGTACATTCCTTCACGTTCACGAAGAAAAATTGATCCATTTTGTGACCAACAAAACTTATATTTGTTCGTTTTGGCAAATGAACGAGCCTCGAAGAATAGCTGACGCTGAGTGCGAGGCAGGTGAACGGCGATATAGACTAGTTTAACTTCACCGGGAACACCAATGTGTCCCGTGTTTAGTTTCTCAGTTGATGGCAGACCCTTATTGAACATACGGCAGGCATTCAATACTAGATTCTTCAAGGCGACAGTCAGGAAGTCTGCTACTATCGGTCTGTTTGAACCCTTTTTTCCCGGGCAAACGATAAACGTCGCGTAGTTGAGGAGTGTTAACCGCCGGCTGGAGAATCTCACAGGTTTTAAAAACAATGGAGGTTAAGTCACTAGTGGTTTCCTTCTCAATTGCTGGTACATTTCTGCTCTCGATACATGATGATCGCGAGGTCAGCTGTATAATTATCGTCGACCGTAGGTTCAATTGACGTAAGGGACAAAATACCTAAAATGAGTTGAGTATACAGTTTTGTTCAGAATTTTTCGCTCTTTCGAATGGTGTATATGAAAAAATTCTAGCTTACGAAAAATGTCCCTTACCCTACTGATTTTTTGGATCCAAATGTCGAATCAGCCCCATATAATAACAATGTATCTGAAAAACTATGCAATATAGCAACTTGAAATGGTGTATTTACCGCCGCCAATCCACTTCAAATAAGGTAAGGGTCTTCCCAATCAACGCATTATCATTACGTGGTTTATTTTTGAAGAAACCATAATAAAACTGGCCTTACCGAATGCCTTTGTTTTCTCAAAAAATAAATATCATCCACACTTTAAATGGATCGCACGAGTTTTGACATAGTTGTCCCTTACCCCAATTTGCATTGTCATACTTTATGCGATGCTTACACTGGACAAAATCGTAATGTCCTATTACGATTTTGAAATGAAATAAAAATTGTTTTATTCCAACTAATAGAAATTGGCTATTACAATGTAGGTACAAACATTGCATGAAAGCAACACACAAACAACCACACACACGGTTCTAATACAAAATGTATTAGAACCATGTCTCTTACATGATTTTTATAACAATTTCCAAATTTAAGATATCCGTACGTCGAAAGTGTACTTCATTTTCTGTCAACAATCACTTTATACTGTATTTTTTTCATACATTTTATAAACAAGTCCTTTACACTACTTTTTCATTAATAGATTGAATCCAACGTAGAGGTCAATTTAATGTAAGGGACGGGACTACAAGATACATGGTCAGTAAGGGACATTACTAACAAAATACGTTGGTGTAAGGCACGTCTATTTTCTTAAATAGCTAACTTATTTAAATAAATGTTACACAGGTAGATAGAGCACCAAAATACAAGATTATGTGTGAAATCAGATCCGAAAAAGGATCATAACAAAAAGTTATGGGCGATTCAGTCCAAAAAAAAAACTTTGTCGGCCTCTCCTGAAAAATCGTATTTTGTCCCTTACCCCAATTGAACCTACGGTCGACTATATCTTCTACTTTTTTTTCAGATCCAGGATATTATAGTTGCGCTGATCACTGTTTTCTTTTTCTAACCTCTGCATGGATTTCTTGATAGAATCGTAATCTTGACTCAGAAATTCTATAGTTTTTAGGGTTTCAGCATTCGTTTTTTGAATCTCCGCATTTTGTAGTTTAATTTCCCTCAACGCCGACGTAAGTTTGCCAAGCAGAGCCTCTTGCTCAGTTTTACAAGATGTAAATAACATCGTTAATTTATCCTCGAGATTCTTCCATTCACACTCCGGAGAGAAGTCTGGTCGAATTCGCTTGGATCGCGAGGTAATGTTTGAGTTTTCGGGCTCATTTGGATTATTAAAAACGTCTGGAGTTGAGAGAATAGGTGGATTGTCCGTCTCACGGGCAGGAGTTGCAGGGAGCGAGCGCTGAATCCTTGGCATAGTAGCACTTGTTTACTTAAAACTTGATTTTTATGTCGGCACACGCAACGATACACAGAAAGTCCAACAAAACCATAAAACCCGCTTCGTAGCCGATCAACACGTAGCACAGGTGTTTGGAGCCGCGTAGCACTCGTAGCCTTTCCGCACGTAGCTGATAGTTGATGACGCGTTTTCTCTAATGGTAGACATTTTGAATATTTGCTACCGCAACGAGGGGACCTGTAAGTAGAGAGATACCTAATTATCTACTCAATTAAATGTAAATAAGTTGATTACTAGCCGTGGGCAATTATGAGATATACTAATGAAATCATTCGATTATGAAGATGTCTGGAGATATCTCGATTATAACAAGTAAGTAATTAGTAGTCTAGTTAGAAGTCGCGGTCGCGAGTCGACGCATAACAGCTAGAGGTGAGTCGTATATACTGGTACAGGTATATATACCAAGTATGTGCTTCCCAGTACGCAGCCCAGGTACAGACCGAAATACTGGGTAAATACCTAGTAGGTATGACGTCATACGTAAACGTATAGGCTAGTACGATACGAACCGCTACCACAAGAAAGTGGCTTAGCTAATATAGCGTCGTGTTAATGGGAAAACCGACTAAGTATCAATTTTTGCAATACTGAGTTAGAAATACAGTTCTTCTTAAAAAAACGCGAGCTATCTAATGGTAAAACTCACTTTACAATATTGTGCATAGTAAAAAAGATATTGAATGGGAACAACCAATAAATTTAGACTTTTCTTAAAAATCCAGACTGAAAAGCAATTGTTGCATAATTCTTGTTTTAAATTTATATCTTCGAATAAAAGGTATTAACCTAATATATCTCTTTTTCATGCTGAACAATATGCTGAACGTTTCTTTGGTACACATTTTGTTGATCTACTGGTTTTTGACTTTAGTGAAAATTTCTAAGCAGAACTCAAATGTAGAATAAAATCAGTGCCGGTTTTGGTTTTACCAGCGCCCTGGGCAAGATTTCTGCGGCACCCCCTAACTGCGTTTTAAACCCATACGGATAAAAGGCTAAGGATAATATCCTTATAGTGAAACAACTATTCATTGTAAGAAATAACCATTTATTAAAAAAAAAAACGAATAACATTTTATTTTATATTTTCTAGCCTTTCTATCAGCAAACTCTTTTATAAGGTTATCAGAGTCGATGTTTTCAGCAATTTCATTTTCGATTAACAAAGTTGCCTTGTCAATGTAGATTGAGATATGAGTAAAAAATTAAAAAATTCGGGTGAAACCTATATAGGCTGCATATCGAAGAAAATGTATGACAAAAAAGTTTTAAAAGCTAGTTGTAAGTGTACAAAGAAATGCGGTGAAAAGATAACTCATGAGCAAAGAGAGTACATAATGCAGCAATATTATAAAATAGGAGATCACGAGAGACAGTGGCAATATATCGTAAATCATACATTAGTCGAAGATGTTAAGCGAATCACCGTAGAGCGAAAACGCACCCGAACTCAATCGATAAAATACTTCTTTATAATGGATTCAAACAAAATTCAAGTGTGCAAAACCTTTTTCATTAATGTTCTAAGTATTTCACATGAAACTGTTTATACAGCACTAGAAAAATCCAAACCTGAAGAAAATTTTATAGACAAACGAGGGCGACATGAAAATAGGCCACGTAAAATGCCTATTTTGACAGAAGAAAGCATTATAAAGCACATCGAATTGTTCCCCACTGCTGAGTCTCATTACGTTAGAAAAGATTCTACACGGAAATACCTCTCAGAAGTACTTAATATATCCAAAATGTGTCGCCTCTACGCAGTTTGGTTTGGACAGCAAAGTTTTGATTGCCTTGTGGCAACTAAACGTCAATACGAAACAATATTCAACACCAAGTTTAATTATTCATTTTTTAAACCGAAAAGCTCGCAGCTCGCAGCTCGCTCGCCCGCTCTCAGTGTACTCGTTATCGACAGGCTGATTAAAAACTCAAGAAATATTGCAAGAAAAATATGATACACACAAGAAAAACAAAGAAAGAGTACGGCAAATTAAAAAAGAAGAAAAAGAATCAGTTGATCCTTCAGAAACAACCGTAGCAATCTTCGATTTGGAAAAGGTTTGATGGTGTTGGATCGTTCCACTACAAAAGGAAGTATCCCATTTCTAATTTCACTATGATGCTACTCAGAGTAAAGGTTATTGTTATGTTTGGCATGGTCAGATTGCTAAAAGGGGGGCAAATGAAATTGGTAGTTGTTTATGGCAATTTCTACTTAATGAAAAACAAAGAGGCATCCAGAACATATCATTTTACTCCGACGGTTATTGCGGACAAAACAAAAATAGATTTATATTCGCTCTATATATTATTGCTGCACAGAAGCTCAATTAAACATCACACATAGATTCTTTGAAACCGGACATGGCCAGAGTGAGGAGGATTCCATGCATTCCAACATTGAACGGGAATTAAAACACAGAGTTGTATACACGCCTGATCAGATGTACACAGTCATTATGAACGCAAAAGTAGGTACATGGAAAAAATATCAAGTTAAAGAGATGACACAGAGTTTTACAATATAAAGGAGTTAATATTATAGAGAACAAGAACTGGTTAAAAAATGAGGAGAGTCAAAAAATATCATGGACACGAATCATGGAAGTGAATGCCTCACTTTCAAACCCATCAATTTTAAAATATAAATACAACTTTGATTCCGACTATTCCCAATTAAATACAGAGCCTGTCAGAAGAATAAGAACCAAGCGGAGTACCAGACAGATACCAAGCCCAAGTCCTAGCTATGTGCCTGAACTCCAAACGTTGTACACTGAGCCTATTCCAATAAGCAAGGCTTTATACGATGATCTTATGAGCCTCTGTAAGGCAGGAGATATTCCAAGTTACTATTGTGGTTTTTACGAGTCCTTGACTTATGGTAGTAGCTGTTCTGGTATCGTAAGCAATAACGACAATGAGGAAGATAATGACGACTAATCACCCACTTTTATTTTATTTTTGAAAATTTAATATAAGAAACTGATTAGTGATAAATGTGATTATGAGGCTGTTTTATTGAAAACAAATTATGTAACAGATTATATTGCATAATAATTTCATTAGTACTGTGTTAGTAATTCACATAAACACACACACACACACACACATAGACTGATTTTAATTATTATCTATTTAAAAAGACTAATAAGAGTAAATTAAGAAAATACTGTTGTCTTTTACTATTATTTTGAATAAAACTAATGTTGATTACCATGACATAGTTTTATTAGGAAGCCAAATTCAAAGTCCATATAATTTTTTTACAATATTTACGGGAATAAGACGATATTAAAGTATTATCAGTACCACTTGCTCCATAACACCCGGAGAATAAAATGGTATTTGAAGAGTACAATATTTGATTCTGTTTAGGCTGTACGGAGAATAAAATGATAATCGACGTCATACAACTTAGATGATGATTAATTTTGACTAACTTCTTATTTTTGAAATAATATCTCTATTTTGATACTTACATGTTTTTTATTTTTCCTGAAAATTTGCATTTTTGTAGTTATCATTTTATTCTCCGGAGACGGCGATTTGTATTTTTTAAGTTGTACAGCAATGTTGTTTTATTTCGTTTCGGTAGGCCTTTAAAGTTTAAACTAATTCTATGGATGGAATGGTTGAAACTAAACTTGTCAGTGTTTTTTTTTTTTTTTTTTTTTTTTTGATTTTGGCTTCACACGGTTTGTGCATTTAGCCAGTGTCAAGTAATTTTTCTTTTAGATCAAATAAATGGCCCGATATCGGGCACGAAGTTACAAAACAGTCATAGTCGTCTTTAGTCAGTCAAGTCAGAGTTATTGTAAAGCGGTAGTAACTTTACAACAACCTAATAGGAGTTTTTGGGGGGAACACGAAAAGTCCACGTTAGTCACTTATTTTCACCTTCGCTACACTTGTGCACTCACACGTAACTAAATTGAATAATTCACTATCAAAATTATACAATTTAATTCGCTATTTCACTAAATTCCATGAAAATGAAAATTCGTGCGACATGTTCCAACGCGATCCCGCCATAAAACTCTTGTCAGTGTTGTGTTTTCAGTCAGTTGTCAGTGGCCACTTTCCGAATTAGAAAAATAGCGCTGTGAGCGCTCACATCAATAATTTGCGTTCCGAGTTAGATATCGCGATTATGACAGCTAAGAACTGTCATTTTTGTCATCAATACGGAACCCTCGTGAACGCGCTAACAGTGCTCACTCAATGTTAAAACCTATTTACACCATGTACAACTTGTATAGACCACAAATTTCATCTTCTTATTTGATTAGGTGGCGACTCTAGCCAGAAGCACTATTTATAAGTTATTATATATTTATACACATATACACACACACAATGCACCTTTTTATAAGTTAGCTAAAACTATGATACGAATCAGAACATAACAGCACAAGTGTTATATGTCATGACGTTATCTATGACGATTCACGGGACATTGTTATCGCGCTCATGCCAATTCGGAACGGGTGTGAGCCAAGAAGCATAAAGATAAAAGTGGAGGCAATACTCTAAATACCTAACTGAAGACGACTGTGGGCTGATGCTCTCTTTCTAAATATATACATAAGAACGAGACTGTGATACGTGTTTTCTCTCTTATGTATGTATTCAGAAAGAGAGCGCTAGCCCACAGGTTGTCTTCACTTTTTTATTTGGAGTGTGGCCTCCACTTTTATCTATAAGCTTCTTGGTGTGAGCACGCTCAAATCGATACTAACGTAACTCGGAACGTAGCCAGTGTCTATACCAAAATGTCATGTGCTGTAAATGTCAAAATCAGAAACCCGCACGCAATTTTAAAAATAGCTGACAGTATTTTGTTTCGATTTGCTAATAACTCAGTTATTACCCAGTTACTCAGGTATTATTACTCAGATAAACCTGTAAGGTGACGGAGCAAGAAACTAACATAGAAATTTACGTTGAAAAAACGCAAATTACTACGCTGTTCCGGCTATGGTAGCAAGATCCAGAGGAATGTCGATGTGGCAGAGCGAGGAGCAGCGCTGCGCGGTGGTACTGCGCGAGGTGTTCGGCTGGCTGGACGGGCGCGACCTGGCGCGTGCGGGCGCCGTGTGCTGCGCCTGGCGCCGCGCTTCCGCCGAGCCCGCGCTGTGGCGACGCTTGCTGCGCGCTAACCACGGTACCTCGCCGCCGCTGGCACCGACACCTAACGTTGCTGTGTTGTGTGCATAATTTGATCTAACTGCATGTGCTAAAGTCATAGTAAAGAGTGGAGGTAAGTTGAACTGTGTCTAGATATCTGAGTTTGTGTTCCTATTTATTTTCTTTTTTTAAGTGTGGGTAATCAAAGATGAGTAAGACAATTGCGTTTTAGAAAGGACAAGAGCATGGTTATGCAACTTAGGAGCTTTCATCTATTACTCACAACTGCCAGAATAATGTGCCTCATTGCCATGCAATGTAGTCAAATCACTACATATTATTATAAAAAGTCCCCCGCCAGGTCTGACTTTCTGTTTGCTATGAACTCCAAAAATACTTAGGAGCTATCGCAAAATAAAATGAATGCATGCTAAAAAAAAGTGTAGGTCACACCGATGACAAGGTAAACTTAAAGGCATAATATGAACTACTACCCAAGCAACGCTGGGGCAGGTCGCTAGTATGAAATAAAACTTAAACATTAATCCAACATTCTCATTATGAGACCTACCTGTTACCATCTACTATAAAGGAAGCTATAGCTATTCTGCTACCTTTAGACATCATTTGGTGATTAATTACTTACTATTAATAATAACTTAATTTTATAGTATTGATAACTCCTGTTTTTAATGATTATAATTAGTTACAGCAGATTGGCATTAAATAAAACATTGTTTTTGTGATAAGTAATTTTTTCAATCAAACAAAGATCTAAGTACCAGGATTTAAATGGGACAAGTTAACACCTATTTTTGAAACATGCATTAGAATATTCAAAATTTTTATTTCAAATCATCAAAATTATAACATTTTTAATTAATAGATAAACAACACTAGTTATTATAAAATTAAAATTGTGTGTCGGTCAGGTCAGAGTAAGACAATATGACAAGATCAAAATAACCAATAATAATATGGGATCCGGAACACCGCTCTGGATCTTCTTACTTCGTACTTGAGTAATAGGATTCAGTGTATTGACGTAAATGGAAAAAGATCTCCCGGATCTATGGTATCAATAGGAGTCCCTCAGGGCTCAATTCTTGGTCCTTTTCTTGTTTCTTATTTATATTAATGACTTGCCTTACCTCATAAAGGATGATCATGATGTAGTGTTGTTTGCGGATGACACTTCACTTTTGTTTAAACTTAAACGTCAGCAGTTGGTTACTGACAATGTAAATAGCGCAATCTTAAAAGTAGTTCACTGGTTCAATGTTAATAATTTACTTCTTAATGAAAAAAAAACCAAATGCATTAAGTTTACGCTACCTCACGTTAGGCGGCTGAAAACTACTGTGTTGATAAAGGGCGAAGAATTGAATCCTGAAGATAGTACTGTTCTCGGGCTTAATGTTGGATGCCAAGCTTCAGTGAGGCCCACATATAGATAAATTGTCGAAAAGCTAAGCTCCGCAGCATACGCTGTTAGAAACATTCGTAATTTAATGGACATAGAGACAGTCCGCTTAGTCTACTTTAGCTATTTTCATAGTGTAATGTCGTATGGTATTCTGTTGTGGGGAAATGCCGCCGACATTCAGACTATCTTTGTCTTGCAGAAAAGAACTGTTCAATCAATTTATAAATCAAGTCTGAGACACTCTCTCAGAGAGAAATTTAAAGGAGATTAATGTAATGACTGTGCCTTCACAGTATATTTTTGAAAATCTTTTATATGCCCATAAAAATATAAAATTGTTTAAAAAATACAGTGATATCCATAGTATAAATACTAGGAATAAACACAAATAAATAGGTGGGTCATTCAAATGTCAATGCAAAACCCTTTTATAATAAACTTCCAAGCCATGTTCAAGATCTAAGTCTCAATAAATTTAAATCATTCATTAAACGTAAGTTGTGCCTGAAAGCTTTTTATAGCGTTAAAGATTATATTGAGGACAAAAAAGCTTGGGATTGACCTGCTCCAATTTTTTTACATACTGAATGTTGTTTTTTTTTTGCAAACTTACTCATTGACATACTCTTTGACATTTGATGGTTATTATATACACTTCTTTGAGAAGTATAATATAATTATTGTTTTAATTATTGTAACTGGGAGAACTATGTGGGTCATGTGATTTTTTGGTTTTTGTTTTTACTCTCTCTCTCAGTTAGTTTTTAATGATAATCTGGCAGTTTGAGTACTTTATGCGGCCTACCAAGATGTCCTTTCTTTGGTATTGTTCGTTGGATCGTTGTGCTCCTTATGTTGTAAGTTAACCTGCATGATAACTGACAAATGCATGCACCGACAGGACAGGTCCACTCAATCTGTGTGGTTCTTTCCTCAAAAGACCATATCAGACAGGAATCTACATGGTTCTCAAATGATCTCACCACGATTATATTCGTATTTTTTGTTTATATAGACATTGCTGTTATGAATTTTATTGAAACAACTAGCTGCCCCGGCGAACTTCGTACCGCCTCAGAATCAATTCTTAATTCTCAAATTTTTGTTGCGTACTATAATGTATAAAGTTGGTAGGGAAATTATATTAGTCACAATTATGGACCCTGTCGGGCACAGCATAGATCAAGTAGGAGAGAGGAGGAAGAATACTGCGTCTTTAATGTGATAAATATTACTAGTTACGATTTTAGTAAGTTGTTGTTGTTAGTAAGTTGTTTTATTATCACAAAATTAAATTTTGGAATTATTATTATTACTTATTTTATAAATTATACACATTTATTTGTTATTTTATTTACTTATTATTTATTATTTTTATTTACCTATTACGTATTTAATATTTATTATTTATTATCTGTAATGTAAGTTTATTGAATGCTTCATATTTATTTAAAAGGTATTCCTCGTATTATGAGTAAGTAGGGTATCTTTAATAGTGAGTATTTGTAGATACAAATACATAAAAAGTTACTTATAATTTATCATTTAGGTATTCGCTTATACTATAGTAGCATTTGCTTGCAAGGAAAAGCTTCAATTTATTGATAAAGATGTTGTATTTATTTTATTTTGGGTACCTTATTATAAATTTTTATGGACATAGCAAAGGTACTGTTGGAGAACATTTTTAGTCGCGATGTTGATAAGTTTAGAATCTGTTTTTGTGTCTTAAAATAATTTTCATTTTTACCTATGTCTTCTCGTTTTGTAAAGAAATCTGGGTTTTTGCGCACGAACTTACAAACTTCAAGTATATAGGATACAGGGTAGGGAAAAAATCTTTAGTTCTTGGAATTGGGGTAGGTATACAGCTATCGGTGGATTCAATATTTACTAATATTCTAATTAGTTTTTTTTTTGTAGGGTAAGTAGTGTGGGCCAATCAGGAGACAATATAAAAATATGCTAATTGTTAGTGGTTCTGATACCGCCTTATTATAGAAAAGTGTTACATGTATGGGTCCGATCATATTTAAAAAAATACCTAATGTAATAAAAAATGAGACATTTCCATTATTCAAAAAGAAATTGACTGTTCTATTAGTTAATAAATGTTATTACTCAATTGGCGAATTTTTTTACGGATGAGAATTTAAATTGATAACATGACATCTCTGTGCCTACTACTCTTGACTTGTACTAAATCATTTATATATTATTTTTAAATTTAACTGTATTGACCTCGAGCTTGACAAATTTGTAATCCCATTTTATTAAACTTGATATTATGCATTGTTTTGCATACTTATTTCAAACTATTCACTGAATTCCTTCTCGACATGGTTAACTTATATTGTTTGATTGAATGTGTTGATAATGTATAATGAATGAGTCTTTATTAATATAACTTAAACTGTTTGCATGCCTTAGTTAAGGTAGTTAGTATAATGATAATTTTAAACTGAACATCTGTATCATGTACCTACTTTCTGTGCAAATAAAGAACTATTCTATTCTATCAGTGCTGTTGCCCCATAGGATGACACCGTATTTGAGCCATGCGTATGCGTACGCATAGTACGTTACTAGTAAGGTCTGTAGTTTTTTTGATTTCGCGGAGCGCGTATGAAAATTTAGATAGTTTAACCCTTACTTTCTGAATGTGTGACTTCCAACTTATATGTGTATCAATGTTTAGGCCTAGTAGGGTGAATTTATCAACTACTTCTGATTTATTATTTTTAAAGCTAAAGTTTATATTTATTGGTATTTTTTGGCTAGGGTGGAATGTAATTATTTTAGTTTTATTGAATTTAAGTTCTTGGTTGTGTTCAGTCATCCAACTTTTTGTAGAATCCAGTATGGAATTTAGTTTATCATTTAAATTGATGTTATTTTCGCATGAGGTAAGTATAGATATGTCATCCGCAAAGAGGACACATGGCTCATTTATATTATTAGGAAGGTCGTTTACGTAAACGAGAAATGAGAAACACCCTATTACGCTTGCAGAATTGAGCCGGTGATTTGTTTGCTGTCGGATCTGATTAATTCTATTTCATTTTTTCTGTTGTTGTAATGCTCGATTTCAACTATTTGTTCCCTGTGTTTCAAATAAAATGCAAACCAGTCATAACATTTACCGCGGAGTCCTAAGTTTATTAAGTAATATTTCAAATTGTACTTTATCATTGCTTTAGTCATATCAAGCAGAAGACCTATCGCGTACTTTTTATAATTAATGATATCAAGGACGTTTTGAATATATTTGTAAACGGCCAAGATAGTGGAAAGGTTTTTTGGAAACCGTTTTGGCATTCATTAAATATATGATATTTTTCACAAAACGCATGTATCTCGATTATACGTATAGCCTTTTCGAATATTTTTAAAGCCGTCGATAAGAGGGCAATGGGGCGGTAATTATTCGGATCAGTTTTATAATTCATTTTGTGAATAGGTTTTTAAGAGCTTTTTTAAGAGATTGGGAAAATCGGCATCGGCCCTTGCGGGCCCCATCAGTTGCTGCTGACATCTCTTTGAGGCGTGCGTGGAACACAACGCGCCGTCGACCCGGGCTTGGTCCCTACCGGACAGCGAGCCGTCCGCAAGCCCGTGCCTACGGTGGCCGGGAATCAGCCTGGGATTCCCGATGCCCAGGGCGTCTCCTGCGAAGGCCACGGCTGTGAGGGCCCATGTACTGCATCTTCCTCACGTGCGCCGCCTCCCTCTTTGCGAGCATAACTGCTTCACTGAAGGAGGCGACTGCTAGCCATGCGCTCTCGCTCCGTACCATGGCCTGGACCAGGGTCGGACGCGAGAGATCGCCGCCGCCGATCACCTCCACGAGGACACGGCGGTGCTCCGCCCAAGCCGGGCAGACCTCCACCGTATGCTCCACCGTGTCCTCAGGGCGATCTTCGCAATAGAAACACCCGGGCGTTTCCTCCCGCCCTATCCGAAACAGGAACCTCCCGAAACAGCCATATCCGGTGAAGGTGAGGACGCCATGCCGCCTCTCAAGCCACTCCTCAAAGAGGGGACTTACCGCCGCAGTCGTGGCGTGCCCAGACTAAGGAAGATTGAATTCTCTGTAAGGCATACAACTGGAGATCTTTTCGACTTGCCGGTTGAGTTGTTCTTAGCCTCCCCGATAGAAGCAAAAAAATTAATTAAATATGTTTGCTACCTCTTTGGGTTCAGAAGTTACGCTATTATTCGTTTGTAAAATGTAACTTAACCGATGTTACATTTCTCACTTGCTATTTTTTTATTTGTCCGTTCGTTTATTACTATCAATGTGCAAGTCTAGGTCCTTGGCATCAGTACTAAATGGAACGCTTGTACCGTCGAAGAGTAGGTACTGGTGGCAGGGTTGTCGATCTACCGGTGATGATTGCCTGACACTTATAAGGGTTTACTGCCCAAATCGATCAGACCTGGCTTTTACGGCTATCAAATCCCTATTTAAATTGTCGATAGCTTCAGGTATTTCTTCAACCTGCCCTTGACAGTACAATTGCAAGTATGCATGCACTGCATACAGATGGTACACACACAGAAGTTCGGAAGTTATAATATTAATAAAAATAGAAGAGGAGAAAGAATACCGCCTTGAGGAACGCCAGTTTCCAAATTATCTATGGTATTCTATTCCATTCTGATGTTCCAGCATTCAGAGAAACTAGTCATGGTTTTCCTGAATGATGATCAATGGAAAAACCGGATAGGATGAATATTTACAAATACACTAAGGCGAGGTTACCTGGAAAAACGTCTAAACGTATTGTATTTTATTCGTAGAAAACACGAATGAAATTTTGAAAAAAAAAAACACATTAGGTTACATATTTTCACACTACGATCTAGATATCAGCCATGCGATACACGATTACTTGCACTTTCCTGCATCCCATTAAATCGCAAAGAAAAGTCTAAATTCCATCATTTATACTTACTTTTTTGCGATTAAAAATAAACAAACAAAAACAACGAAATTTCATTATTCCAATTTGGTTCAAAACTTTAAATGACACTGACATGTAGGTACATGAAGGTTGAACTAGTAGCGGCCTCGAACTCTCTGGTGGGTGTGGCCAAAAAGCACGCTGTCTCATCACCGTCGTATCCGACAGAGATTGTATCAGTGATGAGCAGTTAGGCGCTAGTCTACATGTTATAGTATCTGTTTATTACTGATACTGTACTTACGCTTCTTTTTCATCCATCCACGTCATCTTTGTTTTATTATCCTTTTACGACTTTCTTACATTATTATATTTCTCTCTTTGTTTTCTGTGCTAACACTGCGAATCGGTCTTAAACGATTCGTCTATATAGAATTACTTGATTTTACATTAGAATTTCCATATTTTTACATAATAATATTATTGTTATGACATTTAAGTCAAACGTGTCAAACTGATGTCTACTTATTCTTTTAATTATCTATGCAGTGTATTCAAGGAAGGTTGCATTAAGATTGTACTTACTAAAAATAATTTTATATCGTTTTGGATAGCCTAAATTTGGTTTTTCTATGGAACTACGTTGTCAACTAATTAACAAAATTAAATTATAATTTGTAAGATTCATAAACGCACTCTCGGTTTGTATGAAGGAGGTTTTATGCGTCTTGGCCGACTAGACTGGCAGATGAGAAAGTCGATGGCGGATGACAGGGAAAAAAGAAAGAAAAAAAGAAAGAAAAAGCAGCGAGAGCGGGTCAGAGAAAAGAAAAAGGAGAAAAATTAAGAAAAAAGGGTGAGACCGAGCTGAAGGCCGCGTTTATACTACTGGCTCGTGCGCGGTATTTCGTCCCGGGCATGAATGGAACAGTTATTGAAACTATTCCTAAGCAAGCTTGTGTGACTGCTACTACAACTCCAAGAAGTGTTTCAGGAGTGAAAGTCAAAGATATGCATGTCAAGGAATTGGACTGCGATTATTACCAATAAATAGAGTGCAAAGGTACCTTTTTTATAATTTATCTTGTATTTCTCTTATTAAATTTTAATTGTCTAGTCTATTTATTGCCCTTTTATTTGTTAGGGATAGGTAGACACGACAATGTATATCGACAACGTATAGCTCACATGCACACAAACATCGTTTCGAATTGAATCGACGTTAGACGATGACGACTCTTGTAGAACAATTTCCATGAAGTTTTCGTAGACATTGTTCTAGGTGAGTCGCGTCGCGCCTGTTTGCAGGAACTTTAAAATAAGTAATATCTATAATAGGTACGTATAAGGGCATTATGGGTATAAAACGACGCCGCCTACTACTTTAGTACCTACCTAATTGTAGCAGTCGGGACCCATTCTGTAAATGGAGGCTTAGTGAATTGAGAGCACATACTTAAATTACATTGCAGATTACTCGAATCTACTGACTAGACGGCTGACTTTCTAGAATGGGTCCCGACTGCTACAATTTATCTGCTTATAAGCATCGCCTTATCAACTGGCGATTCTTCAGTTAAGTGCAATCGGGTACAACGACTTTCTTGTTTTAGGGGTTTTCCATGAATACTCAGAAAAGCAGTCGAGTTTTTTATTTTTTTTAAATTACCGTTTTTTTTACTATTCTCTTTCCGCACAAACAATTTTAATAATGATATTATAATAAAACGATATCATGTTTAACTTTCGATATATAATGTCAAACAGTGGAGTAGTACACTCCCCAAGTTTGCATGGAAATAATATCGACTAGAGTATGTTCCACGAAAAATTAGAAAAACAGCTGATCGATTACGGGCATTGATCTTCGCCCATAAAATAGTGAAAAAAAAATTTTGGTGTGGTCCCATTAACTATGATATCACTAGCCAATACGTGGGTATTGCCAGCTAATTTTGACGGTCAGAAAGTGCTGACTCTCAGCCTAGTTTGAATAAATGACTTTTGATTTTGATTTTCCTACCCCATCACAAACGCGAAGTTTTAATCAATTATACCTACAAAAAGCCTCTTATCAGTCCGCTGTGTTTGATATTAACGTTTAGTGCGTGACAGGATCTTATCACCAAAATAATAAGGTTTAACTTAGTTAACTTAACGGATTTACCTATACCTACCGAAGTTTGCTTTTACATGCTAGTTCAAACTTTTTGCTCAAGCAATAAGATATGATTTCTAGGTTTATGAATTTTCAAATAAAATTCATATGAATTATTATCGTTACTTCATTAGTTTAATTACATAAGTACAATAGATTTAAAACAAGTTGATAATATTTTGTTTTTTACAAGCATAAGTAAGTATATTTTTATTGATTTGTAACAGATTCAATAAACTGTCTCTAATTACTGCCAAGCAACATTAAATGCTGGCGCTACACAAATGTAAAATGTTACCTATACCTACTCCATTTAAAATAAGATTAGACATTTAAACAAACCTTTTTTACAATCTATTCAACTGATTCTGCTTCTATTCCGTAGGCATAAGGATAGCATTAAAAGCAAAAAAGTGGTTACAATACCAACTGTGTTTCTGCAGATACCATTTATCATGCTGCCAACGCAATAGAGTTCAAAATCAGTTGACACATGGCACGTCGTGACCACCTCAGGAACCAAATAGCATAAGCGCCCCAGACGACCTCGTGTCTGGCACCCCTGGTCCCCCTGTGAATGGTCAGCACAGTGGCCCCGCCGCCTACTACTTTTCGGTCGCAGGGGATAGGGACGGCGGCCAACGCTATACCAACACCCCTCTCTTCCCCTGCGGCGCCACTGCGTACACCATCAAACGGTGCCGGCCCCGTCCAGGCCACCGAAGGGAAGAGCGCTACTCAGAAGTACCGGCACTCCTCCTCCGCCGCAGCCTATAACCCGCAGCCGCTACGTCGTCGGCTTGGAGGCAAAAGCCCTGACGAGCGGCCCCACCTTGGGGTTCCTCTTCGCTTCACCGTGGGGATGACCACGGCTACTGAGCACCCCCGCAATGACAATGCGGGTACCCACTGGGGGGGAGTATCTTTATTTTAGGTTGTAAGCACATGTAACAGACGAAAACTATTGCAATTTTGCTCTATAAAATCACCTCGTTGCTTCGCTATTCAAAATACCACAATACTGATTTAACATTGGGGTTTTACACAAAATCACATTCACAGTTTATCAGGAAGACTACCACTTATATTTTTAAGTTATAATTTAAGAGATTTAATGAAAGATGAAAGAAAAATGATAGCGGCGAGTACGTTGCTTTCGCTTTGCGCAACAGACTACTCGTTGGTTTCAAACAAACTGATAGCTGTCAAACTAGTTACACTATTCGAATTAATTCAAAAATAGACGTATGCCCAATTTTTCCTGACGTATCATATCATATTCACTCTAATAGATTAGTAATTGCTTTCATTATTGGAGTTACGCAGTACGAAATTCGTAAAATTAGCAAACTGCGATAGAAACGAAGCAAATTAATCTGAATCGTTCGCCAATAATGTATTATGCACTTAGGTAGCAGGATTATGTCTGGACTTTAAAAGACCCTGTGACCTTGGAGTTTGTTTCGCCTTTCTTTTCATAGGAAACGCCGACTGACGCGTACTTACTGCTTCGATTATATACTTGACAGGTATATACACCGTGACATTTTAGTCGTCTTACAAAGATGGTCCACTCAATGTATCCGTCATAACATACCTCTAGGCGCGATTAAAACATTTTTACCATTAATTAAGATAATAGATACAAAGAAAAATAATGAATGCTTCAGAATTATGAAACACCCTCCCTGTTAATAATGTTTACGTATCAAACGGTAGAAGATTCCATCATTAATTTCATCTCTGTAACAGGGTGTTTCAAACTACGTCATTCGTCTTAGTGATATTTTCATGTTTTTAATTAAGCAAATGTTCAAAAAAAAATTTTTTTTATGAATGGCAGTAGATAGCAGTCATTGGGTACATGAAGTGGGCTGCCGTTGTAAGACGACTAAAATGTCACGGTGTATAATCAAAGACTTACGGAAATAAAATCAGTAATGTATCATTTACATCTGAGGTGCGTTTTTCTCTATCCTATTCTAAATTACTTTGACAGTTCGGAAGTATTAATTATATCCAGCCTATACAATCGTAAGGTTGTCTCAAACAAACAACCTCTACAGCATTTAATTTACCTAGTTGGTACAGTAAAATACGGAGTCAAAATAAATTAGCTGGCAATACCCACGTATTGGCTAGTGATATCATAGTTAATGGGACCACACCAAAATTTTTTTTTCACTATTTTATGGGCGAAGATCAATGCCCGTAATCGATCAGCTGTTTTTCTAATTTTTCGTGGAACATACTCTAGTCGATATTATTTCCATGCAAACTTGGGGAGTGTACTACTCCACTGTTTGACATTATATATCGAAAGTTAAACATGATATCGTTTTATTATAATATCATTATTAAAATTGTTTGTGCGGAAAGAGAATAGTAAAAAAAACGGTAATTTAAAAAAAATAAAAAACTCGACTGCTTTTCTGAGTATTCATGGAAAACCCCTAAAACAAGAAAGTCGTTGTACCCGATTGCACTTAACTGAAGAATCGCCAGTTGATAAGGCGATGCTTATAAGCAGATAAATTGTAGCAGTCGGGACCCATTCTAGAAAGTCAGCCGTCTAGTCAGTAGATTCGAGTAATCTGCAATGTAATTTAAGTATGTGCTCTCAATTCACTAAGCCTCCATTTACAGAATGGGTCCCGACTGCTACAATTAGGTAGGTACTAAAGTAGTAGGCGGCGTCGTTTTATACCCATAATGCCCTTATACGTACCTATTATAGATATTACTTATTTTAAAGTTCCTGCAAACAGGCGCGACGCGACTCACCTAGAACAATGTCTACGAAAACTTCATGGAAATTGTTCTACAAGAGTCGTCATCGTCTAACGTCGATTCAATTCGAAACGATGTTTGTGTGCATGTGAGCTATACGTTGTCGATATACATTGTCGTGTCTACCTATCCCTAACAAATAAAAGGGCAATAAATAGACTAGACAATTAAAATTTAATAAGAGAAATACAAGATAAATTATAAAAAAGGTACCTTTGCACTCTATTTATTGGTAATAATCGCAGTCCAATTCCTTGACATGCATATCTTTGACTTTCACTCCTGAAACACTTCTTGGAGTTGTAGTAGCAGTCACACAAGCTTGCTTAGGAATAGTTTCAATAACTGTTCCATTCATGCCCGGGACGAAATACCGCGCACGAGCCAGTAGTATAAACGCGGCCTTCAGCTCGGTCTCACCCTTTTTTCTTAATTTTTCTCCTTTTTCTTTTCTCTGACCCGCTCTCGCTGCTTTTTCTTTCTTTTTTTCTTTCTTTTTTCCCTGTCATCCGCCATCGACTTTCTCATCTGCCAGTCTAGTCGGCCAAGACGCATAAAACCTCCTTCATACAAACCGAGAGTGCGTTTATGAATCTTACAAATTATAATTTAATTTTGTTAATTAGTTGACAACGTAGTTCCATAGAAAAACCAAATTTAGGCTATCCAAAACGATATAAAATTATTTTTAGTAAGTACAATCTTAATGCAACCTTCCTTGAATACACTGCATAGATAATTAAAAGAATAAGTAGACATCAGTTTGACACGTTTGACTTAAATGTCATAACAATAATATTATTATGTAAAAATATGGAAATTCTAATGTAAAATCAAGTAATTCTATATAGACGAATCGTTTAAGACCGATTCGCAGTGTTAGCACAGAAAACAAAGAGAGAAATATAATAATGTAAGAAAGTCGTAAAAGGATAATAAAACAAAGATGACGTGGATGGATGAAAAAGAAGCGTAAGTACAGTATCAGTAATAAACAGATACTATAACATGTAGACTAGCGCCTAACTGCTCATCACTGATACAATCTCTGTCGGATACGACGGTGATGAGACAGCGTGCTTTTTGGCCACACCCACCAGAGAGTTCGAGGCCGCTACTAGTTCAACCTTCATGTACCTACATGTCAGTGTCATTTAAAGTTTTGAACCAAATTGGAATAATGAAATTTCGTTGTTTTTGTTTGTTTATTTTTAATCGCAAAGTAAGTATAAATGATGGAATTTAGACTTTTCTTTGCGATTTAATGGGATGCAGGAAAGTGCAAGTAATCGTGTATCGCATGGCTGATATCTAGATCGTAGTGTGAAAATATGTAACCTAATGTGTTTTTTTTTTTTTCAAAATTTCATTCGTGTTTTCTACGAATAAAATACAATACGTTTAGACGTTTTTCCAGGTAACCTCGCCTTAGTGTATTTGTAAATATTCATCCTATCCGGTTTTTCCATTGATCATCATTCAGGAAAACCATGACTAGTTTCTCTGAATGCTGGAACATCAGAATGGAATAGAATACCATAGATAATTTGGAAACTGGCGTTCCTCAAGGCGGTATTCTTTCTCCTCTTCTATTTTCTATTTTTATTAATATTATAACTTCCGAACTTCTGTGTGTGTACCATCTGTATGCAGTGCATGCATACTTGCAATTGTACTGTCAAGGGCAGGTTGAAGAAATACCTGAAGCTATCGACAATTTAAATAGGGATTTGATAGCCGTAAAAGCCAGGTCTGATCGATTTGGGCAGTAAACCCTTATAAGTGTCAGGCAATCATCACCGGTAGATCGACAACCCTGCCACCAGTACCTACTCTTCGACGGTACAAGCGTTCCATTTAGTACTGATGCCAAGGACCTAGACTTGTACATTGATAGTACCCTAACCTGGCGTACTCAACCCGCTAGGGTCAGCCAGAAGGTTACTGGGACGCTGCTTGCTCTGTACCAACTGAAAAAAAAATATTACCAACGAGTACGAAGACAATGCTTGGGCAGTCCTTGATTTTCCCTATCATCCATTATGGTGATGTGTGCTACTACGATCTGAATGCTAATCTCCTCGACAAACTTGATTGTCTTCTCAATTACTGAATTCGATTCGTTTTCAATCTGCGAAAGTATGACCATGTCTCTGCGCAACGGTCGCTTCTAAAGTGGTTGCTCATTCGCTAGCGCAGAGAGCAAAGGACGTTGTCCACCTTGTTTTCTTTTGTTGACTCTCCCACTTCCCCTAGTTATCAATCACAACAAAAATCTTCGTTTATCAAACAATCGCCTTCTTCAATGTCCCACTGCCGCACAGACTTTGTTCACTCTTCCTTCTTCGTTTAGTCTATCTCTCTGTGGAATGCGCTCCCCCTGGAAATCAGGATGGCATCCAACCGGATATAGGTTAGTTTTAGTCCATATCCTTAGATTTGCAGATAAACGACATGGTTATCTAATATTTGGGAATGACCAATAAATAAAAAAAAACGAATTCCTATACGCCTCAAAATATGAAAAAAATCATATAAACTTCGCAGTATCGGTGAAATGGGTGTAAAGGTCACTAAAAGAAACTTTTTGTCAAAAAGGGGTGTTTAAGACAATCACTGGAGAAGTAATAAGCTAATAATTAAGTACCTAGTTAAGCATTTCACTTTTCAATTGATATTTTTGCATCCAATTTGTGCCAAGGTCATTATTTATGAATAGCCAAAATAAAATAATAATTTTTTACTGTATGCTCGTAAATACCTCTACTCAAAAAAGTTGGCAATCGTAATCTCAAACTGTCGCCTAACTTCGGTTACTGCAAATTGAAAACTGCTCATAGGAAAAAATATGGCTAAAATGTAGAAAGAAAGAACAGAAAAAAATGCGTTTATTGGCATTACTGATTATAAAATATTAAAACTAAGTATAAATAAAACACGAAACAAATGTATATATTTTTTTCTAGAACTAGAACCTAGAGAAGAACTCGTTAACTAATTATTTTCAGTATAGGTACCTATAGTGTTTATAGAAACCAACCTATCAAAATACAAAATTACTAATCATCAGATAATTTTTATTAAAATACCATTAATAACATTATAACCAACTTGTAAGTTAATAATAAGAATAATGTATAAAAAACAAATGGATTTATTTTTGTGAAAAGTATTTAGGCCCTAAGCTTCATTTTCTTCGTCATCGCAATCAGGAAAAAGTCACAAACGGTGTTTTTACAAGGAATTAGACGATACTCATGTCAATTATATCATATCAATAAAAAATCATATCAATTGCGACCAGATTCTTACTAAAATTTTATGAAAGTCTTGGGTCGTATTTGTCTTAATTTTGCGAATTTCTCAATTTAACTACATAGACCGATAGGGAAGAACAAACAACCAAACTGCATCAAAAAGTATTTTTTACCAAGATGGCATTTACGCCCTTCCAGACTAAAGGTATCGATGTTATGTATAGTACCATTCCAAAACAATATACCTAACAAACTAAAACCAAACCTAATTCGTGTGCCCGGATGATAATGTAAATGCAAAAATATTTAACGTCTTTGACCCCCTCGGTTGTAGCCGGGTCGCATGTGGCGTGGCGCCAGGAGTTTGTGTGGAGCCGCGCGGGCTGGAGCCTGGCTGCGCGCCACCGCGCCGCCGACACTCTGCTGCACGCGGCGCTGGCGCCGGCGCACGAGCGCGGCGACCTGCTGGCGCTGGCCGGCGCCGACGCCAGCCTCGCCGTGTGGCGGCGCGGCGCCGCCTGGTGCGAGGTGGGGCGCGCCGACCTGCGCGCGCGCGGGTGGAGCGCGGTGGCGCGCGCGCAGTGGGCGGGGCGCGGCAGTCTACTGCTGGCAGGCCCACTCGTGCTCGCAGACGATTGGGAGCTGCTCGTGCTGCGTGTTGAAGGTCTGACCTGAACATGTGATTCCAGTCCTGATGCACGCTGGTCGTTGAATTTCCTTATTGTATCGCAGAGGATGGGCGTTGCGGTTCGGTGGCGAGCCGAGTGCGGTGTAGTGCGGGCGCCGCAGGCTGCTGGGCCGATGTAACCGGGGACGCTTTCCTTTCGTTCGAGCTTCGCCGCCTCGGGGCCGGCCTATATTGCACCACCGTGTGGCTCAATGCCGCCACGCAGGTTACTTCCGGTCCGGTCAAGTAATGGCAATTCTATATACTTATAATAAGTATTCACGCAAATCTCGCATGCAGGAGACGGAGTCTGAATATGCAGGGGTGACATCGCGGTTACTGAGGATATACAACGAGGACGGCACCCACTTGACGTCAGCAGCGCTCCCCGGCCGCCGCAGCATGCGTTCCCTACTCACCCGCCCCTCCCCTGCAGCACGCGCTCCCCGCTCACCCGCCCCTCCCTCGCAGCACGCGCTCCCCGCTCACCCGCCCCTCCCCCGCAGCACGTGCTCCCCGCTCACCCACCCCTCCCCCGCAGCACGCGCTCCCCGCTCACCCACCCCACCCCCGCAGCACGCGCTCCCCGCTCACCCGCCCCTCCCCCGCAGCACGCGCTCCCCGCTCATCCGCCCTTCCCCCGCAGGCACGCGCTGGTGGCCACCGCGCCGCCCGGCGCCGGCCGCCTGCTGGTGGCGGGCGCGGGCTGCCGGCTCAGCGCATGGCCGGTGTCCGCGCCGCGGCCGCCGCCGCTGGTGGCGCAAGCCGGCGGCGGGTTGGCGGAGCGCGTGCGGCGCCACCGCCTACGCCGCGCCGAGCCAGAGCAGAACACGCCCGAGCCCGATGAGGCCGCCGTGCGCGCCGGCTGCACTTCGCCCGCGCACTCGTGCCGGCTAGCCGCGCCGGTCATCGGACTCGTCCTTCACGAACGGTGAGCCAATGTGTGGTGGGACGTCTGCCGCAGTGCTCGTTAACCAGAGCGGTGTTATTTCGCAGCGGGCGGTGCGTGTGGGCCGTGTGCAGCGACGGCAGCGCCGCGTGCGTGTCGCTCGCGGCGCTGCAGCTGCTGCTGCACGTGCGCGCGCCGGCGCACCGAGGCGGGCCCGACGTGCACTACGTGCAGCCCGCCGCCTGCGCGTCGCTCGTGGCGTGGTGAGTAGTCGCCCGTGGCCGGGGGCGCGCCGCGGCGCATGGCATGTCCACCTGGCAACGGTGCGTTGCAGGCCGGCAGGCGGGTACTCGGCGCGCGTGGAGTGGCTGGCGGCGGCGTCGTGCGCGCGCGGCGCGGCGCTGGCGCACGACGCGGCGGCGCTGTGCTGCGTGCTGCCGGGTGCGGGTGAGTTGCTGGTGCTGGCGGGTGACGAGCTGTACGTAAGTGTTGGGGCGAAGGGGGGAGATGATGCGTACGGCTGGTCGCTGACGGGCGCGTGTTGCAGGTCTGGCGCAGCCGCGCGACGCTGCAGTGGGACCCGCGCGACAGCTCAGTGGGATCCGCGCAACACTTTAGTGGGACACAAGCGACGTCACATTGGAAACCGCGCGACGGAGACTAGGAGTCGCTGACAGGCGCGTCTGGGAGGTGTAGCGCAACCGCGCGACGCTATAGTGGGACTAGGGCATGCAAAATTAAAATACATATCCAAAGTCACCGACTTCCGAAATTAAAGTTATTTTTCACTTTTTAGTGGTTTTTTGGAAGTCGGTTGTTTATTTTTACATTAAAATTTGTTTAATCATTTTCTATTATTATCTCCTTTATTCCAACATAAACAAATATAAATTACATTTTTAAATATTAGAATATAAAACATTTAAAAACATTTAAAAATGTAAAAAATTGTAGCCCACCGGTATCGGGAACAGGGTCCAAGCTACCGGCGGTCAGGACTCCAGAGAGAGGAACCTCCTAACAATACGAGCTGTGTCCAGGAGTACCGCTTTCTGGATCAAGCCCTTGACCCAGCTGCCCAACGAGAGCCTCCTCAGGTGTTGGTCGAGGCTCTTAGGTATCAAGCCATTGGCTGTGACGACTATCTGTACAATGATCGCAGAGTCCACATCTCACATGTCGACAACCTCGCGAGCCAAGTCAAGATACTTGATTTGTTTATATTTCTCGGCTTTCACGAGGTTCTCGTCATGCGGGACCGTAATATCAACGATCATTGCACGCCGCTCTAGTCGATCCACCACCACTATATCAGGCTTATTGGCAACAATAGTCCTGTCAGTGATGATGGATCGATCCCAGTACAGTGTGACATGTCCATTTTCGAGAACTGGGTCGGGCACATACCTGTAGTACGGCACTTCTGATTCCACAAGGCTGTATTTCAGAGCCAGTTGCTGGTGGTTAATCCTGGCTACAAGGTTGTGTCTATGCAAGTACTCCTCGTTAGCTAGACGAGAACACCCGGAGATAATGTGTCTGATTGATTCACCCGGACGGTGGCATGCCCGACAGATGTCAACCGTGCCGTCTTTCACAATAAATCTCCGGTAGTTGTTCGTCATCATAACTTCGTCCATAATTGCACAAACAAAACCTTCGGTTTCTCCAAAGAGGTCACCGAAACGCAGCCAGGCTACGGACGCTAGTAGGTCTAACGTAGGGCCCGGAAAACGCTTCCGTGAAGCTCCTTACTCTGCCATACTTCCATGCGATCTTTAGTGTCAAGCACTACAGGCTTGCGCCAGTTCTCTTTAGCCAAGGAGAGCGGGGTAAGGCCCTTGTCCACCGCGACCACATCTCGATGCATTTCCACGTCGGCTCCCAGGAAATATTGCCTGAGACTGCATATCTCGCGATTGTGAAGAGTCTTAGCGTTTAAGAACCCTCGACCTCCACACTTTCGCGGGATATACAGTCTCATTACCGATGACTGTAGGTGATGCATTCGATATGCAGTCAGCAGCGTACGGACCCTCCTATCCAGGGCGTCGAGTTCGGTCTGAGTCCATTTGAGTATGCCGAAAGAGTACATCAAAACCGGCATGACCCATCCGTTGAAGGCGCGCACCTTGTTCCCGCCTGATAAAAGACTTTCTTCAGGCGGCCAAAGAAGCGCTCCTTCAACGATTGCTTCATGTCAGTTGCATTGATGCCCAACGCTTCCGACATACCCAAATACTTGTAGGTTTCGGCTGCAGAGAGGGCTCGAAGGTTTATGTAATCCGAGAGTTGGGTTCCCGCGGATTCCACAATCTCCCCTCGCTTTACATGCATGACCGCACATTTGTCCACACCAAAATCCATCCTGATGGCGCTACTGAAGGTTTCAGTTTCTTTCAGTAGCTCCATCAATTGCAAATTGTTGGGGGCAAAGAGTTTTAGGTCATCCATGTAAAGGAGGTGAGATATAACCTGACCATCTCTCTTCAGCTGATAGCCTATACCTGAATCCTCCAGCAGTGTGCTTAGAGGATTCAGGGCTAGGCAGAACCAAAGCGGACTCAAACTGTCGCCCTGAAATATGCCTCGCTCGATCCTTATCGGCTCGCTATTCCTCTGGATATTTCGACATCCTGGATATCGAAGAACCGTCCTCCATTGCCCCATACATGACATCAGGAAGGTGCGCAGAGTTGTATCTACTTTATACAACTCCAACACCAAACAGAAAAAAAAAAACGACGTACGAACGTCAAGCGGGTATAAGCTGAGTCTGTTATTCTTTACTTTTAAAAATAAACAAGTTGGTCCATTGAAAGTATTTATTGTTTCAAAGTGTTTACATATACAGCCATAAACAATATAGTCTGTTAAATAGTGAAACAGTGTTTTATAGAGGCAGGAAAAGTGCAAAACAATAAACTTAAAAGCTACAGTGAAAAAAAGTACCTTCTACTGCAGAAAGTGCCAATAATAACGTTTTCTATACAAATATTGAAAAAGTCCGGGTTTCAGAGTACATTCGCCGTGTGTGTTGAATCGAAAGCAGTGCAGTGTTACATGGTGTTGTCACCCCATTAGACTTCCCATCACTTTGCTCACCATAAACCCAATTTGTTGATATAGCGCCATCTATTGACGCCCCGGTTTACCAAAGCAACAACATCGACCGTTGGTAATTGCACAGCTAATTACCGTACGCACCATCATGCCCGCAGCGAAGTGTGGTGGTTGCGCGAAATTTATTTCGCCACTAGAGGCCGCTAGGTGTTGTACCTGCAACGCTCTCTTCCATCGAGCGTGTGCTTTCTTGCCACTGTCGGGTTTCATTAAACCTACTTGGGTCTGCCCAAGTTGTAAAAATACATCGGTTAAGGGCAAGCCGGATGCTGCACCAGCGGAGGTATATGGAATGGAAGAGACTATGGACACTAGCGGACCAAGTTGCAGCACACTGGATGATACTCAAGAAATTGCCCCGGGTTTGTCTAACATCCTACGCAGCTTTAAAGAGGAGTTACAGGCTGACCTGCGTCTAATGTTTAAGGAAGAGTTGCGGGCTGAGATGAAGGCGATGCAGAGGCATTTCCAATGTGAATTCCAGAGTCTCCGTACAGATTTGGCTCAGCTCCAGGTGGACAGAGACCATATGCAGGGCTTAATTGAGCATTATGAGCAGCAAATGGGTATCATGGCCAGCAGAATGGATAGTCTGGAACAAAAAACAACTGCCACTAACGGTTCGGGAGCGATTGAGGAAATTACTCAATTGAAGCGTGAATTAAATGACCGGGACCAACATCTATTATCCAATGATTTGGAAATCTCAAATTTGCCGGAATTAGCATCAGAAAACCTCACACATACGGTGAAGCTTATAGCTACTAATTTAGGTGTCACAATTGAAGATCGCGACTTAGTGAGCGTGGACCGCATGGGCGGCAGGAATGTGAATGCTGCGAGCGCTGCCGGCCCAGTGGAGACCCGCCCGCGTACCGTGGTCGTGCGCCTTGTGCGCCGCGACCTGCGTGACGAGCTGATGCGCGCCGCGCGAGTACGGCGCGGGGCGAACACCGCGGATCTCGGAATGTCCGGTCCATCAAGTAGGTACTATCTAAATGAACGCCTAACAAAAACAAACCGTCAGTTATTTCGGCGAGCACGGGAGGCGGGCCAACGTCTGGGCTGGCAATTTGTGTGGACCAAGCATGGCCGTATTCTTACCCGACGTAAGCCAGGTGACAACGCTAAGCTCATACGCAGTGAGGCGGACTTACTGGAAGTCTTTGGACCAGACAATGAAAAACTCGCCCAGAACTAGCTGTGTTAATACTAAGTTTAGTTGCCTCCTAATGTTAAGTTTTGATATTTTTATAAAGTTGTCAAGTCAGTTTTCAAAAATCAGTGTTTTAAATTGTTCTCTGTTTGGTACTGCATGTCTGGGCTGTGAGAGGAACAGGTATGCATTTGTTGTGGGTAAATCGTACGAATATCATCAGTATAAGTCTTTTTTATTTTTTTTTATTTTATTATTTGTAGTTTTCACTCCCTATCGTATTACGTCACTGTACCAGCTTTTTGCACAATTGGGTATTTATGCGTACTATTATTGCTCGTATCTTCCGTTACTACACGTGCCGTGTCGCTCAATGCAAATTTTGAATGTGTTTATCCATATTTCATGCACAAATGCCGCGCAATAAACATATTAAGTTTGGACTTCTGAACGCGGGCTCATTATCGACAAATCACGATGAGTTTATTATTGCTATGAACCATCTATCCGTCGATGTCATGGCAATAAACGAGACGTGGCTGCGGGAGGGGGAGGAGGGCCGGGCGCCAGTGGTTCCTGGATATCAGTTGCGTCATAGACCACGCCCGGAGACAATACGTGGTGGGCGCGGGGGAGGGGTCGCGTTTTATATTAAAACCGGAACCAGCGCTCGAACTAGAGCTCACCCGCATCATCCGCAGGTGGAGCAAATGTGGCTTAATATAACAGCTAAGAAAAAAAAGCTACTTATTGGAACTGCATACCGGCCCCCATGGTTAGATTTAGATATCTACCTAGACGCGGTCACGGACAGCATCTGTGCATTGGCTCCGTACGATAATATTATTCTATTAGGCGATCTCAATGTTAATATGCTTGACGTAAATAATCCTAAGACAAAAAAACTCACAGAATTTCTAGAGTACTGCAAAATGGATCAAATTGTACTCATGCCTACGCACTTCATAGGAGACAGTGCTACTCTGATTGATGTGATATGTACGGACGCACGGTATCGGGACGTTGTTGTGGATCACATAGCGGAACTAGGTCATCACTCCTTCGTATCATGCGAAATCGTTTTTAAAAAAGAGAAACCGTTACGTAAAAAGGTAACATATCGTCCGTTTAGGGACATATCAGCTGACGATTTCCGGGAAGACTTGGAAGCGATCCCGTGGGACTCAATTTGTGAATTACAGGACGTAAATGACATGGTGAATTCCTTCAATTCACATGTCATTGGGCTTTTTGATGCCCACGCACCTTTAAAGACTAGAATTTTCAAAACGCAGCCAACACCTTGGATAACGGAAATTATAAAATTAATGTTTAAGTTAAGAAACGATGCCCGCTATCGATATCTACAAACCAAACTGGAAGCACACAAACATTATTATTTAGACCTTAAGCACCAGGCAATAGTTGGTTTATTCAATGAGAAAAAAGCGTTTTTTACCAAATATATAAATGACAACATTAGCGACTCAAAATCATTATGGCACAATATAAAAAAGCATGTGCTTCCAGTGTGTAAGGACGACGATGTGCTCTTAGAGAAATTTAACGACCCAGACGGGATTAATTCAGCGTTCCTAGATGTCCCGGGCGACCCTAATGTGAACACCTCTCAACAATCCTTCTTTGAATCAAACCGGTACGGGACCGCTGAATTCACCATGACGCCCACAGACCCGACGACAATTTTAAATATTTAAAAAAATATATCAACAAATGCACAAGGGATTCACGGTATATCACTGGAAATGTTAAGTCTTACACTACCGCAATCTTTAACTACTATAACTGAGATAGTAAATAGATCCATTACCTCAAATGTTTTTCCTGATCTGTGGCGACATGCAGTTGTGCGACCCATTCCAAAAAATAAAAACCCACAAAGTTACAAAGATCTTCGGCCAATAAGTATATTGCCATGTTTGTCCAAGGTGTTGGAGAGAGTAGTGTATCTGCAGGTCTCCGGTTTTCTCGAAGCGCAAGGTGTATTACCTGACCTGCAGTCAGGTTTCAGAAAAGGACGCGGAACCACAACTGCCCTAGCTGACGTCTTGGGTAATATCCTTGAAACGCGGGATCGTGGTGAGGGATCTATACTAGTACTACTCGACTACTCACGGGCATTTGACTCAATAAATGTTTCCCTTTTGTTATCCAAGTTGTCGTATTACGGTTTCGATAGCCGAACAATAGGTTGGTTTAAGAGTTACCTAACGGGCAGGTCGCAGCGGGTTGAGATACGCATGCAAGATGGTTCTACAGTAACTTCTTCACCACAATTAATAACAAGGGGTGTTCCTCAGGGATCGCTACTCGGCCCCCTTCTCTATATACTTTATAGCGCCGACATGACCACGTGCATCAAAAACTGCAAATTTCACATATACGCGGATGACACTCAACTGTATGTGTCGTTTAACGCCAGTAACACAGCATCCGCCGTACGTACCCTAAATGAGAAACTGGATAGAATTTCTTCGTGGTCTATGGCCAACTCACTAGTATTGAACCCTAAAAAATCTAAGTTTATGGTCATGGGGAGCAGAAATCAAATAAAAACAATTCTTTCTGCGAAACCAGATGTAAGAATCATGGGCGAAAGTATAGAAAGAGTAGAAGTCGCGCGGAACCTGGGCCTAATCATCGATCCGGAACTTCGTTTTGAGGCGCACATTAATGATGTAGTCAAAAACTGCTTTTATAGATTAAAGGTTCTGTACAGAGTGAGGGACTTCCTTAGCATCGCTATGAGGAAGAGATTGGTGGATAGTCTAGTACTCTCGAAACTAAATTATTGTGACTGTGTATACGGGCGCTGTCTCCTTTCCCGCACAGAACGTCTAATACAGCGTGTACAAAATGCGTGCGCTCGTTATTGCTTTGGCATACCCCGGAGGCACCATATTACACCGTATTTAAATGAACACAATGTACTAAAAATGGTTGCACGACGGAAACTACATCTAGCCGTTCTAATGTTCGGTATAATAAAAACACACAAACCGGAATACTTATTTAAAAAAATTCGCTGGAGGCACGAGCACTACAGCTACTCTGCTCGTTCAACGTCCAACCCGATCTCGATGCCTCGGCATAAGACCACAGCCTTCAGAGGATCTTTCAAATATGCCGCCTCTCGCTGCTGGAATGATTTACCACCTCCCATATGATCCCTGCAAACAAAACAAAATTTTAAATTACATCTAAAAAAAGTCTACTAGAAAAACAGAAGTATGACCAGCAATTATTTTATAAATAAATTATACTCACATAAGGTTTATCATCTATGGGCAAGGTACATCAATATCCAAGCGGCTCGAGACGGCATCGTGTTTGGTTTGGTGATGCTCGATGGCGTGATGGGCGATGCGTCGTCGGTTGCGTCGCGGTGAAAGCGACGTATAGCCACTTACATCGTGGTCTATGATCGAAGTACATCACTAAACACCTGTTTCTATTAAGCGTCGACTGAGACGCACGTACTAGCCACGCATCTACACTGCACTAGTCACACGTGATCACGCAGGTCTCGTGCGCCGCGCCGATGAGCCCGGCGCACACTGGTCCCAAATTAAAAAAAAGTGGACATTGATAGTAGACCGCTGATATTTTTTTTTATTGTTGATATAATGATAACAGATAAGGCAAAAAAATATTATTGTCCTACTTCAAATACTTTTCTCTATAAAAAATATTTCTTTTTTTTTTGTATGGGAGTGATTACATTTTACTCAATTTCTCAAAAACCTTAAGCGATGTCGAGATGGCATTCACATATGTTAGAAAACTATTTTGAGTATTTGGCTCGAAGAAACTTATTGCTTATCTCTGCGTACTTTCGAGATAATAGTGACAGAAAATAACAATTTTTTTTAATGTTAATTGTTCGCTTTTTTTTAATCATAGCCTTACTCATATCGCAATAGGTGCGCTGGCCAGCAAAATGGAGCTTCGACGCGAGTTTGCCGGGATAACAAGATGGCCGCCTTTCATGACGTAACGTAACGAATATGTCTTCATTTTGATTGTTTTTTAGAACTGATGAAAGTACTCCTTCAGAAAGGTCATAGCTTTTCAGTCATTAGTGAGCCCCCATAACCTCTTTTACAGAGAAGTCTCTTTTTACTTATTTGACATTACGCATACATTATAATTATGTGCTAAAGTAAGGCTATGATTAAAAAAAAGGAAAAAATTAACATTAAAAAAAAATGTTATTTTCTGTCACTATTATCTCGAAAGTACGCAGAGATAAGCAATAAGTTTCTTCGAGCCAAATACTCAGAATTATTAGTTTTCTAACATATGTGATTGCCATCTCGACATCGCTTAAAGTTTTTGAGAAATTGAGTAAAATGTAATCGCTCCCATACAAAAAAAAAAGAAATATTTTTTTTACAGAAAAGTATTTGAAGTAGGACAATAATATTTTTTTGCCTTATCTGTTATCATTGTATCAACAATAAAAAAAAATATCAGCGGTCTACTATCAATGTCCACTTTTTTTTAATTTGGGACCAGTGTGCGGCGGCGGCGGCGCCGCGGCGCGCGAGCCGTGAGCCCGATGACTCGATAACTCATAGACTCACAGTACGTCATCACGCTCATAGGCGCAGTAAGGAAATGCACCTAATTAAATACAACAAAATATTTTATTGTGAGCGCGCGCGCAGGCGACGCGAAGGTGAGAGTGGGAACGAGACAAAACGCGGTACATTTTTTGTGTAGGTACTTGTATGTTTTTGTGTAACTAGGTATGCATTTCATTGCTTTATTCTATAGCATTTTTATACCTTGTGTTGTATGGTAATGTAAAATTATATGTATGTACTCATTATTATAATTATTTTACTTTGTTACTTTGTTTTGTCTAATTTGTAAAAAAACCTGGCTTGATTTTCGTACGTCGGTTTCGGGTAACCACTGAAAATCAGCGCTGTGCTGTGGGTCCCATAGCACAGCATCATGCTGAGTGGAAGCCTTCTTGTCACAGTCACGGCGTGCAGTTGCCGACTATTTATGTTCTCTAAGCCGATGTATAAATATCTATGTTGTATTCATGTTTTTTTTTTAATGTTATGTAATTGTTTTTTATATGCACGTGTTTCTGTGACAAATAAATCCATTTTTCTTTCTTTCTTTCTTTCTTTCACCCTCATGAGCCATTTTTGTGGCACCGAGTCATAGGCCTTCTTGTAATCTATCCAACATGTTGAAAGATCCTTTCGGGAACGACGAACCTGTTGGCTAATGGCCATATCAATGAGGAGTAGCTCCTTAGTACCGCGGGACCCGTTCCGACATCCATTTTGAGAGACAGATATAATGGAGGTACCGTCTATATGATTGTAAATCTTAGCTCTCAAAATGGATGTAAGAACTTTATAGACCGTCGGTAAACACGTGATCGGCCTATAATTTTTGGGTTCCGTGGAACTACCTGATTTATGGAGCAGGGGGGTTATTCCTGTCGTTAGAAACTGGGGTAGCGAACCAGACTCCAAAGCAGTCTGGTACTAAGCCGCCAAGCGAGCGTGCGATCTTATGAACCATTTGATCCAGAAATTGTGCAGCCCGTCCGGCCCTGGAGACTTCCATTTGGGCAGCGGCCGGACTGCACGAGCTACATCTTGGGGGCAGATGGTAATAACCCCCATTTCTGGTATCAGATGGCAGGCTCGCTCGACTTTTCTAGTCCAATCACCTTCGGTGCGACTGACAGGCACCGACCAGATATTGCGCCAAAAAGAGCACATGGCATCATCATCTGGCAGGCGCGTATCAGCCACACCTTGGTACGGTCGCTCCCAAGCCCTATAAACCCACCTTTCATCACTCTGGAAGGTGCGGTTCTGGGTGTATCGGTCTACTCACCGCTTATACCTACGAATACGGTTTGCCCATGCATACACTTTCTGCTTCAGGAAGTCTATGCGCTCTGTGACACGGGACATATAATCCTGAGGGCTGGTATCAGTCCCTGAGAATGCCCGCCTCACAAAGCGCAACACTCTAGGGCGAGTGTTGCCTGCGTTGAGTGTTGAAGCAGATTAGTTTGCCGATGAGGGCTCTGGCCCCACCAATACGACGTTCACCTCTGTACTGCCAAGCTGGTACGACTGGTTTCGGTCGTGTAGCTCTAGAGTCACTAGCGAATTTGACGTGAGCTACACGACATGCCGCTACAGCCGCGCAGTACAGAATCGAATGAGTATCGGTGAGGTCCTCGCAGTCATCAAAATAGTTTGACAACTGCGAATCCAGAGCCGCCACCAGCGCCCTATTTTTGTTATGCATGGGCAAACGAGGTAGGCGTGGCCTAAGTTCGGGCGACATGAACCGATATTCCCGAATCGCACCCTCCAAAGCACTCCTCAATTCCTCACTGCACTGGGTACTTACGTTGGTAGCCCTGTCTACACTACCCTCGTCAGCTTGAAGCGCCTGACTTGTGGTGAGTCGTGGTGGTTCCACAACTGTCTGCGACGGGGGTATGATGACATGGCTACTCTGCATTTCACTTCGCAGGCGATCAAGTACAGTGTCATCCAACATATGATTACGCTGGATGACCCGCACCTGATCCGATAGTCGTTGTGTAGTGACGTTGACAGCTGGTTCAAGCACCTGAAAAAGAGAGCATCCGAACACGGTATGCGGTCAGATTGTTTCCGCCCTCTGTAGCCCCATAGTATGAGCGCATGACGTTTTCGTTGATGGATCTTGTCCATCTCATGCGCTGCACACTTCCGCCGGGAGCTGGGACCCTATCAGAAGCCGGTGGGCCTCGAGGTCCTAAACCGTCCGGCGGCCGGCGTCCTCCCCGTCGACGAGCAGGTGGTGGCGTCGTGGGCGGTGAGAAATACTCGTCGCTCGAGCTCGACGCAACTACCGCGGCCAGTGTCGTCACAGCGCCCGCAGTGGGGCTGGGTACCGGCGGCGGTGAGGCAGAGCTGAGCGACGAGTCTGGAGGTGGTGGGTGTGCTCGACGTGCAGCTGATCTTGTCAACATAATATCTTTAGTTTCATCATTTTCATATTTTTATTTTCTTGATGTTTTACCGAAGGTGACATCTGTCATGTCACCTCCGGCAATTTTAAATAATTGTTTCACCTATGTTTGGTTTTTCTGGTCTCTTTATTCGATTTCTAATAGTCTTCCGATTTCGAGTTTGGTTTATTATGGAAAGAGCTTTTAAAATGAGTTGAAATTATTTATAAAGAGGAAATTTGAAAATTTGAAAAATAAGATGTCTTGTTGACACTGTGTTGCCAGCTTTTTATTATTATTATTATATTAAATTTTCTTGATTTTTAAAGAAATTGAACTCTGCAGTAACATCCGAAGCAGCGCGCAAGCGTTTTAAGAACTTAGAGGTCATTTAGAGACTTACAAGTGTTAAAAAATTATTTTGTCTTTCTAAGAGTGATTTAAGACTATGAGTCAATATACAGCTCAAACTGTATAAAATCTTGGAATCCGCGATAGCTTGGGTACAAAAGCCCCACAACTAAAGCTCGCAACTACGATTCCAGGCGGAGAGAATATTTCGTCGGAATATTGCTGTCTCTGTTTGACAAAAGAAGCCGCGATGCGCAGCTGTGTGTGTGAGCGTAACGAGTCGTAGGCGTCCTTTTTTATTCGTAATTAATTAGGTATTTTCATCATTTGCTTTGTTTTGTTGACTTCTTCGGGGGAATCGTTAGTAAATGTACAGACTAGTAATAAAAAAATTAAATTAAATAAGATTGTAATAAAAAAATGACTACAAACCAAATAATAAAGGTGTTGCCTATCCAAAGAATTGTGTAAAAGACAAATGTTCCAATGATTTTTAAGTGCGTAAATACAGATAAATAACAGTTTTCTAAGCTAAGAATAATAATTGTTTCCCAGGCTTCAAGCTACATACATACATAACATCCCGCCTTGTTTCCCTGATTGGTTGGGCAGAGGTGTACCTAATAGTACACCCGCATTTCGCAAGTTATGTTTTAAGTCTAATGCAATAGGGGGCGAGCCTATTGTCATCAACCGGACACAAACCCAGACTCCGGGCGGCTACTGAGAAATTCCAGATTGAAATACCCAATTCGATAGCACTATGCCTGACCTGGGAATCGAACCCAACACCTCATGCTCCGTAGTAGCGCTTGCGACCACTAGACCAACGAGGCAGTCCGAAATCGATAAAGGAATTAATTTCGGTATGATAAGAAATAAGTAAAAACTCTAAAATGTGCATTGTAAAAACAGTAGGTATCTTTAAATGTGTTTATGGCTCACTAATTCACTATTTTGGCTTTAATGGCTTCCGCATAAAAGATAGATATATGCTGTCGCGGACTTTTATTTAGAACTGTTTAAACAATTATAAGTCACCCGGGGCATTTGCGTCCTCGGGGCAATTGCGTTTATTTGAAATAATTTTAAATCTGTTTGAAAACCAACCTATCCTGCCATCTAGTTTTGTTTATTTTGAACAAAATCATAACGTATAATTTCAAGAGATGGCGTTGAAACGCTTAAATTCAAAATATCGGTCATATTAAAAATCACTTGTTTTTTGTGAATAGGTGCTGCGCGAGTTGAGTGATCAAAATCCTAAAGAATCCATAATTTTTCTCGGTTTTTCGTTTTTATTATGAAATATATATAAATAATATAATATAGTCTGTCTATACCAATAGTTATTTTTATTGAAATCGTTTTACTTGTGGAGAAATGAAGATTTAATTTTTTTAGGTTAGGTCTGGATGTTTGGGGTAAATGCATCTGCTGTTTCGGGGTTATTGCGTCTCTATGACGCATTTGCCCCAAAACCAGAGATCTTAAACCTTTTGTTTTGTGTTTTGTAGTTAAGTTTATTTATTTAGTAATTATGTGTTTCCTAAAGTTTTATTCAACAATTAATTTAAATGTCTTTCTTCATTTTTTAAATTTATATGAGAAATTCTGGGAATGTTTTTTGTTATAGGGTGAGTGGGGGCAAGATCGAACGGGTTTTTGATGAGATGAGCAGTGTTGTGTTTGAAGTCTTGTAGAACAGTACATATTAGCTTAAGCTAAAAAAATATTTTTAGTGAGTAAAGAGCAAAGAGTATATTTTTCTATCAAATTGATAACATTCAGTTAAATCAATTCCAGAGCACAAAAAAAAAAAAAAAAAATGTATGTATCACGAGAATGAAACAGGGGGAAGACGAAAGGATGATGGGGAAAGATCGAAATAGTTACTAAAATCGTTCAAATGAGTATCAGACGTTGTTGGTGATCATTAGTCTATAGTTTGAAGTTCCCTAAAAACTCGGAACTGCCTGTAGTGTCAAAATACCTTTAGTTAACAAAGATATATAGATATATATTTTTTTATATTTCTATCTTACCCCACCCGGGGGAAGATTGACATAGAGGTTCTCAAACTTTCCACTTCAATTGCTTAAGGTTATACTGAAAATAAAACATCAATATCAATCAAATAAATCCTTTAATTTTACTTTATTCTATCGAGATATTACAAAACAAGAGTTTGCATTTTTTTTTCACAAATAAAAGTGACACAAAGGTAAAATTTTACAAAATTAAGTAGTTATCCAAGAAACATCCTAGAAAAAGAAATGGCTTCATGCCCATAACAAAAACATAAAAAGACTCTTAAAAGGTAAAAAGCAATAACAAATCACTTATTGTTGACGCCTAGCCCTGCGCTGCGCGGGGGATCTGCTCGGCCCCTACTCCACAAACCCGAGCTATATAAACGAGTGCACCGATCATTTGACGACGCTACAACGCTAACAACGCGAACGACACCTAGTTTATATTCATTCCGCATAAAGAACAAAATCATTATTGTAAATTAAGTAAAAGTAATAAAAGAAAAGTATTTTGGCATCCAGAGTTTCTTTTCAGCTCCGCACACTTACCTGACACACCAATCATAAGGTCTAGCCCTAGACATTTTGGTGCCGTGACCAGGATATCAGGATATTGGAAATTGTGGAAATCCAAAAAGGAACGAATTGAAGGACAAGCCCAAGGATAAAAGGAGATTTAAGGATAACGGGAACAGAGAGTAGACCAAAAGGACCTTTATACGCCGACATTTGGTGAGCCCATTCCTTTTTTTCCCTGACTACCTACATACGTTTTCCTTGTGCCGATATCATTCGATTTGTGGTAAAGTTTCTGATATTCTGGTGTTTATTTGTGTAGAACCTGGGTATTGTATATTTAAATTACACAACGTAAAATTTATCGCATTATACAATGTCTTTACCGGCCAGAAAAAGTGCAGAGCCAATAAAACGGCGCAGTTACATAAAGGGTAGATTGACAATTTTTAAAGCGTACTTAGAAGATATTAACGATTTAGAAAAACTATCAGATCAGCAAATTTCAGAACTACGATTAAGGTTAACTAAACTAGAAACATGTTTTTCAACTTTCGATGATTTACAGTCTGAGATTGAAATTGAATCTGAAGATTCGAGCGAACAAATGAAGATTCGTTCCGAGATTGAAGGGCAATTTTATTCGTTAATTTCTCAAGGTCAATGTATTTTAGATAAATTAGAAGTTCATGCTAAACGAAAAAGTATAGCCCACCAATCTTTTCGACAATCTGGAAGTTTCGAAAGCGCCGATGCATTCACTAGTTCTATAAAACTACCCACTATTCAGTTACCCACGTTTGATGGTACTTATAGTAAATGGTTAGAGTATAGAGATAAATACGAGGCATTAATTCATAAAAATGAACATATTGATACAATAAATAAATTTCATTACTTGCGATCATCATTAGAGGGTAGCGCTGCATTAATAATCAACTCATTGTCGTTTTGTTCAGATAATTACTTCGTTGCGTATGACTTACTGTGTCAACGATTTAACAATACAAGACTTTTAATAAGTAACTATATGAAGGCATTGTTTAGTATAGAAGGTGTTACAAGAGAGTCTGAAAAATCATTGCGTTTTCTGATTGACAATATAACTAAGAATTTAAGAGGCTTAAAGACTTTAGAACAACCGGTAGAACACTGGGATACCATAATTATCTATTTAGCCGTAAGTAAACTGGATAATGTAACTTCTAGAAAATGGGAAGAGCATAAAAGTTCCTTAGGAGATGTACCTACCCTCGAAGAATTCTTTAAATTTTTACGTGATCGAGCTGACGTAATCGAATCCAGCAGGTCGTGTAAATTTAGTGGTAATAGTAAAAATGAAAAGACCACGAATTTGGTTGCGTCTGCTCAAGTTAACAGTAATCGTCCCTTGAATTGTGTCATTTGCAAACAAGATCATCGTTTGTTTGAGTGCACGAGGTTTATTTCTATGAGTTTAGCAGAGAGAAACGAAGTCGTTTCAAAAAATAAATTGTGTCTTAATTGTTTTAAACCGGGTCATCGCGCCTACAATTGTAAATCCTCGGGCTGTCAAACATGCAAGTATAAACATAATTCTCTGTTGCATAGAAGTAAACCTCAAACAGCAGATATTAATGCAAACTCGGTTAGCGGTGTGCATCAGGCGATAATCGAACCGGCGACGACTTCAATGCCCGCCGAGTCGATCATTGCGCCTAAGCAACATGCGTCCGCGTCGGCGCAGCTCGCAGCGGAACCGGTTTCCTTATCGACGATCGCCGCTAAACACGTACTTCTTTCAACCGCGCTAGTTAAGGTATTTAGCAAAATAGATAATAAACATTATATAGCACGTTTGTTGTTAGATTCTGGTAGCCAAATCTCGTTAGTAACTGTAGATTTTTGTAATAAGTTAGGGTTGTCGCGCACAGGAGCTAATCCTAAATTGAATATTTGTGGTATAGGAAATAGTAAGATAGAAGTAGCAAACAGCTGTAAATTTATAATAAACTCAATGCATAACGGGTTTTCGGTAGAAGTTAACTGCATGATCTTGCCAAAAATTACGAATAAGTTACCAAATGTAAAGGTAAATGTAAATGAATTGAATATTCCGGGTGACATATTCGTGGATTTGGCGGATAGTAGATTTTATGAACCTGCCGACGTAGATATATTAATAGGAGCTGATTTGTTTTGGGATTTAGTGACCAGCCAACAAGTAAAGTTAGGTAAGGGTCTCCCCACACTGCAGAATTCCAAGTTAGGTTGGCTTGTCACTGGTCCGGTGTATAGTAGAAATGCTCCACGATATGAAGAAGTAAAATGTAACTTAACTAGAAGTATAAGTGAACAATTAGAGAAATTTTGGAAAGTTGAAGAAGTCTTGACTATAAATGAAAAACAGTATAGCAATGAAGACGAATTTTGTGAAAAACATTTTGAAGAAAATACCTGTAGAATGAGTGACGGTAGGTTTTGTGTGAAGATGCCATTTCACACATCTCCGTCCGTATTAGGCGATTCGTTAGGAACAGCAAAATCACGTTTAATTAATTTAGAAAAAAGGTTTAAGAAACAATCTAGTGTGAAAGGTTCCTATACGGAGTTTATAAAGGAATATGAACTATTGAATCATTTGTCTGAGACTTGTAAGCCTGCCTTTGCATATTATTTACCGCATCATCCAGTCATTCGCGAAAAAAGTGAGACAACAAAACTTCGTGTAGTGTTTAACGCGTCACAGAAATCGAGTAGTGGATATTCTTTAAATGATATACAAATGGTAGGTCCAGTGATTCAAGACGATTTGTTCAGTATATTGCTCAGGTTCAGGCAACATAAATTTGTCATGACGTCAGACATTGAAAAAATGTATAGGCAAATATTAATATCTGAAAGTCAGAGACATTTGCAAATGATAATATGGAGGGATAATGAGTACGACCCGTATAAGTATTTGAGGTTAAACACGGTTACCTACGGAACCGCGTCTGCCCCGTTTTTAAGTACTCGTTGTCTTTTGCAGTTATCGAATGAGTGTGATGATTTAGAAATTAAGGAGATAATTAAGCGTGATTTTTTCATGGACGATTTAATTACGGGACATCAAACTGAGGAAGGGTTAAATCGAATTTGTAGAATGATTACTAAAACTTTAAGTTCAGCCGGTTTTCGTTTACGAAAGTTTAGATCAAACGCTACCAAGTTATTTTGTGAAAACAAGTCAAATGAAGTGCAACCAATCACTGAATTCAAAACGGTTACTAGCACTTTAGGTTTAACTTGGTCCCCTCAGTCTGATGTATTCAAATTTTGTATACAAATAGATAACCATCAAAAAATTACCAAGCGAAGTATATTATCTTCTATTGCAAAGATTTTCGATCCTTTAGGTCTTTTTAGTATATTTGTGATTAAAGCTAAATTAATTTTACAGAAATTGTGGTTGTGTAAAAATGGGTGGGACGACCCCGTAACTGAAGAAATACAAACTTTGTGGCATAGCTTTATTAAGAACATGAATTCTCTTATCTGTGTTGAAGTACCTAGGTATGTCATGTGTGAAGATGTCGTACACATCGAAATTCATTTTTTTTCTGATGCCTCTATGTGTGCATATGGGACGTGTGCCTATGTGCGGTCAATCAATCGGAACGGAGATATTCATGTCCAATTACTCTGCGCTAAATCAAGGGTCGCTCCATTAAAGAGTCTAACTATACCTAAACTCGAGTTGTGCGGCGCTTTATTGTCCGCCGAGTTGGGAACAAGGGTGACTCACTCCTTGCGTTGTAATGTAGTTCGTTGTGTTTACTGGACAGACTCGATGATCGTCCTCGGGTGGTTGCGTACTGATCGCGTAGTTTCAAAACAATTAAAGGTGTTTGTTGCGAACAGAGTAATAAAAATTAAAAATTTAACCAAAGATAGGGAATGGCGATACGTACCAACCGATGTAAACCCAGCTGATTACATTTCACGAGGAGTAGATCAAATAAATGATTCAGTGCAGAAATTATGGTGGAATGGGCCATCGTTTCTATCGTCATCAGAGACTGATTGGCCTAAGGTAGATAAGAATAAATTTAAAAGTGTACAGTTACCAGAAGTAAACTCGTAGGCACATTGGTAGAAAATGTAAATATTAAAAATGGTTTAATCGAATTTGAACGATATTCTAAGCTGAAGAGATTACAAAACACAATTGCCTACGTACTTAGATTTGTTAAGAATGTTAGAATTAAGAATCGTGAACATAGACGTACTTGTAGTTATTTAAGTATTGATGAACTAAATGAAAGCATGTTGTATTTAGTTAATTGGTCGCAGTTAGATTCATTTAGTAATGAGTATCAGCAGCTATTAACAAATAAGCCGCTAAGTAATAAAAGTAAATTATTATCTCTTAGCCCGTTTTTGGATTCTGATCTGAAGGTAATGCGGGTAGGTGGTCGTATCCGTAATTCACCACTTCCCTATGATAAAAAGCATCCCTTTCTTTTGGATTCCAATCACCGATTGTCAAGGCTTATTTATGAGAACGAACACATTAGGTTATTTCACGGTGGATGTCAATTAATGGTATCAGCTGTTCGTGAAAAATTTTGGGTGATTAATGCTCGTAAAATAGCTAGGAGCGTAGCTAATAGTTGTATAGTTTGTAAGCGATTTAGGTTTAAGTCAATAGTGCCCATTATGGGGAACCTACCCAAGCAGCGATTGAATCCAGGGATGCCTTTTGAAACTTCTGGCGTCGACTTAGCTGGTCCCTATCTCATAACTGATAGAAAAGGTCGCGGTTGTAAGATCAGTAAATGTTACATGTGCTTATTTATTTGTTTTACAACTAAGGCTCTGCATTTAGAAGTTGTCAGTGACTTAAGTACTGATGCATTTTTATTGGCTCTCAGGAGATTCATTTCGCGGCGGTCAAAACCTAACACATTATATTGCGATAATGCGACCAATTTTTTGGGTGCTAGTAATGAACTTAATAAATTGTTATTAGTAAATAAAGGAAAAATAAATAAATTTTGTTCAGATGAAGGTATGCAATTCTCCTTCATACCACCATATGCCCCAAATTTTGGAGGATTATGGGAGGCAGGGGTAAAATCTGCCAAATTTCATATTAAAAGAGTTTTAGGAAACAGGCACTTGACGTATGAAGAACTTTCCACATTATTCGTTCAAGTGGAGGCCATATTGAATTCCCGGCCTTTATTTCCCATGTCATCCGATCCTAATGATTTCCAACCCCTGACTCCTGGGCATTTTCTCGTCGGTAAACCACTGATAGCTCTTCCCTCTCCTGACTTGTCAAATATTAATTGCAATCGACTCCACAGATACGAACAATTAGAACAGATGAGACAATGTTTTTGGGTGAGATGGCAGCATGATTACGTCACTGAGCTCCAGCATCGAACCAAATGGCGTAAGGCGGACATAAAACTAAAAATTGGAGATATGGTAATTATCAAGGATACCAACTTGCCACCCTTAAGATGGAAACTAGGACGAATACAGGCCTTGCACGTGGGCAATGATGATGTGGCCAGAGTAGCAGACGTGAGGACAGCGAATGGTATCATCCGTCGGGCAGTAAATCGTTTGTGTCCTTTGTTCAACACAGATATATGTTTGAAGGTGCCACCTTCAAGGGGGGAGGATGTTGACGCCTAGCCCTGCGCTGCGCGGGGGATCTGCTCGGCCCCTACTCCACAAACCCGAGCTATATAAACGAGTGCACCGATCATTTGACGACGCTACAACGCTAACAACGCGAACGACACCTAGTTTATATTCATTCCGCATAAAGAACAAAATCATTATTGTAAATTAAGTAAAAGTAATAAAAGAAAAGTATTTTGGCATCCAGAGTTTCTTTTCAGCTCCGCACACTTACCTGACACACCAATCATAAGGTCTAGCCCTAGACACTTATGTTACATTAATTTGGCATATTTAGGAACTCTAATGTCCTTAAAGATTCTATTTGAACCTATTTGATGTAATAAACATCTAATTCTTAACATAAAAATCTTGACGTCGACACGGATTTCCCAGGATGTCTAGTTCTTTCACACTACGACGTAGAAAAAGACATCTTAGTGAGATCGACGACTGCATTATAGAGATCAAATATTGAGATTGTATTATGAGGTACGTAAATAGTACAAAATCAGAAGTCGAATAAAGTAACAAAAAGTAAGGTAAGTACTCTAAACAATAGCTAAAAGTAAATATGAACGTTGTTCAAAATCATCACGATGAAAACGCAATCAAAATTACACCAAATATCCACCAAATATTCCTCACTGAATATTGTATTTTTTGAGATCAGCTTCAAACTTGATTTGGCCACGACGAGAAATTACAGGTTCGGGGAGTATACAAACAATATCTTCTTTGTGTTTTATGGCGCTAACATCTTCCACAATCGGATATGTGAAAGAGGTAACCGTCTCAACTGATATCGTTTGTTTTACTTTTCTTACATATTTTACCACAGGCATTTGGTTTTCAAAGGACAAAATTGTCCCAACAAAATGTTTGACATTTTTTTTCGTTGCAAACTGCACTACAAGCCAATCATCTTTTTTCAACTTGCTTGAATTCTCACAAAATATTATTTCGCTTAATCCCAAGGGTATGTTTGCACATGGATTGATGTTTTCTTGATCTTCATCTTGTTCTTTTAAACAATTTTCTATAAACTCATCCATATTGTAGTAATCAGAGCCGTCAGTTTCAATAGTTTCAACTATCATTTCGTTTTCAGAGCTTTCTGTGTCACTAGAAAATAAGTGTTTCCTTTTTCTTTGTTCATTTTTAGGTTTTTTCTTTTGCTGCTGATTTTTTTTAACTTTACATTTCTTAGAATTTTGCTCTTTTTCTATTTTACTACTGTCATCAATTTTTCCCATCTTTTCTTTTACGATTTTATTTTGTTTCAGCGTTTTTTTCTTTGGTATTACTATCTTTGTCTGAAGTATATTTTGTGTTGTTGTTTCATTCAATTTTTTTTTCATAGTTTCTGTGATCACTTCCGCTCCTAAAGCTACACGCCTTTTTTTGATCTTCGTGTCAAGTCGAGGAGTTTGTTTGACTGTATCGAGAAGAAGTTCTTCGAAACTGACTATCTCATTAGAAATTATATTAATTTTAGAATTTTGTCTCTGCAAAGTAGTTTTGGATCCTGTTCCATTTTCGTTTATAAAATTGATCGATGTCAGACATGCGGGCAATTCTTCTTCGTGGTTTGCTATGAATTTTTGAGCCTCTTCTTGGTACTTCGATACATCCGCCAACAATTGAACACTTTCTAAGTCCTCAACTAAAGAATTATTTTCAAAATAGAATAATATGTTATCATGCATTAGGACATTGATAGCATTAATGCAAAGTTCTTTTAAAGGTGTTGGAGTTTGGGTTGACTGAACCTGTAACTGGTGCGAAAACTGTGAATCCACATGTAGTGGCAGAGAATATTGTGTATCATCTATTGGCGGATACTGAGACTGTCGCTGTGAAGACTGAAAATTGCTTTTTTGCGCTTCTACCCAACGCTTGTATGCTCTTGGGTCGTACTTATCAATTGAAACGACATCAGAATTAAATGGGTATATTCCTGCTTTTTTAAAGCCGTTCGTTATTATTTCATCTTTGGTATCGTTCCAAATTTCAGCAAAAAGCTCGGAAAATACTCTCTTAGGTACTTTAACACCTGTATTTTGTCTTTGCCATGCGACTAATTTAGCGTCCCATCTATTTTTAAAGGACTTGAATACAGCCACATCCAAGGGTTGTAGGATATGGGATGTGTGAGGCGGTAATTTTAATATCGTGATATTGTTTCGAATAGCTAATTCAACTACATTGAGATCAACGTGGCTGCCATGTCCATCGTAAACAAGTAGGACTGATCTTTCTTTTCCAAGAGCAGGAATGAACACTTTTTCTATGTAATTATAAAATATTTGAGTATCCATCCATCCTCTTTGGCTCGCAGCATAAGACAGCTCAAAATTATATCTACCCTCAGTTTCAGCTACCCATGAATCCCACACATATTTCCCTTTAAATATAATTAAAGGACTTATTTTCTTAGCATTCGCACTAACAGCTGTTAAAACGGTGATATTTTCTTTGCCAGTACCATGTGTGGTTCGAGAGGATGGGGCCCCCTTCTTTCCAACTACTTTTGTCTTGGAAGGGTCTAAGCATACTGACGTCTCATCTAGGTTCCATATTAAATGTGGCCGCTGTTCCAAATTGAATTCCTTTAATGTTGATTCCAAAAGCTTGAAGTATTCATTTATAATAAAGAGATCCGTGTTTTTTTTTCTAGAATGTTCAAGAGACTGAGCTTTTTTGAGAGAAAGTCCGTGACGTCTACGAAAGTTTGTGAACCAATCTGGTCCTGGAACGTTGTCTTTAAAAGGGGTATATATGTTATTCAATCGAACATAGCGTTCCACTAGTAAAATTACTTCTTTTCTGGATAGCCCAAAACCCCATTTTTCCAAAACTTTTAGACCGTTTGCTAATTTCATTTCTGTTTCATGAGCAAAGACAGGAGGGCGACCCAGTGTATTACTTTTAACACCTGTTTTTTTATTGAAACGATTGTGAAGCGTGGCAATAGGTATATTATAATGTTTAGCCGCGCCGTACAATGTCAATTCCTTCCTTTTTACTTTCTCTATGGCGTTAGCAACATCGTCATGAGTGTAGGAGGTTGCGCGTAGAGATTTCCGGACGTAGTTACGTGGCATGGTGATTCTGGATAGTCAGTCCTAAGTAGGTAATTACAATAATAAAATTTGTACCTCTAGACATAAATGGCCGAAATAGTCTCGCTGACAGTTAACACTGCGCATCCGTTTATTTTTATAATGGCTGAAACAAAACAATAATTTTATTCTAAGTAAATACTTCAGAGACGTATTGTATGTAAGTATGTAATCACTAATCACATAAGCACAAAACTGATTGATTCAAACTTTGCACTAACGATATTCTATAAGAAATATAAACGATAAAAGACCATAAAAAGATCATGAAATCATAAAAGGTAGGTACCTTTTATTTTATTTTGTATAGGTACATGTCTTATCATGAACAGTTTGAGAACATCTGACCATTAGTATGACTTTTGGAAACGGGGTAAGGTTGAAACTTCTATATGTTCTTCTTACCCCGTCAAATGTTGGTGGGTAAAGACGGAAAATTTAATTAAATCCTAAAATACGAAAAATAGCCATATTTGGATGTACTAACACAACTGAGAATTAAAAATAATTAGTAGATATTCTAATAAAACATTCGTACCCACCACGTAAGTAAAGTTATAGGACACGGGGTAAGATTAAAACACTCGATTAACTTACGTAAAACTCACTGCGCAGACATTTGCACTTTTTACACATCCATTCACTCAAAGCGGCAAACGCTGACTGAGTTGTGCGACGTAACAAAATGGCGGTCTTAACAATGTTGCCATCTCTGCAAAAACTGCACTAAATCTGGCGTTATGGACAACTTTTTGTGTTACCCCGTTTTTTATCTTCCCCCCACTCACCCTAGTGGAGTTATCAATTTGTGTTGCAGGTAATTTAGAATACGATCACAATGGTTATATTGATATACATTGATATCGATAAATATTTAGAAAGAAATGTCTTTCAATATTACATAGAGCAGAAACTTACCTGGCCATGGCATACAACACATTTTATCTGGTCACATGGGTTGTTACGGATGTAGACAGTCCCATGCACCACCTACTGGACCTCATCGTTTTATTTTGAATATGAATTTTCAAATTGCAAAGGCGTTATTACAAAGTTCATTCTTTTGGTGTCCATCTTGTACCAGCTCACATTTAAAGGTTTTTCTAGGAGAGAGTTCATTCTAATTTTGCTTTCACTAATAAAATGTTCTTAACTTCTGGATTTGCCAGGGGGTAAATGCGTCTATGAAAAAATAGTTGCATTTTCCCAGTTCTTATGACATAGCTTCTGATGTAATGATTATTTAATATTTTTATAATTTACTGAAATATTCGTATACAAAACTTTAATTGAAGGAAAATATATTTATTTCCGCCTTCAAACGTCACGGGCTTAAAACTTATTTAATGAAGACGCGTTTTCCCCAATACGGGAAAATGCGTCTAAAATGCGTCTTTAAAAAATAAGGTTTATTTACTCGTATTTACTGTAACTAATGGTAGAAACTAGTATATTTCATTACGAGTGCGGAAAGGCTGTCATTGCAAAGAGTTCCGACAAATGTCTACCCGAGCCGAGGCGCAGCCGAAGGCGAGGGTTGACAGTCGGAACAAGTTGCAATGACGGTTCCGCAGGTGTACTGAACGACTATTTTTAATACAGTTGCGAAAAAATGAAGCAATTTAATAAAATAATAAAAACACAATAAACTCAACTAACTAATCATTTATTTCTTATAAAAGTTATAGTACACATGTACATTGAAATTGGTACAGTTTTTTAAAGTAACTGGGGAAGTTTTAGGTTGCATATTTACTGTTTGAGACAAACTATTATTAATTTCGTATGATTGTTCATGTATATTTGTCATACAATGGCGTTTGCTAGTTGATGGAATTGGATCTGATGAATTATCATTATCAACGAAGGTAGATGGACGAACGTTCTCTTCAACATGTGAAGAAGACGGACTGGACCTTAAATTAATGGATTGTGTGATTTTTTTCCCAGTTTCTAGTTTGTTGTTTAATGAATCACCAATATAGCTTTCTGCAACTTTGTCTGATTTCCAACCTCCTAGCCGCTTTAAGGACGTCAAATTGGCTCCTGAATCTGCCAATAATGTAGCAGAGGTCCTGAAGCTGTGCCCAGTATAATACTCAGCATCCGGCAGACCAAGAAACGTTGCTATTTCTTTTGGCATATTACCAAATTTGTTTATCCCGATTGCTTGAGCTGTACACTTCCCTTTTTGGTAATTTTGAAAAAAACGGTCGGTTTTTCCTTTTTGGGACCGCTGATTCATATATTTTTGCACTATTCTAAGAAAATCTCCTTCAACAACAAAGCTTCTCGGTATCTTATTTTTTGTGTTCGGAATCTTGATTAGTAGCATTTTTCCATGGGCTTCAATATCTTTTAAAGTAATATTGGCTAACTCCTCTCTGCGGCAAGCTCCAACAACGCCAAAAATCAGAGCAACCTACAAAAAAAGGGATTTGATTAATATTTTTTTAAATAATGTTTTGACTGTATTTTGCGATTTCGTAAACTGAATACTAAAGAAAAATATAAGTACTTATTAATAAATTACCTTTGTGGCTAAATAACGATCATCGGGAGCTTCGTTCAAAAACCTTTCCACTTCATTGGATGTTAATATTTTCGACTTTTTACTTGTAAAACCGTCTGATTGTCGTTTTAAGAAAGCATTTAATTTTGGGTATTCACTTATATCCACGTTGTTCCTTATTTTCAGCATACTTTTTATCATCGAAAATCTCGACCATAACGTAGACGGTTTTAATTTTGCTGAGAGTTCGGAGAAGTATGCCAACATAACATTTTCTGAAAAACTATTTGCTTTTTTCTCTTCTCTCCACGCAACAAATTCGTCGTATGTAGATATGTAACGACTTTTTGACTTTTCCGGTAAAATGTTCTCCGAAGCATTTTGTGCAATTATACTGAGTTCCGGTGGTGTTAATTCAAAAAAAATAGGGTCGAAATTACTCATTTTGTGCAACAAACAACTAAACTCGCAAAGAAAATTTCTGGAAAATGGCGCCAACCGTATAATATAAGCAGAGTTTTTTTTTTCACCCATTTTGGTAGGCAAAGGGAACTATCCATACAGCTTAGTCTTCAGTAGATTTTTTTTATTGATATGAAATGAAAATGAAATTTAATGAGATGAAATGAAATGAAACCTAACCTAACTCATTCAATTAAATCATTAAATCTGATATTGAAATAAATTAGTAGCTTCCTTTTAGAAATATACGTATTTGTATGAATCACAAAAACTCTTTAGTAAAAACTTCATGGTTGGTTTTTCTTTTTAATAGACATTATTTTGACAGTTGGGAAAGAGAACGCACGAGTTCGGGAAAGGTAAAAAAAAAGCACTAGTATGTAATAGCCCACATCCCGAACGCTATACGTCCCTGCAATACACCACTTTTTGAGCAACTGTATTAAAAAATTCATTACGGTTGCAGACAGATAATTTCTATATACATTCGTATTAAGGATTTTTCTAATAGGTTTATAATTAGTATGATATGAATTTTTAAAAGCGTGTGAGGGATTTATATGACGCAATTGCCCCGGTTGACCAATACAATATCTTAGTATAATTCTAACTCTCTTACTAAAAAACACAGATCGAAATTATACTTACGAGGAAAAACAAAGGAATAACCATACATTTTCATAGATTTAAACTTAGGATAACTTTATTGTGTTTATTAGTAAGTGTCTGTCTGTCTGTCTGCCTGCCTGTCTGCCTGTCTGCCTGTCTGTCTGTCTGTCTGTCTGTCTGTCTGTCTGTCCGTGGCACCGTAGCTCCCGAACGGATGAACCGATTTTGATTTAGTTTTTTTTGTTTGAAAGGTGAATTAGTCGGGAGTGTTCTTAGACATGTTTCATCAAAATCGGTTCAGCCGTTTGAAGATTATCAACTCTTTTCTGGTTGATGAAGGGATTTGAGCATCTTCCACGGGTCTTATCAAGTCGAAATTTAGTATTCTATTACTTCAAAGATATAAGACGAACAAAGTAACACCTGAAATTTCCAGGATACTCAAGTAACCTATCAACAAACAGCAGAAGTATCGTGTTTGGCTCATTGAAAAGGTCTCAATGAATAGGTTATAGATAAATGGTGATCAGAACGAGGAATGAGAATAAATTAAGAACAAACTTCACTGTGGGAAACAAACGCAACGCTGCGAAGATTAAATCTTCGCAGCGTGACATTAAGTTAAAAAGGGGGGAAATAAAAGTTAAATTAAAAATTTAAAAAACCCCCGACCCAAACAAAAACTATAAAAAGTAAAAAACAAAATTATTGGCCGTTTAAGTTGTAGGTAGTTTTTTGATCAAGGCTTTGTCAAGTCGGGGGACGGCTAATGAAAATGCTACGACTCCTCTGTTTGGCGTTTTCGATGACCGTCCCCCGACTTGACAATGCCTTGATCAAAATACTACCTACAACTTAAACGGCCAATAAATATAATTTTTTACTTTTTATAGTTTTTGTTTTAATAAACACTAATTGTTCACGACGATGCGGCACTGCATAGTATAGTTTGTTTTTGACATTGACGCAGATTCATAGTGATAAGAGTGATAGTTAAACCAATGAACAGTAGTGACTAAGCGGCTAGTATAAGATAACCGTAAGTACCACCCCTGCAAACCTCATTTAAGTGGGCTATATAGCTGTAATATATAGTTTTAGTTGCGTCCAGGTAACCTAGTACCGAGACCTAGTCCTGGACGTAACTTTCAATAATGTAAACCTAATATAAAGCCCACTTAATTGAGTTTGTATGTCGTGTTGCTTTAGTTAAGTAATTCTTAAGATTTGTGTTTTTGCTAACCCTCTTTCAGGGCGCGTCACGCCCCGTAAACCATAGTTGTACAAGATCAGATTGTTTTAGGTCTACCGACCAGCCTGAGATATCTATAATTGGATTTGAAATCCGTTCAGTAGTTTTCGAGGAAAACAACTTATAAAATAAATTTCTTAACATTTGTCAGATTTTTTCGGGTTTCCTCGAAATATTCTTTCAGTATGGAAAGATATAGTTGAAATAGATATCTCAGGAGACGGGGAATTTTATGGGGAATGCAACGATATGTAACATGCCTTATAAATTTTAATAAATTGATGTGTTGTATGCATAATTCCGTCACAGCTGTAATGAAATATAGAACAAATAAAACTTAAAAACAGGAAGCAATTTGCGGATCTCGTTATGGTAAAGATTCATAGTACCTGAGTAACCGTGTAATTTCTAGTAATTGTAGTCATCGGCAAGGTTCTTATTTAAATCTTAAATTAATTAATATGTAGATATAGTTCCAGTAGGTAGTGTTCTGAAATTGCTTCCTGAAGAACTGTAGAAAACTTGTGTTATTAATCAGGTAAGGTACCCCCTTTACGGAGTCATAAACACCCCTTCCTAGACAAAAGTCTGGAAACTGTTTCTTGAGTGGAAGGTTGTTTAGTTTTGGCTAAATACTGGAAGTAGGCCAAAACACAGATTCTGTAAATTCTTGGCGCCTCTTGCATTTCTCCATTCAATAAAATTACCATATGCTTTCATATATTTCTCCTGCGATTTTGCAGGTAATAGATTATATCCATCACATTTCTTGCGTCAGTTCTAGTACTTTCAGGAGTTAATTCTATACTTTCACTGGCACTTGAAAAATTCATTTTTCAAAACAAAACCATGAATTTCTAACAATCGGTGAAAATTTACGAAAACGCGGGGTGTAGTTCGCGCGTTTTTAATTTGATTTCTTTTTTTTTATTCAGCTGGCGGCGCGACTATGGGCCGTCGTACCAGCCAGTCTTTATTCAAACAATATTTGCGTTCGATTTCAAAGAAATAAAGCGCTAAACACTAAGATGATCCAAATTCAAAAAGTGCGCGGCAAAGATAGTTGCGGCGCACTTAAAAAGAGGATTAGAAAACCCATTACTGCCCGCTAAAAGTTTCATAAAGAAGACACCACCTTTGGATGCACTTAAAGGCGAACCAAGTCGTCCTTTTCGAATAGATGGAATGAAAAAAATTAACCCTGCGATTGTGTGAACAAATGGTAGTGAGTAGAAAGTGTTGGGACAATTTTCAAAGTCATTACACATTACTTAAAAGTAGTCTTTAATGTGTATAGTTTTGCTAATTGATAAAGCATGTCGTGAAATATCTAAATTACTAAAAAAAAATACGGTCTTCAGGGTATATTTATGACTTTTCGAGCATGAACTGCAAACATTTGGGAATTGGGACACGAATGGTGATGAGATTTGCCGAACCTTTATGAATATAACTTAGATGTTTATCACTATAGGAATATGTAGGTAATGTTCATCTGTATATAGTGCTGCACCTATGTTTAACGTGAAATAGAAAAAATCATAACTGTGGCACAGCTTGTAGTAACTGTGTGTGAATGTGCCTTAAGCGCGGCGACAGGCAGCATACAGCCCCGCGCGCACTTCCGCGCTAACAGACAGTCGACGGCGGCTCGCGAGTTAGTACGCCACGCTCGCGAACCCGCGAACCGCTGTGATTAGTTTTGATTGTTTGTTCCATTTTTACCTGTTTGTGCTCCTATAATAACTTTTGTTCTTATTAATATACGCTTTACACATTTAAATGGGTTCCAATAATTTAATATCCAACACACCCTCAGAAATCTCCTATATAACTTTATATCTCATCACATAAGTAGTTATTTGGGGAGGGCCGCGTAATATGCACTGTTAGGCTCCGATTCATCGTACTAGTATTTCAAAACGTCTAGTTCGACAGCGCCTCTATGGGATTCTATGTGAACTAAAAGAATAGAGATGGTCAAAAGCGTGATTTTCCTGTCACTGTGATTGTCGTTCCAGTTACAAAAAAGTCACAGTGAAAAATCACTGTGACTTTGTCACATGTGTGATTTTACTAAAATCACTCACATGTAACCGCTACTGTTGTTGCAGAATATAGATTCGATAGCTGATCCCAAACAACCTTCACAGTTTTTACAGGCTTAGGACTGTCACCCAAGGATTGTGTGGCATATTTCGGTTTATTTAATCAATCAAATTAAAAAAAATATATATAATAGGTATTTTATTATAACTTAGAGTAACAACTAAAATTTCCTTAAAATTAGAGTAAAAATAAGTTCACGTAACATTATACAAAAGAAATGTTTCGTTTGCGTAATAATATCAGCATATTGACAAAAAACTTATTAATTACTCGTATAATTTAACTTGGCTATTTTCAAATGAACAAATTGTTTAAACGCCTTTTATAACTGACAGTAAATAGGTAAACCTAGCTATGCCGAAGCCATGCGTGTGTGAAAGCAACAGAAATAAGGAATCAATCGCTGTCGCTGTCGCAGTCAAAAAGCGCATTCGCATCCCGCTCTCTCTCGGCAAATTTCGTTTCGCGTCGTGAGTCGTGACTAGTATTCGTGTTGTGACTTTTGTTAAATGAGTGAACGGGGTGACTATAGTGACAAAGAGCTGAGTGCATAATTTCCACTCACACAGACCTATGTGACAGACCTAAGTGATTTTGTCACGATATTGTATCATGAAAAGTCGCAGTGATCATTTGAGAAGAGAGATAGCAACGTTTTTTTGGTCGTGACGTGATTTTCTTCTCACCTCTATAAAAGATAGAGTTATGTCATTCTAATATAGAAGCCATGTTTAGTTTTTCATACCATTTTCATACGCTCGTTAATCTGCTACTGTAACACCACTTCATGTGTCACTTACAAATATATGTTACATTGAACTATCGCTATTATTCACATCCCCTGTACAAACACAACATGCACATGTTCAAAGAATCACCAACTATTGGATAAAGAATTCCCTAGTGCTTCTGTAAAATTGTCTTGTCTGTTCATGAACGGTGCTGAAAGTATCGATGAGAAGGATTTTGGCGCTCACGAATCTATTCGTGGGTATTTTGAAATTCTCCCTAATACCTGTCGAGAAGTTTTATATTCTTCTGCACACTAAGTATCGGGAATTTTACGGCATCTTCCATCTTTTTTTTTTGTTCAGAATTTTATGCATTGTCCCCATAACTTGATATTGAGTTTGAATACCTAACTCTCTCCGTGATGTAATAATTAGTAACAAATACCACTTCAAGTCACCAAATCTGATCCTGATGATACTGCTGATGTGCTTCGGTGATCTCTTACAAGAGATCACATCATAATCAAACGGATAACCAAAGATGATGGTTTATTGAATAGATTTAACTACCAGGTAACTAATGATTTATGAATGTTGTATGAATGAGTAGGTACCTATAGCTGACTATGATTGCTGATTGTGTACTGTCGCATTACACTATAATTGATGCAAGGTGACGGAAAAGTGCTGATCTCTACAACGCGCGCGGGCCATGTACGAGATATGACTTGTACATAAGTAGGTAGGTACATGGTAACTAATATCTGACGCGTAAGCAACGTAATATAACATACCTATCTAAGATCAAACGAACTTCTTGAAGTGAACCTCTATCATTAATAGGTGAATACGATTCGTTTCATTCGAAGATACTGAAGTAGAAAGTTCACAGTACGACCAGCACGGCAAACTAGACAGATTAGAAAAAAAAAACTAGGTACCTATCGACTAACATTTTTTAAACGTTCAAATACAGTAGGTTCTTACGTAAATGTATAGAAATCGTGACCGTCTGGTCATCGTCGGTATCAAGAGGGCCACGCCTCGCGAGCTTCGACACAGACGCACTTTCCGCCGACACACGACATGGCACTCTACGCTACGCTGCGCCGCGCGGTTTTTGTAGTGCTGGGCGCGGCACGGGCACGCGGCGCCTCCTCTCTTGCGGAGGGTGGTGGCACATGCCGGGCGCGCGGCGCGCTGCCCGCTTGCCCGCCGTGCGTGCCAGCGCCGCAGCCAACGTGCCGCGCGCGCCAGCCCCCCGCCAGCCACGGCACGCGCGTGGTGTGCTGCGCCCCGCCACAGGGTGCACGCCCGCCGTGCCCGCGCCCCCAGCCCGCGCTCTCGCTCACCTGCCGGACCGCCGTCCACAAGGCAAGTAGCGCGCCGCTAGGCTGACAATTTCTGCTTTGCTATGAAATAAATATAAGGCGTGGCCAACTCGAAAGGCTAGAATTGATAAACACAGGCAATTACAATTATGATCCCTGTATACATTCAGCACTAAATACGACCCATATTGATGCTTACAGAACTGTGTATCATCAAGCCATGCGTGTCTCCCCTGCGCGCATCCATCTCGAAAGCAACCCAGCGGGCATGGGCATAGCTGTGATCAAGATCCCGTTGCGCTGCGACTGCAAATAGCACGGAATGCGCGCCGAGCCGACTACGAATGGGAAGTGGCGTGCCGTGCCGCCGCAGACCCCGCGCCCTCCAACTGCCCCGCGCCTTACGCGCTCGGCGGGGAGCGAGAGTGCGCGCGCGCCACCGACGGCTGCACGTACGCGGTGCTGCACGAGCAGCGCTCCGCGCGCTGCGGGCCCGGCCACACGCCGCCACCGCCGCGCTGCGTGCAGCTGGCGCCCGACGACGCCTGTCGCATCAGGGGCGACGTGCACCTCGACCCGTGCGCGCATCGACCGCGCGTCATTATCGAGATCGACCGCAGCACGTTAAGAAGAGAGTGCACCACGCCCACCTCATCTCCACCGGCTTGCTCTCAAACAAGTTCTTCGTCGTGTACCAACACTGCGTCACCACCGTCCGCGCATTACCGACAGAGGAGCCGGTGTGCGACCCTGTCCGCCCTGAGCCCTGCACCACCGCGTTGTCGCCGCCCTACAATTGTTGAGCGACTTCGTGCTCGCTCTCCAGATTTGCAAAGCGAAAGACGCACTCACACATCTGTGATGCTCTCTAAAGCTGCAAAGTCTTTAAGTTCTGTGTCTGGTAGCTTAAAAGATATGCTTCGATCGAAAGAACAGCTGAAGGAGGCTGGACTCGGGCGCGTCGTGACCGATGCAGAAGTAGGCACAGCAAGCCACGGGAAGCCCCCGGGCGGCCAGCTCGAACTGTGCGTTCCATCCGGCACGGACCGCGTGGCCGTGCACGTATCGATGTCGCGCGCGGCCGGGGGCTCGTGCCCCGCACCGGTCGGCACGTCCGCGTCGTGTGCAGAGACTTCGGCTCCACTCAGTTGCGGACCGAAAAGTACCTACTCGCGTGTTAATTTCGAGAAGACGGCGCCTTGTGGCCCCGCCGTGCCACCGTGTGGCTGCTCCGCGCCGACGCGATGCAAGCCGGGCCCGAAAACAACAACCAAGCGATGTTCGTCAACGTCCGCTTTTATGGCAAACACGATTGTAGTCAACTCTTAGCCAAACCAGCCATAGTCGTGTGTTAGTGTTATTTTTAAATAAAAATCGAAAACTACGTGTTTTGTCATTATTGACTTCCTATTTGTTTCATGTACGTTACTCCAGCAAGAAAGTGACTCCTAGAGTGATGTGAGTGGAACTTATAATTAGTGCGTAATCTGCTGTAAATGTGCGCCAAATAAAAAAAATGTGGACTTTTGGAAAAAAACGGAAAAACTTTTCCTGCTGGAGTTATTCATTCATTTTTAAAGACCTTTTTTTATTTTATTTATTTGGAAGAACAAACAATTACACATTATATTTTACAAATAAATAGTACCTAAGGAGATAAATAAATGTGCAACCAACAACGTTCTCCACAGATACACAAAAAGACAAAGACAATGTTGACTAAGTAAAAGTCGCGTAGAATAGATGAGAACATGAAATAAAATACACGTAGATTGCAGCTAGTAACATACAATAAGGAACATTTATAGAGGCTTTAATACAATGTTGTTATTCTTTCCATTTTTTTAAGTGCGTCAAGCAAGTTTCTAAATTTTCCAACGGATACAGCGAACAAATCCAAGTTACAGAAAAACTTATTAAAATTGCCTGTGAGGCGACGTAGAGGTGCCCGCAAGCCTGCATTCGTACGACTAGGAGTGACAGCGAAAACAGGTCGTGCGCGCACCCCACGCGCCTGAATGGTTCTAGGAACAACATAACACAACTTGTTACATATATCCACACAATCATACGAGTTGTTACAGAGATCATATAGAAACATAGTTTCCAGAAAGGTACGTCTAGATTTCAAAGAGAGCAAGTTGTAAATCTTCAGTAAGTCGTATAGGCGTGGTTAATACGACTTCTAGAACAACGGTAATGCATAGTTTTCAAGAACTTACGTTGTACACTCTCGATACAGTCACTATATTTATTATAATAGGGACTCCACACCGGCACTGCATATTCTAGTTGTGACCAGATTAAAGATCTATACAAATGTAAATATGTGGTCGGGTGGACGAATTCCTTGGCTGATCTTATCACAAATCCATACGATAAGCCTGAGCCAAGATTTAATCAATATGTGCGTCCAGGTGCAGTTTATCATCGAGCAGTATTCCTAGATCACGAATTGTGTTAACTCTGGCCAAGATTGCATTTTGTAGTGTATAGGGTTGTTTAAATATGTTTTTATTTTTAGTAAAGCTGATACAGCAACATTTGGGAATACTAAGTTAGAGTTTTTGTTTAATACAATACTCTACTAAGCGATTAAGATCTTCTTGGAGTAAGCGATAGTCTAGTATTGATCTAATGGGTCTAAAAATTTTCAGATCGTCTGCGTAGAGTAGGAACTTAGAGTTAAAAAAACACATGTCGATGTCGTTAATAAAAATGACAAACAACAGAGGTCCGAGAATTGAGCCTTGAGGCACCCCTGACGTTGCGATTATGGTGGTGGAATAGAACCCATTGACGGCTACTTTTTGTGTTCTATTTGCCACATATGAGACGAACCAACGCAACAAATCACCGCGGGTACCGTTAAAAGCCAGCTTCTTCAAAAGCAGTTCATAATCAACCTTGTCAAAGGCTTTTCGAAAGTCCGTGTATACAGCGTCCACTTGCACACGAGAGTCCATACTATTAAACAAATAGTCAGTGAAAGCTATCATATTAGTTGTGGTAGACCTTCTTTTTACGAACCCGTGCTGTTGCTGTATTATTTTGTCATGAACAATCGGATACAACTGATTGTGAACGAGCCTCTTGAAAAGCTTTGACAAGGCTGACAATATAGAAATGGGCCGATAATTTTCAACGTCCTGCTTTGGGCCACTCTTATGAACGCGGGTAATATTTGCCCGCTTCAAGAGTTCTGGAAAAGTTCCCTGACTTAAACATTTATTATAAATAATACGCAATGGTTCACATAACGCATGAGCCGTCTTATTTAGGAAAATGGGTTGAATACCGTCTGGTCCTGCTCCTTTCGTACAATCTAAAGATTTGAGAGCATTGAGTAGGTACTTGGGCAGTACTGAGCACCAAACTTTTAACCGGAGAACAATTCTCAGAATATTCAGTTTCCTGGGTTTGAATATTTGCGAGAGTGGAGGGTTCGTACACCGAGTGGAAGTTTGCATAGAGATTACAAATCTCCTCCGGATCGATTGACGATTGATTTTTATAGTGCATGATTGATGGAATAGGAACTTTAGATTGCCGATTAGAAACATATGTCCAGAAATATTTGGTGTTAACGTTTATATTATCTTCGTAAAAAGTTTATATTATCTTCCACTGAGCTTAGGTATCGATGGTAACAATTTTCGGAATCAGTTTGGAATCTGGACCTTATTAAAATTTGAGTACCTATTGAGTATTGAGTATGTTTTGATAAGTCTTCCATCTATTCCAAGCTGTCTACGACACATTCGCTCAATAGTCTTCATTCAACATACTCAACTTTCATTCTTATATTCATTTCCGCATTCATTACTTCACTCGTTCATCTTCATCTAGAAAACTCCTCTGTGCGTTACATATTAAAATTAATTAAATATTGTAAAAACCTTAGTAAACGAATATCAAGAAATCTTTGTTCAATTTATCATAAACAAAAGTGGCGACCGTGACAGGACCTACAATCGTCGGATCGAAACTAAATAGCCACTCAGATTGTTCCCGTGTCAAGGGCACTTGAAGGACATCGTCGACACCGGACGAAATCTACCAGTACCAGTACCAGTATCCAAGATCGCCGTGCCTGTGGACTGGCATCCGACTTCCACCTGGGTCGAACAACCTTACCTTCGCCAAGCCATTCTGGGAACTCTGCTGGGACTACGGAACTCCGATCGAGCAAAGTCCGCCCTTAGAACGAGTCAGAGGAATCACTATCTACCTATCTACGTACTCCTGCCTACACAGGGACTGCTGAGATTAGCTGCCTACCTATTTAAAGTGAGGTCGTTCCATCTTACTAACATACCTATTTTGTTATCCTTTAGTCTGTGCATTTAGCGGATTTAGTTTCTCGAAGTCAAGTGAAGTTCCTACTTTCTATTTGTGTCTATTGTGCCTAGCCATAATTATCTTCGAAAGAAGTTTAAGTAGGATAGGCAAAGCACAAATTAGGCTAATTCATTTCAGTTATAGACTTACCGCCATCTTAAATGAATGCACATGTATCTACAACTTTAATCTCTTACCGTTACTCAAACCAAGCATTTTTTATAAAACTATTCCACTATTATCGATTCTTTATCCCTCTTATCACTCAATTCAATCTATATATCACTTACATAGTAAATACTTCCCGAGTTTAACTATAAACTTACGAACCATCGTTGTTTCGTCATACGAGTAATTAGTTGTTGTTATCAGTTTACTAAGGCGCACGGAATTGATCTATTCCAGTGATCGTGGTTGTGACTTATGACACGGCATCGCTTGCGCATCGCTGGTACCTGACTGCCGGCGCGCCCCACCTGCATAGCTCACAACTGTTTGCAGTCTACGTGAGCCGCGAGCATCAGCTGATCAACAAAGCGAGGAGCGTATCGTATGCTATACATCTATTTTTATCTATTAACATCTGTTTGTGTTAGCTCATTACGAGTTTACTACAATGCCCGAAAAGTTAAAGGAACTAATAAGCAAACGCGGTTCTATTAGAGGACGCGTAACGAAATTTAAGTCGATTCTCGATAATTTAGCTTTATTAGAATCCATTCCAGAATTAGAAATAAGTAAACTCGCATTGAAACTATCAAAAATTGAGGCATTGTTCATCGAATTTGATTAGGTGCAGAATCTGATAGAAATTAACAACGTTAATCAAATATAGCGAGTTAGCTACTAGAGATTTAATAGAAAACGATTTCTACCATTGTATAGCGTTCGTTCAAAATCTAATTAAGAAAAATTCAATAGTTCAGGATGATGAGAATAATTCTCAAAATAAATCTTCTATGGCTACTTGTCATCACAACGATCACAGTTGTAATGCGTTAGGTTTTAAACTACCGGTGATTAAAATTCCAAACTTTGACGGTACGTATTTTAAGTGGTTGGAATTTAAGGAAACATTTGTTTCGCTAGTTCATAGTAACGATAAGATCGAAAGTATTCATAAATATCACTATTTACAATCATATCTTGACGGGGAAGCCGCTCGGGTGATTGCTAATTTGGAAGTTTCTCACAATAATTATTCCAAAGCATGGAAACTTTTATGCGAACGTTACGACAATAAGCGTCAATTGATAAATAACCATCTTAAGTCTTTGTTCAACATTAATTCCGTTCAAGAAAATGACAAGTCCTTAAGATATGTTATTGACCACGTCACCATAAATTTACGTGCACTCAATTCACTAGGGCTTCCTACGGATAAATGGGATGTTTTTGATATATATATTATTGCAGGTAAATTAAATAGCAGTACATACTTCAAGTGGGAAGAACATAGGAATAGTTTGAGTGACATACCTTCGCTTAATGATTTCTTCAGTTTCCTTAAATGTCGCGCTGATGTATTGGAGACGGTTTATCGCCATAAACATGATAATCAAGACAACAAACAAAAACAGTTCTCTAGTAATCAAAACAAACAGAATAGTTCCAAGTCTTTAGTGGCTATACCAAACGATGGCAACACTTCAACTTCTAAAACACCGGATTGTTTGTTCTGTAAGAATAGTCATCGCCTTTATGAGTGTCCGTCTTTTAAGTCGAGCTCAATGGAGGATAGGTTAGCCTTTGTTTCTTCTAACAAATTATGTGAAAATTGTTTGAGATCTGGTCATATTGCTAAACGTTGTCGTCTTTCAGCTACATGGCGTCATTGCAAATCACGTCATAATTCTCTTCTTCATATATCAAAAGAAACTGAAAACTCAAATTCTGTTAATTCCGTCATTATGCCCTCAACGTGCCCCTCTAAAGTACTTCTGTGTACTGCTCGAGTAAAAGTTACCAACCCAGCCACCAACGAGACTATGATAGTGCGAGCTTTGCTCGACAGCGGGAGTCAGTCGACAATTATCACACAAGACGTAAAGCGCCATCTAAACCTGATTCCTCAGCCATCAGACACTACCATAGTAGGCATTGGTAACACCAAATTAAATATTAACACAGAACGCTGTATTCTACGCATTCATTCTGAAACAAGTTCTTTTAATGTGACAGTTTCATGTTTAGTTTTGCCGCAAATTACCGGCAACTTACCTCAATCATATTTTGATTTAAAAAAATTAAATATTTATGGCTTTCAGTTAGCAGATCCCACTTTAATTGAACAAAAAATATCCAATAAAATATATTTTGATTGGTGCTGACTTATTCTGGGACATCATTAGTGCCCAGCAGCATTCGTTAGGACATGGTTATCCTAAACTTCAGGCGTCAAAGTTAGGATGGCTCGTTACGGGATCACTGCCTTGTTTTAGTATGAGTAACTCAGTCATGGTCAATCTGGTCTCAAGTGCTGACACCTCTAAAATACATGACGAGTTGTCTAGATTCTGGGAACTTGAAAATTTTCCTCAAAAAAGGCCCCCGAGTAGTGAAGAAAAATTATGTGAGCAACATTATCTCGCTCACACTACTCGCACTAGTAATGGTCAATTTTGTGTAGGGTTGCCACTTCGTGATAGGATAGATTGTTTAGGAAATTCCTATAATCTAGCCAAAAAGAGGTTTTTTTAATTTAGAGGCTCGTTTCCGAAAACAACCAGAATTAAAACAACATTATTGTCAATTCATAAACGAATACGAAGCATTAGGCCACCTATCTGAATCTCCGGAGTCTAGGCTGTTTAATGCCTACTTCTTGCCCCACCACCCAGTGATACAGGAATAAAGCGAGTCGACAAAGTTACGCGTTGTTTTTGATGCCTCGGCTCGTACTTCTTCTGGTGTTTCTGTTAATGACCTACAAATGGTGGGACCAGTAGTGCAAGAACCATTGTTTAATATATTAATTCGTTTTAGACAACATAAATATGTTTTAACAGGAGACATAGAGAAAATGTTTCGCTCAGTACTTCTCAAAGAATCTGATCGCAATCTTCAACTGATACTGTGGCGTGATAGTGAAGATAAGCCTTTAAGGACGCTTCGTTTAAATACAGTTACTTACGGGTTCGCTAGTGCCTCTTTTCTCACTACTCGCTCACTTTGGCAAATAGGTGAAGAGTGTTCAGATCAGAAGATCAAAACTATCATACAAAATGATTTATATTGTGATGATCTACTTACCGGTGCAAGCAGTGAGGAGGAGTTACGTCATATCCGTCTTTCAGTCGCTTCTGAGTTAGCTAAGGGATGTTTTCATCTGCGTAAATACCGTTCAAACTTACCTGAGTTACTTGCAGACTCTGTTAACCTGGAAAGTGGTAATCTCATGATTAGTAATGCGACTAGTACGCTAAGTGTAGGTTGGACGCCGTCTTCGGATGAACTTCACTTTCAGCATGATGTTTCGGCTTCTGAAAATGTCACGAAGAGAACTATACTTTCCTCATCATTTAAAATATTTGATCCACTTGGTCTTCTGTCTATTTTCACAATTAAACCTAAAATTATGCTACAAGAGCTATGGAGTCACAAAATTGATTGGGATGAACCTGTTCCTCCAGAAATAAGGTCTTCCTGGTTAAAGTTCTCTACTAAATCTTCATGTCTGTCTTCTTTAAGGATCCCTAGATACATTTTAACTGACAATAATTCCTCAGTACAAAAACATTGTTTTTGTGACGCTTCGCAGCGTGCCTACGGCAGCTGTATATATTTGAGATCAGTTGCTACTAGCGGCGCTATACAAGTTAGCCTGGTATGTGCAAAATCACGGGTTGCACCTATCAAACCCACGACAATACCACGGCTCGAACTCTGCGCTGCCCTATTAGGGGCTCAATTAACTGCTACAGTTTTAGCCGCATTACGTTGCCCTATTGAACGTCAGGTGTATTGGACGGACTCTAAAGTTGTATTAGGTTGGCTCAACTCTAATAAAAGTAAAACGTTTGTTGCCCACAGAGTAGCTGCTATAAATGAGCTAACAAATCCCTCAGACTGGTGTTATGTTCCTACTTCTATCAATCCGGCTGATTTAGTCTCGCGTGTCATCGATCCAGACCAGGTAAATCTCTCTATATGGTGGAACGGTCCATCATTTCTTTTAGAATCAGAGGGTTCCTGGCCCGCTTATGCAGCGGACTCTATAGAATTGCCAGAGCTTAAGACCCACCATACTTTAGTGAGGAGGCATCTTCCATGCCAGATTTGTCTGTAAATTTAGCAAAATATTCTAATTTAACTACTCTTATTCGGGTTCTCGCTAGAGTATTAAGGTTCACCAACAATTGTAGGTCACACAAAAAATCGGACAGATGGCGAGGTCCACTTCAAGTTTCCGAGTTAGAAAACGCTCACAACGTTTCTATAAAGTTAGCCCAGAAAGATTCCTTGCCTGTAGAATTAGGACTACTACAAAAGGGTAAATCTTTAAATTCTAAAGCCGCTCTCTCGCCTCTTAATCCATTTTTAGATGAAAATGGGATTCTTAGGGTTGGAGGGCGCATCGATTCATCTACTTACCAGTATGACAAACGTTATCCTATCTTGTTACATTCCAGTCATTATTTAACGAAGTTAATATTCAAACAGCAGCATCTACACTTGTTGCACGCTGGTCCTCAGCATCTCCTGGCATCTATAAGGGAACGCTATTGGCCTATAGGAGGCAGGGCTCTAGCTAGACGTGCAGCGCGCGAGTGCGTTACCTGTCGTCGTTTCAATGCTCGTACTATGGATAATATTATGGGAAACTTACCTGCAGATCGCAGCCCCGGATCTACGATTTTTTCGAACCGGGGCAGAAACTTGATAGTGGCGCCCCTCTCTCCAATGTTTGAGATAAATTAATTAGGTGTGGGCCTGTTTGGCGCCTTTTTCTTACAAGTCGAAGGTGAGCCGACCAGGTGTCCGAATGCTAGGCGCTTTGTGGAGCAAGATTTTTATTTTTAATCACACAATATTATGACTTCGGCGCCCCTTGAAACTGCCGCCCCTTGAAACTGCCGCCCGGGGCGGGTGCCCCGGTTTGCCCCCCCCCCCCCTTAGATCCGGAGCTGGCAGATCGCGTTGAAGCTGACTTTCCTTTCTCTACGATAGGTACCGACTTTGCCGGTCCATTTCTTATTACGGATTGCCAGGGACGCGGCTGTAAAATAAGTAAAAGTTATCTTTGTATTTTCGTTTGTTTTCGGTACAAATGCGTACATTTAGAGTTAGTCAGTGACTTAACAATGGATGCATTTGTACTGACATTAAAAAGATTTATAGCCCGCAGGGGTAAACCAAAGGTCATCTACTGCAACAATGGTAGAAATTTTGTTGCAGCAGCAAAAGAAATAAATTCTTTTCTTAAGTCCAACAGCGAATCTATAATTGACTCCGCATCTCGCGAAGGCGTTGAATTCCGCTTTTCACCAGCATACGCTCCTCACTTTGGTGGTCTATGGGAGGCCGGGGTCAAGTCCGCGAAATTTCATTTATACAGAGTGCTTAAAAATATTCACTTGACGTTCGAGGAGCTGAGTTCGTTATTTGCTCAGATCGAGGCAATACTTAATAGCCGTCCTCTATGCCCCTTAAGTCCTTCGCCACAAGACCTATCTCCACTCACCCCGGGTCACTTTATAATTGGTAGGCCACTGACGTCTTTACCATCGCCGTACCTGCTGGACTATAGCACAAACCGTCTTAACCGTTTTCAGCGATTTGAGCAAGCTCATCAGCACTTTTGGAAGCGGTGGTCAACAGAGTACGTCTCGGAGCTCCAGCAGCGCATGAAGTGGAAGGTGCGGTGCCGAGAATTAAAAATAGACGACTTAGTCCTAATCAAGGATTATAGGACTCCTCCACTATGCTGGCGCCTTAAAAGAGTCTCGAAGTTATTTCCCGGCACTGATGGTGCGCCACGAGTCGCCGACGTATCTACTTCACAAGGCACTATACGGAGAGCCATCAACAGATTGTGTCTGCTGCCTTCACCAGATCACACGGAAACATTATCTTGAAAGCTTCATATATATCTTTCAAGGCCCCCGAGGATGTCTACGACACATTCGCTCAATACCTAGTCTTCATTCAACATACTTAACTTTCATTCATATATTCATTTCCGCATTCATTACTTCACTCGTTCATCTTCATCTAGAAAACTCCTCTGTGCGTTACATATTAAAATTAATTAAATATTGTAAAAACCTTAGTAAACGAATATCAAGAAATCTTTGTTTAATTTATCATAAACACAAGCATTTAATTTATTTTTACCACAATGGGTATTTGGTAAACCTAATTGTCTTTAGTGGCACATGAGCTTTAATTATTTGGTAAACAATTTCATAAAAGATATTCAGTGCGTCTTCTGCAGACTGCTCGTGAAGTTCATCATCCCAGTTAACTTTGAGTAGATCGCTATTAATGTGTTCATAATTGGCCTTAAAGTAATTATGCTTTTGAACCGCCTTACGCATCATTGCATTGCCGTGCAGTTTATAGGAGACTAGTATATACAATCATGGATGATAGAGATCTGGTTTTAACAATACGTACGGAGGAGTCAAAACAAAACAGTCGTTATTACATATCACCAAATCTAAAATCTTCCCGCTCGAGTTCTTAATATTATTGTACTGATAGGCATTGAGCACAGACATAAAAATATTCAAGTGCTTATAAACAGGAGAGCTACCAACACACATATGCTGCGTGGCAGCCGTGTTGTTGCTACCTGCGAGCCAACCAATATCAGAAAGATTATAGTCTCCAAGTAGGTAAAAGTTTTGAACGCTTCCGTCTTCCATTAATGTTTGTACGGACAATATGTACGCAACCTAAATACATTCGGGTGTTTTGGGTGGGATATATGCTGAACATATAACATCATATTTTCCTCTTGTTGCGCTAGGCAGGCGTAAGATGATATGCTCAATGTTTTTATTAAAGGGAATACGGGGTGTTATAATAAGGTTCACTTTTGCTTGAGGGAATTTTGGGTAATAGAAATACGTGTTTGCACTATGCTGATTTATTTTTGACTGGTTTATAGGTCAATATTGCTTATTAATATAATGGCACACACACATGCATACTAACTTGTTAACTACTTCACACATACTAGGATTCTAACACAACATACCGCCCACCAAAGGGCCTATTTGCCCTTTAACAAAATAAGTATTCTAAACATAACTAAAAAGACAGTGATAACTACTGAGTTACAATCGGTATTAGAGAAAGTTTACATAATTAATTAACACAAACAAACAATTTATGTTTCAATGTCTATTGGTAAATAGCACAACTTATTAAATGATCTTTGCACAACACTATCACTACTCTTCACACTGTACACCCGCGTCACACCGTCAGTACCTGGATGTTTGTCCACTATACGTCCCGTCATCCATCTACCCGGAGGTAAATTATCAGATTTGATTAGCACAATGTGTCCTATGTCAAACTCCTTTACTTTGTTGTGCCATTTCGAACGTTGTTGCATTCTTGACAGGTATTCTTGCTGCCATCAGTGCCAGAAGTCAGTCAATAACCTCTGCTGATGTTGCCATCTTGATAAATGACTCATTGGGATATCTTGGAAGTCTGGAGTCGGAACAGTGATAGGGGTTTCACCGATCAGAAAATGACCGGGGGTTAGTGGTTGAAGGTTGTCGGTATCCGTGTCGTCTATAATGCTTAAAGGCCGAGAGTTGAGGCAAGCCTCAACTTGACATAGCAAGGTGCTCATCTCTTCGTAGGTCAAATGATTGGTTATGATCCGTTTTAAGTGATGTTTCATAGACTTCACCCCCGCCTCCCACAGTCCACCCATATGTGGGCTATAGGCCGGGATGAAGTGCCACTCAGTTCCTTCTATAGCTAACTTCTCGGCGATTGGACCCTCGAATTGTAGCTTAGCTTCAGCCCAATCTGCGGCAAGTATCCTATTTGCCCCAATGAAGTTCCACCCTTGGTCGCTCCATATCTGAGCGCATCTTCCGCGTCTTGCCACGAACCTTCGGAAGGCTCCGATAAAAGCGTCTGACGTGAGATCTCCTACTAATTCTAAGTGAATCGCCTTTGTCGACATACATACAAAAAGAGCGATGTATGCCTTGTTCGTCTTTGCTCCCCTGCCTCTAGACATTAAAATCTGATACGGACCTGCGAAGTCTATGCCTGTATTCAAGAATGGTTTCGCAGGGGTAACTCGAACGCGAGGTAAGTCTCCCATTTGTTGTGACCTTGCTGTAGCGTTTAATTTTGCACAAATAAGACATCCTTTTATCTTGGATTTAACAAACGTCTTTACTTTCAGGATCCAGAATCTAGTTCGCAGGAAGCATAGCATAACTTGAACTCTGCCGGGCAGCATCTTCAGGTGAGCGTCGGTGACGAGGAGAGACGTAAGATTGTTGTCTCGATCAGGAATAATAGGAGGAGATCTTTCAAATATGCCGCCTCTCGCTGCTGGAATGATTAACCACCTCCCATAAGATCCCTGCAAACAAAACAAAATTTTAAATTACATCTAAAAAAAGTCTACTAGAAAAACAGAAGTATGACCAGCAATTATTTTATAAATAAATTATACTCACATAAGGTTTATCATCTATGGGCAAGGTACATCAATATCCAAGCGGCTCGAGACGGCATCGTGTTTGGTTTGGTGATGCTCGATGGCGTGATGGGCGATGCGTCGTCGGTTGCGTCGCGGTGAAAGCGACGTATAGCCACTTACATCGTGGTCTATGATCGAAGTACATCACTAAACACCTGTTTCTATTAAGCGTCGACTGAGACGCACGTACTAGCCACGCATCTACACTGCACTAGTCACACGTGATCACGCAGGTCTCGTGCGCCGCGCCGATGAGCCCGGCGGCGGCGGCGGCGGCGCCGCGGCGCGCGACCCGTGAGCCCGATGACTCGATAACTCATAGACTCACAGTACGTCATCACGCTCATAGGCGCAGTAAGGAAATGCACCTAATTGAATACAACAAAGTATTTTATTGTGAGCGCGCGCGCAGGCGACGCGAAGGTGAGAGTGGGAACGAGACAAAACGCGGTACATTTTTTGTGTAGGTACTTGTATGTTTTTGTGTAACTAGGTATGCATTTCATTGCTTTATTCTATAGCATTTTTATACCTTGTGTTGTATGGTAATGTAAAATTATATGTATGTACTCATTATTATAATTATTTTACTTTGTTACTTTGTTTTGTCTAATTTGTAAAAAAACCTGGCTTGATTTTCGTACGTCGGTTTCGGGTAACCACTGAAAATCAGCGCTGTGCTGTGGGTCCCATAGCACAGCATCATGCTGAGTGGAAGCCTTCTTGTCACAGTCACGGCGTGCAGTTGCCGACTATTTATGTTCTCTAAGCCGATGTATAAATATCTGTGTTGTTATCATGTTTTTTTTAAATTTTATGTAATTGTTTTTTATATGCACGTGTTTCTGTGACAAATAAATCCATTTTTCTTTCTTTCTTTCTTCTTTATACTACTGAAACTATAATGAATAACGTCACTATCCACAACTTCTGTGACGCGTCATCTCATGCTTACGCCGCAGTTGCTTACCTGAGAGTACGAACAGCCACGGGTGACGTAAACACATCAATCATTGCGGCTAAAACGAAAGTAGCACCGACTAAACCTCGATCATTACCGCGTCTGGAACTCAGTGGAGCTGTACTACTTGCTGGTTTTTTGAAACGGGTAAGGGAAGCCATGAATATATCCACCTGCCAGATATTCGCATGGACCGATTCCACTATTGTACTCTCCTGGCTATTCGGTGATCCTAACAGATGGAACACGTACGTTAGAAACAGAGTGGTTGAAATACTTGACAACATCGGCAATCATAATTGGTACCATGTCAAGTCACCAGAAAATCCTGCTGACACTGCGTCACGAGGCCAGTCCTTGCAAGACCTGAAGGACGATAAACTATGGTGGAGGGGTCCAGAATGGTTGAGAGAAGGAGAAATCTACTACAGCAGACCAAAGGCGATGATGACAGATCTGGAAAGAAAGGAAACATTACAAGTTAATCTAAAGCTTGATAATGAGAAAAGTATAGCTACAAAATTTGATAACTGTGACACACTGCAAGAACTGTTCAAAGTGCAAAAGATTCTTAAAGGCAAGAAAATTAGAAAACAAAGACTCACCTGTAAACACGAAGGAATTGGATGAGGCGGTGAAAACCTGCATAAGAGTAGCACAGAGGGATAGCTTTGAAGAAGAAATACAGCAACTGAAAACAAAAGTACAAATGAAAAGGAATAGTAAATTAAACAATTTAAAAAACCTTACCTGGACGATGATAGGTTAGGTTAGGTGAGGTTAGGTTAGCCCTGGTGGCGGAATGGCGGGACAGGCTTTCACGCCCTACCGCCGGCCCCGCCACCATCGGGGCGGTCCGGCCGGTACTCGAGCGCTGGCTCGGGAGGAGGCACGGCTCCCTGTCGTTTCGGGTGACACAGGTGCTCTCGGGGCATGGTTGCTTCGGGAAGTACCTGTGTCGCATAAACAGGGAGCCGGACGCTCGGTGTCACCACTGCGTCGACTGTCGGGAGGACACGGCGTGGCACACGCTGGCAGAGTGTGCCGCTTGGGAGGAGCCGCGCCGTGCCCTCATCTCAGGAGTAGGCAGTGACCTGTCGCTGCCGGCCGTTGTCGACTCGATGGTCGGCAGCGAGGAGTCCTGGGACGCGGTGGTATCCTTCTGCGAAAGAGTCATGTCGCAGAAGGAGGCTGCGGAGAGGGAGCGGGAGATTGCTTCCGCTAACCCGATCCGCAGCAGACGCACCGGGCGTCGGCGGAGGGCGGACAACGCCCTCTTCCAGCCCCCCTAAATGGGTCCAGGGGCAACGGATCTGGGGAAATTCGTTGCCCCCTACTTCTTAGGACCCGAGATGGCGGCGCGTAGTGTTCCACGCGCGCCTCTCTATGACGTAAGGGGGGAGTTTAACACCTCACTCCCCCCATATCGCGAGGTGGCCCGCAGAGGCGGGCCGGCACTAGCCGGGGATCGCGGAAGTCACATCAGTTCCCGTGATCCCCGGTGCAAGTGAGAGACGGAACACCGGGGTGGTTTTAGTCAGTAAGAGTCTGACAGACCCCTCCGCCCTCCCCGGGGCGGAGGACATCCATGAGGATTTCCCCCCGTCATCAAAAAAAAAAAAAAAAAAGGTGAGGTTAGGTTGGGGTGCGTGCAGAAAACCTCCTCGTGTGCCTGATTGCTGCTCGTTCCTTTCGAATACGTTTGGGGGAAAGGGCAGTCGTTGGGCCGGTGCATCCTGGGTACGGCCAATATTCTCTCCATGTAGGAGAGGGTATTGACTGTGGCGAATTTCTGCGTAGGGAGGGGAGCGTTATGCTCCTGGGTCGGTCCTTTTAGACTACCCGACGGTCGCTCACTCACCCCTCTGCTTACAGAGGGTGGGTTGAGTGGGCGTAGGACGTTTCTCCACATTTCTGTCTGTTTCAAACAGACAGACATGTGGAGAAACATGGGCGGCGCTCGTTGTGCACTCACCCTGCCAACGGGCTAGCAGCGGGGGATCTGATTCTCCCGACTGCAACCGTCGAAATCGTAATCCGTAACGAGATCATGGTCATGTTTTATGACTCGGAACGGGACGAGGATCTTGGCTTGACCGCCCGGATCGCGAGGAAGATAACCTCTATAAAAAATTCCTCTAATACCAAGTTTTGGTGTGCGGCGAGGGTATGAATGGCTGAGGAGTAGTGTCATCTGCAGCTTCTTAGTTGTAGCTGGCGCATCAGTCCCAAGCGCACCCCCAGCCAGGGATTAGTGGACCCCCTGGTTGGGTTACAAATGTACACTTACCTAGGGACAGGGGGTTACCCTAGGTGGACTTTTTATATCCCCCATACTCGTGGGAATCATATGGATACCAAATTTAAAAAAAATGTGGAAAGTTTGCCGATCGTGTTGGTCGAGCGGATGAGTGTAGGTGCAATGTCGGATTCCGACATTGCATCGGAGAAGATGGCGAGCGTGGCGAGCGTGAGCTCGGAGCGCTCGCGAGCTGAAGGGAGGATTGCTGGGCGTTCTTCCAAAGAGAGGAGGAAGCGCTCGCCACGCTCCCATAGTGAAGAGAACCTGCCGGCTGCAAAAGTGCCAACGGGCAGGAGCCGGCGAGGTCGCGTGGTGGCGAGTGCTCGTTTGCCGGAGCGGGATCGTTCCGTGCCGGTATCCCGGCCCGACACGCCTGCTCCGGTGGAGCACGCGGAGAGCGTGGAGAGTGTGGACTCCAGGGCTACAATGTCGGACCTCAGCGAGGGTTTATTGCTGGGGTCCAACAAGGCGGAGGCTAATGCTGCAAAGCGGGCGCAGCGGAAGGCTGTAGCGGCTGACAAGGTCAGCGAGTTGGCACGCCAAGCGCGGGAGCGGCGCTCAACCAGGATGGCTGCTGGGGGGAGCGTTTCGGCGGTGGCACTCAGTCGCCAAGCTTTGGACGGCGTAGATGTCGTCCTGAAGGTTGCCACCGAATCGGGCAACCTGAAAGGCACCTTTACGCGCGCTCTTAAGGAGGCGGCTGACGGCATCAAGGAGGCTGTCGAGGTCCTCCTCAGCCGTTCGAGTACGGAGGAGACGGCGAAGTTATGGGAGGAGAACCGCCGTCTCCACTCCGAATTGGAGGACCTCAAGCGGCAGTTTGCCGCCCAGAGGGCAGTTCCAGCGGTCACCGGATCGCCGGTCCCACCTTCGCCTCCATCTTCTACCCTGTCATCAGCCCCTGCACTTGCGGATGCGGAGGTTGAGAAGATCGCTCGCATCTGCATGATGCAGTGCGGGCAAATGGTAGGGGCTCGGCTGGAGGCTATCGAGCCGAGGCTGCTCCCGGCCGAAACCTTACGCCCACCACTCGCTGCTGACAAGCGGAGTTTGAGTGGCTCCACCAAAGCGGGGTCATTGGTGACGGAAGCTGTGCCGAGCGGGTCTGGGAAGAGGGCCAGTAAGTCGGCAAAGGCGAAGTCTGCGCCCACTTCCGGGTCGGCCACTCTCCCGGCGACGGAGTCCGTTTCCACTTTCCGGACGGCCGGTCCCCCGGCGACCGCTCCCGGGCCCTCCACGGAGGCCTGGACAACGGTCGTCAAGAAGGGCCGCAAGAAGAAGGCAGCGCCACCTGCACCCGCTAAGGCACCTGCACCGGCCAAGCAAAAGAACAAGAGGCCGCCTAGGGTGAGGGCCCCACGCTCCGCGGCTGTGGTTATTACACTGCAGCCCGGAGCCGTCGAGAGGGGCGTCTCCTACAAGACGGTCCTGACGGAGGCGAAAGCAAAGGTCGCGTTCCCCGACCTCGGCATACCATCCGGCTTAGGCTTTAGGTCGGCGATTACGGGGGCGCGGCTGCTGGAGGTGCCGGGTGCCTCTAGCGGCGAGAAGGCGGATATCCTGGCCGCCAAGCTAAGGGAGGTCCTTAACCCGGAGGACGTTCGAGTGTCCAGGCCGATAAAGACCGCTGAGCTGCGAGTCGACGGCCTGGACGACTCGATCACCCCGGCCGAGGTTATGGCGGCCATCGCCCGAGTCGGTGGATGTCCGCCCGATGACATACGGGTGGGCGAAATCCGCACTGGCGCATCCGGGCTCGGTGTGGTATGGTTGCGTTGCCCGGTGGCGGCGGCCAATAAGGTCGCCGACGCTGGGCGGCTATTGGTGGGCTGGGTTGCAGCAAGAGTTAAGTTGCTGCAACCCAGGGCTTTGAGGTGCTACCGTTGCCTGGACATTGGGCATGTCCGGGCGGGTTGCACCGCCGCAATAGACCGCAGCGAGCAATGCTTTCGCTGCGGTCAGCCCGGCCATAAGTCCTCCCAGTGCTCAGCGGCGCCAAACTGCAGCCTCTGTACAGCTGCAGGGAGGCCCGCCGGGCACAGGGCGGGTGGAAGAGCCTGTGGCGCGCCCACCCAGAAAAAGAAGAAGAGGGGCACCAAGGCTGCAAGGGGCTCGTTACCCCCCCCTCAGCCTAAGTGCCCTACGGCCGACTCCCGGCCTACGGATGGTGTGACGGAGGGAATGGACTGCGCTTAATGGCGCCTTACCATTTCCTCCAGGGCAACATCAACCACGCTGCCAGAGCTCAGGATTTATTGATCCAGAGCATGGCAGAGTGGTCAATTGACGTGGCTGAGGTCGCCGAGCCGTATTTTGTCCCCCCCAGGGGTAACTGGGAGGGAGATTTGGACGGCTCGGTGGCCATCATTGGCGGGGCTCTCGTCAACCCGTCGCGAGGTCACGGCTGGGTGGCCGCCCTCGCGAACGGCTTTGGCACTGTTGGGGCGTACTTCTCGCCCAACAAGAGTCTCGCCGACTTCGAGAACTTCCTTGTCGAGTTGGGGGCCGTTGTAGGCCAACTCCACCCTCACCCCGTGCTGTTACTAGGGGATCTCAACGCCAAGTCTTCGGCGTGGGGATCCCCGGTGACCGATGCTCGGGGTGAGGCGTTGGAGGAGTGGGCGGTCGCGACTGGCCTGGTCGTCCTGAATCGGGGCTCGGTACACACGTGCGTGCGGCAGCGGGGCGGTTCGATCGTAGACGTATCGTTCGCTAGCCCCGCTGTCGCGAGCCGTGTCCGCGACTGGCGTGTCGCCGTGGAGGTGGAGACGTTGTCGGATCACAGATATATCCGCTTCAGCGTCTCCACCCAGACCACCGGCGACCGCAGTCCATCGGCCCCGCGAACGGACGGCCTGCGCTGGGCGCGTAAGCGCGTTGACAGGGAGGTTCTCGAGGAGGCCGCTGTTGTCCAGGCCTGGACCCGGGAGTCGGCGACGATCGGACCCGTCGACGTCGAAGAGGAGGCGCTGTGGTTCCGCGGGGCGATGACGCAAATCAGCGACGCGTCGATGCCCCGCGTCCACACGCATTCAGGAAGGCGCCAGGTGTACTGGTGGTCTGCCGAGATCGCGCGACTACGCGTCGAGTGCGTGGCGGTCAGACGCCAGTACACCCGATACCGGAGGAGACGTCGTCGGGTCCCTGACGAAGAAGCCGCGCGGTATGAGGTGTACCGCGCGGCTAAGGAGGCTCTGTGGCTGGCCATCGGCGAAGCGAGGACGCGAGCCAGGGAGGAGATGTTGGAGACTCTCGACGGAGATCCGTGGGGGCGCCCGTATCGTGCGGTTCGAGGGAAACTTCGAGCCGCGGCGCCTCCACTCACGGAGAGTCTCCAACCTGAGCTGCTAGAGGAGGTCGTCGCAGCCCTCTTCCCGGCAAGAGCGGAGCACACTCCGCCGCCGATGGCATTGCCCACGGCCGCAGAGCCTGCCGAAGAGAGCGCCATCAGCGTCCCGGAGGTGACACAGGCAGAGATGAGGGCGGCCGTGATGCGGCTCCGGGCCAAGAACGTGGCTCCGGGGCCCGATGGTATACACGGCATAGTGCTAGCCCTCGCTCTGAAGGAGCTAGAGCCCCAACTGAGAGGACTCTACACCGCGTGCCTTGAGCAGGGCCAGTTTCCCACTTTGTGGAAATCTGGTCGTCTGGTCCTGCTCAAGAAGGTGGGGCGCCCCGCGGACTCGCCGTCCGCATACAGGCCCATAGTGCTGCTCGACGAGGTGGGCAAGATGTTTGAGCGGATAATCGCTGCCCGCCTCGTCGGCCACTTAAGCAGGGAGGGGCCTGACCTAGCCGAGAGCCAGTTCGGCTTTCGGCACGGGCGCTCCACCATCCACGCGATATCGCGGGTGAGAGTCCTGGCGGAGGAAGCGGTGTCCCGGGGCGGGGTGATGTTGGCGGTGTCCTTGGACATCTCAAACGCCTTCAACACCTTGCCCTGGAGCTGCATTCGGGAGGCACTGCAGTATCATCGGGTGCCTTCCTACCTCCGCCGCATCGTTGGGGCTTATTTGGCGGAAAGGTGTGTCACCTACACGGGACGTGATGGCGGAAATCAGCGCCGCATGTCGTGCGGTGTTCCACAGGGTTCGGTCGTGGGACCGCTCCTGTGGAACATCGGGTACGACTGGGTGCTGAGGGGCGAGCTCCAGCCGGGCGTGGACTTGACGTGTTATGCGGATGACACGTTGGTCACGGCCCGGGGGAGCTCGTACAGGGAGGCAGCGTTGCTGGCGACGGCTGCGGTGTCACAGGTCGTGACCCGCATACGGCGCCTAGGCCTGGAGGTGGCCCTCAATAAGTCGGAGGCCATGGTCTTTCATGGCCCCCGGCGGGCGCCACCGCTGGGATCACACATCGTGGTCGGGGGGTCCCGAATTGCTGTCGAGTCAACCATGAAGTATCTTGGATTGGTGCTCGACAGCCGGTGGGATTTCGGCCCCCACTTCCAGCGGCTGGTGCCCAAGTTGATGGGCGCGGCTGGGGCGCTGTCAACGCTGCTTCCCAATCTGGGGGGCCCGAGCGCCGCCTGTAGGCGGCTCTACGTGGGGATCGTGCGATCGATGGCCCTGTATGGGGCCCCGATCTGGGCGGCTGACCTGACGGCCGGCAGCATCGCTGTCCTGCGAAGGCCACAGCGAGCGATGGCCGTCAGAGTCATTAGGGGGTATCGCACGATCTCCTACGAGGCGGCTTGTGTACTGGCTGGATCCCCGCCCTGGGACCTCGAGGCGAAGGTACTCGCGTCACTGTATCGGTGGCGCGAGGACTCGAGGGCGCGGGGCGAGTGGCTGACGCAGCGACATTTGGAGTTGCGTCGGTCACAGCTTCGCGCAGCCCTGGTGGCGGAATGGCGGGACAGGCTTTCACGCCCTACCGCCGGCTCCGCTACCATTGGGGCGGTCCGGCCAGTACTCGAGCGCTGGCTCGGGAGGAGGCACGGCTCCCTGTCGTTTCGGGTGACACAGGTGCTCTCGGGGCATGGTTGCTTCGGGAAGTACCTGTGTCGCATAAACAGGGAGCCGGACGCTCGGTGTCACCACTGCGTCGACTGTCGGGAGGACACGGCGTGGCACACGCTGGTAGAGTGTGCCGCTTGGGAGGAGCCGCGCCGTGCCCTCATCTCAGGAGTCGGCAGTGACCTGTCGCTGCCGGCCGTTGTCGACTCGATGGTCGGCAGCGAGGAGTCCTGGGACGCGGTGGTATCCTTCTGCGAAAGAGTCATGTCGCAGAAGGAGGCTGCGGAGAGGGAGCGGGAGATTGCTTCCGCTAACCCGATCCGCAGCAGACGCACCGGGCGTCGGCGGAGGGCGGACAACGCCCTCTTCCAGCCCCCCTAAATGGGTCCAGGGGCAACGGATCTGGGGAAATTCGTTGCCCCCTACTTCTTAGGACCCGAGATGGCGGCGCGTAGTGTTCCACGCGCGCCTCTCTAGGACCAAAGGGGGGAGTTTAACACCTCACTCCCCCCCTATCGCGAGGTGGCCCGCAGAGGCGGGCCGGCACTAGCCGGGGATCGCGGAAGTCACATCAGTTCCCGTGATCCCCGGTGCAAGTGAGAGACGGAACACCGGGGTGGTTTTAGTCAGTAAGAGTCTGACAGACCCCTCCGCCCTCCCCGGGGCGGAGGACATCCATGAGGATTTCCCCCCGTGATCAAAAAAAAAAAAAAAAAAAAGGTCAGGTTAGGTTATCGAACGGATAGGTGTGGGTGCGGAGTCGGATTCTGACACCGCATCCGAGATGATGAGCATCGCTAGCGTTGCGAGCGTTGGCTCGGAGCGCTCGCGGGCTACGGAGGGTATTTTGCCGTCCAAAGGGAGGAGGAAGCGGTCGCCTCGCTCCCATAGCGAGGAAAACCTGCCGGCTGCTAAGGTGCCGACGGGCAGGAGCAGGCGAGGTCGCGCGGTGGCGAATAGGTCGTCCGCTCGTTTGCTGGAGCGGGATCGGTCCGTGCCGGTATGCCGGCCTGACACGCCTGCCTCACTGGAGCACGCGCAGAGCGTTGAGAGCGTGGGCAGTGACTCCGCACCCACGTTCTCAGACGTCGGCGAGGGACTTATGTTGCCTTCGAATAAGGCTGAGGCAAATGCTGCCAAGCGGGCGCAGCGTAAGGCCAGAGCGGCTGAGGAGGTTGAAGAGTTGGCTCGTCAGTTGCGGGAGCGACGCTCAGCCCGAATGGCTGCCGGGGGGAGCGTTTCGGTGGTGGCGCTCAGTCGCCAAGTTCTGGACGGCGTGGGCGTCGTCCTGCAGGTTGCCACTAAATCCGGCAACTTGAAGGGCACGTTCACGCGCGCTCTAAAGGAGGCGGCTGATGGTATCAGGGAGGCAGTTGAGGTCCTCCAGACTCGGTCGAGCACGGAGGAGACGGCGAAGTTGTGGGAGGAAAACCGCCGTCTCCAATCAGAGTTGGAGGACCTCAAGCGGCAGTTTGCCGCCCAGATGGTAGCTCCCGCGGCCACCCAATCGGTCTCGTTGTCGGCTCCATCGCCGGCCCCATCATCGGTCCCTGCACTTGCGGATGCGGAGATCGAGAAGATCGCGCGCATCTGCATGATGCAGTCCGGGCAGATGGTGGGGGCTCGGTTGGAGGCCATGGAGGGGAGGCTTCTTCCTGCCGAAACCTTCCGCCCACCACTCGCTGCGGACAAGCGGAGGCTGGCTGGCACCACCAAACCGGGCCCAACAGTTGTGGCGGCAGAGCCGAGTGGGTCCGGGAAAGTGGCCAGCCAGCCTGCGAAGGCAAAGTCTGCGCCCACTTCCCGGAAGGCTGCTCCCCCGGCGTCCGCACCTGGGCCCACTTCCCAGACGGCCGGTCCCCCGGCGACTGCTCCCGGGCCCTCTACGGAGGCATGGACAACGGTCGTCAAGAGGGACCGTAAGAAGAAGGCAACAGCAACTGCACCCGCTAAGGCATCTGCCCCGGCCACGCAGAAGACCCAGAGGCCGCCTAGGGTGAGGGCCCCACGCTCCGCGGCAGTGGTTATTACACTGCAGCCCGGAGCCGTCGAGAGGGGCGTCTCCTACAAGACGGTCCTTTTGGAGGCCAAAGCCAAAGTCGCTTTTCCCGACCTCGGCATACCATCCGGCCTAGGCTTTAGGTCGGTGATTACGGGGGCGCGGCTGCTGGAGGTGCCGGGTGCCTCTAGCGGCGAGAAGGCGGATATCCTGGCCGCCAAGCTAAGGGAGGTCCTTAACCCGGAGGACGTTCGAGTGTCCAGGCCGAAAAAGACAGCTGAGCTGCGAGTCGACGGCCTGGACGACTCGATCACCCCAGCTGAGGTTGTGGCGGCCATCGCCGGAGCCGGTGGATGTCCGCCCGATGACATACGGGTGGGCGAAATCCGCACTGGCGCTTCCGGGCTCGGTGTGGTATGGGTGCGTTGCCCGGTGGCGGCGGCCAATAAGGTCGCCGACGCTGGGCGGATATTGGTGGGCTGGGTTGCAGCAAGAGTTAAGTTGCTGCAACCCAGGGCTTTGAGGTGCTACCGTTGCCTGGACATTGGGCATGTCCGGGCGGGTTGCACCGCCGCAACAGACCGCAGCGAGCAATGTTTTCGCTGCGGTCAGCCCGGCCATAAGTCCGCCCAGTGCTCGGCGGCGCCAAACTGCAGCCTCTGTACAGCTGCAGGGAGGCCCGCCGGGCACAGGGCGGGTGGAAGAGCCCGTGGCGCACCCACCCAAAAAAATAAGAGGAGGGGCGGCACTAAGGCTGCAAGGGGATCGTTACCCCCCCCCTCAGCCTCAGTGCTCTACGGCTGACTCCCGGCCTACGGATGGTGCGACGGAGGGAATGGACTGCGCTTAATGGCGCCTTACCATTTCCTCCAGGGCAACGTCAACCACGCTGCCAGAGCTCAGGATTTATTGATCCAGAGCATGGCAGAGTGGTCGATTGACGTGGCTGTGGTCGCCGAGCCGTACTTTGTCCCCCCCAGGGGTAACTGGGTGGGAGATCTGGACGGCTCGGTGGCCATCATTGGCGGGGCTCTCGTCAACCCGTCGCGAGGTCACGGCTGGGTGGCCGCCCTCGCGGACGGAATTGGCACTGTTGGGGCGTATTTCTCGCGCAACAAGAGCCTCGCCGACTTCGAGAACTTCCTTGTCGAGTTGGGGGCCATCGTAGGCCGACTCCACCCTCACCCCGTGCTGTTACTAGGGGATCTCAACGCCAAGTCTTCGGCGTGGGGATCCCCGGTGACCGATGCTCGGGGTGAGGCGCTGGAGGAGTGGGCGGTCACTACTGGCCTGGTCGTCCTAAACCGGGGCTCGGTACACACGTGCGTGCGGCAGCGGGGCGGTTCGATCGTAGACGTATCGTTCGCTAGCCCTGCTGTCGCGAGCCGTGTCCGCAACTGGCGTGTCGCCGTGGAGGTGGAGACGTTGTCGGATCACAGATACATCCGCTTCGACGTCTCCACCCAGACCACTGGCGGCCGCAGTCCATCGGCCCCGCGAACGGACGGCCCGCGTTGGGCGCGTAAGCGCATTGATAAGGAGGTTCTCGAGGAGGCCGCTGTTATCCAGGCCTGGACCCGGGAGTCGGTGACGATCGGACCCGTCGACGTCGAAGAGGAGGCGCTGTGGTTCCGCGGGGCGATGACGCAAATCAGCGACGCGTCCATGCCCCGCGTCCACACGCATTCAGGAAGGCGCCAGGTGTACTGGTGGTGCATCGCCGAGATCGCGCGACTACGCGTCGAGTGCGTGGCGGTCAGACGCCAGTACACCCGATACCGGAGGAGACGTCGTCGGGTCCCTGACGAAGAAGCCGCGCGGTATGAGGTGTACCGCGCGGCTAAGGAGGCTCTGTGGCTGGCCATCGGCGAAGCGAGGACGCGAGCCAGGGAGGAGATGTTGGAGACTCTCGACGGAGATCCGTGGGGGCGCTCGTATCGTGCGGTTCGAGGGAAACTTCGAGCCGCGGCGCCTCCACTCACGGAGAGTCTCCAACCTGAGCTGCTGGAGGAGGTCGTCGCAGCCCTCTTCCCGGCAAGAGCGGAGCACATTCCGCCGCCGATGGCATTGCCCGCAGCCGCAGAGCCTACCGAAGAGAGCGCCATCAGCGTCCCGGAGGTGACACAGCCAGAGATGAGGGCAGCCGTGATGCGGCTCTGGGCCAAGAACGTGGCTCTGGGGCCCGATGGTATACACGGCATAGTGCTAGCCCTCGCTCTGAAGGAGCTAGAGCCCCAACTGAGAGGACTCTACACCGCGTGCCTTGAGCAGGGCCAGTTTCCCACTTTGTGGAAATCTGGTCGTCTGGTCCTGCTCAAGAAGGTGGGGCGCCCGGCGGACTCGCCGTCCGCATACAGGCCCATAGTGCTGCTCGACGAGGTGGGCAAGATGTTTGAGCGGATAATCGCTGCCCGCCTCGTCGGCCACTTAAGCAGGGAGGGGCCTGACCTAGCCGAGAGCCAGTTCGGCTTTCGGCACGGGCGCTCCACCATCCACGCGATATCGCGGGTGAGAGTCCTGGCGGAGGAAGCGGTGTCCCGGGGCGGGGTGATGTTGGCGGTGTCTTTTGACATCTCCAACGCCTTCAACACCCTGCCCTGGAGCTGCATTCGGGAGGCACTGCAGTATCATCGGGTGCCTTCCTACCTCCGCCGCATCGTTGGGGCTTATTTGGCGGAAAGGTGTGTCACCTACACGGGACGTGATGGCGGAAACCAGCGCCGCATGTCGTGCGGTGTTCCACAGGGTTCGGTCGTGGGACCGCTCCTGTGGAACATCGGGTACGACTGGGTGCTGAGGGGCGAGCTCCAGCCGGGCGTGGACTTGACGTGTTATGCGGATGACACGTTGGTCATGGCCCGGGGGAGCTCGTACAGGGAGGCAGCGTTGCTGGCGACGGCTGCGGTGTCACAGGTCGTGTCCCGCATACGGCGCCTAGGCCTGGAGGTGGCCCTCAACAAGTCGGAGGCCATGGTCTTTCATGGCCCCCGGCGGGCGCCACCGCTGGGATCACACATCGTGGTCGGGGGGTCCCGAATTGCTGTCGAGTCAACCATGAAGTATCTTGGATTGGTGCTCGACAGCCGGTGGGATTTCGGCCCCCACTTCCAGCGGCTGGTGCCCAAGTTGATGGGCGCGGCTGGGGCGCTGTCAACGCTGCTTCCCAATCTGGGGGGCCCGAGCGCCGCCTGTAGGCGGCTCTACGTGGGGATCGTGCGATCGATGGCCCTGTATGGGGCCCCGATCTGGGCGGCTGACCTGACGGCCGGCAGCATCGCTGTCCTGCGAAGGCCACAGCGAGCGATGGCCGTCAGAGTCATTAGGGGGTATCGCACGATCTCCTACGAGGCGGCTTGTGTACTGGCTGGATCCCCGCCCTGGGACCTCGAGGCGAAGGTACTCGCGTCACTGTATCGGTGGCGCGAGGACTCGAGGGCGCGGGGCGAATGGCTGACGCAGCGACATTTGGAGTTGCGTCGGTCACAGCTTCGCGCAGCCCTCGTGGCGGAATGGCGGGACAGGCTTTCACGCCCTACCGCCGGCCCCGCTACCATCGGGGCGGTCCGGCCAGTACTCGAGCGCTGGCTCGGGAGGAGGCACGGCTCCCTGTCGTTTCGGGTGACACAGGTGCTCTCGGGGCATGGTTGCTTCGGGAAGTACCTGTGTCGCATAAACAGGGAGCCGGACGCTCGGTGTCACCACTGCGTCGACTGTCGGGAGGACACGGCGTGGCAAACGCTGGCAGAGTGTGCCGCTTGGGAGGAGCCGCGCCGTGCCCTCATCTCAGGAGTCGGCTGTGACCTGTCGCTGCCGGCCGTTGTCGACTCGATGGTCGGCAGCGAGGAGTCCTGGGACGCGGTGGTATCCTTCTGCGAAACAGTCATGTCGCAGAAGGAGGCTGCGGAGAGGGAGCGGGAGATTGCTTCCGCTAACCCGATCCGCAGCAGACGCACCGGGCGTCGGCGGAGGGCGGACAACGCCCTCTTCCAGCCCCCCTAAATGGGTCCAGGGGCAACGGATCTGGGGAAATTCGTTGCCCCCTACTTCTTAGGACCCGAGATGGCGGCGCGTAGTGTTCCACGCGCGCCTCTCTATGACGTAAGGGGGGAGTTTAACACCTCACTCCCCCCCTATCGCGAGGTGGCCCGCAGAGGCGGGCCGGCACTAGCCGGGGATCGCGGAAGTCACACTAGTTCCCGTGATCCCCGGTGCAAGTGAGAGACGGAACACCGGTATGGTTTTAGTCAGTAAGAGTCTGACAGACCCCTCCGCCCTCCCCGGGGTGGAGGACATCCATGAGGATTTCCCCCCGTGATCAAAAAAAAAAAAAAGGTGAGGTTAGGTTAGGTTGGGGTTTAGGCGGTTGCCATTTAGGCGGGCATGCGCCGGGAGGGTTGTGGAAGTAAAGGCTGAGCCGGTTTCCCATGGCCCTCCCATGGCCCTCTGCTTACAGAGGGTGGGTTGAGTGGGCGTAGGACGTTTCTCCACATGTCTGTCTGTACCAAACAGACAGACATGTGGAGAAACATGGGCGGCGCCCGTTGTGCACTCACCCTGCCAACGGGCTAGCAGCGGGGGATCCTATTCTCCCGACTGCAACCGTCGAAATCGTAATCCGTAACGAGATCATGGTCATGTTTTATGACTCGGAACGGGACGAGGATCTTGGCTTGACCGCCCAGATCGCGAGGAAGATAACCTCTATAAAAAAATCCTCCAATACCAAGTTTTGGTGTGCGGCGAGGGTATGAATGGCTGAGGAGTAGTGTCATCTGCAGCTTCTTAGTTGTAGGTGGCGCATCAGTCTCAAGCGCACCCCCAGCCAGGGATTAGTGGACCCCCTGGTTGGGATACAAATGTACACTTACCTAGGGACAGGGGGTTACCCTAGGTGGACTTTTTATATCCCCCACACTCGTGGGACTTATATGGACTCAAATAAATTAAAACAGCAGAAGGTTCCGATCGTTATGATCGAACGGATGGGTGTGGGTGTGGAGTCTGATTCCGACACCGCATCCGAAAAGATGAGCGTCGCAAGCCTTGCGAGCGTAGGCTCGGAGCGCTCGCGGGCTCCAGAAGGGATTCGTCCCTCTAAAGGAAGGAGGAAGCGGTCACCTTGCTCCCATAGCGAGGAAAACCTGCCGGCCGCTAAGGTGCCAACGGGCAGGAGCAGGCGAGGTCGCGCGGCGAATGGACATTCCACTCGTTTGCTGGAGCGGGATCGGTCCGTGCCGGTATCCCGGCCCGACTTGCCTGCTCCGGTTGAGCACGCGAAAAGCGTTGAGAGCGTGGGCAGCGACTCCGGTCCCACGTTCTCAGACGTTGGCGAGGGGCTAATGCTGCCTTCAAATAAGGCGGAGGCTAATGCTGCCAAAAGGGCGCAGCGCAAAGCCAGAGCGGCTGATGAGGTGGAAGAGTTGGCCCGTCAGTTGCGCGAGCGGCGCTCAGCCCGGATGGCTGCCGGAGGGAGCGTTTCGGCGGTGGCGCTCAGTCGCCAAGTTCTGGACGGCGTGGGCGTCGTCCTGCAGGTTGCCACTAAATCCGGCAACTTGAAGGGCACGTTCACGCGCGCTTTGAAGGAGGCGGCTGACGGAATCAGGGAGGCAGTTGAGGTCCTCCAGAGTTGGTCGGAGACGGAGGAGACGGCGAAGCTGTGGGAGGAGAACCGCCGTCTCCAGTCAGAGTTGGAGGACCTCAAGCGGCAGTTTGCCGCCCAGAGGGTAGCTCCCGCGGCCAACCAATCGGCGGTCCCGTTGTCAGCTCCTTTACCGGCCCCATCATCGGTCCCTGCACTTGCAGATGCGGAGATCGAGAAGATCGCGCGCATCTGCATGATGCAGTGCGGGCAGATGGTGGGGGCTCGGATGGAGGCCATAGAGGGGAGGCTTCTTCCTGCCGAAACCGTCCGCCCACCGCTCGCTGCGGACAAGCGGAGGCTGGCTGGCACCAACAAACCGGGCTCAACAGTCGTGGCAGCAGAGCCGAGTGGGTCCGGGAAAGTGGCCAGCCAGCCTGCGAAGACAAAGTCTGCGCCCACTTCCCGGAAGGCTGCTCCCCCGGCGTCCACGCCTGGGCCAGCTTCCCTGACGGCCGGTCCCCCGGCAACCGCTCCCGGGCCCTCCACGGAGGCCTGGACAACGGTTGTCAAGAGGGGCCGCAAGAAGAAGGCTGCGCCGCCAGCACCCGCTAAGGCACCTGCACCGGCCTCAAAGAAGACTCAGAAGCCACCGAGGCCAAGAGCCCCACGCTCCGCGGCTGTGGTAATTACGCTGCAGCCCGGAGCCGTCGAGAGGGGCGTCTCTTATAAGGCGGTTCTTTTGGAGGCCAAAGCCAAAGTCGCGTTCCCCGACCTTGGCATACCGACCGGCCTAGGATTTAGGCCGGCGATTACGGGGGCGCGGCTGCTTGAGGTGCCGGGTGCCTCTAGCGGCGAGAAGGCGGACATCCTGGCCGCTAAGCTGAGGGAGGTCCTCAACCCTGAGGACGTTCGAGTTTCCAGGCCCATGAAGACCGCTGAGCTACGCGTCGCCGGCCTGGACGACTCGACAACCCCAGCGGAGGTTTTGGCGGCAATCGCGAGAGCCGGAGGATGTCCGCCTGATGATGTGCGGGTGGGCGAGATCCGCATCGAGGCTTCTGGGCTCGGAGTCGCTTGGGTGCGGTGCCCAGTGTCGGCGGCGAACAAGGTCGCCGACGGTGGGCGCCTGTTGGTGGGCTGGGTTGCAGCGAGAGTCAAGCTGCTGCAACCCAGGGCGTTACGGTGCTACCGCTGCCTGGACATTGGGCATGTCCGGGCGAGGTGCACCGCCGAAATAGACCGCAGCGAGCAATGTTTTCGCTGCGGTCAGCCCGGCCACAACTCCGCCCAGTGCTCCGCAGCGCCTAACTGCAGCCTCTGTACAGCTGCAGGGAGGCCCGCGGGGCACAGGGCAGGTGGACGAGCCTGTGGCGCACCCGCCCAAAAGAAGAGAAGGGGTGCCAAAGCTGCCGGGGGCTCTTTACCCCCCCCGCAGCCTAGGTGCTCTACGGCCGACTCCCGGCCTACGGATGGTGTGACGGGGGGAATGGATTGCGCATAATGGCGCCTTACCATTTCCTCCAGGGCAACATCAACCACGCTGCCAGGGCTCAGGATCTATTGATCCAGAGCATGGCAGAGTGGTCGATTGACGTGGCTGTGGTCGCCAAGCCGTACTTTGTTCCCCCCAGGGATAACTGGGTAGGTGACCTAGACGGCTTGGTGGCCATTATTGGCGGGGCTCTCGTCAACCCGTCCCGAGGTCACGGCTGGGTGGCCGCCCTCGCGGACGGAATTGGCACTGTTGGGGCGTATTTCTCGCCCAACAAGAGCCTCGCCGACTTCGAGAACTTCCTTGTCGAGTTGGGGGCCGTCGTAGGCCGACTCCACCCTCGCCCCGTGCTGTTACTAGGGGATCTCAACGCCAAGTCTTCGGCGTGGGGATCCCCGGTGACCGATGCTCGGGGTGAGGCGCTGGAGGAGTGGGCGGTCACGACTGGCCTGGTCGTCCTAAACCGGGGCTCGGTGCACACGTGCGTGCGGCAGCGGGGCGGTTCGATCGTAGACGTATCGTTTGCTAGCCCTGCTGTCGCGGGGCGTGTCCGTGACTGGCGTGTCGCCGTGGAGGTGGAGACGTTGTCGGATCACAGATACATCCGCTTCGACGTCTCCACCCAGACCACTGGCGGCCGCAGTTCATCGGCCCCGCGAACGGACGGCCCGCGCTGGGCGCGTAAGCGCGTTGACAGGGAGGTTCTCGAGGAAGCCGCTGTTGTCCAGGCCTGGACCCGGGAGTCGGCGACGATCGGACCCGTCGACGTCGAGGAGGAGGCGCTGTGGTTCCGCGGGGCGATGACGCAAATCAGCGACGCGTCCATGCCCCGCGTCCACACGCATTCAGGAAGGCGCCAGGTGTACTGGTGGTCTGCCGAGATCGCGCGATTACGTGTCGAGTGCGTGGCGGTCAGACGCCAGTACACCCGATACCGGAGGAGACGTCGTCGGGTCCCTGACGAAGAAGCCGCGCGGTATGAGGTGTACCGCGCGGCTAAGGAGGCTCTGTGGTTGGCCATCGGCGAAGCGAGAACGCGAGCCAGGGAGGAGATGTTGGAGACTCTCGACGGAGATCCGTGGGGGCGCCCGTATCGTGCGGTTCGAGGGAAACTTCGAGCCGTAGCGCCTCCACTCACGGAGAGTCTCCAACCTGAGCTGCTAGAGGAGGTCGTCGCAGCCCTCTTCCCGGCAAGAGCGGAGCACACTCCGCCGCCGATGACATTGCCCACAGCCGCAGAGCCTGCCGAAGAGAGCGCCATCAGCGTCCCGGAGGTGACACAGGCAGAGATGAGGGCGGCCGTGATGCGGCTCCGGGCCAAGAACGTGGCTCCGGGGCCCGATGGTATTCACGGCATAGTGCTAGCCCTCGCTCTGAAGGAGCTAGAGCCCCAACTGAGAGGACTCTACACCGCGTGCCTTGAGCAGGGCCAGTTTCCCACTTTGTGGAAATCTGGTCGTCTGGTCCTGCTCAAGAAGGTGGGGTGCCCGGCGGACTCGCCGTCCGCATACAGGCCCATAGTGCTGCTCGACGAGGTGGGCAAGATGTTTGAGCGGATAATCGCTGCCCGCCTCGTCGGCCACTTAAGCAGGGAGGGGCCTGACCTAGCCGAGAGCCAGTTCGGCTTTCGGCACGGGCGCTCCACCATCCACGCGATATCGCGGGTGAGAGTCCTGGCGGAGGAAGCAGTGTCCCGGGGCGGGGTGATGTTGGCGGTGTCCTTGGACATCTCCAACGCCTTCAACACCCTGCCCTGGAGCTGCATTCGGGAGGCACTGCAGTATCATCGGGTGCCTTCCTACCTCCGCCGCATCGTTGGGGCTTATTTGGCGGAAAGGTGTGTCACCTACACGGGACGTGATGGCGGAAACCAGCGCCGCATGTCGTGCGGTGTTCCACAGGGTTCGGTTGTGGGACCGCTCCTGTGGAACATCGGGTACGACTGGGTGCTGAGGGGCGAGCTCCAGCCGGGCGTGGACTTGACGTGTTATGCGGATGACACGCTGGCGACGGCTGCGGTGTCACAGGTCGTGACCCGCATACGGCGCCTAGGCCTGGAGGTGGCCCTCAACAAGTCGGAGGCCATGGTCTTTCATGGCCCCCGGCGGGCGCCACCGCTGGGATCACACATCGTGGTCGGGGGGTCCCGAATTGCTGTCGAGTCAACCATGAAGTATCTTGGATTGGTGCTCGACAGCCGGTGGGATTTCGGCCCCCACTTCCAGCGGCTGGTGCCCAAGTTGATGGGCGCGGTTGGGGCGCTGTCAACGCTGCTTCCCAATCTGGGGGGCCCGAGCGCCGCCTGTAGGCGGCTCTACGTGGGGATCGTGCGATCGATGGCCCTGTATGGGGCCCCGGTCTGAGCGGCTGACCTGACGGCCGGCAGCATCGCTGTCCTGCGAAGGCCACAGCGAGCGATGGCCGTCAGAGTCATTAGGGGGTATCGCACGATCTCCTACGAGGCGGCTTGTGTACTGGCTGGATCCCCGCCCTGGGACCTCGAGGCGAAGGTACTCGCGTCACTGTATCGGTGGCGCGAGGACTCGAGGGCGCGGGGCGAGTGGCTGACGCAGCGACATTTGGAGTTGCGTCGGTCACAGCTTCGCGCAGCCCTGGTGGCGGAATGGCGGGACAGGCTTTCACGCCCTACCGCCGGCCCCGCTACCATCGGGGCGGTCCGGCCAGTACTCGAGCGCTGGCTCGGGAGGAGGCACGGCTCCCTGTCGTTTCGGGTGACACAGGTGCTCTCGGGGCATGGTTGCTTCGGGAAGTACCTGTGTCGCATAAACAGGGAGCCGGACGCTCGGTGTCACCACTGCGTCGACTGTCGGGAGGACACGGCGCGGCACACGCTGGCAGAGTGTGCCGCTTGGGAGGAGCCGCGCCGTGCCCTCATCTCAGGAGTCGGCAGTGACCTGTCGCTGCCGGCCGTTGTCGACTCGATGGTCGGCAGCGAGGAGTCCTGGGACGCGGTGGTATCCTTCTGCGAAACAGTCATGTCGCAGAAGGAGGCTGCGGAGAGGGAGCGGGAGATTGCTTCCGCTAACCCGATCCGCAGCAGACGCACCGGGCGTCGGCGGAGGGCGGATACCGCCCTCTTCCAGCCCCCCTAAATGGGTCCAGGGGCAACGGATCTGGGGAAATTCGTTGCCCCCTACTTGTTAGGACCCGAGATGGCGGCGCGTAGTGTTCCACGCGCGCTTCTCTATGACGTAAGGGGGGAGTTTAACACCTCACTCCCCCCCTATCGCGAGGTGGCCCGCAGAGGCGGGCCGGCACTAGCTGGGGATCGCGGAAGTCACATCAGTTCCCGTGATCCCCGGTGCAAGTGAGAGACGGAACACCGGGGTGGTTTTAGTCCCCTCCGCCCTCCCCGGGGCGGAGGACATCCATGAGGATTTCCCCCCGTGATCAAAAAAAAAAAAAAAAAAAAGGTTAGGTTAGGTTAGGTTAGGTTGTGCCTTGAGCAGGGCCAGTTTCCCACTTTGTGGAAATCTGGTCGTCTGGTCCTGCTCAAGAAGGTGGGGCGCCCCGCGGACTCGCCGTCCGCATACAGGCCCATAGTGCTGCTCGACGAGGTGGGCAAGATGTTTGATGTCTGCTATTATTTCCGATATGTTACCTCTCTCTAGTTTTACATCTATTTTGTGTTCCAACTCATACCTTTCCATCGCGTACACAGGGCAGTCCAAAACTAAGTGTGGGACAGTCTCATCAATTGCAGAATCACAGATGCACGATGGGTTCCCCTTACACTTGAAGCGATGCAAGTATTCGGAGAACCCACCGTGCCCCGTCATGATTTGAGTTAGCTGCGGTTTAATCTGAAACTTTTTGACCGTCCTGTACGCCGCCACTGCGTCCGGGAAAAACATTTTAGTAATAGAGGCGGTCTGACCCACCGTATACCTTTGGTTCCATTCATCAAGCGTCGCCATACGAATGTTACGCTTGATGAAAGAAACCGGGCATAGGTCGTAGTCAGGCTTCCTCTTGCTATTCAGGGCGGCCTCCTTCGCCAGCTGATCCGCTCTTTCGTTGCCCTCTAACCCTGCGTGGGCTTTTATCCAAAACAAGTTAACCACCTTGTTTTGGTGGGATATTAATGTTAAATTATCCCTAGCTTCCACTGCCAGGGGGTGAAGGCAGCTGTGGTTTTTCACTGTCTGGAGGGCCGCCATGGAGTCGCTGTACACTCCGAAACTGGATGCCGAGTGTTTCTGGATTTCCCTTGTTGCCCGGCATATCGCAAGGAGTTCCACCTGGTAGACCGTGCAGTAGTCCGACAGCGCCAGCTTAATAGCACGCGCCTCGGCGTCGCCCTTCCATATAGAAAGTGCGGCCCCGACGCGCCCGCCAATTTTGCTGCCATCTGTGAAGATTTTAACCTCCAAGTCGGCGCTGGCATTGACTTGCTCACGGTTCGCCAGGCTCACGAACTCCAGGTCGATACGCCTAGCTGGATGCGGGGATTCCATTGCGGATGCCACCCGCTCCACCTCCCTACCAGCCAGCACTGCCTGGGATACGCCTCTCCTGGTCTCATAAAGTGAGGCTGCCTCGCGGACCCGGAGATCTAGAGGGAGCATCCCAGTCAGAACCAGTGCCGAGTTCAGGGAGACAGTGCGGTAGGCTTTGCACATTTTCTGGGCAATTCCACGTTGCACGGCAGCCAGCTGCTTTTTAATTCCCACTTTATTCGCCGCTTGGGCCCATACACTGGCGGCGTACAGAACGATCGGCTCTATGGTGGCTGTATATATAATTTTGATTACCGCTGGACTAAGTCCCCAACTCACCCTTGCCGCCCTACACAATTGCTTGTATACACCTATAGCCCTGCGGCAAACATTAGAGACATGAGTGTTAAATGTCAACTTGTCGTCGATGGTGACACCCAGAATCTTGATTTCTCTCGAAATAGTAATGTCAATCCCGCCCATGCTCAGGCGTGGGGTATCATATTTTAATCTCCTTGTGATGACCATCGCATTCGTCTTCTGTGGTGCAAATCTTAGTTTGTTTTTAACACCCCACGCCCGAACATGGTCGAGGGCGGCGTTGGCTTTCCGCTCGATTTCTATTGCTGTGTCACCATCGAAGACAAGAACAACATCGTCCGCGAAAGCCTGGGAGTAATCCCCCCTACTCTGCAAAGTCTTTAAAAGAGGGTCCAGGAGCAGGTTCCAAAAGAAGGGGCCTCCGATGGAGCCTTGCACACAGCCTTTGCTTGTCCCCTTAGTATATTCCTCTCCACCATACCGGACTCTGACCCTTCTGTCCGTCAAGTAGCTGTCGATGACCCTCCTCAGGTTGACCGGACACTCTTCCTCAGCCAGTCGGACTCTGATAGCCGGCCACCAGGCGCTGTCGAAGGCTCCCTCTATGTCTAGCGATATAAGTATAACAATTTTCTTTTCATCAATTTTGTTGCGGATGTGCTGCATAAGAGCATAGAGAGAGTCTTCGGTGCTCCTCTGTGGCATGAATCCGTACTGGCGAGTACTCATCCTAGGTAGAATGTGAAACCTGAGGCGGGCCATCAGCATCTTCTCGTATATTTTTCCTAGGACAGGCAACAAGCCGATTGGTCTGTAAGCTTTCGGGGTGGTATAATCAGCTTTACCCGGTTTCTTTAACACCACAACCGTAGCCTCCTTCCAAGGTTGTGGGAAATACCCATGTTCCAGGCATTTGTTCAGAAGGGCCAGGAACATCTCTGGTGCACTTCCAATGGCACGGCTACAGATGTCGGCTGTGAGGCCATCTATTCCCGGAGCCTTTTTGGGGTTGAACGAATCGCTGGCTGATTTCAATTCTGCCATGGTGAAGGGTGGATCGTGGCTATCCCTGTTCTCCTCTTTGTTGACTCGGTCCGCTTCCAGTCGGATATGGCTATGGTACTCATCATCAGTACTGACCAAGTCATCCGGGTAAAAGGTTTCCGTGATAAATTTCACGGAGCCCTTTGCGTCTAGGGTTTCTCCATCCTTCACCATCGGCAGATCTTCCTCTCTACGCGTAGTCCTTCGTATTACTCTATATATCCCCTCCCAGACCCCTTCTCTATCCTGCTTGCAGCAAAAATCTTTCCAACTCTCGGTTGCAGCTTTTTCTTCCTCTAATTCGTACTCTTCTTTCTGTTTCAGGTAATCTCCTACGACCTTCGACCTTCGGACAGGAGCGGCGCACTGAATTCTCCGCTTCTTGGTGGCAACTTGGTTCTTCAACTTTGTGAGGTTTTCCGACCACCACGGCAAGGTAAAAGTTTCTTTTATTGTTTTGTTTGGCATTGCCGAGTTGCATGCTTCTTTAATTGCTATGGTTAAATTATTTGTTATTATGTCTAATTGTTCATTATTTCTAACCCTATCTATTTCTGATTTTGTGACTTTATACTCTATGGCTAATTGGTTGAATTTTTCACAAAAGTCGTTCCAATTGGCTTTTTTGGTGTTATAAATTCGTGTAGTTCTTTCAATTCTTATACCTATGGATTTCCGTAATTTGATGTTGAAAGTTATGCCGTTGTGGTCGGAACTCGTCAAGCCCTCGTCTACTCTCCAGTCATCCACCAACCCAAGAATGTTCGTCGAGCAGGCTGTGATGTCGACGTGGCTGGTGTACCTCTGTCCTCCTCTGATAGTGTCGAAGGTCGGGATTTCCCCTGTGTTGAGTACGTGGAGCCCCAGCTCTCCGAGAGTTCCACACACGTCTTCGCCTCTACTATCGATGACTGGGCTTCCCCACCACGTGCTCTTTGCGTTGACGTCTCCTCCAATGATCAGCGGCTTGGAGCCATTGACAATTTCAATTTTCCTGAGGTGTTTCAGGTATTCCTCTATCGGCTTGTCTGGCTCAAAGTAGAGCGAGACGAGTGTGATCTCCCAAGCACTGGTTTGGATTCCCACCACAGAGATGTTATTGGTGGTGAGTTTCGGGTACTGTATAACGTTTATGTCCTTGTCAAAAACGGCAATTGCTGCCTTAACAGTCCCATTTCCTGTATCAATGCTTTGGAAGATCCTCACTCCTCTCTGACTCTTAACAGTCTTGATATTGCCGACGTAAGGCTCCTGGATAAGCGCAGCCGCTATTCCGCGTTTTTCTGCCTCTAGGAATAACTCGTTTGTCGCAAGCTTCTTTCGCTGGAGGTTAGCCTGTGCGAATTTGTAAGCGTGGTGGTCCCCCTGGGTGCCCTTAGCAGTACGCTACTGTCGCTCGCGCCAAGTCATCCCATTTCTGACGCTGCGGGCAGCCGGCGCTAAAGGCATTGTGTTCCGTCTGGGTGCTGTTTGCTTTCTTGCAGTTTCTGCATGCTGCTGGTATTCCCGTCATAAAATCCGAACATTCGGATCTCAGGTGGGGGCCGCCGCAATGGCTGCACATGTCCACTGACTCCGCACAATATTTTTTGCTATGCCCAAAGCCCAGACAGCGCGTACATTGCATCAGTGGGGTCGGGTCTTCGGCCCTGATGCGCTGGAGGTCAATATGTACGTATCCCTTTGCTGTGACCCTTTTCCAAATAGTTGGCGAGACGCTGAACACAATGTTGCCGGTATGTGGATTCCTAGCCCTTTTCCTATATTTTATCTCTACCCTGCTCGTCCCACCGCTGAGGCCGTGGAAAACATCCTGATTCTGGTTCCTGAATGCCTTAAGGACGTCCTCATCGGTATTAACCAATAGGACGCCCCTAAGGATCAGCAACGGATCCCTGTTCTTCACCTCCTCAACGGTGAGATTGGCTCCATTCTTCCTCAATCTTTCTTTCGCCTTATCTCTTTCTTCCGTCGTCTCAAAACCCATAATCACCTTTCTGTCCTTCGCCTTTCTTACTTTCTCCACCTTTATCCAACCCTCTTTTGCATCTATTACCTTCCTTACCCTGTCAAGAACTTCCTCTCCCGAGTCCTCCTCATTGCTGGAGGTGACCACAACTGAGTGCAGCGTTCGCTTTTCCAGCGTGCCGCCACTCCCACCCGCGACCACCCCCGCATATGTAGGAGCCTCTACATTCTCCATTCTTTCCTTCTGTGCTTCTATAACCCCCTTGAGCTCCTCCATCCGTTTGTTGCTTTCCAGCAGCAACTTGGAGTGCTCTTCAATTTTTTCCACGAATTGGCTTGTGTTACTCGCATGGATGGTGTCGCGTCTACCTATCCCTGACAAATAAAAGGGGTAGAAAATAGACTAGACAATTAAAATTTAATAAGAGAAATACAAGATAAATTATAAAAAGGTACCTTTGCACTCTATTTATTGGTAATAATCGCAGTCCAATTCCTTGACATGCATATCTTTGACTTTCACTCCGGAAACACTTCTTGGAGTTGTAGTAGCAGTCACACAAGCTTGCTTAGGAATAGTTTCAGTAACTGTTCCATTCATGCCCGGGACGAAATACCGCGCACGAGCCAGCAGTATAAACGCGGGCTTCATCTTCACCCCGTAATCTTTCATGGCTATCGTCATGTTTATGGAAAGTCTTCGGAGTTCTTTGCCAGTAGCTAGGGCGGTCCATTTCATCAGCTTTTTGCCCAGTTGTGCGAGATGAAGTCTGTTTCTCATCTGGACTATTTCATTTTTGGGCATAGACGGACAATGGGCATTAAGTGCAGATGTGTAACTCCATTTTATTGCTTTATTTCATTGTAATTTCCAAAAATACCCAACTGTTTTTCGCTGACATTCTCAATTGCTCCTTCTTTTTCTTTTTCAGACATAGATATTCTCGTATGCCAGTCTAGTCGGCCAAGACATATAAAACCTCCTTCATACAAACCGAGAGTGCGTTTTAAGACTCTTATAATAATAATTTAGAATTTTGTTAATTAGTTGACAACGTAGTTCCATAGAAAAACCAAATTTAGGCTATCCAAAACGATATAAAATTATTTTTAGTAAGTACAATCTTAATGCAACCTTCCTTCAATAGACTGCATAGACAATTAAAAGAATAAGTAGACATCAGTTTGACGTGTTTGACTTAAATGTCATAACAAGAATATTAATATGTAAAAATATAGAAATTCTAATGTAAAATCAAGTAATTCTATATAGACGAATCGTTTAAGACCGATTCGCAGAGTGTTAGCACAGAAAACAAAGAGAGAAATATAATAATGTAAGAAAGTCGTAAAAGGATAATAAAACAAAGATGATGTGGATGGATGAAAAAGAAGCGTAAGTACAGTATCAGTAATAAACAGATACTATAATGGTTGGGTTCAATTTCTGCTCCGTGTCAATCGAGAATGTTGCGTCTATGTCGGCAGTTTTGGGCTCCATGTAATCCTTAGTTCTTTTTGTTTTGGCCTCCCTTTCAGCTTCTCTGACCAGCTGATAGAGACGATCCAACGCTTCAACGACGGCTGTTTTTATCTCGTTTTTGGTGTTTCTTGAACTGTTCAGGTGAAGCTTTGCTTTGTTTAAGCAGGCCCTAGCTTCTACTGACCGATCTGCGTACTGTAACTTTGGCGGCTCGGTCGGTTTCGCTTGATTTGGCAGGGTCTTATTTTCTTGCATCTTTAGCTGTTCTTTCTCGGCAGGTCGTGGAGGGCTTTTAGAACTCTGCTCGCTTAATTCTATTTTAGCCGTGTCAACACTTCCCCGTTGCTTCGTTGCTTCGGGTTTTGCCTCTTGTGAGAGCTTCATCATTGGCTTTGTTTTAGGGGGGTAGGTCAGGACCGTTTTCTTGGGGGGCGATGGTGTTTTGTGGGGTGGAACTATTTTGGATCCGCCTTCCCAGTGTCCGATGCTACGCCTCACCGACGGGCCCACTTTACCTGTTTGATTCCCTTCCAAATCTGAAACCTCAGTGGGATTTGCCTTTTTTGCTGGTGTGCGTGTTGCCGGCATTTTGTCAAAGAGCTCTTCCTAGGAACTAGTTAACGTCAAAGGTCTGCCGGGTATTGTAAAGGGATACCACGGTCAGTTAAGGTGTAAAGATAAAGCAAAAAAAATAAATAAAAACAATATAATGTAAGTAGGATTAAATGAATCCTGTCGACTTATGTACTAATTTTCCGCTTTCCTTTCCAGATGGTGTACGCGACTTGGAGGTCAACGGTGCGCTTTGGTATTTCAACTCCCGGGCGATGGTGTAAGGCAGGAAAAGAGAGCAAGAAAAGGGAATATAAATAATACACACAAAAAGTAAAATAAAATAAAACAAGACGCAAATAGTCTGCCTCAGATTCAAGATCTTCGGTGGTCGATCCCTATGTAGAGTCGCGGTCCTTAGCTCAAAAGAGCGGGTCAAGAGGAACCTGTCGGAAAACAGGCAACGGAAAATTTTTCCGAGTCAAAAACACCCAATAGTAGAGTGATTTTTGGAAGGACTACATAGAGTCGTTCTGTCAAGTCCGGTGGATAGCTCTCACCGAGCCCTCCAAAATGAACCCAAACTCGGTGCAGTTACACCAAGGGGTTCCGGAGATATCCCAACTTGAAAATTTTTGGTTTTTCACGAAATAAAAAACCCAAAGTGGTTACAAGTGGATATCTCCGGATCCACCAGTCCAAAAACCCCGGTGTTTGGGCTTTCTGAAGTTGGCTCGGTGAGACCAATCCACCGGATCGGTTTTCAGCCTGAAAAATCTTGGCACGCTGAAATCGCCTGAAACTCAACTAGGCCTGTGCCCTAAGCCCTACTGACATAAACAGTGAAAACCCCGGCCTTCTACGACTCTCCGTTGGGAAGTTATGGCCGTCTTAAGTTTTCGCAAAATGGCCGCGGTGCTGTCAAAGTTGGATTTTGTCAGCGAATAACTCCCCTCTGGAAAGCCGCAGACCCCCCGAGTTTGGGCTCTCCTAACTCGGCCTGAGCTCCGCTGTCCGCTAAAACCACTTTCAGGGTCCCGAAAAATTTAAGCCCCAAACCGCCTGAAGTCGTGAGGAGAACGGGATGGAAGGTCCCTGAGTGTAAAATTAAAAACCGCAATCTCCCACGACCCTTGGTTCAAGAGTTATGGCGGTTTGAAGCTAAACAAAATGGCCGCCGAGCTGTCAAAGGTCGACTAAAAATGTCCGTAACTTCGAAACCCCTCGTCACAATTGGACGGGGTTTTGGATGTACAGCTCGGCGTCACTTCAGGTATGTCCTGAAAGTGATTGTAGCGACAAAATTTTGGAAGCCCTGAAACAGTCTGAAAACCAAATACACTTAAAATTAACTAAAAACTACTGGTCAGAGTTGAAAAACGACTATAATCGGGCCAGCGGTTCCCGAGATATCCTGTTTTGAAAAACAAAACCAAAAAACCAAGATGGCGCGTTTTTGTCAAAACGGCCGATTTAAAAGGTATGTGGCCCGAGTTTGGACTTAAATGGGTCACAATTTATATAATGGACCCTGTCCTAAAGTCAGAAATTGATTTTTACTATTAAATTTTTAATTATGGCCGAAAAACAGTTAAAATTCGATATCTCTGGAATTACTGGTCGGAAAAATCTAAAAAATTTACATAAAATACTAAAAATAAGAAGCTACAATCTATAGAACACAAAAATTTTAAAAGTCAAAAAACAGGCCGGAAAATTTTGAAAAACTGGTTTTCTTATAAAAAATGGTATAATTTTAAAATGACTGAAAATAAAAATCTAAAACTTAAGGTCTCTAATGTACTGATGAGCGCGCACCAGGCTGCAGTTGAAAAATTTTGAAAAAGTCTTCTGTCCAGAGATATTTATGTCGAAAATTGCGAAATTTCAACTGTTATATAAAATATACCAGCTGTCATAAAAATCCAAAATATGTTGCACTCGCCTTGTGTGATAGGGGTCTAGGTTGGCACCAAGTTTCACACCGCTGTGTCCACTCCTTCCACTTTTTCAGGGCACGTGGTTTTTTGAAAATCCTGAATAACTAGAAAGAAAGAAAGAAAGAAAAAGTATTTATTAGACTCGCACAGGAATAACACAAACTTAACTAAATAACATACTTAATAAAATATAAATTAAAATTAGAGAAAAATAAAAAGTAAAAATAAAAACAAAGTCCCGTACGAGGCCAAAAGGCCCTATCTCAGCATGATGCTGCGACATTTAAAAAAATTGTCGCAGCGCTGGTATTCTGATGGGGCCCACTGTGAATGTCACGGACAGATACAGAAATAAAAAATAAATTAAAAAATAGATAACATGTATTAAATAATGTACATAAATAGTAATTAAAGTAATCCGCGTGTCTGCACCCCACGTAACATCTATTACTTGTCTGTGCCTTTATCGTCTGTGACACTATGGCATCACTGTGACAAGTAATGAGACGCAGGCGCTGACATTACGGTAAAAACAATAGAAAATCACAATTTATATTTAAAAGTATTATGGCTGTCTTGCAAGTTAGAAAAATTACGGCAATTAGTGAAATAAAGATAGTAATAATAACTAAGGTTTTGAGACAATAAGGAAAAGTGTAAGAATTCCGATGTACAAAAATGACAAACAACAAACAAAATAAAAACAAAAACAAAGTGCGAAACCAATCTTGCTGTGCCTGTATAATCGCTGCCAAACGCTCGTCACCATTGCCAGCTGCGTGCAGATCAAGGGTAAGTTCAAAGTGTGGTATCTTTTTGGAGTTGTAGTAAGTGATGTTTAAATTTGGTTCTGAATGTGCCAACTGTCTTTATAGCACGAAAAGGAGGTGGCAAGTCGTTCCAGCACCGAGAGGCAGCAAATTTGAAACAACCACGGAATGCAGCAGTTCTGTGCGATAAGGCTAACAAGAGGTATGAAGATGCTCTAGTTTTAATCCTGTTAATATCGCGCGACCACGACAATTTTTTGTACAAATAGTCTGGTCTCTTTGTGAGAATAGTGCCAAAGAGTAGGGTAGCCAGATGAAGCTTTCTGCTTGCTGACATTCTCATCAAATTACCCTTATTTAAAAATGGAGTGATGTGGGATCGGGGTGGGACATTGTAGCAGAATCTTGCACAAGCATTCTGCACCCGCTGGATCAGTTTTTCGCTTCTACCGAGAATGCACGCCCCATACACAGTGTCAGCGTAGTTCAGCTTGGATAGAACAAGTGACTCACACAGCATGACACGCATGTCCACACTTATGTAAGGACGGACACGATACAAGAGCTTGAGTCGGTAGAAGCAGTTGCGCACGGCTTCCAAGATGTGAGTTTCGAAGTGCAGCTGCCCATCAAATATCAGCCCAAGATTACGAGCCTCTAGAACCCTTTCCACATCACAATCATCAATCCTGAGGCCCAGGTACTCTCGTACCTGGCTCGTACTCGTACTCGTAACTCGTAGTTGCGTGATGTCAAGTTGGTTTTCGGTGGTCCAGGTGATGGGGAGCCACGATTTCCTCACGATGCCGGTGAAAAAACAGGGGGTCGTCGCTTTAGTTTCGGCAGCGTTTTCGATTTTCTGTTTTAAGTTTTTCACTTAACCTCCAAAAATATGGTTTTCGACTGAAAACTTCCTCGTCACTATAGACCGGAACAATTTAGAAACGGCACTTTGTGCGGCTTAATTTTCCGCATCCAACGACACTTTACTTGTTAAATTTAGAGCACAAAAACCAATTAATTTGTATTTTTTAGTGCGGAGCGCGTGGAGTTTTGCTGCTTCCAGCTCGAGAGACCGAGTGCAACTGGTTAGGTTAGGTTAGGTTAGGTGACAAGCGGAAGCTGGCTGAACCCGTTAAATCGGGGCCGACAGCCGTGGCTACTGAACCGAGCGGGTCTGGGAAGGGGGCCAGCAAGCCCAAGAATGCCAAGCCTGCGGCCACTTCACGGAAGGCTGCTCCCCCGGCATCCACGCCTGCGCCAGCTTCCCAGTCGGCCGGTCCCTTGGCGACCGCTTCTGGGCCCTCAACGGAGGCCTGGACGACGGTCGTTAAGAGGGGCCGTAAGAAGAAGAAGGCAGCGCCACCTCCACCCGCTGCGGCACCGGCACCTTCTACGAGGAGGACTCAGAGACCGCCTAGAGCGAGAGCCCCACGCTCTGCGGCTGTAGTGATAACATTGCAGCCCGGAGCCGTCGAAAGGGGCGTCTCATATAAGGCGGTCCTGATGGAGGCTAAAGCCAAAGTCGCGTTCCCCGACCTTGGCATACCGTCCGGCCTGGGATTTCGGACGGCGATTACGGGGGCGCGGCTGCTGGAGGTGCCGGGTGCCTCTAGTGGAGAGAAGGCGGACATCCTGGCCGCCAAGCTGAGGGAGGTCCTCAACCCAGAGGACGTTCGAGTGTCCAGGCCTATGAAGACCGCTGAGCTGCGCGTCGCCGGCCTGGACGACTCGACAACCCCAGCTGAGGTTGTGGCAGCCATCGCCAAAGCCGGAGAATGTCCGCCTGATGATGTGCGGGTGGGCGAGATCCGCACCGACGCTTCCGGGCTCGGAGCCGCTTGGGTGCGGTGCCCGGTGGCGGCGGGCAATAAAGTCGCCGACGGTGGACGACTCTTGGTCGGGTGGGTTGCGGCAAGGGTCAAGCTGCTGCAACCCAGGGCGCTGCGGTGCTACCGGTGCCTGGACATTGGGCATGTCCGGGCGAGGTGCACCGCCGCAATAGATCGCAGCGAGCAATGTTTTCGCTGCGGTCAACCCGGCCACAAGTCCGCCCAATGCTCCGCAGCGCCAAACTGCAGCCTCTGTACAGCTGCAGGGAGGCCCGCGGGGCACAGGGCAGGTGGACGAGCCTGTGGCGCACCCGCCCAGAGGAAGGGACGGGGTGCCAAAGCTGCCGGGGGCTCTTTATCCCCCCCGCAGCCTAGGTGCTCTAAGGCCGACTCCCGGCCTACGGATGGTGTGACGGAGGAAATGGACTGCGCATAATGGCGCCTTACCATTTCCTCCAGGGCAACATCAACCACGCTGCCAGAGCTCAGGATCTATTGATCCAGAGCATGGCAGAGTGGTCGATTGACGTGGCTGTGGTCGCCGAGCCGTATTTTGTCCCCCCCAGGGATAACTGGGTGGGTGACCTAGACGGCTCGGTGGCCATAATTGGCGGGGCTCTCGTCAACCCGTCCCGAGGACACGGCTGGGTGGCCGCCCTCGCGGACGGAATTGGCACTGTTGGGGCGTATTTCTCGCCCAACAAGAGCCTCGCCGACTTCGAGAGCTTCCTTGTCGAGTTGGGGGCCGTCGTAGGCCGAATCCACCCTCACCCCGTGCTGTTACTAGGGGATCTTAACGCTAAGTCTTCAGCGTGGGGATCCCCGGTGACCGATGCTCGGGGTGAGGCGCTAGAAGAGTGGGCGGTCACGACTGGCCTGGTCGTCCTAAACCGGGGCTCGGTGCACACGTGCGTGCGGCAGCGGGGCGGTTCGATCGTAGACGTATCGTTTGCTAGCCCTGCTGTCGCGAGCCGTGTCCGCGACTGGCGTGTCGCCGTGGAGGTGGAGACGTTGTCGGATCACAGATACATCCGCTTCGACGTCTCCACCCAGACCACTGGTGGCCGCAGTCCATCGGCCCCGCGAACGGACGGCCCGCGCTGGGCGCGTAAGCGCATTGACAGGGAGGTTCTCGAGGAGGCCGCTGTTGTCCAGGCCTGGACCCGGGAGTCGGCGACGATCGGACCCGACGACGTCGAAGAGGAGGCGCTGTGGTTCCGCGGGGCGATGACGCAAATCAGCGACGCGTCCATGCCCCGCGTCCACACGCATTCAGGAAGGCGCCAGGTGTACTGGTGGTCTGCCGAGATCGCGCGACTACGCGTCGAGTGCGTGGCGGTCAGACGCCAGTACACCCGATACCGGAGGAGACGTCGTCGGGTCCCTGACGAAGAAGCCGCGCGGTATGAGGTGTACCGCGCGGCTAAAGAGGCTCTGTGGCTGGCCATCGGCGAAGCGAGGACGCGAGCCAGGGAGGAGATGTTGGAGACTCTCGACGGAGATCCGTGGGGGCGCCCGTATCGTGCGGTTCGAGGGAAACTTCGAGCCGCGGCGCCTCCACTCACGGAGAGTCTCCAACCTGAGCTGCTGGAGGAGGTCGTCGCAGCCCTCTTCCCGGCAAGAGCGGAGCACATCCCGCCGCCGATGGCATTGCCCGCAGCCGCAGAGCCTACCGAAGAGAGCGCCATCAGCGTTCCGGAGGTGACACAGCCAGAGATGAGGGCAGCCGTGATGCGGCTCCGGGCCAAGAACGTGGCTCCGGGGCCCGATGGTATACACGGCATAGTGCTAGCCCTCGCTCTGAAGGAGCTAGAGCCCCAACTGAGAGGACTCTACACCGCGTGCCTTGAGCAGGGCCAGTTTCCCACTTTGTGGAAATCTGGTCGTCTGGTCCTGCTCAAGGTGGGGCGCCCGGCGGACTCGCCGTCCGCATACAGGCCCATAGTGCTGCTCGACGAGGTGGGCAAGATGTTTGAGCGGATAATCGCTGCCCGCCTCGTCGGCCACTTAAGCAGGGAGGGGCCTGACCTAGCCGAGAGCCAGTTCGGCTTTCGGCACGGGCGCTCCACCATCCACGCGATATCGCGGGTGAGAGTCCTGGCGGAGGAAGCAGTGTCCCGGGGCGGGGTGATGTTGGCGGTGTCCTTGGACATCTCCAACGCCTTCAACACCCTGCCCTGGAGCTGCATTCGGGAGGCACTGCAGTATCATCGGGTGCCTTCCTACCTCCGCCGCATCGTTGGGGCTTATTTGGCGGAAAGGTGTGTCACCTACACGGGACGTGATGGCGGAAACCAGCGCCGCATGTCGTGCGGTGTTCCACAGGGTTCGGTCGTGGGACCGCTCCTGTGGAACATCGGGTACGACTGGGTGCTGAGGGGCGAGCTCCAGCCGGGCGTGGACTTGACGTGTTATGTGGATGACACGTTGGTCACGGCCCGGGGGAGCTCGTACAGGGAGGCAGCGTTGCTGGCGACGGCTGCGGTGTCACAGGTGGTGACCCGCATACGGCGCTTAGGCCTGGAGGTGGCCCTCAACAAGTCGGAGGCCATGGTCTTTCATGGCCCCCGGCGGGCGCCACCGCTGGGATCACACATCGTGGTCGGGGGGTCCCGAATTGCTGTCGAGTCAACCATGAAGTATCTTGGATTGGTGCTCGACAGCCGGTGGGATTTCGGCCCCCACTTCCAGCGGCTGGTGCCCAAGTTGATGGGCGCGGCTGGGGCGCTGTCAACGTTGCTTCCCAATCTGGGGGGCCCGAGCGCCGCCTGTAGGCGGCTCTACGTGGGGATCGTGCGATCGATGGCCCTGTATGGGGCCCCGATCTGGGCGGCTGACCTGACGGCCGGCAGCATCGCTGTCCTGCGAAGGCCACAGCGAGCGATGGCCGTCAGAGTCATAAGGGGGTATCGCACGATCTCCTACGAGGTGGCTTGTGTACTGGCTGGATCCCCGCCCTGGGACCTCGAGGCGAAGGTACTCGCGTCACTGTACCGGTGGCGCGAGGACTCGAGGGCGCGGGGCGAGTGGCTGACGCAGCGACATTTGGAGTTGCGTCGGTCACAGCTTCGCGCAGCCCTGGTGGCGGAATGGCGGGACAGGCTTTCACGCCCTACCGCCGGCCCCGCTACCATCGGGGCGGTCCGGCCAGTACTCGAGCGCTGGCTCGGGAGGAGGCACGGCTCCCTGTCGTTTCGGGTGACACAGGTGCTGTCGGGGCATGGTTGCTTCGGGAAGTACCTGTGTCGCATAAACAGGGAGCCGGACGCTCGGTGTCACCACTGCGTCGACTGTCGGGAGGACACGGCGTGGCACACGCTGGCAGAGTGTGCCACTTGGGAGGAGCCACGCCGTGCCCTCATCTCAGGAGTCGGCAGTGACCTGTCGCTGCCGGCCGTTGTCGACTCGATGGTCGGCAGCGAGGAGTCCTGGGACGCGGTGGTATCCTTCTGCGAAACAGTCATGTCGCAGAAGGAGGCTGCGGAGAGGGAGCGGGAGATTGCTTCCGCTAACCCGATCCGCAGCAGACGCACCGGGCGTCGGCGGAGGGCGGACAACGCCCTCTTCCAGCCCCCCTAAATGGGTCCAGGGGCAACGAATCTGGGGAAATTCGTTGCCCCCTACTTGGTAGGACCCGAGATGGCGGCGCGTAGTGTTCCACGCGCGCCTCTCTATGACGTAAGGGGGGAGTTTAACACCTCACTCCCCCCCTATCGCGAGGTGGCCCGCAGAGGCGGGCCGGCACTAGCCGGGGATCGCGGAAGTCACACTAGTTCCCGTGATCCCCGGTGCAAGTGAGAGACGGAACACCGGGGTGGTTTTAGTCAGTAAGAGTCTGACAGACCCCTCCGCCCTCCCCGGGGCGGAGGACATCCATGAGGATTTCCCCCCGTGATCAAAAAAAAAAAAAAAAAAAGGTTAGGTTAGGTGGGGTGCGTGCAGAAAACCTCCTCGTGTGCCTGATTGCTGCTCGTTCCTTTCGAATACGTTCGGGGGAAAGGGCAGTCGTTGGGCCGGTGCATCCTGGGTACGGCCAATATTCTCTCCATGTAGGAGAGGGTATTGACTGTGGCGAATTTCTGCGTAGGGAGGGGAGCGTTATGCTCCTGGGTCGGTCCTTTTAGACTGCCCGACGGTCGCTCACTCACCCCTCTGCTTACAGAGGGTGGGTTGAGTGGGCGTAGGACGTTTCTCGACATGTCCGTCTGTTTCAAACAGCGAACATGGTGGAGAAACATGGGCGGCGCTCGTTGTGCACTCACCCTGCCAACGGGCTAGCAGCGGGGGATCCTATTCTCCCGACTGCAACCGTCGAAATCGTAATCCGTAACGAGATCATGGTCATGTTTTATGACTCGGAACGGGACGAGGATCTTGGCTTGACCGCCCGGATCGCGAGGAAGATAACCTCTATAAAAAATTCCTCTAATACCAAGTTTTGGTGTGCGGCGAGGGTATGAATGGCTGAGGAGTAGTGTCATCTGCAGCTTCTTAGTTGTAGGTGGCGCATCAGTCCCAAGCGCACCCCCAGCCAGGGATTAGTGGACCCCCTGGTTGGGTTACAAATGTACACTTACCTAGGGACAGGGGGTGAACCTAGGTGGACTTTTTATATCCCCCATACTCGTGGGAATCATATGGATACCAAATTTAAAAAAAATGTGGAAAGTTTGCCGATCGTGTTGGTCGAGCGGATGAGTGTAGGTGCAATGTCGGATTCCGACACTGCATCGGAGAAGATGGCGAGCGTGGCGAGCGTGAGCTCGGAGCGCTCGCAAGCTGAAGGGAGGATTGCTGGGCGTTCTTCCAAAGAGAGGAGGAAGCGCTCGCCACGCTCCCATAGTGAGGAGAACCTGCCGGCTGCAAAAGTGCCAACGGGCAGGAGCCGGCGAGGTCGCGTGGTGGCGAGTGCTCGTTTGCCGGAGCGGGATCGTTCCGTGCCGGTATCCCGGCCCGACACGCCTGCTCCGGTGGAGCACGCGGAGAGCATGGAGAGTGTGGACTCCAGGGCTACAACGTCGGACGTCAGCGAGGGTTTATTGCTGGGGTCCAACAAGGCGGAGGCTAATGCTGCAAAGCGGGCGCAGCGGAAGGCTATAGCGGCTGACAAGGTCAGCGAGCTGGCCCGCCAAGCGCGGGAGCGTCGCTCAACCAGGATGGCTGCTGGGGGGAGCGTTTCGGCGGTGGCGCTCAGTCGCCAAGCTTTGGACGGCGTAGATGTCGTCCTGAAGGTTGCCACCGAATCGGGCAACCTGAAAGGCACATTTACGCGCGCTCTTAAGGAGGCGGCTGACGGCATCAAGGAGGCTGTCGAGGTCCTCCTCAGTCGTTCGAGTACGGAGGAGACGGCGAAGTTATGGGAGGAGAACCGCCGTCTCCACTCCGAATTGGAGGACCTCAAGCGGCAGTTTGCCGCCCAGAGGGCAGTTCCAGCGGTCACCGGATCGCCGGTCCCACCGTCGCCTCCATCTTCAACCCTGTCATCAGCCCCTGCACTTGCGGATGCGGAGGTTGAGAAGATTGCTCGCATCTGCATGATGCAGTGCGGGCAAATGGTAGGGGCTCGGCTGGAGGCTATCGAGCCGAGGCTGCTCCCGGCCGAAACCTTACGCCCACCACTCGCTGCTGACAAGCGGAGTTTGAGTGGCTCCACCAAAGCGGGGTCAATGGTGACGGAAGCTGTGCCGAGCGGGTCTGGAAAGAAGGCCAGTAAGTCGGCAAAGGCGAAGTCTGCGCCCACTTCCGGGTCGGCCACTCTCCCGGCGACGGAGTCCGTTTCCACTTTCCGGACGGCCGGTCCCCCGGCGACCGTTCCCGGGCCCTCCACGGAGGCCTGGACAACGGTCGTCAAGAAGGGCCGCAACAAGAAGGCAGCGCCACTTGCACCCGCTAAGGCACCTGCACCGGCCAAGCAAAAGAATCAGAGGCAACCTAGGGTGAGGGCCCCACGCTCCGCGGCTGTGGTTATTACACTGCAGCCCGGAGCCGTCGAGAGGGGCGTCTCCTACAAAACGGTCCTGAAGGAGGCGAAAGCAAAGGTCGCGTTCCCCGACCTCGGCATACCATCCGGCTTAGGCTTTAGGTCGGCGATTACGGGGGCGCGGCTGCTGGAGGTGCCGGGTGCCTCTAGCGGCGAGAAGGCGGATATCCTGGCCGCCAAGCTAAGGGAGGTCCTTAACCCGGAGGACGTTCGAGTGTCCAGGCCGATAAAGACCGCTGAGCTGCGAGTCGACGGCCTGGACGACTCGATCACCCCGGCCGAGGTTATGGCGGCCATCGCCCGAGTCGGTGGATGTCCGCCCGATGACATACGGGTGGGCGAAATCCGTACTGGCGCTTCCGGGCTCGGTGTGGTATGGTTGCGTTGCCCGGTGGCGGCGGCCAATAAGGTCGCCGACGCTGGACGGCTATTGGTGGGCTGGGTTGCAGCAACTTAACTCTTGCTGTGGGCTTTGAGGTGCTACCGTTGCCTGGACATTGGGCATGTCCGGGCGGGTTGCACCGCCGCAATAGACCGCAGCGAGCAATGCTTTCGCTGCGGTCAGCCCGGCCATAAGTCCGCCCAGTGCTCAGCGGCGCCAAACTGCAGCCTCTGTACAGCTGCAGGGAGGCCCGCCGGGCACAGGGCGGGTGGAAGAGCCTGTGGCACGCCCACCCAGAAAAAGAAGAGGAGGGGCACCAAGGCTGCAAGGGGCTCGTTACCCCCCCCTCAGCCTAAGTGCCCTACGGCCGACTCCCGGCCTACGGATGGTGCGACGGAGGGAATGGACTGCGCTTAATGGCGCCTTACCATTTCCTCCAGGGCAACATCAACCACGCTGCCAGAGCTCAGGATTTATTGATCCAGAGCATGGCAGAGTGGTCGATTGACGTGGCTGTGGTCGCCGAGCCGTACTTTGTCCATCCCAGGGGTAACTGGGTGGGAGATCTGGACGGCTCGGTGGCCATCATTGGCGGGGCTCTCGTCAACCCGTCACGAGGTCACGGCTGGGTGGCCGCCCTCGCGGACGGAATTGGCACTGTTGGGGCGTATTTCTCGCCCAACAAGAGCCTCGCCGACTTCGAGAACTTCCTTGTCGAGTTGGGGGCCATCGTAGGCCGACTCCACCCTCACCCCGTGCTGTTACTAGGGGATCTCAACGCCAAGTCTTCGGCGTGGGGATCCCCGGTGACCGATGCTCGGGGTGAGGCGCTGGAGGAGTGGGCGGTCACTACTGGCCTGGTCGTCCTAAACCGGGGCTCGGTACACATGTGCGTGCGGCAGCGGGGCGGTTCGATCGTAGACGTATCGTTCGCTAGCCCTGCTGTCGCGAGCCGTGTCCGCGATTGGCGTGTCGCCGTGGAGGTGGAGACGTTGTCGGATCACAGATACATCCGCTTCGACGTCTCCACCCAGACCACTGGCGGCCGCAGTCCATCGGCCCCGCGAACGGACGGCCCGCGTTGGGCGCGTAAGCGCATTGACAAGGAGGTTCTCGAGGAGGCCGCTGTTGTCCAGGCCTGGACCCGGGAGTCGGCGACGATCGGACCCGTCGACGTCGAAGAGGAGGCGCTGTGGTTCCGCGGGGCGATGACGCAAATCAGCGACGCGTCCATGCCCCGCGTCCACACGCATTCAGGAAGGCGCCAGGTGTACTGGTAGTCTGCCGAGATCGCGCGACTACGCGTCGAGTGCGTGGCGGTCAGACGCCAGTACACCCGATACCGGAGGAGACGTCGTCGGGTCCCTGACGAAGAAGCCGCGCGGTATGAGGTGTACCGCGCGGCTAAGGAGGCTCTGTGGCTGGCCATCGGCGAAGCGAGGACGCGAGCCAGGGAGGAGATGTTGGAGACTCTCGACGGAGATCCGTGGGGGCGCCCGTATCGTGCGGTTCGAGGGAAACTTCGAGCCGCGGCGCCTCCACTCACGGAGAGTCTCCAACCTGAGCTGCTGGAGGAGGTCGTCGCAGCCCTCTTCCCGGCAAGAGCGGAGCACATTCCGCCGCCGATGGCATTGCCCGCAGCCGCAGAGCCTACCGAAGAGAGCGCCATCAGCGTTCCGGAGGTGACACAGCCAGAGATGAGGGCGGCCGTGATGCGGCTCCGGGCCAAGAACGTGGCTCCGGGGCCCGATGGTATACACGGCATAGTGCTAGCCCTCGCTCTGAAGGAGCTAGAGCCCCAACTGAGAGGACTCTACACCGCGTGCCTTGAGCAGGGCCAGTTTCCCACTTTGTGGAAATCTGGTCGTCTGGTCCTGCTCAAGAAGGTGGGGCGCCCGGCGGACTCGCCGTCCGCATACAGGCCCATAGTGCTGCTCGACGAGGTGGGCAAGATGTTTGAGCGGATAATCGCTGCCCGCCTCGTCGGCCACTTAAGCAGGGAGTGGCCTGACCTAGCCGAGAGCCAGTTCGGCTTTCGGCACGGGCGCTCCACCATCCACGCGATATCGCGGGTGAGAGTCCTGGCGGAGGAAGCGGTGTCCCGGGGCGGGGTGATGTTGGCGGTGTCCTTGGACATCTCCAACGCCTTCAACACCCTGCCCTGGAGCTGCATTCGGGAGGCACTGCAGTATCATCGGGTGCCTTCCTACCTCCGCCGCATCGTTGGGGCTTATTTGGCGGAAAGGTGTGTCACTTACACGGGACGTGATGGCGAAAACCAGCGCCGCATGTCGTGCGGTGTTCCACAGGGTTCGGTCGTGGGACCGCTCCTGTGGAACATCGGGTACGACTGGGTGCTGAGGGGCGAGCTCCAGCCGGGCGTGGACTTGACGTGTTATGCGGATGACACGCTGGTCACGGCCCGGGGGAGCTCGTACAGGGAGGCAGCGTTGCTGGCGACGGCTGCGGTGTCACAGGTGGTGACCCGCATACGGCGCCTAGGCCTGGAGGTGGCCCTCAACAAGTCGGAGGTCATGGTCTTTCATGGCCCCCGGCGGGCGCCACCGCTGGGATCACACATCGTGGTCGGGGGGTCCCGAATTGCTGTCGAGTCCACCATGAAATATCTTGGATTGGTGCTCGACAGCCGGTGGGATTTTGGCCCCCATTTCCAGCGGCTGGTGCCCAAGTTGATGGGCGCGGCTGGGGCGCTGTCAACGCTGCTTCCCAATCTGGGGGGCCCGAGCGCCGCCTGTAGGCGGCTCTACGTGGGGATCGTGTGATCGATGGCCCTGTATGGGGCCCCGATCTGGGCGGCTGACCTGACGGCCGGCAGCATCGCTGTCCTGCGCAGGCCGCAGCGAGCGATGGCCGTCAGAGTCATAAGGGGGTATCGCACGATCTCCTACGAGGCGGCTTGTGTACTGGCCGGATCCCCGCCCTGGGACCTTGAGGCGAAGGTACTCGCGTCACTGTATCGGTGGCGCGAGGACTCGAGGGCGCGGGGCGAGTGGCTGACGCAGCGACATTTGGAGTTGCGTCGGTCACAGCTTCGCGCAGCCCTGGTGGCGGAATGGCGGGACAGGCTTTCACGCCCTACCGCCGGCCCCGCTACCATAGGGGCGGTCCGGCCGGTACTCGAGCGCTGGCTCGGGAGGAGGCACGGCTCCCTGTCGTTTCGGGTGACACAGGTGCTCTCGGGGCATGGTTGCTTCGGGAAGTACCTGTGTCGCATAAACAGGGAGCCAGACGCTCGGTGTCACCACTGCGTCGACTGTCGGGAGGACACGGCGTGGCACACGCTGGCAGAGTGTGCCGCTTGGGAGGAGCCGCGCCGTGCCCTCATCTCAGGAGTAGGCAGTGACCTGTCGCTGCCGGCCGTTGTCGTCTCGATGGTCGGCAGCGAGGAGTCCTGGGACGCGGTGGTATCCTTCTGCGAAACAGTGATGTCGCAGAAGGAGGCTGCGGAGAGGGAGCGGGAGATTGCTTCCGCTAACCCGATCCGTAGCAGACGCACCGGGCGTCGGCGGAGGGCAGACAACGCCCTCTTCCAGCCCCCCTAAATGGGTCCAGGGGCGACAGATCCGGGGAAATCTGTCGCTCTCTACTGGTTAGGACCCGAGATGGCGGCGCGTAGTGTTCCACGTGCGCCTCTCTATGACGTAAGGGGGGAGTTTTACACCTCACTCCCCCCCTATCGCGAGGTGGCCCGCAGAGGCGGGCCGGCACTAGCCGGGGATCGCGGAAGTCACACTAGTTCCCGTGATCCCCGGTGCAAGTGAGAGACGGAACACCGGGGTGGTTTTAGTCAGTAAGAGTCTGACAGACCCCTCCGCCCTCCCCGGGGCGGAGGACATCCATGAGGATTTCCCCCCGTCATCAAAAAAAAAGGTTAGGTTAGGTTAGGTTTGACGTGTTATGCGGATGACACGCTGGTCACGGCCCGGGGGAACTCGTACAGGGAGGCAGCGTTGCTGGCGACGGCTGCGGTGTCACAGGTGGTGACCCGCATACGGCGCCTAGGCCTGGAGGTGGCCCTCAACAAGTCGGAGGCCATGGTCTTTCATGGCCCCCGGTGGGCGCCACCGCTGGGATCACACATCGTGGTCGGGGGGTCCCGAATTGCTGTCGAGTCCACCATGAAATATCTTGGATTGGTGCTCGACAGCCGGTGGGATTTTGGCCCCCACTTCCAGTGGCTGGTGCCCAAGTTGATGGGCGCGGCTGGGGCGCTGTCAACGCTGCTTCCCAATCTGGGGGGCCCGAGCGCCGCCTGTAGGCGGCTCTACGTGGGGATCGTGCGATCGATGGCCCTGTATGGGGCCCCGATCTGGGCGGCTGACCTGACGGCCGGCAGCATCGCTGTCTTGCGCAGGCCGCAGCGAGCGATGGCCGTCAGAGTCATAAGGGGGTATCGCACGATCTCCTACGAGGCGGCTTGTGTACTGGCCGGATCCCCGCCCTGGGACCTTGAGGCGAAGGTACTCGCGTCACTATATCGGTGGCGCGAGGACTCGAGGGCGCGGGGCGAATGGCTGACGCAGCGACATTTGGAGTTGCGTCGGTCACAGCTTCGCGCAGCCCTGGTGGCGGAATGGCGGGACAGGGTTTCACGCCCTACCGCCGGCCCCGCTACCATCGGGGCGGTCCGGCCGGTACTCGAGCGCTGGCTCGGGAGGAGGCACGGCTCCCTGTCGTTTCGGGTGACACAGGTGCTCTCGGGGCATGGTTGCTTCGGGAAGTACCTGTGTCGCATAAACAGGAATTCGGACGCTCGGTGTCACCACTGCGTCGACTGTCGGGAGGACACGGCGTGGCACACGCTGGCAGAGTGTGCCGCTTGGGAGGAGCCGCGCCGTGCCCTCATCTCAGGAGTAGGCAGTGACCTGTCGCTGCCGGCCGTTGTCGACTCGATGGTCGGCAGCGAGGAGTCCTGGGACGCGGTGGTATCCTTCTGCGAAAGAGTCATGTCGCAGAAGGAGGCTGCGGAGAGGGAGCGGGAGATTGCTTCCGCTAACCCGATCCGCAGCAGACGCACCGGGCGTCGGCGGAGGGCGGACAACGCCCTCTTCCAGCCCCCCTAAATGGGTCCAGGGGCAACGGATCTGGGGAAATTCGTGGCCCCCTTCTTCTTAGGACCCGAGATGGCGGCGCGTAGTGTTCCACGCGCGCCTCTCTATGACGTAAGGGGGGAGTTTAACACCTCACTCCCCCCCTATCGCGAGGTGGCCCGCAGAGGCGGGCCGGCACTAGCCGGGGATCGCGGAAGTCACATCAGTTCCCGTGATCCCCGGTGCAAGTGAGAGACGGAACACCGGGGTGGTTTTAGTCAGTAAGAGTCTGACAGACCCCTCCGCCCTCCCCGGGGCGGAGGACATCCATGAGGATTTCCCCCCGTGATCAAAAAAAAAAAAAAAAGGTTAGGTTGGGGTTGCGCTCCGGCGCGTGGGCGGGGGAGCCTTGTGCTCCTGGTTCGGTCGACCTGACCCGCCCGGCGGTCGCCTACTCACCCCTCTGCTTACAGAGGGTGAGTTGAGTGGGCGTGGGACGTGTCTCCACTTCTGACAGGTGGAGGCTAGCAGGCAACGGTTGCGGGGGGGGGCACCCTAGCCTGCATTGCACAGGCCTCCACCAGTGTCGGACGGGAATGGTCATGTGTTCTGGCCATTCCCGGACCCCCGTCTGGGGGGCATGCGGGGCCTGCCATTAAGGCGGGCATGCGCCGGGAGGGTTGTGGAAGTAAAGGCTGAGCCGGTTTCCCATGGCCCTCCCATCACGGCGATGCGGGAACACCGCTGAGTTTTAAGTGGGTAGACTGTCATTCTGACAGGAGTCCCACATACCCCGTCTCGTCCCCCGCGAGCGGGTATGCGTAAAGCATTTTCTCAGCCTAATAAAAAAAAAAAAAAAAGGTTAGGTTAGGTTGGGGTGCGTGCAGAAAACCTCCTCGTGTGCCTGATTGCTGCTCGTTCCTTTCGAATACGTTCGGGGGAAAGGCCAGTCGTTGGGCCGGTGCACCCTGGGTACGGCCAATAGTCTCTCCATGTCGGAGAGGGTATTGACTGTGGCGAATTTCTGCGTAGGGAGGGGAGCTTTATGCTCTTGGGTCGGTCTATGTAGACCACCCGACGGTCGTCCACTCACCCCTCTGCTTACAGAGGGTGGGTTGAGTGGGCGTAGGAGGTTTCTGCACATGTCATGTGGAGAAACATGGGCGGCGCCCGTTGTGCACTCACCCTGCCAACGGGCTAGCAGCGGGGGATCTGATTCTCCCGACTGCAACCGTCGAAATCGTAATCCGTAACGAGATCATGGTCATGTTTTATGACTCGGAACGGGACGAGGATCTTGGCTTGACCGCCCGGATCGCGAGGAAGATAACCTCTATAAAAAATTCCTCTAATACCAAGTTTTGGTGTGCGGCGAGGGTATGAATGGCTGAGGAGTAGTGTCATCTGCAGCTTCTTAGTTGTAGGTGGCGCATCAGTCCCAAGCGCACCCCCAGCCAGGGATTAGTGGACCCCCTGGTTGGGATACAAATGTACACTTACCTAGGGACAGGGGGTTACCCTAGGTGGACTTTTTATATCCCCCACACTCGTGGGACTTATATGGAGACTACAAAATTAAACAAAAAAGAGAAGGTTCCGATCATTCTGATCGAACGGATAGGTGTGGGTGCGGAGTCGGATTCTGACACCGCATCCGAGATGATGAGCGTCGCTAGCGTTGCGAGCGTTGGCTCGGAGCGCTCGCGGGCTACGGAGGGTATTTTGCCGTCCAAAGGAAGGAGGAAGCGGTCGCCTCGCTCCCATAGCGAGGAAAACCTGCCGGCTGCTAAGGTGCCGACGGGCAGGAGCAGGCGAGGTCGCGCGGCGGCGAATAGGTCGTCCGCTCGTTTGCTGGAGCGGGATCGGTCCGTGCCGGTATGCCGGCCTGACACGCCTGCCCCACTGGAGCACGCGCAGAGCGTTGAGAGCGTGGGCAGTGACTCCGCACCCACGTTCTCAGACGTCGGCGAGGGACTTATGTTGCCTTCGAATAAGGCTGAGGCAAATGCTGCCAAGCGGGCGCAGCGTAAGGCCAGAGCGGCTGAGGAGGTTGAAGATTTGGCTCGTCAGTTGCGGGAGCGACGCTCAGCCCGAATGGCTGCCGGGGGGAGCGTTTCGGCGGTGGCGCTCAGTCGCCAAGTTCTGGACGGCGTGGGCGTCGTCCTGCAGGTTGCTACTAAATCCGGCAATTTGAAGGGCACGTTCACGCGCGCTCTAAAGGAGGCGGCTGATGGTATCAGGGAGGCAGTTGAGGTCCTCCAGACTCGGTCGAGCACGGAGGAGACGGCGAAGTTGTGGGAGGAAAACCGCCGTCTCCAATCAGAGTTGGAGGACCTCAAGCGGCAGTTTGCCGCCCAGATGGTAGCTCCCGCGGCCACCCAATCGGTCTCGTTGTCGGCTCCATCGCCGGTCCCATCATCGGTCCCTGCACTTGCGGATGCGGAGATCGAGAAGATCGCGCGCATCTGCATGATGCAGTGCGGGCAGATGGTGGGGGCTCGGTTGGAGGCCATGGAGGGGAGGCTTCTTCCTGCCGAAACCTTCCGCCCACCACTCGCTGCGGACAAGCGGAAGCTGGCTGGCACCACCAAACCGGGCCCAACAGTTGAGGCGGCAGAGCCGAGTGGGTCCGGGAAAGTGGCCAGCCAGCCTGCGAAGGCAAAGTCTGCGCCCACTTCCCGGAAGGCTGCTCCCCCGGCGTCTGCACCTGGGCCCACTTCCCAGACGGCCGGTCCCCCGGCGACCGCTCCCGGGCCCTCTACGGAGGCATGGACAACGGTCGTCAAGAGGGGCCGTAAGAAGAAGGCAACAGCAACTGCACCCGCTAAGGCATCTGCCCCGGCCACGCAGAAGACCCAGAGGCCGCCTAGGGTGAGGGCCCCACGCTCCGCGGCTGTGGTTATTACACTGCAGCCCGGAGCCGTCGAGAGGGGCGTCTCCTACAAGACGGTCCTTTTGGAGGCCAAAGCCAAAGTCGCTTTTCCCGACCTCGGCATACCATCCGGCCTAGGCTTTAGGTCGGCGATTACGGGGGCGCGGCTGCTGGAGGTGCCGGGTGCCTCTAGCGGCGAGAAGGCGGATATCCTGGCCGCCAAGCTAAGGGAGGTCCTTAACCCGGAGGACGTTCGAGTGTCCAGGCCGAAAAAGACAGCTGAGCTGCGAGTCGACGGCCTGGACGACTCGATCACCCCGGCTGAGGTTGTGGCGGCCATCGCCGGAGCCGGTGGATGTCCGCCCGATGACATACGGGTGGGCGAAATCCGCACTGGCGCTTCCGGGCTCGGTGTGGTATGGGTGCGTTGCCCGGTGGCGGCGGCCAATAAGGTCGCCGACGCTGGGCGGCTATTGGTGGGCTGGGTTGCAGCAAGAGTTAAGTTGCTGCAACCCAGGGCTTTGAGGTGCTACCGTTGCCTGGACATTGGGCATGTCCGGGCGGGTTGCACCGCCGCAACAGACCGCAGCGAGCAATGTTTTCGCTGCGGTCAGCCCGGCCATAAGTCCGCCCAGTGCTCGGCGGCGCCAAACTGCAGCCTCTGTACAGCTGCAGGGAGGCCCGCCGGGCACAGGGCGGGTGGAAGAGCCTGTGGCGCACCCACCCAAAAAAAGAAGAGGAGGGGCACTAAGGCTGCAAGGGGATCGTTACCCCCCCCTCAGCCTCAGTGCTCTACGGCCGACTCCCGGCCTACGGATGGTGCGACGGAGGGAATGGACTGCGCTTAATGGCGCCTTACCATTTCCTCCAGGGCAACATCAACCACGCTGCCAGAGCTCAGGATTTATTGATCCAGAGCATGGCAGAGTGGTCGATTGACGTGGCTGTGGTCGCCGAGCCGTACTTTGTCCCCCCCAGGGGTAACTGGGTGGGAGATCTGGACGGCTCGGTGGCCATCATTGGCGGGGCTCTCGTCAACCCGTCGCGAGGTCACGGCTGGGTGGCCGCCCTCGCGGACGGAATTGGCACTGTTGGGGCGTATTTCTCGCCCAACAAGAGCCTCGCCGACTTCGAGAACTTCCTTGTCGAGTTGGGGGCCATCGTAGGCCGACTCCACCCTCACCCCGTGCTGTTACTAGGGGATCTCAACGCCAAGTCTTCGGCGTGGGGATCCCCGGTGACCGATGCTCGGGGTGAGGCGCTGGAGGAGTGGGCGGTCACTACTGGCCTGGTCGTCCTAAACCGGGGCTCGGTACACACGTGCGTGCGGCAGCGGGGCGGTTCGATCGTAGACGTATCGTTCGCTAGCCCTGCTGTCGCGAGCCGTGTCCGCGATTGGCGTGTCGCCGTGGAGGTGGAGACGTTGTCGGATCACAGATACATCCGCTTCGACGTCTCCACCCAGACCACTGGCGGCCGCAGTCCATCGGCCCCGCGAACGGACGGCCCGCGTTGGGCGCGTAAGCGCATTGACAAGGAGGTTCTCGAGGAGGCCGCTGTTGTCCAGGCCTGGACCCGGGAGTCGGTGACGATCGGACCCGTCGACGTCGAAGAGGAGGCGCTGTGGTTCCGCGGGGCGATGACGCAAATCAGCGACGCGTCCATGCCCCGCGTCCACACGCATTCAGGAAGGCGCCAGGTGTACTGGTGGTCTGCCGAGATCGCGCGACTACGCGTCGAGTGCGTGGCGGTCAGACGCCAGTACACCCGATACCGGAGGAGACGTCGTCGGGTCCCTGACGAAGAAGCCGCGCGGTATGAGGTGTACCGCGCGGCTAAGGAGGCTCTGTGGCTGGCCATCGGCGAAGCGAGGACGCGAGCCAGGGAGGAGATGTTGGAGACTCTCGACGGAGATCCGTGGGGGCACCCGTATCGTGCGGTTCGAGGGAAACTTCGAGCCGCGGCGCCTCCACTCACGGAGAGTCTCCAACCTGAGCTGCTGGAGGAGGTCGTCGCAGCCCTCTTCCCGGCAAGAGCGGAGCACATTCCGCCGCCGATGGCATTGCCCGCAGCTGCAGAGCCTACCGAAGAGAGCGCCATCAGCGTTCCGGAGGTGACACAGCCAGAGATGAGGGCGGCCGTGATGCGGCTCCGGGCCAAGAACGTGGCTCCGGGGCCCGATGGTATACACGGCATAGTGCTAGCCCTCGCTCTGAAGGAGCTAGAGCCCCAACTGAGAGGACTCTACACCGCGTGCCTTGAGCAGGGCCAGTTTCCCACTTTGTGGAAATCTGGTCGTCTGGTCCTGCTCAAGAAGGTGGGGCGCCCGGCGGACTCGCCGTCCGCATACAGGCCCATAGTGCTGCTCGACGAGGTGGGCAAGATGTTTGAGCGGATAATCGCTGCCCGCCTCGTCGGCCACTTAAGCAGGGAGGGGCCTGACCTAGCCGAGAGCCAGTTCGGCTTTCGGCACGGGCGCTCCACCATCCACGCGATATCGCGGGTGAGAGTCCTGGCGGAGGAAGCGGTGTCCCGGGGCGGGGTGATGTTGGCGGTGTCCTTGGACATCTCCAACGCCTTCAACACCCTGCCCTGGAGCTGCATTCGGGAGGCACTGCAGTATCATCGGGTGCCTTCCTACCTCCGCCGCATCGTTGGGGCTTATTTGGCGGAAAGGTGTGTCACCTACACGGGACGTGATGGCGGAAACCAGCGCCGCATGTCGTGCGGTGTTCCACAGGGTTCGGTCGTGGGACCGCTCCTGTGGAACATCGGGTACGACTGGGTGCTGAGGGGCGAGCTCCAGCCGGGCGTGGACTTGACGTGTTATGCGGATGACACGTTGGTCACGGCCCGGGGGAGCTCGTACAGGGAGGCAGCGTTGCTGGCGACGGCTGCGGTGTCACAGGTCGTGTCCCGCATACGGCGCCTAGGCCTGGAGGTGGCCCTCAACAAGTCGGAGGCCATGGTCTTTCATGGCCCCCGGCGGGCGCCACCGCTGGGATCACACATCGTGGTCGGGGGGTCCCGAATTGCTGTCGAGTCAACCATGAAGTATCTTGGATTGGTGCTCGACAGCCGGTGGGATTTCGGCCCCCACTTCCAGCGGCTGGTGCCCAAGTTGATGGGCGCGGCTGGGGCGCTGTCAACGCTGCTTCCCAATCTGGGGGGCCCAAGCGCCGCCTGTAGGCGGCTCTACGTGGGGATCGTGCGATCGATGGCCCTGTATGGGGCCCCGATCTGGGCGGCTGACCTGACGGCCGGCAGCATCGCTGTCCTGCGAAGGCCACAGCGAGCGATGGCCGTCAGAGTCATTAGGGGGTATCGCACGATCTCCTACGAGGCGGCTTGTGTACTGGCTGGATCCCCGCCCTGGGACCTCGAGGCGAAGGTACTCGCGTCACTGTATCGGTGGCGCGAGGACTCGAGGGCGCGGGGCGAGTGGCTGACGCAGCGACATTTGGAGTTGCGTCGGTCACAGCTTCGCGCAGCCCTGGTGGCGGAATGGCGGGACAGGCTTTCACGCCCTACCGCCGGCCCCGCTACCATCGGGGCGGTCCGGCCGGTACTCGAGCGCTGGCTCGGGAGGAGGCACGGCTCCCTGTCGTTTCGGGTGACACAGGTGCTCTCGGGGCATGGTTGCTTCGGGAAGTACCTGTGTCGCATAAACAGGGAGCCGGACGCTCGGTGTCACCACTGCGTCGACTGTCGGGAGGACACGGCGTGGCACACGCTGGCAGAGTGTGCCGCTTGGGAGGAGCCGCGCCGTGCCCTCATCTCAGGAGTCGGCAGTGACCTGTCGCTGCCGGCCGTTGTCGACTCGATGGTCGGCAGCGAGGAGTCCTGGGACGCGGTGGTATCCTTCTGCGAAACAGTCATGTCGCAGAAGGAGGCTGCGGAGAGGGAGCGGGAGATTGCTTCCGCTAACCCGATCCGCAGCAGACGCACCGGGCGTCGGCGGAGGGCAGATAACGCCCTCTTCCAGCCCCCCTAAATGGGTCCAGGGGCAACGGATCTGGGGAAATTCGTTGCCCCCTACTTGTTAGGACCCGAGATGGCGGCGCGTAGTGTTCCACGCGCGCCTCTCTATGACGTAAGGGGGGAGTTTAACACCTCACTCCCCCCCTATCGCGAGGTGGCCCGCAGAGGCGGGCCGGCACTAGCCGGGGATCGCGGAAGTCACACTAGTTCCCGTGATCCCCGGTGCAAGTGAGAGATGGAACACCGGGGTGGTTTTAGTCAGTAAGAGTCTGACAGACCCCTCCGCCCTCCCCGGGGCGGAGGACATCCATGAGGATTTCCCCCCGTAATCAAAAAAAAAAAAAAGGTTAGGTTAGGTTAGGTTAGGTTAGGTTGGGGTAGGGGTGCTAGGACAGGAAACCTCCTCGTGTGCCCGTGGGCTGGAGTTTCCCTTGGATGCGTCCGGGGGAAAGGCCAGTCTGTGGGACGGTGCACCCTGGGGTGCGGGCAATTTCCCCCCATTAGGTACGTGTGCCTAAGGGGTGTCGTTGTCCGTATGCCAATATCCTGTCGGAGGTGCGCTCCGGCGCGTGGGCGGGGGAGCCTTATGCTCCGGGGTCGGTCGACTTAGACCACCCCACGATCGCTCACTCACCCCTCTGCTTACAGAGGGTGAGTTGAGTGGGCGTGGGACGTTTCTTCACATTTCTGTCTGTTTCATACAGACAGAAATGTGGAGAAACATGGGCGGCGCTCGTTGTGCACTCACCCTGCCAACGGGCTAGCAGCGGGGGATCTGATTCTCCCGACTGCAACCGTCGAAATCGTAATCCGTAACGAGATCATGGTCATGTTTTATGACTCGGAACGGGACGAGGATCTTGGCTTGACCGCCCGGATCGCGAGGAAGATAACCTCTATAAAAAAATTCCTCTAATACCAAGTTTTGGTGTGCGGCGAGGGTATGAATGGCTGAGGAGTAGTGTCATCTGCAGCTTCTTAGTTGTAGATGGCGCATCAGTCACAAGCGCACCCCCAGCCAGGGATTAGTGGACCCCCTGGTTGGGTCACAAATTTACACTTACCTAGGGACAGGGGGTGAACCTAGGTGGACCGTTTATATCCCCCACACTCGTGGGAATCTTTATGGATACTAAAAATAAAAATCTTGAGAAGTTGCCGATCGTGTTGGTCGAGCGGATGAGCAAGGGTGCTATGTCGGACTCCGACACCGCATCCGAGAGGAGGGCGAGCGTGGCGAGCGTTGGCTCGGAGCGCTCGCGGGCTGAGGAAGGGATGGCTGGGCGTCTCTCCAAGGGAAGGAGGAAGCGTTCGCCACGCTCCCGCAGCGAGGAGAACCTGCCAGCCGCTAAGGTGGCAACGGGCAGGAGTAGGCGAGGTCGCGCAGTTGCAGGCGGACCTTCGCGTCTACCTGTGGGAAGTGTTACGTCTGCTCCGGTCGAACACGCGGAGAGCGTGGAGAGCGTGGCCTCTGGGGCCGACGATCCGGCCGTAAGTAAGGCGAAGAAGGGGTCGAAGTTTTTTAAAGCTTCGTCCCACGATGTGGGCTTAGTGGACGCTGAACGCCAGCTAAACCTGGCAAAAAGGGTGCAACTCCAGCAAGACCTGGAGGAGAGGGTCGCTGCCAAGGAGCACCAGGTGCAAACCGCCCGGTCGAGGGCTGGCTATGGTGCATCCAGTGTACTCTATGCTGACCACTCCCTGGCGGAACTGGAGCGCATGGCACAGGAGGACAAGGAGGAGGTCTTCGAGGTCGCCGCAAAGTCCTCCAACTTGAAGGGGACCTTTCAAAAGGCCCTCAAATGCCGGGCCGCCAGTTTGCACGGCATTGTCCTGGAGCTGGTGAAGCGGACGGCCACGGACGAGACGCGGCAGCTGCAGGCGAAGGTGGATCGCTTGCAGGCGGAGGTCAGCCAGCTACATCAGAAGCTGGCTGAGGTCACGGCCCGGCCTGCCCAACCTGCCCCAGGTCCAGTGGTAGGAGGCTCCTCCTCCTCGCCTCCCAACCTTGAGGATGTAATCCGAAAGGTTGTAATGGAGGAGAGGGCCTTCACCAGAGCCTGCTTCGCAGGCATTGAGGACCGGCTCTTGCCGGAAAAGCGGCTCCGCCCGCCGCTAGCGGCGGATAAGAGTCCACCACCGATGGAATCGGAACCTGCGCCTCTAGCAGGCCCGGCATCGGGTGCGCAGCCCCAGGCCCAAAAGGCCTCTAAGGGCAAAGGCAAGGGCAAGAGGACCAAGCAGGTTCCTCAGATCCGCACCACAAGTGCGGAGGGAGCGTCTGGGTCGTCTGCCACTGCAGCAGCCCCCCAGAACTTGCAGGAGGAAGACGCCCTTCTTCCCTCCACCACCCCGTCCAACCAGGCGTGGACGGAAGTGGTCAAGAGAGGAAAGGGGAAGGGAGGGAAGAAGCCGGAAAAGTCGGCCCCCAAGCCTGCTTCTGTAGCCAAAAGGGCTCCAGCCAGCGGGAAGAAGCTAGTTCCTCCCAAAACCGCGGCCGTCGTGGTGACCATCACCCCGGAGGCCGTGGAGAGGGGCGAGACGTACGAGTCCGTCCTACGACGGGCTCGTACCAATGCTGATCCCTCCCGGCTGGGGATCAGCAAAGTCGCGTGCCGCCGAACCCTAACCGGGGCTCGAATCTTCGAGTTCTCGGGGGAACAGCGCGGCACAAATGCGGACCTCTTCGCAACAAAGTTGCAAGAGGCCATCGCGGATGCGGCGACGGTCGTCAGACCGGTTAAGACCGCAGCCTTGGAGGTGGCCGATCTGGAGGATTCGGTCACCAAGGAGGATGTGGTGGCGGCCATCGCGGCGGCTGGAGGCTGCGACGCTGGCGCAGTGAAAGGTGGAGCCATCAGGCTTGGCCGCCGCGGCATGGGCATCATCCGCGTCGAGTGCCCAGTCGCCGCGGCTGGGGCCGTCCTTGCTGCGACCAAGGGACGGCTGCTGGTGGGCCTCAGCTTAGCTGTGGTCAAGGCACTTGAAGACCAGCCAATGCGCTGCTTCAAGTGCTTCGCGTTCGGCCACACCCGGGTCACGTGTCCCTCCAAATTTGACTGGGGAGACACGTGCTACCAATGCGGGCAAAAAGGACACAAGAGTGTCACCTGCCGCGCCACCACGCCACACTGCACGGCGTGTGCCGCCAGTGGCCGCCCCGCGGACCACAGGATGACGGGCAGGAGCTGTAAGCCCCCCGTGCGGAAGGGCATAGTGCCGGCGCAGGTTCGCCCTGTTGCCACCACCGCCGCCGTCGTCGCCGCTGCAGCCCCAGCGGCGGTAGCTGAGGAGGATGGTGCGATGTCGGAATAATGGGTTACGACTATCGCATCATCCAGGCGAACACCAACCACTGCAGAGCGGCCCAGGACCTGGTAGTGCAGGTCATGGCCGAATGGTTGGTGAACGTAGCGGTGGTCGCCGAGCCCTACTCGATCCCCGGCAGCTGGCTGGGTGACGAGGAAGACTCGGTGGCACTCGCGGCGCGGTCGTCCACAGACTCACCTCCCCTCTCGCTATTAGAGAGGGGACCGGGATACGTGGCCGCCGCGTGGGGAGACTTAGCCCTTGTGGGCGTATATTTCTCCCCAAACCGCCCTCTTCAGGACTTCGAGAACTATCTCGGAGTCCTGGCCGCCGTGGTCGGCAGGGCGGCGCCGCGTCAGGTCTCCGTACTGGGAGACCTGAATGCCAAGTCGGTGACCTGGGGCAACCCGGCCACCGACGCACGCGGGCGGGCGGTTGAGATGTGGGCAGCCTCCTCCGGACTCTCCCTCCTGAACAGAGGAAGCGTCCAGACATGCGTGCGGCGTGGGGGTGGCTCAATAGTGGACGTCACCTTCGCCACCCCTGCGTTAGCCGCGCGCGTGTTGAACTGGCGGGTGGACCTGGTGGAGACTATGTCGGACCACCGCTACGTGCGGTTCGACATCTCCACCAGTGGTCCCGGAGAGAGGCGGCCCCTCTCGGGGCGGTCACCGTTCCCGCGGTGGGCTCTAACCCGCCTGGACAAGGAGGCAGCGGGGGAGGCGGCGTTCATCCAGGACTGGCTTTCGCCGCCAACCGCCGGCCTGGATGTGGACACCGTAGCGGGGCAGCTGAGGGAGTCTCTGACCGAGGTATGCAACTCTAGCATGCCTCGGTCTCGCCGACCACACCCCAAACGTGCCGTGTACTGGTGGTCGGTGGAGCTGGCGGGGCTTCGAGCAGCGTGTGTGGAGGCTAAGAGGGCCTATACGCGTAGCCGGCGGCGGCGTCGACGGGATCTGTCCGACGAGGACCACCTCTATGAGGTATACATGGAGGCAAAAATGGTCCTCAGTCGGGCCATCGCCGCCGCCAGGGACTCGGCGAGAGCCGAGCTGCTGGAGGGTCTTGACAGCGACCCCTACGGGAGACCGTACAAGGCTGCGCGCAACAAATTGCGCCCCTTTGGTCCCCCGGTTGCCGAGACCCTGGAGCCCTCATTCCTGGACGGGGTGGTTCAGTCCCTGTTCCCGTGCAGGGGCAACTTCACCCCGCCAGTGATGGTCCCACCACAAGGGATAGCTCTGCCAGACGAGGAAGAGGAGGAGGCCCCTCCTGTCACGGAGTCAGAACTTGGCGCGGCGATTTTCCATATCCGCGCCAAGAAGACAGCCCCAGGCCCCGACGGTGTTCCCGCAAGAGTGGTGGCAATCGCTGCCACTCAAATGGCGGAGAGGTTTCGGGACCTCTTCAGCACATGCCTTGCGTCTGGGAGGTTTCCGAAACCGTGGAAGGAGGGGCAGTTGTGCCTCCTTCGCAAGGAGGGCCGCCCAGCAGACTCCCCCTCGGCATACCGGCCCATCGTTCTGCTCGATGAGGTCGGCAAAATGTTCGAGGGGATAATCGCTGCTCGCCTAAAGGGCCATCTGCGGGATGTCGGGCCGGACTTGTCGGACGCTCAGTTCGGTTTTCGGGCTGAGCGTTCCACAGTGGACGCGCTGGCCTGCCTTAAGGGCCAGGTGAAGGAAGCGATGGAGGCGGGGGACGGAGTGTTGGCTGTGTCATTCGACATAGCCAATGCCTTCAACTCCGTTCCCCACTCCACCATCCTAGAGGCGCTCCGATTCCACGGAGTGCCTCGATACCTGCGCAGTCTGCTGGCCAGCTACCTGGAGGATCGGGCGATCCTCCTGGTAAATAGGACTGGCCAAGTCCGGCGGTACGCCGTTGAAGCCGGTGTTCCACAGGGGTCAGTCGTAGGACCTCTCCTGTGGAACATCGGCTATGATTGGCTCTTACGGGGAACTCTCCTCCGAGGCACGAGTGTCATCTGCTACGCGGATGACACTCTCCTCACCGCCCGGGGGGGGAGTTTCAGGGAGGCGGCCAGCCTGGCTTCGGCGGGTGGATCCTTGGTCGCGGGGAGGATCCGCCGCCTAGGTTTAACGGTGGCGCTGCACAAGACCGAGGCCGTGTTCTTCCACGGGCCACGGCAGCGCCCCCCACCTGACGCCCACATCTTCGTGGAGGGCGTCAGGATTGAGGTTAAGGCCCAGATGAAATATCTGGGCCTTGTCATTGACAGCAGGTGGCGCTTCGGTCCGCATTTTAGCGGGCTGTCATCGCGCCTGCTAAAGGCCGCCAGCGCGCTATCGTGGCTTCTTCCCAACTTGGGGGGGCCCAGCGCACGGTGCCGGCAACTTTATGCCGGCATCTTGAAGAGTATTGCCCTCTATGGGGCCCCCATCTGGGAGGACTCCCTCCATAGGAGGGAGAACGCCGCCGCCTTGCGGGCACCCCAAAGGGCCATAGCCCAGCGGGTGGCACGGGCCTACCGCACGGTGGGCTTTGCGGCAGCATGTGCTCTGGCCAGCACCCCTCCTTGGGAGCTCGAGGCGTGGGTGCTCGCCAGAGTATATGAATGGACGGCGGGGCGGAGGGCGAGAGGAGAACGCCCAGTCCCGGAAGAGCGGGAGGCCGTCCGGCGGGAGGCGAGGGACGCCATCGTCGTCCATTGGATGGGGGACCTTGCCACCGCAGTCTTCGGCCGCCGAACCCTCGACGCGATTCGGCCGGTCCTGCGAGACTGGCTCGAGCGGTCGCATGGGTTCCTCTCCTTCCGTCTCGTGCAGGTGCTCTCCGGACACGGTTGCTTCGGATCGTACCTGCACCGAATCGGACGGGAGGAGACACCGTCGTGCCACGGCTGTGGTGCGGCGGAGGACACGGCGCAGCACACCCTCGAGGTGTGCCCGTCGTGGTCTGAGCCGCGCCGCAGTCTCATTGCGGTGATCGGACCGGACCTCTCACTCCCCGGTTTGGTCAACACCATGCTGGGAGATGAGAGGTCCTGGGCGGCAGTCGCCTCCTTCTGCGAACACGTCATGTCCCAGAAGGAGGCGGCGGAGCGCGCGCGAGAGGACGATCCTCAAGCGGCGCCGCTCCGAAGGCGGAGGAGGGGCCGAAGAAGACGTCAGTATGACAGTCATCTTCGACTCCTCCCAGGTGGAGGCCAGCAGGCAACGGTTGCGGGGGCACCCTAGCCTGTATTGCACAGGCCTCCACCAGTGTCGGACGGGAATGGCCAGGTGTTCCGGCCATTCCCGTAACCCCCCAGACTGGGGGGCATGCGGGGCCCGCCAATAAGGCGGGCATACGCCGGGAGGGTTGTGGAAGTAAAGGCTGAGCCGGTTTCCCATGACCCTCCCATCACGGCGATGCGGGAACACCGCTGGGTTTTTAGTGGGTAGACTGCTATTCTGACAGGAGTCCCACATACCCCGTCTCGTCCCCCGCGAGCGGGCATGCGTAATGCATTTTCCCAGCGAGAAAAAAAAAAAAAAAAAAAAAAAAAAAAAAGGTTAGGTTGGGGTGGGGTGCTTGGACAGGAAACCTCCTCGTGTGCCCGTGGGCTGGAGTTTCCCTTGGATGCGTCCGGGGGAAAGGCCAGTCTGCGGGACGGTGCGCCCTGGGGTGCGGGCAATTTCCCCCCATTAGGTACGTGTACCTAAGGGGTGTCGTTGTCCGTATGCCAATATCCTGTCGGAGATGCGCTCCGGCGCGTGGGCGGGGGAGCCTTGTGCTTCTGGGTCGGCCGACCTGACCCGCCCGGCGGTCGCCTACTCACCCCTCTGTTTACAGAGGGTGAGCTGAGTGGGCGTGGGACGTGTCTCCACTTCTGACAGGTGGAGGCTAGCAGGCAACGGTTGCGGGGGCACCCTAGCCTGTATTGCACAGGCCTCCACCAGTGTCGGACGGGAATGGCCAGGTGTTCCGGCCATTCCCGTAGCCCCCCAGCCTGGGGGGCATGCGGGGCCCGCCAACAAGGCGGGCATGCGCCGGGAGGGTTGTGGAAGTAAAGGCTGAGCCGGTTTCCCATGGCCCTCCCATCACGGCGATGCGGGAACACCGCTGAGTTTTTAGTGGGTAGACTGTCATTCTGACAGGAGTCCCACATACCCCGTCTCGTCCCCCGCGAGCGGGTATGCGTAAAGCATTTTCTCAGCCTAATAAAAAAAAAAAAAAAAAAAAAAAAAAAAAAGGTTAGGTTGGGGTGGGGTGCGTGCAGAAAACCTCCTCGTGTGCCTGATTGCTGCTCGTTCCTTTCGAATACGTTCGGGGAAAAGGGCAGTCGTTGGGCCGGTGCATCCTGGGTACGGCCAATAGTCTCTCCATGTCGGAGAGGGTATTGACTGTAGCGAATTTCTGCGTAGGGAGGGGAGCTATAAGCTCTTGGGTTGGTCTATGTAGACCACCCGACGGTCGTCCACTCACCCCTCTGCTTACAGAGGGTGGGTTGAGTGGGCGTAGGACGTTTCTCCACATGTCTGTCTGTACCAAACAGACAGACATGTGGAGAAACATGGGCGGCGCCCGTTGTGCACTCACCCTGCCAACGGGCTAGCAGCGGGGGATCCTATTCTCCCGACTGCAACCGTCGAAATCGTAATCCGTAACGAGATCATGGTCATGTTTTATGACTCGGAACGGGACGAGGATCTTGGCTTGACCGCCCGGATCGCGAGGAAGATAACCTCTATAAAAAATTCCTCCAATACCAAGTTTTGGTGTGCGGCGAGGGTATGAATGGCTGAGGAGTAGTGTCATCTGCAGCTTCTTAGTTGTAGGTGGCGCATCAGTCTCAAGCGCACCCCCAGCCAGGGATTAGTGGACCCCCTGGTTGGGATACAAATGTACACTTACCTAGGGACAGGGGGTTACCCTAGGTGGACTTTTTATATCCCCCACACTCGTGGGACTTATATGGACTCAAATAAATTAAAACAGCAGAAGGTTCCGATCGTTATGATCGAACGGATGGGTGTGGGTGCGGAGTCGGATTCCGACACCGCATCCGAAAAGATGAGCGTCGCAAGCGTTGCGAGCGTAGGCTCGGAGCGCTCGCGGGCTCCAGAAGGGATTCGTCCCTCTAAAGGAAGGAGGAAGCGGTCACCTCGCTCCCATAGCGAGGAAAACCTGCCGGCCGCTAAGGTGCCAACGGGCAGGAGCAGGCGAGGTCGCGCGGCGAATGGACATTCCACTCGTTTGCTGGAGCGGGATCGGTCCGTGCCGGTATCCCGGCCCGACTTGCCTGCTCCGGTTGAGCACGCGAAAAGCGTTGAGAGCGTGGGCAGCGACTCCGGTCCCACGTTCTCAGACGTCGGCGAGGGGCTAATGCTGCCTTCAAATAAGGCGGAGGCCAATGCTGCCAAAAGGGCGCAGCGCAAAGCCAGAGCGGCTGATGAGGTGGAAGAGTTGGCCCGTCAGTTGCGCGAGCGGCGCTCAGCCCGGATGGCTGCCGGAGGGAGCGTTTCGGCGGTGGCGCTCAGTCGCCAAGTTCTGGACGGCGTGGGCGTCGTCCTGCAGGTTGCCACTAAATCCGGCAACTTGAAGGGCACGTTCACGCGCGCTTTGAAGGAGGCGGCTGACGGAATCAGGGAGGCAGTTGAGGTCCTCCAGAGTCGGTCGGAGACGGAGGAGACGGCGAAGCTGTGGGAGGAGAACCGCCGTCTCCAGTCAGAGTTGGAGGACCTCAAGCGGCAGTTTGCCGCCCAGAGGGTAGCTCCCGCGGCCAACCAATCAGCGGTCCCGTTGTCAGCTCCTTTACCGGCCCCATCATCGGTCCCTGCACTTGCAGATGCGGAGATCGAGAAGATCGCGCGCATCTGCATGATGCAGTGCGGGCAGATGGTGGGGGCTCGGATGGAGGCCATAGAGGGGAGGCTTCTTCCTGCCGAAACCGTCCGCCCACCGCTCGCTGCGGACAAGCGTAGGCTGGCTGGCACCACCAAACCGGGCTCAACAGTCGTGGCGGCAGAGCCGAGTGGGTCCGGGAAAGTGGCCAGCCAGCCTGCGAAGACAAAGTCTGCGCCCACTTCCCGGAAGGCTGCTCCCCCGGCGTCCACGCCTGGGCCAGCTTCCCTGACGGCCGGTCCCCCGGCAACCGCTCCCGGGCCCTCCACGGAGGCCTGGACAACGGTTGTCAAGAGGGGCCGCAAGAAGAAGGCTGCGCCGCCAGCACCCGCTAAGGCACCTGCACCGGCCTCAAAGAAGACCCAGAAGCCACCGAGGCCAAGAGCCCCACGCTCCGCGGCTGTGGTGATTACGCTGCAGCCCGGAGCCGTCGAGAGGGGCGTCTCTTATAAGGCGGTTCTTTTGGAGGCCAAAGCCAAAGTCGCGTTCCCCGACCTTGGCATACCGACCGGCCTAGGATTTAGGCCGGCGATTACGGGGGCGCGGCTGCTTGAGGTGCCGGGTGCCTCTAGCGGCGAGAAGGCGGACATCCTGGCCGCCAAGCTGAGGGAGGTCCTCAACCCTGAGGACGTTCGAGTTTCCAGGCCCATGAAGACCGCTGAGCTACGCGTCGCCGGCCTGGACGACTCGACAACCCCAGCGGAGGTTTTGGCGGCCATCGCGAAAGCCGGAGGATGTCCGCCTGATGATGTGCGGGTGGGCGAGATCCGCACCGAGGCTTCCGGGCTCGGAGTCGCTTGGGTGCGGTGCCCAGTGTCGGCGGCGAACAAGGTCGCCGACGGTGGGCGCCTGTTGGTGGGCTGGGTTGCAGCGAGAGTCAAGCTGCTGCAACCCAGGGCGTTACGGTGCTACCGCTGCCTGGACATTGGGCATGTCCGGGCGAGGTGCACCGCCGAAATAGACCGCAGCGAGCAATGTTTTCGCTGCGGTCAGCCCGGCCACAAGTCCGCCCAGTGCTCCGCAGCGCCTAACTGCAGCCTCTGTACAGCTGCAGGGAGGCCCGCGGGGCACAGGGCAGGTGGACGAGCCTGTGGCGCACCCGCCCAAAAGAAGAGAAGGGGTGCCAAAGCTGCCGGGGGCTCTTTACCCCCCCCGCAGCCTAGGTGCTCTACGGCCGACTCCCGGCCTACGGATGGTGTGACGGGGGGAATGGATTGCGCATAATGGCGCCTTACCATTTCCTCCAGGGCAACATCAACCACGCTGCCAGGGCTCAGGATCTATTGATCCAGAGCATGGCAGAGTGGTCGATTGACGTGGCTGTGGTCGCCGAGCCGTACTTTGTTCCCCCCAGGGATAACTGGGTAGGTGACCTAGACGGCTTGGTGGCCATTATTGGCGGGGCTCTCGTCAACCCGTCCCGAGGTCACGGCTGGGTGGCCGCCCACGCGGACGGAATTGGCACTGTTGGGGCGTATTTCTCGCCCAACAAGAGCCTCGCCGACTTCGAGAACTTCCTTGTCGAGTTGGGGGCCGTCGTAGGCCGACTCCACCCTCGCCCCGTGCTGTTACTAGGGGATCTCAACGCCAAGTCTTCGGCGTGGGGATCCCCGGTGACCGATGCTCGGGGTGAGGCGCTGGAGGAGTGGGCGGTCACGACTGGCCTGGTCGTCCTAAACCGGGGCTCGGTGCACACGTGCGTGCGGCAGCGGGGCGGTTCGATCGTAGACGTATCGTTCGCTAGCCCTGCTGTCGCGGGGCGTGTCCGTGACTGGCGTGTCGCCGTGGAGGTGGAGACGTTGTCGGATCACAGATACATCCGCTTCGACGTCTCCACCCAGACCACTGGCGGCCGCAGTCCATCGGCCCCGCGAACGGACGGCCCGCGCTGGGCGCGTAAGCGCGTTGACAGGGAGGTTCTCGAGGAGGCCGCTGTTGTCCAGGCCTGGCCCCGGGAGTCGGCGACGATCGGACCCGTCGACGTCGAGGAAGAGGCGCTGTGGTTCCGCGGGGCGATGACGCAAATCAGCGACGCGTCCATGCCCCGCGTCCACACGCATTCAGGAAGGCGCCAGGTGTACTGGTGGTCTGCCGAGATCGCGCGACTACGTGTCGAGTGCGTGGCGGTCAGACGCCAGTACACCCGATACCGGAGGAGACGTCGTCGGGTCCCTGACGAAGAAGCCGCGCGGTATGAGGTGTACCGCGCGGCTAAGGAGGCTCTGTGGCTGGCCATCGGCGAAGCGAGAACGCGAGCCAGGGAGGAGATGTTGGAGACTCTCGACGGAGATCCGTGGGGGCGCCCGTATCGTGCGGTTCGAGGGAAACTTCGAGCCGCGGCGCCTCCACTCACGGAGAGTCTCCAACCTGAGCTGCTAGAGGAGGTCGTCGCAGCCCTCTTCCCGGCAAGAGCGGAGCACACTCCGCCGCCGATGGCATTGCCCACAGCCGCAGAGCCTGCCGAAGAGAGCGCCATCAGCGTCCCGGAGGTGACACAGGCAGAGATGAGGTCGGCCGTGATGCGGCTCCGGGCCAAGAACGTGGCTCCGGGGCCCGATGGTATTCACGGCATAGTGCTAGCCCTCGCTCTGAAGGAGCTAGAGCCCCAACTGAGAGGACTCTACACCGCGTGCCTTGAGCAGGGCCAGTTTCCCACTTTGTGGAAATCTGGTCGTCTGGTCCTGCTCAAGAAGGTGGGGCGCCCGGCGGACTCGCCGTCCGCATACAGGCCCATAGTGCTGCTCGACGAGGTGGGCAAAATGTTTGAGCGGATAATCGCTGCCCGCCTCGTCGGCCACTTAAGCAGGGAGGGGCCTGACCTAGCCGAGAGCCAGTTCGGCTTTCGGCACGGGCGCTCCATCATCCACGCGATATCGCGGGTGAGAGTCCTGGCGGAGGAAGCGGTGTCCCGGGGCGGGGTGATGTTGGCGGTGTCCTTGGACATCTCCAACGCCTTCAACACCCTGCCCTGGAGCTGCATTCGGGAGGCACTGCAGTATCATCGGGTGCCGTCCTACCTCCGCCGCATCGTTGGGGCTTATTTGGCGGAAAGGTGTGTCACCTACACGGGACGTGATGGCGGAAACCAGCGCCGCATGTCGTGCGGTGTTCCACAGGGTTCGGTCGTGGGACCGCTCCTGTGGAACATCGGGTACGACTGGGTGCTGAGGGGCGAGCTCCAGCCGGGCGTGGACTTGACGTGTTATGCGGATGACACGCTGGTCACGGCCCGGGGGAGCTCGTACAGGGAGGCAGCGTTGCTGGCGACGGCTGCGGTGTCACAGGTCGTGACCCGCATACGGCGCCTAGGCCTGGAGGTGGCCCTCAACAAGTCGGAGGCCATGGTCTTTCATGGCCCCCGGCGGGCGCCACCGCTGGGATCACACATCGTGGTCGGGGGGTCCCGAATTGCTGTCGAGTCCACCATGAAATATCTTGGATTGGTGCTCGACAGCCGGTGGGATTTCGGCCCCCACTTCCAGCGGCTGGTGCCCAAGTTGATGGGCGTGGCTGGGGCGCTGTCAACGCTGCTTCCCAATCTGGGGGGCCCGAGCGCCGCCTGTAGGCGGCTCTACGTGGGGATCGTGCGATCGATGGCCCTGTATGGGGCCCCGATCTGGGCGGCTGACCTGACGGCTGGCAGCATCGCTGTCCTGCGAAGGCCACAGCGAGCGATGGCCGTCAGAGTCATTAGGGGGTATCGCACGATCTCCTACGAGGCGGCTTGTGTACTGGCTGGATCCCCGCCCTGGGACCTCGAGGCGAAGGTACTCGCGTCACTGTATCGGTGGCGCGAGGACTCGAGGGCGCGGGGCGAGTGGCTGACGCAGCGACATTTGGAGTTGCGTCGGTCACAGCTTCGCGCAGCCCTGGTGGCGGAATGGCGGGACAGGCTTTCACGCCCTACCGCCGGCCCCGCTACCATCGGGGCGGTCCGGCCAGTACTCGAGCGCTGGCTCGGGAGGAGGCACGGCTCCCTGTCGTTTCGGGTGACACAGGTGCTCTCGGGGCATGGTTGCTTCGGGAAGTACCTGTGTCGCATAAACAGGGAGCCGGACGCTCGGTGTCACCACTGCGTCGACTGTCGGGAGGACACGGCGTGGCACACGCTGGCAGAGTGTGCCGCTTGGGAGGAGCCGCGCCGTGCCCTCATCTCAGGAGTCGGCAGTGACCTGTCGCTGCCGGCCGTTGTCGACTCGATGGTCGGCAGCGAGGAGTCCTGGGACGCGGTGGTATCCTTCTGCGAAACAGTCATGTCGCAGAAGGAGGCTGCGGAGAGGGAGCGGGAGATTGCTTCCGCTAACCCGATCCGCAGCAGACGCACCGGGCATCGGCGGAGGGCGGACAACGCCCTCTTCCAGCCCCCCTAAATGGGTCCAGGGGCAACGGATCTGGGGAAATTCGTTGCCCCCTACTTGTTAGGACCCGAGATGGCGGCGCGTAGTGTTCCACGCGCGCCTCTCTATGACGTAAGGGGGGAGTTTAACACCTCACTCCCCCCCTATCGCGAGGTGGCCCGCAGAGGCGGGCCGGCACTAGCCGGGGATCGCGGAAGTCACACTAGTTCCCGTGATCCCCGGTGCAAGTGAGAGACGGAACACCGGGGTGGTTTTAGTCAGTAAGAGTCTGACAGACCCCTCCGCCCTCCCCGGGGCGGAGGACATCCATGAGGATTTCCCCCCGTGATCAAAAAAAAAAAAAAAAAGGTTAGGTTGGGGTGCTAGGACAGGAAACCTCCTCGTGTGCCCGTGGGCTGGAGTTTCCCTTGGATGCGTCCGGGGGAAAGGCCAGTCTGTGGGACGGTGCACCCTGGGGTGCGGGCAATTTCCCCCCATTAGGTACGTGTGCCTAAGGGGTGTCGTTGTCCGTATGCCAATATCCTGTCGGAGGTGCGCTCCGGCGCGTGGGTGGGGGAGCTTTATGCTCCGGGGTCGGTCGACTTAGACCACCCAACGGTCGCTTACTCACCCCTCTGCTTGCAGAGGGTGAGTTGAGTGGGCGTGGGACGTTTCTCCACATTTCTGTCTGTTTCATACAGACAGAAATGTAGAGAAACATGGGCGGCGCTCGTTGTGCACTCACCCTGCCAACGGGCTAGCAGCGGGGGATCTGATTCTCCCGACTGCAACCGTCGAAATCGTAATCCGTAACGAGATCATGGTCATGTTTTATGACTCGGAACGGGACGAGGATCTTGGCTTGATCGCCCGGATCGCGAGGAAGATAACCTCTATAAAAAATTCCTCTAATACCAAGTTTTGGTGTGCGGCGAGGGTATGAATGGCTGAGGAGTAGTGTCATCTGCAGCTTCTTAGTTGTAGGTGGCGCATCAGTCACAAGCGCACCCCCAGCCAGGGATTAGTGGACCCCCTGGTTGGGTCACAAATTTACACTTACCTAGGGACAGGGGGTGAACCTAGGTGGACCGTTTATATCCCCCACACTCGTGGGAATCTCTATGGATATTAAAAATACAAATTTTGAGAAGTTGCCGATCGTGTTGGTCGAGCGGATGAGCAAGGGTGCAATGTCGGACTCCGACACCGCATCCGAGAGGAGGGCGAGCGTGGCGAGCGTTGGCTCGGAGCGCTCGCGGGCTGAGGAAGGGATGGCTGGGCGTCTCTCCAAGGGAAGGAGGAAGCGTTCGCCACGCTCCCGCAGCGAGGAGAACCTGCCAGCCGCTAAGGTGGCAACGGGCAGGAGTAGGCGAGGTCGCGCAGTTGGAGGCGGACCTTCTCGTCTACCTGAGGGAAGCGCTACGTCTGCCTCTGTCGAACACGCGGAGAGCGTGGAGAGCGTGGCCTCTGGGGCCGATGATCTGACCGGAAGCAAAGCGAAGAAGGGGTCGAAGTCCAAAAAGGCTTCGACCCACGATGTGGGCTTGGTGGATGCCGAACGCCAGCTAAACCTGGCAAAAAGGGTGCAACTCCAGCAAGACCTGGAGGAGAGGGTCGCTGCCAAGGAGCACCAGGTGCAAACCGCCCGGTCGAGGGCTGGCTATGGTGCATCCACTGTTCTGTATGCTGACCACTCCCTCGCGGAATTGGAGCGCATGGCACAGGAGGACAAGGAGGAGGTCCTGGAGGTCGCCGCAAAGTCCTCCAACTTGAAGGGGACCTTTCAAAAGGCCCTCAAATGCCGGGCCGCCAGTTTGCACGGCATTGTCCTGGAGCTGGTGAAGCGGACGGCCACGGACGAGACGCGGCAGCTGCAAGCGAAGGTGGATCGCCTGCAGGCGGAGGTCAGCCAGCTACATCAGAAGCTGGCTGAGGTCACGGCCCGGCCTGCCCAACCTGCCTCAGGTCCAGTGGTAGGAAGCTCCTCCTCCTCCCCTTCCAACCTTGAGGAAGTAATCCGGAAGGTTGTCATGGAGGAGAGGGCCTTCACTAGAGCCTGCTTTGCAGGCATCGAGGACCGGCTCTTGCCGGAAAAGCGGCTCCGCCCACCGCTAGCGGCGGATAAAAGTCCACCACCGATGGGATCGGAACCTGCGCCTCTAGCAGGACCGGCATCGGGTGCGCAGCCCCAGGCCCCGAAGCCCTCCAAGGGCAAAGGCAAGGGTAAGAGGACCAAGAAGGCTCCTCAAATCCGCACCACAAGCGCGGAGGGAGCATCTGGGTCGTCTGCCACTGCAGTAGCCCCCCAGAACTCGCAGGAGGAAGACGCCCTTCTTCCCTCCACCACCCCGTCCAACCAGCCGTGGACGGAAGTGGTCAAGAGAGGAAAAGGGAAGGGAGGGAAGAAGGGGGAAAAGTCAGCCCCCAAGCCTACTGCGACTGCTTCTGCAGCCAAAAGGGCTCCAGCCAGCGGGAGGAAGCTAGTTCCTCCCAAAACCGCGGCCGTCGTGGTGACCATCACCCCGGACGCCGTGGAGCGGGGTGAGACGTACGAGTCCATTCTACGACGGGCTCGTACCAATGCTGATCCCTCCCGGCTGGGGATCAGCAAAGTCGCGTGCCGCCGAACCCTAACCGGGGCTCGAATTTTCGAGTTCTCGGGAGAACAGCGCGGCACAAATGCGGACCTCTTTGCAACAAAGTTGCAAGAGGCCATCGCGGATGTGGCGACGGTCGTCAGACCGGTTAAAACCGCAGCCTTGGAGGTGGCCGATCTGGAGGATTCGGTCACCAAGGAGGATGTGGTGGCGGCCGTCGCGGCGGCTGGAGGCTGTGACGCTGGCGCGGTGAAAGGTGGCGCCATCAGGCTCGGCCGCCGCGGTATGGGCATCATCCGCGTCGAGTGCCCAGTAGCCGCGGCTGGGGCCGTCCTTGCTGCGACCAAGGGACGGCTGCTCGTGGGACTCAGCTCAGCTGTGGTCAAGGCACTTGAAGACCAGCCAATGCGCTGCTTCAAGTGCTTCGCGTTCGGCCACACCCGGGTCACGTGTCCCTCCAAGTTCGACTGGGGAGACACGTGCTACCAATGCGGGCAAAAAGGACACAAGAGTGTCACCTGCCGCGCCACCACGCCACACTGCACGGCGTGTGCCGCCAGTGGCCGCCCCGCGGACCACAGGATGACGGGCAGGAGCTGTAAGCCCCCCGTGCGGAAGGGCATAGTGCCGGCGCAGGTTCGCCCTGTTGCCACCACCGCCGCCGTCGTCGCCGCTGCAGCTCCAGCGGCGGTAGCTGAGGGGGATGGTGCGATGTCCGAATAATGGGCTACGACTATCGCATCATCCAGGCGAACACCAACCACTGCAGAGCGGCCCAGGACCTAGTAGTGCAGGTCATGGCCGAATGGTTGGTGAACGTAGCGGTGGTCGCCGAGCCCTACTCGATCCCCGGCAGCTGGCTGGGTGACGAGGAAGACTCGGTGGCACTCGCGGCGCGGTCGTCCACAGACTCACCTCCCCTCTCGCTATTAGAGAGGGCGGGGAGAGGCTTGTGGGCGTATATTTCTCCCCAAACCGCCCTCTTCAGGACTTCGAGAACTATCTCGGAGTCCTGGCCGCCGTGGTCGGCAGGGCGGCGCCGCGTCAGGTCTCCGTACTGGGAGACCTGAATGCCAAGTCGGTTACCTGGGGCAACCCAGTCACCGACGCACGCGGGCGGGCGGTTGAGATGTGGGCAGCCTCCTCCGGACTCTCCCTCTTGAACAGAGGAAGCGTCCAGACATGCGTGCGGCGTGGGGGTGGCTCAATAGTGGACGTCACCTTCGCCACCCCTGCGTTAGCCGCGCGAGTGTTGAACTGGCGGGTGGACCTGGTGGAGACTATGTCGGACCACCGCTACGTGCGGTTCGACATCTCCACCAGTGGTCCCGGAGAGAGGCGGCCCCTCTCGGGGCGGTCACCGTTCCCGCGGTGGGCTCTAACCCGCCTGGACAGGGAGGCAGCGGGGGAGGCGGCGTTCATCCAGGACTGGCTTTCGCCGCCAACCGCCGGCCTGGATGTGGACACCGTAGCGGGGCAGCTGAGGGAGTCTCTGACCGAGGTATGCAACTCTAGCATGCCTCGGTCTCGCCGACCACACCCCAAACGTGCCGTGTACTGGTGGTCGGTGGAGCTGGCGGGGCTTCGAGCAGCGTGTGTGGAGGCTAAGAGGGCCTATACGCGTAGCCGGCGGCGGCGTCGACGGGATCTGTCCGACGAGGACCACCTCTATGAGGTATACATGGAGGCAAAAATGGTCCTCAGTCGGGCCATCGCCGCCGCCAGGGACTCGGCGAGAGCCGAGCTGCTGGAGGGTCTTGACAACGACCCCTACGGGAGACCGTACAAGGCTGCGCGCAACAAATTGCGCCCCTTTGGTCCCCCGGTTGCCGAGACCCTGGAGCCCTCATTCCTGGACGGGGTGGTTCAGTCCCTGTTCCCGTGCAGGGGCAACTTCACCCCGCCAGTGATGGTCCCACCACAAGGGATAGCTCTGCCAGACGAGGAAGAGGAGGAGGCCCCTCCTGTCACGGAGTCAGAACTTGGCGCGGCGATTTTCCATATCCGCGCCAAGAAGACAGCTCCAGGCCCCGACGGTGTTCCTGCAAGAGTGGTGGCGATCGCTGCCACTCAAATGGCGGAGAGGTTTCGGGACCTCTTCAGCGCATGCCTTGCGTCTGGGAGGTTTCCGAAACCGTGGAAGGAGGGGCAGTTGTGCCTCCTTCGCAAGGAGGGCCGCCCAGCAGACTACCCCTCGGCATACCGGCCCATCGTTCTGCTCGATGAGGTCGGCAAAATGTTCGAGGGGATAATCGCTGCTCGCCTAAAGGGCCATCTGCGGGATGTCGGGCCGGACTTGTCGGATGCTCAGTTCGGTTTTCGGGCTGAGCGTTCCACAGTGGACGCGCTGGCCTGCCTTAAGGGCCAGGTGAAGGAAGCGATGGAGGCGGGGGACGGAGTGTTGGCTGTGTCATTCGACATAGCCAATGCCTTCAACTCCGTTCCCCACTCCACCATCCTAGAGGCGCTCCGATTCCACGGAGTGCCTCGATACCTGCGCAGTCTGCTGGCCAGCTACCTGGAGGATCGGGCGATCCTCCTGGTAAATAGGACTGGCCAAGTCCGGCGGTACGCCGTTGAAGCCGGTGTTCCACAGGGGTCAGTCGTAGGACCTCTCCTGTGGAACATCGGCTATGATTGGCTCCTACGGGGAACTCTCCTCCGAGGCACGAGTGTCATTTGCTACGCGGATGACACTCTCCTCACCGCCCGAGGGGGGAGTTTCAGGGAGGCGGCCAGCCTGGCCTCGGCGGGCGGATCCTTGGTCGCGGGGAGGATCCGCCGCCTAGGTTTAACGGTGGCGCTGCACAAGACCGAGGCCGTGTTCTTCCACGGACCACGGCAGCGCCCCCCACCTGACGCCCACATCTTCGTGGAGGGCGTCAGGATTGAGGTTAAGGCCCAGATGAAATATCTGGGCCTTGTCATTGACAGCAGGTGGCGCTTCGGTCCGCATTTCAGCGGGCTGTCGTCGCGCCTGCTAAAGGCCGCAAGCGCGCTATCGTGGCTGCTTCCCAACTTGGGGGGGCCCAGCGCACGATGCCGGCAACTTTATGCCGGCATCTTGAGGAGTATGGCCCTCTATGGGGCCCCCATCTGGGAGGACTCCCACCACAGGAGGGAGAACGCCACCGCCTTGCGGGCACCCCAAAGGGCCATAGCCCAGCGGGTGGCGCGGGCCTACCGCACGGTGGGCTTTGCGGCAGCATGTGCTCTGGCCAGCACCCCTCCTTGGGAGCTCGAGGCGTGGGTGCTCGCCAGAGTATATGAATGGACATCGGGGCGGAGGGCGAGAGGAGAACGCCCAGTCCCGGAAGAGCGGGAGGCAGTCCGGCGGGAGGCGAGGGACGCCATCGTCGTCCATTGGATGGGGGACCTTGCCACCGCAGTCTTCGGCCGCCGAACCCTCGACGCGATTGGGCCGGTCCTGCGAGACTGGCTCGAGCGGCCGCATGGGTTCCTCTCCTTCCGTCTCGTGCAGGTGCTCTCCGGACACGGTTGCTTCGGATCGTACCTGCACCGAATCGGACGGGAGGAGACACCGTCGTGCCACGGCTGTGGCGCGGCGGAGGACACGGCGCAGCACACCCTCGAGGTGTGCCCGTCGTGGTCTGAGCCGCGCCGCAGTCTCATTGCGGTGATCGGACCGGACCTCTCACTCCCCGGTTTGGTCAACACCATGCTGGGAGATGAGAGGTCCTGGGCGGCGGTCGCCTCCTTCTGCGAACACGTCATGTCCCAGAAGGAGGCGGCGGAGCGCGCGCGAGAGGACGATCCTCAAGCGGCGCCGCTCCGAAGGCGGAGGAGGGGCCGAAGAAGACGTCAGTATGACAGTCATCTTCGACTCCTCCCAGGTGGAGGCCAGCAGGCAACGGTTGCGGGGGCACCCTAGCCTGTCTTGCACAAGCCTCCACCAGTGTCGGACGGGAATGGCCAGGTGTTCCGGCCATTCCCGTAGCCCCCAGCCTGGGGGGCATGCGGGGCCAACCAACAAGGCGGGCATGCGCCGGGAGGGTCGTGGAAGTAAAGGCTGAGCCGGTTTCCCATGGCCCTCCCATCACGGCGATGCGGGAACACTGCTGGGTTTTTAGTGGGTAGACTGCCATTCTGGCAGGAGTCCCACATACCCCGTCTCGTCCCCCGCGAGCGGGCATGCGTAATGCATTTTCCCAGCGAGAAAAAAAAAAAAAAAAAAAAAAAAGGTTAGGTTAGGTTAGGTTAGGTTGGGGTGCTAGGACAGGAAACCTCCTCGTGTGCCCGTGGGCTGGAGTTTCCCTTGGATGCGTCCGGGGGAAAGGCCAGTCTGCGGGACGGTGCGCCCTGGGGTGCGGGCAATTTCCCCCCATTAGGTACGTGTACCTAAGGGGTGTCGTTGTCCGGATGCCAATATCCTGTCGGAGATGCGCTCCGGCGCGTGGGCGGGGGAGCCTTGTGCTTCTGGGTCGGTCGACCTGACCCGCCCGGCGGTCGCCTACTCACCCCTCTGCTTACAGAGGGTGAGCTGAGTGGGCGTGGGACGTGTCTCCACTTCTGACAGGTGGAGGCTAGCAGGCAAAGGTTGCGGGGGCACCCTAGCCTGCATTGCACAGGCCTCCACCAGTGTCGGACGGGAATGGTCATGTGTTCTGGCCATTCCCGGACCCCCGTCTGGGGGGCATGCGGGGCCTGCCATTTAGGCGGGCATGCGCCGGGAGGGTTGTGGAAGTAAAGGCTGAGCCGGTTTCCCATGGCCCTCCCATCACGGCGATGCGGGAACACCGCTGAGTTTTTAGTGGGTAGACTGTCATTCTGACAGGAGTCCCACATACCCCGTCTCGTCCCCCGCGAGCGGGTATGCGTAAAGCATTTTCTCAGCCTAATAAAAAAAAAAAAAAAAGGTTAGGTTAGGTTAGGTTGGGGTGGGGTGCTAGGACAGGAAACCTCCTCGTGTGCCCGTGGGCTGGAGTTTCCCTTGGATGCGTCCGGGGGAAAGGCCAGTTTGCGGGACGGTGCACCCTGGGGTGCGGGCAATTTCCCCCCATTAGGTACGTGTGCATATGGGGTGTCGTTGTCCGTATGCCAATATCCTGTCGGAGGTGCGCTCCGGCGCGTGGGCGGGGGAGCCTTTTGCTCCGGGGTTGGTCGACTTAGACCACCCCACGATCGCTTACTCACCCCTCTGCTTACAGAGGGTGAGTTGAGTGGGCGTGGGACGTTTCTCCACATTTCTGTCTGTTTCATACAGACAGAAATGTGGAGAAACATTGGCGGCGCTCGTTGTGCACTCACCCTGCCAACGGGCTAGCAGCGGGGGATCTGATTCTCCCGACTGCAACCGTCGAAATCGTAATCCGTAACGAGATCATGGTCATGTTTTATGACTCGGAACGGGACGAGGATCTTGGCTTGATCGCCCGGATCGCGAGGAAGATAACCTCTATAAAAAATTCCTCTAATACCAAGTTTTGGTGTGCGGCGAGGGTATGAATGGCTGAGGAGTAGTGTCATCTGCAGCTTCTTAGTTGTAGGTGGCGCATCAGTCACAAGCGCACCCCCAGCCAGGGATTAGTGGACCCCCTGGTTGGGTCACAAATTTACACTTACCTAGGGACAGGGGGTGAACCTAGGTGGACCGTTTATATCCCCCATACTCGTGGGAATCTTATGGATATTAAAAACAAAAATTTTGAGAAGTTGCCGATCGTGTTGGTCGAGCGGATGAGCAAGGGTGCAATGTCGGACTCCGACACCGCATCCGAGAGGAGGGCGAGCGTGGCGAGCGTTGGCTCGGAGCGCTCGCGGGCTGAGGAAGGGATGGCTGGGCGTCTCTCCAATGGAAGGAGGAAGCGTTCGCCACGCTCCCGCAGCGAGGAGAACCTGCCAGCCGCTAAGGTGGCAACGGGCAGGAGTAGGCGAGGTCGCGCAGTTGCAGGCGGACCTTCGCGTCTCCCTGTGGGAAGTGTTACGCCTGCTCCGGTCGAACACGCGGAGAGCGTGGAGAGCGTGGCCTCTGGGGCCGACGATGTGGCCGAAAGTAAGGCGAAGAAGGGATCGAAGTATTTTAAAGCTTCGACCCACGATGTGGGATTGGTGGACGCCGAACGCCAGCTAAACCTGGCGAAAAGGGTGCAACTCCAGCAAGACCTGGAGGAGAGGGTCGCTGCCAAGGAGCACCAGGTGCAAACCGCCCGGTCGAGGGCTGGCTATGGTGCATCCAGTGTACTGTATGCCGACCACTCCCTGGCGGAACTGGAGCGCATGGCACAGGAGGACAAGGAGGAGGTCTTCGAGGTCGCCGCAAAGTCCTCCAACTTGAAGGGGACCTTTCAAAAGGCCCTCAAATGCCGGGCCGCCAGCTTGCACGGCATTGTCCTGGAGCTGGTGAAGCGGACGGCCACGGACGAGACGCGGCAGCTGCAGGCGAAGGTGGATCGCCTGCAGGCAGAGGTCAGCCAGCTACATCAGAAGCTGGCTGAGGTCACGGCCCGGCCTGCCCAACCTGGCCCAGGTCCGGTGGTAGGAGGCTCCTCCTCCTCCACAGCCAACCTTGAGGAAGTAATCCGGAAGGTTGTCATGGAGGAGAGGGCCTTCACTAGAGCCTGCTTTGCAGGCATCGAGGACCGGCTCTTGCCGGAAAAGCGGCTCCGCCCACCGCTAGCGGCGGATAAAAGTCCACCACCGATGGGATCGGAACCTGCGCCTCTAGCAGGACCGGCATCGGGTGCGCAGCCCCAGGCCCCGAAGCCCTCCAAGGGCAAAGGCAAGGGTAAGAGGACCAAGAAGGCTCCTCAAATCCGCACCACAAGCGCGGAGGGAGCATCTGGGTCGTCTGCCACTGCAGCAGCCCCCCAGAACTCGCAGGAGGAAGACGCCCTTCTTCCCTCCACCACCCCGTCCAACCAGCCGTGGACGGAAGTGGTCAAGAGAGGAAAAGGGAAGGGAGGGAAGAAGGGGGAAAAGTCAGCCCCCAAGCCTACTGCGACTGCTTCTGCAGCCAAAAGGGCTCCAGCCAGCGGGAGGAAGCTAGTTCCTCCCAAAACCGCGGCCGTCGTGGTGACCATCACCCCGGAGGCCGTGGAGCGGGGTGAGACGTACGAGTCCATTCTACGACGGGCTCGTACCAATGCTGATCCCTCCCGGCTGGGGATCACCAAAGTCGCGTGCCGCCGAACCCTAACCGGGGCTCGAATTTTCGAGTTCTCGGGGGAACAGCGCGGCACAAATGCGGACCTCTTTGCAACAAAGTTGCAAGAGGCCATCGCGGATGTGGCGACGGTCGTCAGACCGGTTAAGACCACAGCCTTGGAGGTGGCCGATCTGGAGGATTCGGTCACCAAGGAGGATGTGGTGGCGGCCGTCGCGGCGGCTGGAGGCTGTGACGCTGGCGCAGTGAAAGGTGGCGCCATCAGGCTTGGCCGCCGCGGTATGGGCATCATCCGCGTCGAGTGCCCAGTAGCCGCGGCTGGGGCCGTCCTTGCTGCGACCAAGGGACGGCTGCTCGTGGGGCTCAGCTCGGCTGTGGTCAAGGCACTTGAAGACCAGCCAATGCGCTGCTTCAAGTGCTTCGCGTTCGGCCACACCCGGGTCACGTGTCCCTCCAAATTCGACTGGGGAGACACGTGCTACCAATGCGGGAAAGAGGGACACAAGAGTGTCACCTGCCGCGCCACCACGCCACACTGCACGGCGTGTGCCGCCAGTGGCCGCCCCGCGGACCACAGGATGACGGGCAGGAGCTGTAAGCCCCCCGTGCGGAAGGGCATAGTGCCGGCGCAGGTTCGCCCTGTTGCCACCACCGCCGCCGTCGTCGCCGCTGCAGCTCCAGCGGCGGTAGCTGAGGAGGATGGTGCGATGTCCGAATAATGGGCTACGACTATCGCATCATCCAGGCGAACACCAACCACTGCAGAGCGGCCCAGGACCTAGTAGTGCAGGTCATGGCCGAATGGTTGGTGAACGTAGCGGTGGTCGCCGAGCCCTACTCGATCCCCGGCAGCTGGCTGGGTGACGAGGACGACTCGGTGGCACTAGCGGCGCGGTCGTCCACAGACTCACCTCCCCTCTCGCTATTAGAGAGGGGACCGGGATACGTGGCCGCCGCGTGGGGAGACTTAGCCCTTGTGGGCGTATATTTCTCCCCAAACCGCCCTCTTCAGGACTTCGAGAACTATCTCGGAGTCCTGGCCGCCGTGGTCGGCAGGGCGGCGCCGCGTCAGGTCTCTGTACTGGGAGACCTGAATGCCAAGTCGGTGACCTGGGGCAACCCGGCCACCGACGCACGCGGGCGGGCGGTTGAGATGTGGGCAGCCTCCTCCGGACTCTCCCTCTTGAACAGAGGAAGCGTCCAGACATGCGTGCGGCGTGTTGGTGGCTCAATAGTGGACGTCACCTTCGCCACACCTGCGTTAGCCGCGCGCGTGTTGAACTGGCGGGTGGACCTGGTGGAGACTATGTCGGACCACCGCTACGTGCGGTTCGACATCTCCACCAGTGGCCCCGGAGAGAGGCGGCCCCTCTCGGGGCGGTCACCGTTCCCGCGGTGGGCTCTAACCCGCCTGGACAGGGAGGCAGCGGGGGAGGCGGCGTTCATCCAGGACTGGCTTTCGCCGCCAACCGCCGGCCTGGATGTGGACACCGTAGCGGGGCAGCTGAGGGAGTCTCTGACCGAGGTATGCAACTCTAGCATGCCTCGGTCTCGCCGACCACACCCCAAACGTGCCGTGTACTGGTGGTCGGTGGAGCTGGCGGGGCTTCGAGCAGCGTGTGTGGAGGCTAAGAGGGCCTACACGCGTAGCCGGCGGCGGCGTCGACGGGATCTGTCCGACGAGGACCACCTCTATGAGGTATACATGGAGGCAAAAATGGTCCTCAGTCGGGCCATCGCCGCCGCCAGGGACTCGGCGAGAGCCGAGCTGCTGGAGGGTCTTGACAGCGACCCCTACGGGAGACCGTACAAGGCTGCGCGCAAAAAATTGCGCCCCTTTGGTCCCCCGGTTGCCGAGACCCTGGAGCCCTCATTCCTGGACGGGGTGGTTCAGTCCCTGTTCCCGTGCAGGGGCAACTTTACCCCGCCAGTGATGGTCCCACCACAAGGGATAGCTCTGCCAGACGAGGAAGAGGAGGAGGCCCCTCCTGTCACGGAGTCAGAACTTGGCGCGGCGATTTTCCATATCCGCGCCAAGAAGACAGCTCCAGGCCCCGACGGTGTTCCCGCAAGAGTGGTGGCAATCGCTGCCACTCAAATGGCGGAGAGGTTTCGGGACCTCTTCAGCGCATGCCTTGCGTCTGGGAGGTTTCCGAAACCGTGGAAGGAGGGGCAGTTGTGCCTCCTTCGCAAGGAGGGCCGCCCAGCAGACTCCCCCTCGGCATACCGGCCCATCGTTCTGCTCGATGAGGTCGGCAAAATGTTCGAGGGGATAATCGCTGCTCGCCTAAAGGGCCATCTGCGCGATGTCGGGCCGGACTTGTCGGACGCTCAGTTCGGTTTTCGGGCTGAGCGTTCCACAGTGGACGCGCTGGCCTGCCTTAAGGGCCAGGTGAAGGAAGCGATGGAGGTGGGGGACGGAGTGTTGGCTGTGTCATTCGACATAGCCAATGCATTCAACTCCGTTCCCCACTCAACCATCCTAGAGGCGCTCCGATTCCACGGAGTGCCTCGTTACCTGCGCAGTCTGCTGGCCAGCTACCTGGAGGAACGGGCGATCCTCCTGGTAAATAGGACTGGCCAAGTCCGGCGGTACGCCGTTAAAGCCGGTGTTCCACAGGGGTCAGTCGTAGGACCTCTCCTGTGGAACATCGGCTATGATTGGCTCCTACGGGGAACTCTCCTCCGAGGCACGAGTGTCATTTGCTACGCGGATGACACTCTCCTCACCGCCCGGGGGGAGAGTTTCAGGGAGGCGGCCAGCCTGGCCTCGGCGGGCGGATCCTTGGTCGCGGGGAGGATCCGCCGCCTAGGTTTAACGGTGGCGCTGCACAAGACCGAGGCCGTGTTCTTCCACGGACCACGGCAGCGCCCCCCACCTGACGCCCACATCTTCGTGGAGGGCGTCAGGATTGAGGTTAAGGCCCAGATGAAATATCTGGGCCTTGTCATTGACAGCAGGTGGCGCTTCGGTCCGCATTTCAGCGGGCTGTCGTCGCGCCTGCTAAAGGCCGCAAGCGCGCTATCGTGGCTGCTTCCCAACTTGGGGGGTCACAGCGCACGATGCCGGCAACTTTATGCCGGCATCTTGAGGAGTATGGCCCTCTATGGGGCCCCCATCTGGGAGGACTCCCTCCACAGGAGGGAGAACGCCGCCGCCTTGCGGGCACCCCAAAGGGCCATAGCCCAGCGGGTGGCGCGGGCCTACCGCACGGTGGGCTTTGCGGCAGCATGTGCTCTGGCCAGCACCCCTCCTTGGGAGCTCGAGGCGTGGGTGCTCGCCAGAGTATATGAATGGACGGCGGGGCGGAGGGCGAGAGGAGAACGCCCAGTCCCGGAAGAGCGGGAGGCCGTCCGGCGGGAGGCGAGGGACGCCATCGTCGTCCATTGGATGGGGGACCTTGCCACCGCAGTCTTCGGCCGCCGAACCCTCGACGCGATTGGGCCGGTCCTGCGAGACTGGCTCGAGCGGTCGCATGGGTTCCTCTCCTTCCGTCTCGTGCAGGTGCTCTCCGGACACGGTTGCTTCGGATCGTACCTGCACCGAATCGGACGGGAGGAGACACCGTCGTGCCACGGCTGTGGCGCGGCGGAGGACACGGCACAGCACACCCTCGAGGTGTGCCCGTCGCGGTCTGAGCCGCGCCGCAGTCTCATTGCGGTGATCGGACCGGACCTCTCACTCCCCGGTTTAGTCAACACCATGCTGGGAGATGAGAGGTCCTGGGCGGCAGTCGCCTCCTTCTGCGAACACGTCATGTCCCAGAAGGAGGCGGCAGAGCGCGCGCGAGAGGACGATCCTCAAGCGGCGCCGCTCCGAAGGCGGAGGAGGGGCCGAAGAAGACGTCAGTATGACAGTCATCTTCGACTCCTCCCAGGTGGAGGCCAGCAGGCAACGGTTGCGGGGGCACCCTAGCCTGTATTGCACAGGCCTCCACCAGTGTCGGACGGGAATGGCCAGGTGTTCCGGCCATTCCCGTAGCCCCCCAGCCTGGGGGGCATGCGGGGCCCGCCAACAAGGCGGGCATGCGCCGGGAGGGTTGTGGAAGTAAAGGCTGAGCCGGTTTCCCATGACCCTCCCATCACGGCGATGCGGGAACACCGCTGGGTTTTTAGTGGGTAGACTGCCATTCTGGCAGGAGTCCCACATACCCCGTCTCGTCCCCCGCGAGCGGGCATGCGTAATGCATTTTCCCAGCGAGAAAAAAAATAAAAAAAAAAAAAAAAAGAAAAAAAAAAAAAAAAAAAAAAAGGTTAGGTTGGGGTGCTAGGACAGGAAACCTCCTCGTGTGCCCGTGGGCTGGAGTTTCCCTTGGATGCGTCCGGGGGAAAGGCCAGTCTGTGGGACGGTGCACCCTGGGGTGCGGGCAATTTCCCCCCATTAGGTACGTGTGCCTAAGGGGTGTCGTTGTCCGTATGCCAATATCCTGTCGGAGGCGCGCTCCGGCGCGTGGGCGGGGGAGCCTTATGCTCCGGGGTCGGTCGACTTAGACCACCCCACGATCGCTCACTCACCCCTCTGCTTACAGAGGGTGAGTTGAGTGGGCGTGGGACGTTTCTCCACATTTCTGTCTGTTTCAAACAGATAGACATGTGGAGAAACATGGGCGGCGCTCGTTGTGCACTCACCCTGCCAACGGGCTAGCAGCGGGGGATCTGATTCTCCCGACTGTAACCGTCGAAATCGTAATCCGTAACGAGATCATGGTCATGTTTTATGACTCGGAACGGGACGAGGATCTTGGCTTGATCGCCCGGATCGCGAGGAAGATAACCTCTATAAAAAATTCCTCTAATACCAAGTTTTGGTGTGCGGCGAGGGTATGAATGGCTGAGGAGTAGTGTCATCTGCAGCTTCTTAGTTGTAGGTGGCGCATCAGTCCCAAGCGCACCCCCAGCCAGGGATTAGTGGACCCCCTGGTTGGGTCACAAATTTACACTTACCTAGGGACAGGGGGTGAACCTAGGTGGACCGTTTATATCCCCCACACTCGTGGGAATCTTTATGGATACTAAAAATAAAAATCTTGAGAAGTTGCCGATCGTGTTGGTCGAGCGGATGAGCAAGGGTGCTATGTCGGACTCCGACACTGCATCCGAGAGGAGGGCGAGCGTGGCGAGCGTTGGCTCGGAGCGCTCGCGGGCTGAGGAAGGGATGGCTGGGCGTCTCTCCAAGGGAAGGAGGAAGCGTTCGCCACGCTCCCGCAGCGAGGAGAACCTGCCAGCCGCTAAGGTGGCAACGGGCAGGAGTAGGCGAGGTCGCGCAGTTGCAGGTGGACCTTCGCGTCTACCTGCGGGAATTGTTACGTCTGCTCCGGTCGAACACGCGGAGAGCGTGGAGAGCGTGGCCTCTGGGGCCGACGATCCGGCCGTAAGTAAGCCGAAGAAGGGGTCGAAGTTTTTTAAAGCTTCGACTCACGATGTGGGCTTAGTGGACGCTGAACGCCAGCTAAACCTGGCAAAAAGGGTGCAACTCCAGCAAGACCTGGAGGAGAGGGTTGCTGCCAAGGAGCACCAGGTGCAAACCGCCCGGTCGAGGGCTGGCTATGGTGCATCCAGTGTAGTCTATGCTGACCACTCCCTGGCGGAACTGGAGCGCATGGCACAGGAGGACAAGGAGGAGGTCTTCGAGGTCGCCGCAAAGTCCTCCAATTTGAAGGGGACCTTTCAAAAGGCCCTCAAATGCCGGGCTGCCAGTTTGCACGGCATTGTCCTGGAGCTGGTGAAGCGGACGGCCACGGACGAGACGCGGCAGCTGCAGGCGAAGGTGGATCGCTTGCAGGCGGAGGTCAGCCAGCTACATCAGAAGCTGGCTGAGGTCACGGCCCGACCTGCCCAACCTGCCCCAGGTCCAGTGGTAGGAGGCTCCTCCTCCTCCCCTCCCAACCTTGAGGATGTAATCCGAAAGGTTGTAATGGAGGAGAGGGCCTTCACCAGAGCCTACTTCGCAGGCATCGAGGACCGGCTCTTGCCGGAAAAGCGGCTCCGCCCGCCGCTAGCGGCGGATAAGAGTCCACCACAGAGGGAGCCAGAACTTGCACCTCTAGCAGGCCCGGCATCGGGTGCGCAGCCCCAGGCCCAAAAGGCCTCTAAGGGCAAAGGCAAGGGCAAGAGGACCAAGCAGGCTCCTCAGATCCGCACCACAAGTGCGGAGGGAGCGTCTGGGTCGTCTGCCACTGCAGCAGCCCCCCAGAACTTGCAGGAGGAAGACGCCCTTCTTCCCTCCACCACCCCGTCCAACCAGGCGTGGACGGAAGTGGTCAAGAGAGGAAAGGGGAAGGGAGGGAAGAAGCCGGAAAAGTCGGCCCCCAAGCCTGCTTCTGTAGCCAAAAGGGCTCCAGCCAGCGGGAAGAAGCTTGTTCCTCCCAAAACCGCGGCCGTCGTGGTGACCATAACCCCGGAGGCCGTGGAGAGGGGCGAGACGTACGAGTCCGTCCTACGACGGGCTCGTACCAATGCTGATCCCTCCCGGCTGGGGATCAGCAAAGTCGCGTGCCGCCGAACCCTAACCGGGGCTCGAATCTTCGAGTTCTCGGGGGAACAGCGCGGCACAAATGCGGACCTCTTCGCAACAAAGTTGCAAGAGGCCATCGCGGATGCGGCGACGGTCGTCAGACCGGTTAAGACCGCAGCCTTGGAGGTGGCCGATCTGGAGGATTCGGTCACCAAGGAGGATGTGGTGGCGGCCATCGCGGCGGCTGGAGGCTGCGACGCTGGCGCGGTGAAAGGTGGAGCCATCAGGCTTGGCCGCCGCGGCATGGGCATCATCCGCGTCGAGTGCCCAGTCGCCGCGGCTGGGGCCGTCCTTGCTGCGACCAAGGGACGGCTGCTGGTGGGACTCAGCTTAGCTGTGGTCAAGGCACTTGAAGACCAGCCAATGCGCTGCTTCAAGTGCTTCGCGTTCGGCCACACCCGGGTCACGTGTCCCTCCAAATTTGACTGGGGAGACACGTGCTACCAATGCGGGCAAAAAGGACACAAGAGTGTCACCTGCCGCGCCACCACGCCACACTGCACGGCGTGTGCCGCCAGTGGCCGCCCCGCGGACCACAGGATGACGGGCAGGAGCTGTAAGCCCCCCGTGCGGAAAGGCATAGTGCCGGCGCAGGTTCGCCCTGTTGCCACCACCACCGCCGTCGTCGCCGCTGCAGCTCCAGCGGCGGTAGCTGAGGAGGATGGTGCGATGTCGGAATAATGGGTTACGACTATCGCATCATCCAGGCGAACACCAACCATTGCAGAGCGGCCCAGGACCTGGTAGTGCAGGTCATGGCCGAATGGTTGGTGAACGTAGCGGTGGTCGCCGAGCCCTACTCGATCCCCGGCAGCTGGCTGGGTGACGAGGACGACTCGGTGGCACTAGCAGCGCGGTCGTCCACAGACTCACCTCCCCTCTCGCTATTAGAGAGGGGACCGGGATACGTGGCCGCCGCGTTGGGAGACTTAGCCCTTGTGGGCGTATATTTCTCCCCAAACCGCCCTCTTCAGGACTTCGAGAACTATCTCGGAGTCCTGGCCGCCGTGGTCGGCAGGGCGGCGCCGCGTCAGGTCTCCGTACTGGGAGACCTGAATGCCAAGTCGGTGACCTGGGGCAACCCGGCCACCGACGCACGCGGGCGGGCAGTGGAGATGTGGGCAGCCTCCTCCGGACTCTCCCTCTTGAACAGAGGAAGCGTCCAGACATGCGTGCGGCGTGGGGGTGGCTCAATAGTGGACGTCACCTTCGCCACCCCTGCGTTAGCCGCGCGCGTGTTGAACTGGCGGGTGGACCTGGTGGAGACTATGTCGGACCATCGCTACGTGCGGTTCGACATCTCCACCAGTGGTCCCGGAGAGAGGCGGCCCCTCTCGGGGCGGTCACCGTTCCCGCGGTGGGCTCTAACCCGCCTGGACAGGGAGGCAGCGGGGGAGGCGGCGTTCATCCAGGACTGGCTTTCGCCGCCAACCGCCGGCCTGGATGTGGACACCGTAGCGGGGCAGTTGAGGGAGTCTCTGACCGAGGTATGCAACTCTAGCATGCCTCGGTCTCGCCGACCACACCCCAGACGTGCCGTGTACTGGTGGTCGGTGGAGCTGGCGGGGCTTCGAGCAGCGTGTGTGGAGGCTAAGAGGGCCTATACGCGTAGCCGGCGGCGGCGTCGACGGGATCTGTCCGACGAGGACCACCTCTATGAGGTATACATGGAGGCAAAAATGGTCCTCAGTCGGGCCATCGCCGCCGCCAGGGACTCGGCGAGAGCCGAGCTGCTGGAGGGTCTTGACAGCGACCCCTACGGGAGACCGTACAAGGCTGCGCGCAACAAATTGCGCCCCTTTGGTCCCCCGGTTGCCGAGAACCTGGAGCCCTCATTCCTGGACGGGGTGGTTCAGTCCCTGTTCCCGTGCAGGGGCAACTTCACCCCGCCAGTGATGGTCCCACCACAAGGGATAGCTCTGCCAGACGAGGAAGAGGAGGAGGCCCCTCCTGTCACGGAGTCAGAACTTGGCGCGGCGATTTTCCATATCCGCGCCAAGAAGACAGCTCCAGGCCCCGACGGTGTTCCCGCAAGAGTGGTGGCGATCGCTGCCACTCAAATGGCGGAGAGGTTTCGGGACCTCTTCAGCGCATGCCTTGCGTCTGGGAGGTTTCCGAAACCGTGGAAGGAGGGGCAGTTGTGCCTCCTTCGCAAGGAGGGCCGCCCAGCAGACTCCCCCTCGGCATACCGGCCCATCGTTCTGCTCGATGAGGTCGGCAAAATGTTCGAGGGGATAATCGCTGCTCGCCTAAAGGGCCATCTGCGGAATGTCGGGCCGGACTTGTCGGACGCTCAGTTCGGTTTTCGGGCTGAGCGTTCCACAGTGGACGCGCTGGCCTGCCTTAAGGGCCAGGTGAAGGAAGCGATGGAGGTGGGGGACGGATTGTTGGCTGTGTCATTCGACATAGCCAATGCCTTCAACTCCGTTCCCCACTCCACCATCCTAGAGGCGCTCCGATTCCACGGAGTGCCTCGATACCTGCGCAGTCTGCTGGCCAGCTACCTGGAGGATCGGGCAATCCTTCTGGTAAATAGGACTGGCCAAGTCCGGCGGTACGCCGTTGAAGCCGGTGTTCCACAGGGGTCAGTCGTAGGACCTCTCCTGTGGAACATCGGCTATGATTGGCTCCTACGGGGAACTCTCCTCCGAGGCACGAGTGTCATTTGCTACGCGGATGACACTCTCCTCACCGCCCGGGGGGGGAGTTTCAGGGAGGCGGCCAGCCTGGCCTCGGCGGGCGGATCCTTGGTCGCGGGGAGGATCCGCCGCCTAGGTTTAACGGTGGCGCTGCACAAGACCGAGGCCGTGTTCTTCCACGGACCACGGCAGCGCCCCCCACCTGACGCCCACATCTTCGTGGAGGGCGTCAGGATTGAGGTTAAGGCCCAGATGAAATATCTGGGCCTTGTCATTGACAGCAGGTGGCGCTTCGGTCCGCATTTCAGCGGGCTGTCGTCGCGCCTGCTAAAGGCCGCAAGCGCGCTATCGTGGCTGCTTCCCAACTTGGGGGGGCCCAGCGCACGATGCCGGCAACTTTATGCCGGCATCTTGAAGAGTATGGCCCTCTATGGAGCCCCCATCTGGGAGGACTCCCTCCACAGGAGGGAGAACGCCGCTGCCTTGCGGGCACCCCAAAGGGCCATAGCCCAGCGGGTGGCGCGGGCCTACCGCACGGTGGGCTTTGCGGCAGCATGTGCTCTGGCCAGCACCCCTCCTTGGGAGCTCGAGGCGTGGGTGCTCGCCAGAGTATATGAATGGACGGCGGGGCGGAGGGCGAGAGGAGAACGCCCAGTCCCGGAAGAACGGGAGGCCGTCCGGCGGGAGGCGAGGGACGCCATCGTCGTCCATTGGATGGGGGACCTTGCCACCGCAGTCTTCGGCCGCCGAACCCTCGACGCGATTGGGCCGGTCCTGCGAGACTGGCTCGAGCGGTCGCATGGGTTCCTCTCCTTCCGTCTCGTGCAGGTGCTCTCCGGACACGGTTGCTTCGGATCGTACCTGCACCGAATCGGACGGGAGGAGACACCGTCGTGCCACGGCTGTGGCGCGGCGGAGGACACGGCGCAGCACACCCTCGAGGTGTGCCCGTCGTGGTCTGAGCCGCGCCGCAGTCTCATTGCGGTGATCGGACCGGACCTCTCACTCCCCGGTTTAGTCAACACCATGCTGGGAGATGAGAGGTCCTGGGCGGCAGTCGCCTCCTTCTGCGAACACGTCATGTCCCAGAAGGAGGCGGCGGAGCGCGCGCGTGAGGACGATCCTCAAGCGGCGCCGCTCCGAAGGCGGAGGAGGGGCCGAAGAAGACGTCAGTATGACAGTCATCTTCGACTCCTCCCAGGTGGAGGCCAGCAGGCAACGGTTGCGGGGGCACCCTAGCCTGTCTTGCACAGGCCTCCACCAGTGTCGGACGGGAATGGCCAGGTGTTCCGGCCATTCCTGTAGCCCCCCAGCCTGGGGGGCATGCGGGGCCCGCCAACAAGGCGGGCATGCGCCGGGAGGGTCCTGGAAGTAAAGGCTGAGCCGGTTTCCCATGGCCCTCCCATCACGGCGATGCGGGAACACCGCTGGGTTTTTAGTGGGTAGACTGCCATTCTGGCAGGAGTCCCACATACCCCGTCTCGTCCCCCGCGAGCGGGCATGCGTAATGCATTTTCCCAGCGAGAAAAAAAAAAAAAAAAAAAAAAAAAAAGGTTAGGTTAGGTTAGGTTAGGTTAGGTTGGGGTGCTAGGACAGGAAACCTCCTCGTGTGCCCGTGGGCTGGAGTTTCCCTTGGATGCGTCCGGGGGAAAGGCCAGTCTGCGGGACGGTGCGCCCTGGGGTGCGGGCAATTTCCCCCCATTAGGTACGTGTACCTAAGGGGTGTCGTTGTCCGGATGCCAATATCCTGTCGGAGATGCGCTCCGGCGCGTGGGCGGGGGAGCCTTGTGCTTCTGGGTCGGTCGACCTGACCCGCCCGGCGGTCGCCTACTCACCCCTCTGCTTACAGAGGGTGAGCTGAGTGGGCGTGGGACGTGTCTCCACTTCTGACAGGTGGAGGCTAGCAGGCAAAGGTTGCGGGGGCACCCTAGCCTGCATTGCACAGGCCTCCACCAGTGTCGGACGGGAATGGTCATGTGTTCTGGCCATTCCCGGACCCCCGTCTGGGGGGCATGCGGGGCCTGCCATTTAGGCGGGCATGCGCCGGGAGGGTTGTGGAAGTAAAGGCTGAGCCGGTTTCCCATGGCCCTCCCATCACGGCGATGCGGGAACACCGCTGAGTTTTTAGTGGGTAGACTGTCATTCTGACAGGAGTCCCACATACCCCGTCTCGTCCCCCGCGAGCGGGTATGCGTAAAGCATTTTCTCAGCCTAATAAAAAAAAAAAAAAAAAAAAAGGTTAGGTTAGGTTAGGTTAGGTTAGGTTAGGTTAGGTTAGGTTTTTTTTTTTTTTTTTTTTTGTTTTGGCAGGAGTGGGAAATCCTCATGGACGCCCAGACTGCCTCACTTGTGACACAGTCTGGGCAGTGCCGGACTCTTACCGGCTAAAACCCACTCCTGCCTTACTAGTTACCTCTGACATGATCAGAGCCTTTGGTATCGCTAGATCTGATTTGTACTTTGTTTTTAGGAAAGGTGGAGAATTTCGCTTTTTTCAAATCGGTTTTACGTTTTAAACTATAAAGGTCTTATTCTAGCAACTAATTTTACTTACTTATGGATTTTCAATAGTCTACATACTAATTAATAGCTTATAATTACATAGTCTTAATTTTTAAAGTTATTAAAGTTATTTATTGTATTTTTTCTTGTTTTTTATGTTTTTGTATTTTCTATTTAATTTTTTGAGTCTTACTAGTTTTCTACATAAACGAATGTTATCTATATTTTTATACACACTATTTGAATACTATGGCTATCCTAATATATAACAATATATTATATAGTCATATTTTCTAATCTACTTTATTTTGATACCTATTCTTATAATATTTTCAACTACTTTAATAAACACATTCACAAAAATAATTAATACACAATAATACAATCGAGCTTTCATTGCCTCATACTTAATAACTTTCTGTTTTAGGTGCCGCCTAACGATTGTATCCCCCTGGACTGGCTTGGCACAACGTTTTTTCTTTTCGGTAGTACTCTCCTTTTCTTTTCTAGCAATTTTATCGGACCACCACGGCAGATTTTGTTGCTTAAATTGGGCCATTTTCTCACGAAACTGACTACAATTTGATGTTATCTGTTTAAATCCTATGTGGTCTAGCCGTGTGAAGTTTTCAAGTACATATCTCCAAAATTGTGCCAATGCCAGCCCATCTGGTGAGCACGATATTTCATCGACGCAGTCTGTGTGGCGCCGGTGTCGTCGTCCAGTTTTGCGGGCAGTTGCAGACACACCCTTAGCAATATGCCGTTGTTGCTCGGGCTAATGCATCCCACTTTCTCCGGACCGGGCATTCGCTGCTGAATGCGTTGTGTTCGCGGTCCCCTATCTTGGATCTGGTGCAGTTTATGCACACCACTGCTTCATCCAGCTGTCTATCCGGGCAGTCCGCCCTAAGATGCGGGCCGCCACAGTGGCTACACAGGTCAGCTGGCTCTTTGCAGAACCTCTTTCCGTGACCGTAACCTAAGCAGCGGGTGCACTGCACCAGTGGCGTCTGGTCCTCCACGCGTACCCTTTGGAGGTCAATCCGGAGCTTCCCTTCTTCAATCGCTCTCCTCCAGATCATAGGAGACACACTCAGCACAATGTGGTTCACCAGTGGGTTCCTTGTCTTTCGCCTGTACCTAATTTTGGTCCGTCCTACCTCATCACCGAGGTCCTGAAAGATTTCCCGATTCTGATTCCTGAGGGACTTGAGGACTTCCTCGTCGGTATGTACCACCAACACATCCCTCAGAATCAGAAGCGGGTCTCTATTCGTAACTTCCTCGACGACGAGGTTTTCTCCAACCGCTTCCAGTCTTTCCTTGATCTTCTTCCTTTCCTCTTTCGTTGCGCACCCCATTATTATTTTTCTGTCCTTTGCTTTTCTCACCCTCTCCACCTGCACCCAGCCTTCCTTGGCATCCACCGCCTTCCTAATTTTCTCCAGAACTTCCTCTCCCGTGTCAAATTCCTCTTTTGAGGAGACAACCACGGAGTGCAGCGTTGCTCGCTCCAGGGCCTGTCCCCCGGTCTGGCTCTTTTGCGCTGCTACAACACTGGCGTAGCTAGTCTCGCCAGTGCTTTGACTATTCGCCAGAGTACTGCTTAGTTTGTCCATTTTTTCCATACTGTCTTTGATTAAATTGCTATGCTTTTCTATGGTTTCTATGAGTTCACTCTGTGAAACATTAACATCGCTGCGTATGGGTGAGAAGCACTGTTCCGCACTAGAAGCGGCTGCTGGTACAACTGTAGATACAGGTGTAGGTGTGCCAGAACTTTTACTCCGTTCTGACTCCTTGACCAGCTCGTAGAGCCTGTTTATTGAATTGAGTACCTCCGTCTTGATCTCTGTTTTGAGGTTACGAGAGTTGCCTAGATAGAGCTTGGCTTTATTGAGGCAGGCTCTCGCTTCCGCCGTGAGATTGGGGTACCCAGACTCAGGTCTCTTCGATGGTATTGCGGTGTCCACTGGAGCTCGTCGCGTCGAAAGAGTGCTGTGGGTAGGCGGTGTACCGTCGTGCTTTTGGTTGGCCGGGCACTTGGCCTTAGGCTCAGCTTTTCCGGCCTCCCACTCTCCGATGCTACGCCTTACGCTGGGAAGCGGTGGTTCAGTTTTCTCTGTCGAGTGCGGTGAGCCCCTTGAGCCCGGCGAGCTAGCAGGCTTCTTGGCTGGTGTGCGGAACATGGCGGTGGCTTTTGTGAAGGTGAGGTTCATAAGCACAACCGTCAGAGGTCACAAATATCTCTTCTGTGTCCCTGTAAAGGGGGGATGCACAGAAGCGAAAAATATGAAATATGTCGTCCTACGGTCGAACGACCGTCAAGTGTATAAAACTCTTAATTATATAAGAGGATTCGTCAGATATGATAGAATCAAAATTCCAAACAATCAAGAATAATTTTAATTTTTTGTCAGAATCAGGTTCGTCCCCCTAGCCACTAGTAACAGGGTGGGTTGGGCGGGCAAAATTTTTTCGCGTTTTCGTCAATTTTATCTGTCAGATAGTCTCAGGTAGCCTAACTAGGAACGAATTAGCTGAAAACAGCGTCAAAATGCGTCACCTGGATGCGAAGATATTGACCAATGTATGAAAACTTGGTTCAGTCAGGTAGATTTTTGGTACCTACTAGTTACGTAGAACAATGAAAATTCTAAGTATTAAGGTGGCTATGTATGCTAGGCACACGGACGAGGTGTCAAAAGACGCGTCTCCGCGCGAACTAGCTAACTATGGCGTTACTGAAAGTTGTGCTGAACAAAAATTTTGAATTTCAGCCGAAAAACGTGAATTTTCACTGAAAATTTAAACAAAACAAGGAATATTAACTACCCTACACGTCTCGGACTCGCGGAACGCGCACCGGATTGCAGGTAAGGCAGGTAAGTATCTATTGAAACTAATTTAAACGGGATTGGCTGAAGGAATTTTGAAATATAATTGAATTATGTATCCAGTACATACAGTTTGTAAGAATTTTCAAAGTCTATGGAGCGAAAGAAAATTTTTTCGCGTTTTCGTCAATTTTATCTGTCAGATAGTCTCAGGTAGCCTAACTAGGAACGAATTAGCTGAAAACAGCGTCAAAATGCGTCACCTGGATGCGAAGATATTGACCAATGTATGAAAACTTGGTTCAGTCAGGTAGATTTTTGGTACCTACTAGTTACGTAGAACAATGAAAATTCTAAGTATTAAGGTGGCTATGTATGCTAGGCACACGGGCGAGGTGTCAAAAGACGCGTCTCCGCGCGAACTAGCTAACTATGGCGTTACTGAAAGTTGTGCTGAACAAAAATTTTGAATTTCAGCCGAAAAACGTGAATTTTCACTGAAAATTTAAACAAAACAAGGAATATTAACTACCCTACACGTCTCGGACTCGCGGAACGCGCACCGGATTGCAGGTAAGGCAGGTAAGTATCTATTGAAACTAATTTAAACGGGATTGGCTGAAGGAATTTTGAAATATAATTGAATTATGTATCCAGTACATACAGTTTGTAAGAATTTTCAAAGTCTATGGAGCGAAAGAAAATTTTTTCGCGTTTTCGTCAATTTTATCTGTCAGATAGTCTCAGGTAGCCTAACTAGGAACGAATTAGCTGAAAACAGCGTCAAAATGCGTCACCTGGATGCGAAGATATTGACCAATGTATGAAAACTTGGTTCAGTCAGGTAGATTTTTGGTACCTACTAGTTACGTAGAACAATGAAAATTCTAAGTATTAAGGTGGCTATGTATGCTAGGCACACGGGCGAGGTGTCAAAAGACGCGTCTCCGCGCGAACTAGCTAACTATGGCGTTACTGAAAGTTGTGCTGAACAAAAATTTTGAATTTCAGCCGAAAAACGTGAATTTTCACTGAAAATTTAAACAAAACAAGGAATATTAACTACCCTACACGTCTCGGACTCGCGGAACGCGCACCGGATTGCAGGTAAGGCAGGTAAGTATCTATTGAAACTAATTTAAACGGGATTGGCTGAAGGAATTTTGAAATATAATTGAATTATGTATCCAGTACATACAGTTTGTAAGAATTTTCAAAGTCTATGGAGCGAAAGAAAATTTTTTCGCGTTTTCGTCAATTTTATCTGTCAGATAGTCTCAGGTAGCCTAACTAGGAACGAATTAGCTGAAAACAGCGTCAAAATGCGTCACCTGGATGCGAAGATATTGACCAATGTATGAAAACTTGGTTCAGTCAGGTAGATTTTTGGTACCTACTAGTTACGTAGAACAATGAAAATTCTAAGTATTAAGGTGGCTATGTATGCTAGGCACACGGGCGAGGTGTCAAAAGACGCGTCTCCGCGCGAACTAGCTAACTATGGCGTTACTGAAAGTTGTGCTGAACAAAAATTTTGAATTTCAGCCGAAAAACGTGAATTTTCACTGAAAATTTAAACAAAACAAGGAATATTAACTACCCTACACGTCTCGGACTCGCGGAACGCGCACCGGATTGCAGGTAAGGCAGGTAAGTATCTATTGAAACTAATTTAAACGGGATTGGCTGAAGGAATTTTGAAATATAATTGAATTATGTATCCAGTACATACAGTTTGTAAGAATTTTCAAAGTCTATGGAGCGAAAGAAAATTTTTTCGCGTTTTCGTCAATTTTATCTGTCAGATAGTCTCAGGTAGCCTAACTAGGAACGAATTAGCTGAAAACAGCGTCAAAATGCGTCACCTGGATGCGAAGATATTGACCAATGTATGAAAACTTGGTTCAGTCAGGTAGATTTTTGGTACCTACTAGTTACGTAGAACAATGAAAATTCTAAGTATTAAGGTGGCTATGTATGCTAGGCACACGGGCGAGGTGTCAAAAGACGCGTCTCCGCGCGAACTAGCTAACTATGGCGTTACTGAAAGTTGTGCTGAACAAAAATTTTGAATTTCAGCCGAAAAACGTGAATTTTCACTGAAAATTTAAACAAAACAAGGAATATTAACTACCCTACACGTCTCGGACTCGCGGAACGCGCACCGGATTGCAGGTAAGGCAGGTAAGTATCTATTGAAACTAATTTAAACGGGATTGGCTGAAGGAATTTTGAAATATAATTGAATTATGTATCCAGTACATACAGTTTGTAAGAATTTTCAAAGTCTATGGAGCGAAAGAAAATTTTTTCGCGTTTTCGTCAATTTTATCTGTCAGATAGTCTCAGGTAGCCTAACTAGGAACGAATTAGCTGAAAACAGCGTCAAAATGCGTCACCTGGATGCGAAGATATTGACCAATGTATGAAAACTTGGTTCAGTCAGGTAGATTTTTGGTACCTACTAGTTACGTAGAACAATGAAAATTCTAAGTATTAAGGTGGCTATGTATGCTAGGCACACGGGCGAGGTGTCAAAAGACGCGTCTCCGCGCGAACTAGCTAACTATGGCGTTACTGAAAGTTGTGCTGAACAAAAATTTTGAATTTCAGCCGAAAAACGTGAATTTTCACTGAAAATTTAAACAAAACAAGGAATATTAACTACCCTACACGTCTCGGACTCGCGGAACGCGCACCGGATTGCAGGTAAGGCAGGTAAGTATCTATTGAAACTAATTTAAACGGGATTGGCTGAAGGAATTTTGAAATATAATTGAATTATGTATCCAGTACATACAGTTTGTAAGAATTTTCAAAGTCTATGGAGCGAAAGAAAATTTTTTCGCGTTTTCGTCAATTTTATCTGTCAGATAGTCTCAGGTAGCCTAACTAGGAACGAATTAGCTGAAAACAGCGTCAAAATGCGTCACCTGGATGCGAAGATATTGACCAATGTATGAAAACTTGGTTCAGTCAGGTAGATTTTTGGTACCTACTAGTTACGTAGAACAATGAAAATTCTAAGTATTAAGGTGGCTATGTATGCTAGGCACACGGGCGAGGTGTCAAAAGACGCGTCTCCGCGCGAACTAGCTAACTATGGCGTTACTGAAAGTTGTGCTGAACAAAAATTTTGAATTTCAGCCGAAAAACGTGAATTTTCACTGAAAATTTAAACAAAACAAGGAATATTAACTACCCTACACGTCTCGGACTCGCGGAACGCGCACCGGATTGCAGGTAAGGCAGGTAAGTATCTATTGAAACTAATTTAAACGGGATTGGCTGAAGGAATTTTGAAATATAATTGAATTATGTATCCAGTACATACAGTTTGTAAGAATTTTCAAAGTCTATGGAGCGAAAGAAAATTTTTTCGCGTTTTCGTCAATTTTATCTGTCAGATAGTCTCAGGTAGCCTAACTAGGAACGAATTAGCTGAAAACAGCGTCAAAATGCGTCACCTGGATGCGAAGATATTGACCAATGTATGAAAACTTGGTTCAGTCAGGTAGATTTTTGGTACCTACTAGTTACGTAGAACAATGAAAATTCTAAGTATTAAGGTGGCTATGTATGCTAGGCACACGGGCGAGGTGTCAAAAGACGCGTCTCCGCGCGAACTAGCTAACTATGGCGTTACTGAAAGTTGTGCTGAACAAAAATTTTGAATTTCAGCCGAAAAACGTGAATTTTCACTGAAAATTTAAACAAAACAAGGAATATTAACTACCCTACACGTCTCGGACTCGCGGAACGCGCACCGGATTGCAGGTAAGGCAGGTAAGTATCTATTGAAACTAATTTAAACGGGATTGGCTGAAGGAATTTTGAAATATAATTGAATTATGTATCCAGTACATACAGTTTGTAAGAATTTTCAAAGTCTATGGAGCGAAAGAAAATTTTTTCGCGTTTTCGTCAATTTTATCTGTCAGATAGTCTCAGGTAGCCTAACTAGGAACGAATTAGCTGAAAACAGCGTCAAAATGCGTCACCTGGATGCGAAGATATTGACCAATGTATGAAAACTTGGTTCAGTCAGGTAGATTTTTGGTACCTACTAGTTACGTAGAACAATGAAAATTCTAAGTATTAAGGTGGCTATGTATGCTAGGCACACGGGCGAGGTGTCAAAAGACGCGTCTCCGCGCGAACTAGCTAACTATGGCGTTACTGAAAGTTGTGCTGAACAAAAATTTTGAATTTCAGCCGAAAAACGTGAATTTTCACTGAAAATTTAAACAAAACAAGGAATATTAACTACCCTACACGTCTCGGACTCGCGGAACGCGCACCGGATTGCAGGTAAGGCAGGTAAGTATCTATTGAAACTAATTTAAACGGGATTGGCTGAAGGAATTTTGAAATATAATTGAATTATGTATCCAGTACATACAGTTTGTAAGAATTTTCAAAGTCTATGGAGCGAAAGAAAATTTTTTCGCGTTTTCGTCAATTTTATCTGTCAGATAGTCTCAGGTAGCCTAACTAGGAACGAATTAGCTGAAAACAGCGTCAAAATGCGTCACCTGGATGCGAAGATATTGACCAATGTATGAAAACTTGGTTCAGTCAGGTAGATTTTTGGTACCTACTAGTTACGTAGAACAATGAAAATTCTAAGTATTAAGGTGGCTATGTATGCTAGGCACACGGGCGAGGTGTCAAAAGACGCGTCTCCGCGCGAACTAGCTAACTATGGCGTTACTGAAAGTTGTGCTGAACAAAAATTTTGAATTTCAGCCGAAAAACGTGAATTTTCACTGAAAATTTAAACAAAACAAGGAATATTAACTACCCTACACGTCTCGGACTCGCGGAACGCGCACCGGATTGCAGGTAAGGCAGGTAAGTATCTATTGAAACTAATTTAAACGGGATTGGCTGAAGGAATTTTGAAATATAATTGAATTATGTATCCAGTACATACAGTTTGTAAGAATTTTCAAAGTCTATGGAGCGAAAGAAAATTTTTTCGCGTTTTCGTCAATTTTATCTGTCAGATAGTCTCAGGTAGCCTAACTAGGAACGAATTAGCTGAAAACAGCGTCAAAATGCGTCACCTGGATGCGAAGATATTGACCAATGTATGAAAACTTGGTTCAGTCAGGTAGATTTTTGGTACCTACTAGTTACGTAGAACAATGAAAATTCTAAGTATTAAGGTGGCTATGTATGCTAGGCACACGGGCGAGGTGTCAAAAGACGCGTCTCCGCGCGAACTAGCTAACTATGGCGTTACTGAAAGTTGTGCTGAACAAAAATTTTGAATTTCAGCCGAAAAACGTGAATTTTCACTGAAAATTTAAACAAAACAAGGAATATTAACTACCCTACACGTCTCGGACTCGCGGAACGCGCACCGGATTGCAGGTAAGGCAGGTAAGTATCTATTGAAACTAATTTAAACGGGATTGGCTGAAGGAATTTTGAAATATAATTGAATTATGTATCCAGTACATACAGTTTGTAAGAATTTTCAAAGTCTATGGAGCGAAAGAAAATTTTTTCGCGTTTTCGTCAATTTTATCTGTCAGATAGTCTCAGGTAGCCTAACTAGGAACGAATTAGCTGAAAACAGCGTCAAAATGCGTCACCTGGATGCGAAGATATTGACCAATGTATGAAAACTTGGTTCAGTCAGGTAGATTTTTGGTACCTACTAGTTACGTAGAACAATGAAAATTCTAAGTATTAAGGTGGCTATGTATGCTAGGCACACGGGCGAGGTGTCAAAAGACGCGTCTCCGCGCGAACTAGCTAACTATGGCGTTACTGAAAGTTGTGCTGAACAAAAATTTTGAATTTCAGCCGAAAAACGTGAATTTTCACTGAAAATTTAAACAAAACAAGGAATATTAACTACCCTACACGTCTCGGACTCGCGGAACGCGCACCGGATTGCAGGTAAGGCAGGTAAGTATCTATTGAAACTAATTTAAACGGGATTGGCTGAAGGAATTTTGAAATATAATTGAATTATGTATCCAGTACATACAGTTTGTAAGAATTTTCAAAGTCTATGGAGCGAAAGAAAATTTTTTCGCGTTTTCGTCAATTTTATCTGTCAGATAGTCTCAGGTAGCCTAACTAGGAACGAATTAGCTGAAAACAGCGTCAAAATGCGTCACCTGGATGCGAAGATATTGACCAATGTATGAAAACTTGGTTCAGTCAGGTAGATTTTTGGTACCTACTAGTTACGTAGAACAATGAAAATTCTAAGTATTAAGGTGGCTATGTATGCTAGGCACACGGGCGAGGTGTCAAAAGACGCGTCTCCGCGCGAACTAGCTAACTATGGCGTTACTGAAAGTTGTGCTGAACAAAAATTTTGAATTTCAGCCGAAAAACGTGAATTTTCACTGAAAATTTAAACAAAACAAGGAATATTAACTACCCTACACGTCTCGGACTCGCGGAACGCGCACCGGATTGCAGGTAAGGCAGGTAAGTATCTATTGAAACTAATTTAAACGGGATTGGCTGAAGGAATTTTGAAATATAATTGAATTATGTATCCAGTACATACAGTTTGTAAGAATTTTCAAAGTCTATGGAGCGAAAGAAAATTTTTTCGCGTTTTCGTCAATTTTATCTGTCAGATAGTCTCAGGTAGCCTAACTAGGAACGAATTAGCTGAAAACAGCGTCAAAATGCGTCACCTGGATGCGAAGATATTGACCAATGTATGAAAACTTGGTTCAGTCAGGTAGATTTTTGGTACCTACTAGTTACGTAGAACAATGAAAATTCTAAGTATTAAGGTGGCTATGTATGCTAGGCACACGGGCGAGGTGTCAAAAGACGCGTCTCCGCGCGAACTAGCTAACTATGGCGTTACTGAAAGTTGTGCTGAACAAAAATTTTGAATTTCAGCCGAAAAACGTGAATTTTCACTGAAAATTTAAACAAAACAAGGAATATTAACTACCCTACACGTCTCGGACTCGCGGAACGCGCACCGGATTGCAGGTAAGGCAGGTAAGTATCTATTGAAACTAATTTAAACGGGATTGGCTGAAGGAATTTTGAAATATAATTGAATTATGTATCCAGTACATACAGTTTGTAAGAATTTTCAAAGTCTATGGAGCGAAAGAAAATTTTTTCGCGTTTTCGTCAATTTTATCTGTCAGATAGTCTCAGGTAGCCTAACTAGGAACGAATTAGCTGAAAACAGCGTCAAAATGCGTCACCTGGATGCGAAGATATTGACCAATGTATGAAAACTTGGTTCAGTCAGGTAGATTTTTGGTACCTACTAGTTACGTAGAACAATGAAAATTCTAAGTATTAAGGTGGCTATGTATGCTAGGCACACGGGCGAGGTGTCAAAAGACGCGTCTCCGCGCGAACTAGCTAACTATGGCGTTACTGAAAGTTGTGCTGAACAAAAATTTTGAATTTCAGCCGAAAAACGTGAATTTTCACTGAAAATTTAAACAAAACAAGGAATATTAACTACCCTACACGTCTCGGACTCGCGGAACGCGCACCGGATTGCAGGTAAGGCAGGTAAGTATCTATTGAAACTAATTTAAACGGGATTGGCTGAAGGAATTTTGAAATATAATTGAATTATGTATCCAGTACATACAGTTTGTAAGAATTTTCAAAGTCTATGGAGCGAAAGAAAATTTTTTCGCGTTTTCGTCAATTTTATCTGTCAGATAGTCTCAGGTAGCCTAACTAGGAACGAATTAGCTGAAAACAGCGTCAAAATGCGTCACCTGGATGCGAAGATATTGACCAATGTATGAAAACTTGGTTCAGTCAGGTAGATTTTTGGTACCTACTAGTTACGTAGAACAATGAAAATTCTAAGTATTAAGGTGGCTATGTATGCTAGGCACACGGGCGAGGTGTCAAAAGACGCGTCTCCGCGCGAACTAGCTAACTATGGCGTTACTGAAAGTTGTGCTGAACAAAAATTTTGAATTTCAGCCGAAAAACGTGAATTTTCACTGAAAATTTAAACAAAACAAGGAATATTAACTACCCTACACGTCTCGGACTCGCGGAACGCGCACCGGATTGCAGGTAAGGCAGGTAAGTATCTATTGAAACTAATTTAAACGGGATTGGCTGAAGGAATTTTGAAATATAATTGAATTATGTATCCAGTACATACAGTTTGTAAGAATTTTCAAAGTCTATGGAGCGAAAGAAAATTTTTTCGCGTTTTCGTCAATTTTATCTGTCAGATAGTCTCAGGTAGCCTAACTAGGAACGAATTAGCTGAAAACAGCGTCAAAATGCGTCACCTGGATGCGAAGATATTGACCAATGTATGAAAACTTGGTTCAGTCAGGTAGATTTTTGGTACCTACTAGTTACGTAGAACAATGAAAATTCTAAGTATTAAGGTGGCTATGTATGCTAGGCACACGGGCGAGGTGTCAAAAGACGCGTCTCCGCGCGAACTAGCTAACTATGGCGTTACTGAAAGTTGTGCTGAACAAAAATTTTGAATTTCAGCCGAAAAACGTGAATTTTCACTGAAAATTTAAACAAAACAAGGAATATTAACTACCCTACACGTCTCGGACTCGCGGAACGCGCACCGGATTGCAGGTAAGGCAGGTAAGTATCTATTGAAACTAATTTAAACGGGATTGGCTGAAGGAATTTTGAAATATAATTGAATTATGTATCCAGTACATACAGTTTGTAAGAATTTTCAAAGTCTATGGAGCGAAAGAAAATTTTTTCGCGTTTTCGTCAATTTTATCTGTCAGATAGTCTCAGGTAGCCTAACTAGGAACGAATTAGCTGAAAACAGCGTCAAAATGCGTCACCTGGATGCGAAGATATTGACCAATGTATGAAAACTTGGTTCAGTCAGGTAGATTTTTGGTACCTACTAGTTACGTAGAACAATGAAAATTCTAAGTATTAAGGTGGCTATGTATGCTAGGCACACGGGCGAGGTGTCAAAAGACGCGTCTCCGCGCGAACTAGCTAACTATGGCGTTACTGAAAGTTGTGCTGAACAAAAATTTTGAATTTCAGCCGAAAAACGTGAATTTTCACTGAAAATTTAAACAAAACAAGGAATATTAACTACCCTACACGTCTCGGACTCGCGGAACGCGCACCGGATTGCAGGTAAGGCAGGTAAGTATCTATTGAAACTAATTTAAACGGGATTGGCTGAAGGAATTTTGAAATATAATTGAATTATGTATCCAGTACATACAGTTTGTAAGAATTTTCAAAGTCTATGGAGCGAAAGAAAATTTTTTCGCGTTTTCGTCAATTTTATCTGTCAGATAGTCTCAGGTAGCCTAACTAGGAACGAATTAGCTGAAAACAGCGTCAAAATGCGTCACCTGGATGCGAAGATATTGACCAATGTATGAAAACTTGGTTCAGTCAGGTAGATTTTTGGTACCTACTAGTTACGTAGAACAATGAAAATTCTAAGTATTAAGGTGGCTATGTATGCTAGGCACACGGGCGAGGTGTCAAAAGACGCGTCTCCGCGCGAACTAGCTAACTATGGCGTTACTGAAAGTTGTGCTGAACAAAAATTTTGAATTTCAGCCGAAAAACGTGAATTTTCACTGAAAATTTAAACAAAACAAGGAATATTAACTACCCTACACGTCTCGGACTCGCGGAACGCGCACCGGATTGCAGGTAAGGCAGGTAAGTATCTATTGAAACTAATTTAAACGGGATTGGCTGAAGGAATTTTGAAATATAATTGAATTATGTATCCAGTACATACAGTTTGTAAGAATTTTCAAAGTCTATGGAGCGAAAGAAAATTTTTTCGCGTTTTCGTCAATTTTATCTGTCAGATAGTCTCAGGTAGCCTAACTAGGAACGAATTAGCTGAAAACAGCGTCAAAATGCGTCACCTGGATGCGAAGATATTGACCAATGTATGAAAACTTGGTTCAGTCAGGTAGATTTTTGGTACCTACTAGTTACGTAGAACAATGAAAATTCTAAGTATTAAGGTGGCTATGTATGCTAGGCACACGGGCGAGGTGTCAAAAGACGCGTCTCCGCGCGAACTAGCTAACTATGGCGTTACTGAAAGTTGTGCTGAACAAAAATTTTGAATTTCAGCCGAAAAACGTGAATTTTCACTGAAAATTTAAACAAAACAAGGAATATTAACTACCCTACACGTCTCGGACTCGCGGAACGCGCACCGGATTGCAGGTAAGGCAGGTAAGTATCTATTGAAACTAATTTAAACGGGATTGGCTGAAGGAATTTTGAAATATAATTGAATTATGTATCCAGTACATACAGTTTGTAAGAATTTTCAAAGTCTATGGAGCGAAAGAAAATTTTTTCGCGTTTTCGTCAATTTTATCTGTCAGATAGTCTCAGGTAGCCTAACTAGGAACGAATTAGCTGAAAACAGCGTCAAAATGCGTCACCTGGATGCGAAGATATTGACCAATGTATGAAAACTTGGTTCAGTCAGGTAGATTTTTGGTACCTACTAGTTACGTAGAACAATGAAAATTCTAAGTATTAAGGTGGCTATGTATGCTAGGCACACGGGCGAGGTGTCAAAAGACGCGTCTCCGCGCGAACTAGCTAACTATGGCGTTACTGAAAGTTGTGCTGAACAAAAATTTTGAATTTCAGCCGAAAAACGTGAATTTTCACTGAAAATTTAAACAAAACAAGGAATATTAACTACCCTACACGTCTCGGACTCGCGGAACGCGCACCGGATTGCAGGTAAGGCAGGTAAGTATCTATTGAAACTAATTTAAACGGGATTGGCTGAAGGAATTTTGAAATATAATTGAATTATGTATCCAGTACATACAGTTTGTAAGAATTTTCAAAGTCTATGGAGCGAAAGAAAATTTTTTCGCGTTTTCGTCAATTTTATCTGTCAGATAGTCTCAGGTAGCCTAACTAGGAACGAATTAGCTGAAAACAGCGTCAAAATGCGTCACCTGGATGCGAAGATATTGACCAATGTATGAAAACTTGGTTCAGTCAGGTAGATTTTTGGTACCTACTAGTTACGTAGAACAATGAAAATTCTAAGTATTAAGGTGGCTATGTATGCTAGGCACACGGGCGAGGTGTCAAAAGACGCGTCTCCGCGCGAACTAGCTAACTATGGCGTTACTGAAAGTTGTGCTGAACAAAAATTTTGAATTTCAGCCGAAAAACGTGAATTTTCACTGAAAATTTAAACAAAACAAGGAATATTAACTACCCTACACGTCTCGGACTCGCGGAACGCGCACCGGATTGCAGGTAAGGCAGGTAAGTATCTATTGAAACTAATTTAAACGGGATTGGCTGAAGGAATTTTGAAATATAATTGAATTATGTATCCAGTACATACAGTTTGTAAGAATTTTCAAAGTCTATGGAGCGAAAGAAAATTTTTTCGCGTTTTCGTCAATTTTATCTGTCAGATAGTCTCAGGTAGCCTAACTAGGAACGAATTAGCTGAAAACAGCGTCAAAATGCGTCACCTGGATGCGAAGATATTGACCAATGTATGAAAACTTGGTTCAGTCAGGTAGATTTTTGGTACCTACTAGTTACGTAGAACAATGAAAATTCTAAGTATTAAGGTGGCTATGTATGCTAGGCACACGGGCGAGGTGTCAAAAGACGCGTCTCCGCGCGAACTAGCTAACTATGGCGTTACTGAAAGTTGTGCTGAACAAAAATTTTGAATTTCAGCCGAAAAACGTGAATTTTCACTGAAAATTTAAACAAAACAAGGAATATTAACTACCCTACACGTCTCGGACTCGCGGAACGCGCACCGGATTGCAGGTAAGGCAGGTAAGTATCTATTGAAACTAATTTAAACGGGATTGGCTGAAGGAATTTTGAAATATAATTGAATTATGTATCCAGTACATACAGTTTGTAAGAATTTTCAAAGTCTATGGAGCGAAAGAAAATTTTTTCGCGTTTTCGTCAATTTTATCTGTCAGATAGTCTCAGGTAGCCTAACTAGGAACGAATTAGCTGAAAACAGCGTCAAAATGCGTCACCTGGATGCGAAGATATTGACCAATGTATGAAAACTTGGTTCAGTCAGGTAGATTTTTGGTACCTACTAGTTACGTAGAACAATGAAAATTCTAAGTATTAAGGTGGCTATGTATGCTAGGCACACGGGCGAGGTGTCAAAAGACGCGTCTCCGCGCGAACTAGCTAACTATGGCGTTACTGAAAGTTGTGCTGAACAAAAATTTTGAATTTCAGCCGAAAAACGTGAATTTTCACTGAAAATTTAAACAAAACAAGGAATATTAACTACCCTACACGTCTCGGACTCGCGGAACGCGCACCGGATTGCAGGTAAGGCAGGTAAGTATCTATTGAAACTAATTTAAACGGGATTGGCTGAAGGAATTTTGAAATATAATTGAATTATGTATCCAGTACATACAGTTTGTAAGAATTTTCAAAGTCTATGGAGCGAAAGAAAATTTTTTCGCGTTTTCGTCAATTTTATCTGTCAGATAGTCTCAGGTAGCCTAACTAGGAACGAATTAGCTGAAAACAGCGTCAAAATGCGTCACCTGGATGCGAAGATATTGACCAATGTATGAAAACTTGGTTCAGTCAGGTAGATTTTTGGTACCTACTAGTTACGTAGAACAATGAAAATTCTAAGTATTAAGGTGGCTATGTATGCTAGGCACACGGGCGAGGTGTCAAAAGACGCGTCTCCGCGCGAACTAGCTAACTATGGCGTTACTGAAAGTTGTGCTGAACAAAAATTTTGAATTTCAGCCGAAAAACGTGAATTTTCACTGAAAATTTAAACAAAACAAGGAATATTAACTACCCTACACGTCTCGGACTCGCGGAACGCGCACCGGATTGCAGGTAAGGCAGGTAAGTATCTATTGAAACTAATTTAAACGGGATTGGCTGAAGGAATTTTGAAATATAATTGAATTATGTATCCAGTACATACAGTTTGTAAGAATTTTCAAAGTCTATGGAGCGAAAGAAAATTTTTTCGCGTTTTCGTCAATTTTATCTGTCAGATAGTCTCAGGTAGCCTAACTAGGAACGAATTAGCTGAAAACAGCGTCAAAATGCGTCACCTGGATGCGAAGATATTGACCAATGTATGAAAACTTGGTTCAGTCAGGTAGATTTTTGGTACCTACTAGTTACGTAGAACAATGAAAATTCTAAGTATTAAGGTGGCTATGTATGCTAGGCACACGGGCGAGGTGTCAAAAGACGCGTCTCCGCGCGAACTAGCTAACTATGGCGTTACTGAAAGTTGTGCTGAACAAAAATTTTGAATTTCAGCCGAAAAACGTGAATTTTCACTGAAAATTTAAACAAAACAAGGAATATTAACTACCCTACACGTCTCGGACTCGCGGAACGCGCACCGGATTGCAGGTAAGGCAGGTAAGTATCTATTGAAACTAATTTAAACGGGATTGGCTGAAGGAATTTTGAAATATAATTGAATTATGTATCCAGTACATACAGTTTGTAAGAATTTTCAAAGTCTATGGAGCGAAAGAAAATTTTTTCGCGTTTTCGTCAATTTTATCTGTCAGATAGTCTCAGGTAGCCTAACTAGGAACGAATTAGCTGAAAACAGCGTCAAAATGCGTCACCTGGATGCGAAGATATTGACCAATGTATGAAAACTTGGTTCAGTCAGGTAGATTTTTGGTACCTACTAGTTACGTAGAACAATGAAAATTCTAAGTATTAAGGTGGCTATGTATGCTAGGCACACGGGCGAGGTGTCAAAAGACGCGTCTCCGCGCGAACTAGCTAACTATGGCGTTACTGAAAGTTGTGCTGAACAAAAATTTTGAATTTCAGCCGAAAAACGTGAATTTTCACTGAAAATTTAAACAAAACAAGGAATATTAACTACCCTACACGTCTCGGACTCGCGGAACGCGCACCGGATTGCAGGTAAGGCAGGTAAGTATCTATTGAAACTAATTTAAACGGGATTGGCTGAAGGAATTTTGAAATATAATTGAATTATGTATCCAGTACATACAGTTTGTAAGAATTTTCAAAGTCTATGGAGCGAAAGAAAATTTTTTCGCGTTTTCGTCAATTTTATCTGTCAGATAGTCTCAGGTAGCCTAACTAGGAACGAATTAGCTGAAAACAGCGTCAAAATGCGTCACCTGGATGCGAAGATATTGACCAATGTATGAAAACTTGGTTCAGTCAGGTAGATTTTTGGTACCTACTAGTTACGTAGAACAATGAAAATTCTAAGTATTA